>CM055099.1:20994562-21594562 GCA_029204225.1 Diphasiastrum complanatum
TTCCATTTACTTGATGTTCGTCTAGTTTATAGAATCGAATAATGTATTTTAGAACATTTTCAATATCAAGAAAAATATTATTGCAATCGTTGTACTTGAGCTCACCATATTCTGATTTGTATAATTCAGTTATATGAAGTGGTTGGCCAATTACTTTGAACATTCCATCATTATAAAAATTTCTAGCTAATCTTACCCGATATGGACGCGAAAGATTAATTTTCTTCACCATCACTTGGGAAAAAGCTTCTTTAACTATTCTAATAAAAGTAGAATAAGCATTTCTGCTAATTCCAAATACATCACATGCACCTTGTATCACATTCGCATCCAAGTATGATTGAACCTTAATCAAAACAGTCTCTACAATTTCATTTTTCATTTTTTCAAACCGAGCATTTTTTATCATTTCCTTTGCTGACTTTCTTGGTAAAACATGACTTAAAGATGATCCAATGCATGAACGATCTGTTAAATAATTCTTTGCCACCAAACATGATCTACAACAAACATATGAAACTCAAATTATGTTTAATAAATAGATAATCCATGTTATCAAGTGCAAATCAAACTTAAATGACATATACGAATCAAATAAACAGTTTAGATGACAACATACTTGTTTGTTCGGATTCTTTTTTTCTGATTGCCGCTATGTGTAGATAGGTCATCAATATTCTTCATCGGTACTCTCTTTCTTTTTCTCTTCATCATTGCCTTATTGATAACTTTTAGATCAACAATAGATTTTAAACTCTCAGATCACAACTTTTCCATGGATTCTAACATTTCTTGGTTTGATCCTCGAAGAGTAGTGACAGTAGCATTCAACTCTGACATAGCATTCTTGAGTGCATTGTTTTCAGCACTAATGTGTTGCACATAATGAAGCAATTGTTGATTTGCACATTGCAATTGTTGATTAGCAAACTGTAATTGTTGATTCAGACAAGATATGCTATGCATTCCAATATCTCGCAACCTTTGACAATATCCAAGTAATCCGCTATTTCCTTCACATACATATCTGAGAAGATGAGTTACGGACTTAAAATCTGGACACAAATTGGTAGCTGGATCATTAGGATAAATTGATCCATCCACCCACAAATCTATATTCATATGATTATTCATTCTCAATTTTCTAACTATTGTTGTAGCATTCTCTATAACTTTCGCATTTTTCTTAATAATTGGAGTGCATTCCATCGGAAGAGCAACATGCAAATGGAACATTGCCATTGTTAAAGCTACAATCATGTAAATGAATCTACCTACAGTAAATCAATATGAATAGATCTAGCATTCCTTACTTTTGTAATGTTTATGTCGCATTGAAAAATCGTCCTGCCTCATATTTCACTACAAGCATACAGTGATTTCAAAAAGTTTGCCTCTCCCACTTCAGTTTTTGCATTGAGCACACCAAGATATTCAGTCTTAAAGCTCTAGTCCCAGATTTGAGAACGAGCATGAAGAGAAGTTATTACATCTCATGCTAAACTAACTATTGTCTGAAGTTAACCATACTAGTTAAACATCGGGCAAGGCCGAAAACTCAAAAAACGGTGACCAGAAGTTATCGGTTTGCATTCTCTCTCTACGTAACCTCTCTCTAAAGTGAAATTTTTTAAAGGGCCCATTTTGAGCCCAAATTCTAATATGATTGTTTTGTTTGAAATTGATAGGAGAGTCATGCATTGAAAATTCCACCATGCATGAAACGTTTTATTTCTAGACACTCGAATTATTTTCATTCGTTTCTTTTTTGAGTTCGTTTCTTTTCGAGCTAGACCTATCTTCTGCACACCACTTTTCAACAGTTTGTTAATATTGTAGGCAAGTGATTGGCTTCAGATTTGGAGATCCAATCAAGGTCTAGGGCGACTCCCTCCCGACATGAAGAGGTTATCAATATCTCATGAACTCCCATATTGGGAGGGAATTGTTGATAAACCATCTCTTGGACCTGATGCACATATTCAAGAATGTTGGGAGCATGATTTGGGAGCACTTGACTAGGTCGAAAGATAAAAAAGAAGCACAAATTGACTTAAAAAAAGTGGAAAAGATGGCTGATAGTATGGCCACAAACGATGGGGACTTCAATAGTCCTACCGAAGCTCCATGGATCTTCTCGAGGAGAAAAGAGACGATTGTAAAGATGGCAATAGCCTCATTTTGAACTCCGACAGGACATGCGATGCCTAAAGGGTGCTTTCATAAGGGGCATCAAGCGAAGTGGACTAAAGTCTCATGACTAGCATAAATTTCTATAGGTTGGCATGGCATGCATATGTTTTTGGATGTTGTTTTCACCTCAACATTGTGGATTACATTTTATAGCATGTCTTGTAATTTCATGATGGTCTCATTGCGCATATATGTATCTCAATGACCAAATTGTTTTTGTGTATGCAATTTGTGCTTATCTTGGTGTTGATCGGGTTCTTGACAGAGGAGTTAAGGAGTGCCGTCTACAAAATCAGAGGTTTAGTGAGGTACGGTGAATGCGACTCACATCATTTTTTCTTGAGGTAATTCAAGATGATGATCTAGCTAATGCGTATGTCATTGTTGTTTACATTTCTTATGAAGATACATTTCATCCAAGGAGATACCGCTGGCACCCAGTGAGGTGGAAAGACAAAGTTCCATTGAGGCAGTATGTTTGATCGAGAAGCACTTTCCCATATCTATTCTCACCATTCAAATGCATCTCATTGTGCATTTGGTAGATGAGGTGGCCATTGCAGGTACATCATCTACTTACGTCAATTGCCTATTCTTAGTCCATCCTAGACTATTACTATTGTGGTAATTCCCATGTTCTCCCACTAATATTGATCCATTTTTTTTTAATTCAGGCACTTTCCATAGCCGTTGGATGTTTTTCTTGGAATTATTCATGAAAACATTGAAAGGCTTCGTAAGACAAAGAGCAAGGCCTGAGGGTAGCATGGCGGAAGGATGGCTAGTGCAAGAGTCCATGGTTTACATCACAGAGTTCCTTGCTCATAGCGATCCTTCTATTCCTTGTCTTTGGGATAAGAAGGATGATGAGCGTGTTGTCGGGGAAGTTCCTCAAGGAAAAGGAACAATCATGAGAATGAGTGAGTCTTTCAGGGAGAAGGTAAATAAGTTTTGTATTCTTAATAGTGAGGAAATACAAAAGTGGATTTCGCTATATGAAGAGGCCAAGGCTCATAGACAAACTGCTCGATCCACTTTTAGGAGAGGGCATAGAAGACAACCATATCCACCTGACATTAGAGGAGTTCTCAATATCAAAAAGATCCTTTAAGGAATTCCATGTAGGATGTAGAAAAATATCAAAATAAAAAAAAAACAATATTGTTTATTTGCTTACCCCCACCACTCACGAGGCCTCCCCAACTCCCAATGATCTAACCACAGTGTCTATAGTCACAATTAAGAGTTGTAAACAGTTCGCAGTATAACTTGACTAAGTTCAAAAATATTCCCTCCATTGGTTACAAAAAGGGCAATATTTTCAATGGATCTAGAATATGACTGCCATCCCCAAATTCGAATCAGAAGAAATTGCAAAACGTTTACATATGCATTTCTTCCACGAGAATGGAAATATGGGTGCCATCTCCAATTATGAATGCCATCATCACCTTGGAATGGAAATATGAGTGCCGACTACCTATTGGAATGAAAAAATGAGCGGCATTTCCAAATTTGAATCAAGCATACAAGCATGAAGATTGGATTGATCGTACATAGTATATAATATAATCAAAGATGAGTATTTTGTTTTGTTTAATAGAATCTGGTCATAGTACTTTGATGCAACTGATTACTCTATTGTTTTTTTGATGATGACATTGTATCATCTACATGTGGATATCCCTATTGATTTGGCACCTTTGCAGAGAAGAGGAGGCAAAGGAATTCAAATATCTGTTGAGGATCGTTCTCATTAGAGGGCAGAAGGAAAAAAAACTTGGATTTGTGGATAGATGGAACATTATATCCACAAGATCCAAGCACTTTGACACATCCCACATTCTCTTCAATAACTCATTTAGTTACATGGATATGCAATGGGCATAGTGGATTACTAGGATATTGTGAAAGATTGCAGAACCATGGAAAACAACTTTATATGAATAAAGTTCACTTTTTAGAAGGTGAGTTAATTCAGATATCCTCTTATTGTCAGAATAGAGATTGTCATCTCCAAAAGACGTTAGAAAAAAATGAACAATTTAAAAAAAAAATGAATCATTATAGAAGATAACAATCAATATCAAATCAGAACTAGAGCAAATGCAATCAGTCTTACAGTCTATTCGTATTGAAAACTTTAAATTATTGAAGGATGTGGATTTGGCAAAGAAGAAGGCTGAAAGTAAGAAGCGAAAGCGACAAAGTTACAAGGATATTCAAACGCTTTCAAAAAGAGGTTATCAAATAGAAGGATCCGTGCATTCAGGTAAGCATATTCTGATTTTTGTAAGTTTTTCAATGACATTTGGATTTAATTTCAGCTATGGTGATATTCTGTTAACTATCTGTTTTTTTTGCAGACCTGCATTAGTAGCTCCTCGGAATATTAAAGACAACGCTTCACTAGGAATGTCATTGGGCACAATATTGACTTGCAAATCCACTGAGCGTATCATGATGAGCAGTAGGAGTTCAAATGTGAAGTGTAAAATAGCAGAGTCTTTGATGGTGGACATTCAAAATTTTTTAGATAAGACTATAGTTCAGGATGCTTATGATTTTGCAGGTATTAGTAGGGAAGCATATGCAACAATATTTAAACTAATTAGAGAAACTTTTAAGCAAGTTCAAATTAGAAATGTCCCAATCCGTAGGACATATCACTTGAAGAAAGAGAGGGATACATTAAACATAGGTATGCATAAGATCACTGGAACTCCATTTCATATTGAGGAGGTGTATGAAACTGATGGAAGATCGATATTCTATAATTCATCAAACGACTTATTTGTTATCCAAATTACTTGCTGGGATACATCGTCACATTCTATGATATAACCTATGAAAAGGTGAATGGCAAAATAATCATAGCACTTAAGTTAGATGGTCTCGATATTACTCTCAGTTAGCATAGTGCCCTAAAATGCCTCTTGCCACCTTGACCCTCTTTATAACCCTCTCTATATGCCTCTCTATAAAAACAAGTTCAAATTTGCGAGGCCAATTGAGTGCCCTAGAATGCCTCTTGTCACTTTAACCCTCTTTATATGTCTCTCTGTAATCCTCTCTATAAATGTTTCAAAAACAAGTTCAAATTTGATAGGCTTATACCGAGGCCAAACACCACACCCGAGGCTCGAGGAATCCGCTCCCCCCGCGACTCATTTTAAAAACTATCTTTCAAAAAAATGCTCAAAAAAAGCCCTGAAAATTGTCCGTTCTCTTGTAGTGTACTCTGATTCAGAGATAAGAAGAGCTATGAATGTAAGTTAAAATCAATAACCTCAGGCTTTTAAGTTCTGTTCTCTACAAAATTTTGATAAGCTTATGCTCACTTCAATATGACCTGCAAGTATTGAAATGAGCAATGTGAAGTAATGAGAATAAATCTGCCTCTCTTTGAGTTGTAGGCCGTTAGAGGTCAATCTACGGATAATTGCTGTCCAGTAGTCGAATTTGTAGAAGGAAGAGAGTTGTAATTTTGATTTAGGAAAACGTTGCTACTCTGTGCATCTCTCTGTAGCATCTCTCTGTGTAGAGAGATTAGTGCTATCACTGGCCGTTGGTTTCTGAATCTGAGAGTCTTGCAAAAAGCCTTTTGATTTGTTGTCTTCTAGCCTACAGAAGGATGCGCTTAGTAGAAAGCTGTCAGAAATCTAGGGCTGATGGTAGACATGAGGCTTTTGCAAAATATGTTAGAGTTGCATCCATTATTGTGAAGTAGAGCACATTTTGACCAGCGAGATTTGAAACCCTTTCTGTCTAAAGCAGTGAAGAGCGTGAGGCTGTGGCATTGAGGTGCAATGGATCGAACTAGAGCGAGAGTAATTTCCAGGTAGTTCATTCTCTCTCTCTCTCTCTCTCTATATATATATATATATATATATATATATATATATATATATATTTTGATGCGGATAGATGCGGCTGCATACTTGGCTGGACGCTTCACGGAATGAAGCTGTGGCGGCCAGAACGTTAATGAGAAACCCTTAGGGTTTGCATGAGGCTTTTCCAAAACCCTTGCAAAATTTTTATTTTGGAGTCAAGTTTGGCCTCGCATGGGATTTTTGGAGTTAAAAATTCTTAGAAATTTTATGGTTCTTTTAGAAAAGAAATTTCATTTTCTTTTTTGAATGCATGGCCATAGGGGTTGTTAATTTAGTAACAAATATGTGGCCCAGAGTCTCTTGTTGAACCTCAGCTCCATTTTGTCTTTAGGCATGCAGTATTGGTTTTGAAAAGGAGATTTCTAAGAGATTTAATTCCATGTCGAGGCCTGGTTGTGACTAATTACCTTGAGAGGACCCAGACACTCTAATTGAGACATATGAAGCATTGCATGTACGTGTGACGGATATAGGCAGGAGGACTACACGAAGAGTTGTGAGCTATTTATAGTTGAACTGCATGGGGATTGCATGGGTTCATTGACAAGACTTTACTCTCTATATAATGAGGTAGAGATTCTCCCGTCGACATAATGGGTTCAGGTTACCAGTTTTTCCCTTCTCCTCTTGCTTCACATGGCATGGCTTGGGGGCTATAGATTGCACAACAAAAGTTAAGTGTATTACAAAGAACATTGTACATATACCAAAAGCCCCAACATGCATGGACTCAACAAGTGTCAACTCACTAAAATAGGCACCTATTTGATAATAGACCCAACATGGGCTAAAATACTGACAAACTCAGGACATGCCCCTGAGTATAGCAAATGTCATCAAAAATATACTATACAGGCTAATGTTCCTAGGTGTGGCTACTTGGCTAACCCAAGTAGCCAGCTATGGGACAAGTGCTCGATAGATAAGTCAATGATGAGTCACGTCCTGGTCACAACTTGAGATAGTAAACCTAATTAATTGTACTCTAATTACAATATCACATTTGAAGCTTATAAAATGTATATCAGATTAACTCTGATTTCTAATTGACACAGTTTCTCTCCCTTGTCGTCATCATCGCCATCAGCTTGTGAAGATCAACTTATTAAAAGCAAAGCTATAGGAGTCATTTGGGTAGAATTAGAGATAGACTCGTTTGATTTGGCGGATTTGTTGCATGATGATGTGGCAAATAATAACGAGGAATTAGCAACTGCATAAGTGAGACAGTACGATGTATTGCAACTCATTGTAATATTAATCACATTGCCCACAGATGCAATTGTGCCATCCATTTGCATTATGTAACATTCTAAGGTGTATAGCAAGGGACCTTTTTTTAATCAGTTTCAGTATTACCCTAGGTTAGCAGAGTATCTTGGAATGTCTCTGGCCTCCTTATAACTCTTCTTATAACTCTCCTTATAACTCTCGGTTAGCAGGGATTTTTGAAATGTCCTTGGACTCATTATAAGCCTCCTTATAAGTCTCTTAAAAGCACGTTCAAATTTGTAAGGCTTATACCAAGGCCAACCTACAGACCTGACGCTCGAGCTTTTCGCTTCCCCTGTGCCTCTTTTTCAATTTTATCTTTAAAAAATATGCTAAAAAGAAGTGCTTGAAATTGCGCGTCATGTTGTAATGTGTGCAATTGGCAATGTTCACCTAGAATAACGGAGACTAGCTAATTCTGTAGAGGGTCATTGAATAATGCTTTTTTAAGATCAAAACTAGTCTAAACAAGAGAATCAAGACAACCTATTGTATAAGATTACAACTTTGCATATAAGGAGAGAAGAAGAAGAACCAACAAATAAAAATTTAGATAGGAATCTAAAGGTCATAGCTAAGAATAGGTTTTTCGTCAATCTCCTGCAAGATGGTTACACCATTCATTCAACTAGTGTCACCGTATACATCGTGTTTGCTAGCATATAACGATGCAACTTAGGACCAATATCCTACTTTCAAGCTACCAATTTATCTTAAAATATGAAACAAATACTATACTAGATTCAAAATTATGGTTTATGACGTACACGGACGAAGGTAAGACTCAATATATGGCTAGCCGCCAACACTGGAGAAAACGCACGATACATCCTGCAGCCAGATTTTATGATTAACCTACATAAAAAGTTTTTGTCTTGACTTAAGATTCTACTCATTTTCACGAGTTTTCAGCATGATGGGACCGTCGAGTTCGCCAGGAATTAGAATAAGCACTCACCATAGCTACTACGTACTTAAGTCTCTCCTCGTCTTCTTTCTTCCCAATCCATCGCATTGCAGTGCTCCCCTTTTTTCTTCTGCTACTGCTGGTGCTGTTGCTCATGTAGATTTTGTATTTTGATATATCAGTGTTGGAGTATATATCAGATTGTTAGGATTTCTCGATCCTGAGAGGATGGTGGCAGTCACAGCCTTCGAGCTGGGTGACCCTAAGGCTCTGGAGCCGACGCACGTCAGCGGTAAAGGAAGTGATTTCCTAAACGCACAGGAGGGAGGCAAGGTATGTGTATTGACAGAATGGCTTTCAGTTAGATTTTAAATTGGGTTCAGTACTTTTTTGGGTGGTGATTTGAGATACAATCACCGGTACTGTGATGATGGTTTAATGTATTTCATAGTTTCCGTTCAAATGTTTTCCAGTTGAACATGCTTCACCGTACCATTCCTTCATCAGTCTTAATTGATTTCAGTAGCAATTGAAGCAAAATTGTTAATCTTAGGAAGAACGCAAGCAGTGTCGAGGTTCAAGTAAGAGGATCCAATTCCAATAATTTATATTTCTGGTGAATATTATGTAACTTTCTAGGATTAATATTACAGATTGTTTGTGCTATTTCTTATGTTCAGCAAAGAAAGGGAAAGGTGATCGACGACGATGACTATGTTAAAGACGGAGCTGTTGACCATTATGGACTACCTGCGAGGAAATCCAAGACGGGTGGATGGAGAGCTTGTCCTTTTATTTTAGGTACAGACTCCAGAGTAACTCTTTCATATCCGCAATCTCATTGTATGCATTCTTCTGATCTTTTTGCAATCTAGTTTGATTATCCGTGTGCAAAATGAAGTACAAAAAGTAGCAGATAAACTAATTTTACTGTAGATTTAGAAGAAAATGCTGCTTTGTTGCATTGGCCGGCACTTTGATCAAGGGGCTGTATTGTGGCAGGAAATGAGTGCTGTGAAAGGCTGGCATATTATGGCATTGCAACAAATCTGGTGGTATATTTGACCGGAATTTTGCATCAGGGTAATTCCAAAGCAGCAAACAATGTGACCAATTGGTCTGGTACATGCTACATCACTCCCCTAATCGGTGCATTTTTGGCTGATGCATATTGGGGCCGTTACCGCACAATTGCAACGTTCTCCGTAATCTATTGCGCTGTAAGGGATCTTCCTATCATGCTAATTTATTGATTTATTTTAAGTGGGATTAACGAATATTTGTTAGCATCTATATTAAGGCTTAAGTTACGCTCAATATTTACACAGATCCAACATTTGAGAAATGTACTCTTTACTGCTGTTTCAGGGAATGGCACTCCTGACGTTGTCAACCTCTTTGCATTCGCTGAAGCCTCCAGAGTGTGCAAGTCCCGATCTGGCACCAAACACTTGTAAAAATGCCTCGTCAACGCAGCTGGCGGTATTCTGGTTGGCACTTTATCTGATCGCATTTGGAACAGGTGGCATCAAGCCATGTGTATCGTCGTTTGGAGCAGATCAATTTGACGAGGAGGACCCGGCCGAAAGAAAGAAAAAGCAATCTTTCTTCAATTGGTTCTACTTCTCCATCAACATTGGAGCTCTCGTCTCCAGCAGTGCTCTTGTGTATATTCAAGATAATGTCAGCTGGGGATGGGGATTCGGAATACCAGCAGCAGCTATGGGAATCGCCATTGTGAGCTTTCTCATCGGAACACCTCGCTACAGACACCAGAAGCCCAAGGGAAGTCCATTAACACGGATATCGCAAGTATTTGTAGCATCTTTCAGAAAATGGAGGGTGATGGTTCCTTCGGATGAGAAACTGCTGTACGAGGTTCACGATCAGGAATCTTTTGGCCAGATTAAACGGCGCAACATTGAGCACACCAAAGATTTCTGGTATATACTTATTAGTATACAATCAATGTCCACTCATTGATCTGCACAATCAGAATTCTAATATCTGCACCATCTACTGATAGAGATTCTATTCCAGTTTGCAGTCGAATAGCTGCTTCATTGCCAAAAGTGTATCTCTGCAAGCGTGCATAGAGTCTGAAATTATATTATAGTGAATTCGTCAGTTGATAATAAACACAACAGAAGTGAAAACCGTAACCTGCGCAAGCATGCAAGATTTAATGTTACAGCAGAATTAACATTCTGAATCTATTCAGTAGCATTTTTCTGATTCGATAATTGATCTACACGCAGGTTCCTGGACAAGGCTGCAACAGAAGTGAAAGGAACCGGAGCGCAGACAGTGAATCCATGGGAACTTTGTCCAGTGACACAAGTGGAAGAGGTGAAGATCATACTGCGCTTCCTACCCATCTGGGCAAGCGGCATAATCTTCGCAACAGTATACACACAAATGTCGACCTTATTTGTTGAGCAAGGTCTGCGCATGAATACCCACATGGGCCCGCACTTCAAGATACCTCCGGCATCGCTCTCCATCTTCGACACTCTGAGCGTGATCGTGTGGGTGCCCATCTACGATCGCCTCCTCGTCCCCTTCGTTCGTCGCTTCACAGGGCATGAGCGCGGCTTCACGCAGCTGCAGCGCATGGGCATCGGCCTCGTCGTCTCCACCCTCTCCATGGTGGTGGCAGCGCTGGTGGAGATCAAGCGCCTCCAGGTGACACGCCACCACCACCTGGAGGCTGACGCCACCACCCCCACGCCTATGAGCATTTTCTGGCAAGTCCCCCAGTACACTCTCGTCGGCGCTTCCGAGGTGTTCACCTTCATCGGGCAGCTGGAGTTCTTCTACGACCAGGCGCCCGACGGGATGCGCAGCCTGGGCACAGCGCTCTCGCTGACCACCAATGCCCTAGGGAACTACCTTAGTAGCTTGCTGGTGACCATCGTGACACATGTGACCCGCCATGGAAGCAGTCCCGGATGGATCCCTGACAACCTCAACCGGGGTCACATCGACTACTTCTTCTGGTTACTGGCCATCATGAGTGTTCTTAACATACTCTACTACCTTGCATGCTCTCATTGGTACAAGTACAAGAAAGTGGAGGGCCAAGAAAATAGATCCAACTAAACCCCCCAAGTTCCAACTTCCAAACATGAACCACACCTCTTACCTAGCATTGTATGAAATTTTGTTGAATCATCCACATCGACTCCTCCCCACATTGTTTGATCTACTCTACATTATGTACAAACTGATTCAAGCGGCGTTCTAATTGCAAAGACGTGTTCGAAAAGATAATACTTTTGATAAACCAAGGTACTCATAGAAACAAGTACACGTGGTGATATCGGATTAAGCATCCTCATGCATTGTTTTGATATATTGGGTAATAACTTGTGTCCATGAGTTCCATTGTTGGATCATCACCTTAAGGATGCGTCAAACTCATAGCAACCTGTTATAGGTTGTCCAATTCATTCTCAACCATTTTAAGGAGCAACTACAAGATGCTTCATTCATAATGCAAACCTTTCAACCACGCTTATTGTACAATTCATTACTACAAAGGATTCTCTAGCAAAGTTGTGCTCTTATGAATGTGTACAGAGATGCTCCAACTCTACCACCTCTTTGACTCTCTTTTTTCATTTCATTGAGTTGGAGTTGTGTATAACTTCTTTTTTTTTGTGTTTCATTGAGTCAGATTTAAAATGTTTGAATGCACATCCAATGAACCTTAGAAGACAATTGGCTTTTCTTTTATATTCATGCCACGAACCTACAAATTGTCTTGTCTTGAACAAAACAAACATATTGTGGGCCTCCCTAGTAAATGCGATTTTGACCTTGATAGCCAAAATTTTGAGAGTAAGAACTCGTTTGAGTAAGAAGGTCATGTGCACGATCCAAATACATTACACATAAATAAATAATTGAGAACAAACAAACTAATGGGTGAAGGAGAATAATAGATTGGGCCTGTGATAAATAAATTTGAAGTATCATTCATTGCAAATTCCAATAATATGTATATTTAAAAATCAAGTATGATCAAGAGAATTGATCTAAGTCATGTCTAGGAAGGAGTCAAAACTAGAAAGCATATTCCCAATTGCCCACATTTGGAACATATAAGTAGGTTTTGGACTTCCTTTTGTGGTTGTTCCATCCACATGAAGTTCTTCTATCTACATTATTGCATGGAGTTTTATGTTGCAAGGACATGGCAAGCTGGAATGTGTTTTCCAATGTCTACCACATCTCTGAATTGAAGCAGAGTGATAAGTGTGGAGTGCTTTGCCTTATGATCAAGTAGGAAACATGTATCATGTACTTTCCACCCATCATAGAACCTATAGAACTTCACTTACAACACCATTTGATCAACATGCTACAAAAATATGAACCACAACATTATTCTCCATGGCATAAACCATGGAGAATAATGTTATTATGCCATGGAGAATGATGTTAATTTCCTAAACCAACACCCCTTAGTATGGAAGTTATTTTCAATAAGTAACGTGCATACATCTAACAAAGTCATAAGGGATTATGCTTTCAAAATTGACAAGACTCTAACATCCTACATGAAGGCCACATAATTTAAACTCTACGAGCTTTGATAGCCTACTTTCTATTTGTATAATGGACTACAATTAGACTGTTTTTTGCTCTCCAAGAAATCTAATAACATCAAAGCAGCAACTAGTCACAAACTCGATGGCTGCTAATTGGATTTAGCATATCCCTTTCATAGCAAAAACAACCTAACACTCATGCTCTACCCTTGCCCTTGATTTTGCCCTTGTGCTCATGTCCAAAAGAGACTTCATGCTTTTACTTGGTTATGTGATAAGTTAAGAATGATAAAGCATGCAAGCCTGAGAACAATGTATGCATTTCGGTGTCATTTGAATTGCGTATAGATATCATTGCAATAGATTTGTCATGGCAAAAAACTGAGTGAGAGAGAGAGTGTAAGAGAACAACATACACTTGTAATTGAACTCCTATACATCAAAGCCAAGTAGTAGGAATGAGTTATTAGTGCATTAAATGTGAAGAAAACAAGAGAGATTTAGTTTTGGGATATGAACTTGAAAGAATTTAAAAGCTTATAAGTTTTTTGTTGTCATATGTATTCTTTGTGATCATTATCGGATTCGCGAAACTTTCGCGAAGGCGAATCAATCACAACTCTCTTCAGCTCAGATGGAGTTCAGATGCGACCGCTGGACACTCCTACAATCCTCCAAAGTATAGTCAGTCACTGCTGATCTACGTTCATAAAACTAATGCAACATTCGACTTAGTTTCAATCAAATTGTGGACTTCTAATGAACAAGAAAACTCAGACATATGAAATATCAGCATAAGCATTCAACGTTCAAGATTGGACACAACAAGAAAATAATCTATATCAAATTTTTCTTAATTTCTTCAAGCACTGCATGTGAATCCACACAGTGCGTTGGCGTGAAAGAAACATGGTTCTTTCACGAGTAATAGTCTCGCTTCACTAGTGGACAGTTGGATCTTCTGATCCTAGACAGAACTGTCTTTGCGTGCAGGCGGACATGTATTCTGTATATCGTCTTGATTGCTTACTAGCATCAGACTTCTTCACTCTGTTACACTCTATGTATTCTGTTTTTTTATCTATATGTCAAGTGTAATCCAATAAGTACGGTCTCTCTATGTAAATCTAAGATTAGAGTGATTAAGCATCTACAACTAACCAGAGAATTACAAGAGTGACAGATTAGCCACGACCTAGGGAGTATCTTTTGATGTCATGCCATCAGATTAGATTACTGTACTTTTGTATACTTGCGTGATCTTTGGTGGTACTCCTTGGGGCGTGAGCACTGAACGGGTTTTGTTTACCTCGTCTACCTTCTTCCGTACTGGACCGCGAAGGATTCTCGTTCGTGGATCTCTCGTGTTCGCGAACCGTTCGTCTTCGTCTCTGTTGACTTTCGCGTTCGTGAAACTCTTCGTGTTTCGTGTCTCTAGATGTTTGAGTTTGCGAACATCTTCATCAGGCGAAGGGCTGAAAGCTAGCAAGCCTTTGGAATCAGAAACATTTTGTTTTTTTAGATATGTATTAGTTGTTTTCTCTTCTATTTTTTTGTGGTACATCAAAAAAGTTTTCCATACTATCCACGATGCAATGGCCAGGCGAAATCCACCAATAAAATCTTATGTGGAATTCTCACACATCGAAGAGAGCTACAAGCTTAACCCCTTTCCAGCTAGCATATGGCCAAGAAGCCGTTATGCCTGTAGAATTTCATATCTCATCTCTTCGAGTGGCCTATAATCTAGAACTAGACAATCAACAGACTCTAGCAAACAAGTTATTCCATCTGGAACAACTATGTGAAACACGACTGATCAGCATCCATGCTCAACATGTCCACAAACATCGACAAAAAGCATGGCATGATCGATCTTTGAAACTCTGAGAATTCCAAGTCAGAGATAAGGTCCTATTGTACCAGGCCAAAGCCTTTAAAGGCAAACTGAAATTTTCTGGCCAAGGTCCTTATGTCCTTCAGAAAATCTTTGCCTTTGGATATGTACAACTCCAAACCCTTCAAGGTGATATCTTAGACACTATGGTCAATGGGAGTAGACTGAGAAAGTACAATGAGCCTTGCTTTTATCTTGATATGTATTAGTTGTTTTCTTTTCTTATTTTTCTTTCCGGTTTGCTTGCCAGCTCAACAAATTTTTTTTGATGTGTTTTCTTGATTCAGACATCAAGATATCATCAAATCAGGCCTACAATCAGTCTTTTTTTTGTGTAATTTCAAAGCTTTTCTTTCACCATCAGATCAGATAGAATTCACCCACCCTCTTTTTTAGTATGCACGATTCATTTTTGACCTCCACGAATTTTGTCTTACAAACAAACTTTCAAAAATTAAAAAAAACCATTTTTTGCATCAGATACTCACTGCCAGAATTTGCAAACAATTCGCTGAAGCCCAAAATCATCTCCATGATTTTTGAGTTATTTTTGTATTAGCAGATTCTAGGGAATCTCCAAGTGCCGAGCCAAGTTGAAGACACAAGTTATCTCTCACCCATGACCAAGGAGGTCTCAGAAGGAAGAGAGTAGAAGAAGCTGAGAGCCGAGCATGAGATCCGAGGAAATACTAGCTACGAAAACAGTGAGTTAACTATGTGAGACTACATGGTGTATCCCAAAGAAAGAATGATCATGTAGGAGCTAGTAATGTTTCCTAGGCATTGTAAATAAAGGTAGAACCCCCTTAAATTAGTTAGAGTGAGCCACCTTTTGATGGTGACTCTTAGTGGAAGGGCAAATTCCACATGTAATTCTAATTTAGTGGAATTGCCACATGGGCTCCACATGGGCAGCCTTCTTGCTTATTTAAGGGGGCCCCTCTCTTGTGAGAGAGCTTTTGATTGTATTGTCAAGTTCTCTTGAGCAAATAAAGAGGATCCTCCACAAGTTCTTGATGATAGCTTAGCTCCTTGTTCATGGCAATGCTCTTGAGTGAGATTTCTATGAGCATGCTTGATTTCTTTGCATTGTGGATTAACTAGGTTCTTGTTTCTTGTTTCTTGCTCAGTTGTGGATTAGCATTCAGTTCTTGTTTGTGGAATCTTGTAGTAATCAGCATTCAAGTAAACTAGATAGGCTGGTTTGTGGTATAGATCTTGCATACTCCCTTACAACCCAGTTCTTGATTGTTCTTGAGTAGTCTAAGCATCAAGTGATGAGTGTTTCTTGATTTTTAGTTTGTCAAAATGTTGTTAGGAATCTTGTTTCTTGTTTCAATAGTTAATCTGGTTCTTGATTATTTTCTGATTTAGTAGTTAGTGGTAGGATTGCTCTCTATATGGAACGTTGATCTTCTTGAGCTTTGTCTGGTTACATATGTAGCTGAGTATCGGATTTGAGTTACCCACTGACAGGCTGGGAATACACGTTTAAACCTGAGTAATGCTTCTGCTCTGTAACAGTTCTCATTAGAAGAAGAACCACAAAGATCCGTAACAACAAAAGTAAAGTAATCCAAGAAGAAGAAAGAGATGAAAAGAAACGTGTTCATAGATTCAGTGAATCAGTGAACATTTAGCGTCGTTCCACAGCTAGACACACTTTAAACCAAGCCATATCTCATTCACCTGTGTTGAGAGACAATCGCCCTGAGAGCTCC
This sequence comes from Diphasiastrum complanatum, assembly GCA_029204225.1. Classification (NCBI taxonomy): domain Eukaryota; kingdom Viridiplantae; phylum Streptophyta; class Lycopodiopsida; order Lycopodiales; family Lycopodiaceae; genus Diphasiastrum; species Diphasiastrum complanatum. Next base: position 21,011,005 of record CM055099.1, read on the forward strand.
TACACGTTCATTGCCGAGCTCATCACTTCGGTCTTGATCGATGTCTTGCTCGTTTCTTAACCAGAGTCTCACGATCCGCACCAAGCCGAGCTCCATGACTCAAGTCTGGACCGGACCACCATCTCATACCTCTCGACCGAACCACGGCTTCAAATTTCTAACATGTCCTGAGTTACACCTCAACCGCCGCTCATCGTTCAAATCTCGACCGGAGTAATAACTCCAAATTTTGAATGAACATCTCTTTGACATCTCAACCGAAGGGAACCTTTGCATCTCAAACGAAGTGTTCAGTCAAAACTCGACCGGAGCACTCCTATCACATCTCAACCGAAGCACTCCGCTCAGTTCTCAACCTGAGCATTTTGCTCACATCTCAAACGGAGTGTTCAGTCAAAACTCGACCGGAGCACTCCTATCACATCTCAACTGGAGCACTCCGCTCAGTTCTCAACTAGAGCATTTCGCTCACATCTTAACCGAAGTGTTCAGTTAAATCTTGACCGGAGCACTCTGTTCAGATTTCAACCGGAGCAATTGCTCACATCTCAACCGACGTGTTCCATTAGATCTCAACCGAAGCGTTTCAGTGAAATTTCAACCAGAGAGTTTCATTTAAATCTAAACCGGATCACTGACCTTGAATCTCAACCGGAGGCCATAGTCACCTCTTAACCGACGGCCACTTAAACCTAGACCGGAGCCGGACCCTCGTCAAATCTCAACCGGAGCCGGAGCCCTTACTCAAATTCCGATCGACGGGCATTCGTCCCCACCGTCCTTGACTGCAATCTACCACAATATTACGGCCTACGACTCCGTCATCACCTCCAACCGCAAACGACCACCATCGACATCCCACAAACGACCACCATAGACAGCCACAACCGTCCCTGACTGCCACAACTGCCATCTTACGGCCTACTACGAATACACCCCACCGTCATCGACTGCAACCAACCGCCACAACTGCCATCTTACGGCCTACTACGAATACACCCCACCGTCACAGACCTTAGCAGACCACAATATTACGGACTAAGAATCCTTCATCACCATCGACAACCCACGATCGACCGTCACACACCGCAATAGACCTCAATCGACCATCACACACCCCAAACAACCGCACTAGACCTCAATCGACCGCAACAAACCACAACCACCGCATTCCAACAACCGTATCCACCGTAACCAGAGTCCACGGGCATATTTCCACAATCCTACGACACTCTATGAGCTGTCATGGATCGTCCCTACGATCCGAATACTACAGAGGACTATCCACCAGAGATGGTCTCCCCATCTACCGAACAGGCTCGATTTAATAGGTATTCCCGGATGAAATCCCAAGTCCAAGAGCCATCCACCAACCCATTCGACAGATGAGAACCTATGCGTTATGAAGCTCCATACGAACGACCACAATTTCATGCTGCCGAATCCTCACACGCACGAGCTCACTTAAACAGAGCTTTCGCAAATAATGTTCCACGTACTGAAAAACGGACACCAAAGCTAGACTTACTTAAGTACGATGGTAACACTGATCCTCAAAGATTTTTCCAAGTCTTTGAGAACGCCTGTGACGTCTACGACGAGACATCACCAGAGGCCATGGTACAGCTCTTCTCGATGACCATGATCGATCATGCACGAGAGTGGTTTTTTAACCTTGATCATGAAGATAAACGTGACTGGTTACTCTTGAAAGAGGTCTTTATCAAACGGTTCAAGCCTTTTCGCTTGATGGAATTTCCTTTTGTCAAACTAAGTAATATCAAAATGACAAAAGATGAAAAAGTACATGACTACATTGAACGATTTAAACAATTAAAAGTCAGGTACAAGAGCAACCTACTGAGTCCATGCTCATCATTTGGTTCCTCGTTGGACTCCCATGATGGATACAACGTGAACTTCGTTCCAATGATGAATATACATCATTGAAACAATCCATGTCTGATGCCATTCGGAAAGAAGACGAGGACTCAGATGTGGATGAACCACGTGAACGGAGAGCACATCGTGTTGTCCAAGAAGCTCGACCAAACGATGACACACGAGAACAGTTATGGAAGACACGGATGGAGTTGCTTAACTAGCAACACCAACAACAGATGGAGAAACTCACAAAAGACGTTCAAAACACTCTTAAGTCTAATGAAAGTTCGATGCCAGGTCAGTTACCCACTGACCAAATCCATCATAGACGAGAGAACACGTGATGCCCTCACTGCCGAGGTACACACACTGGCAATGAGTGCCCTTCATACCAACCAACCCCAGACACGTCCTTGATCAAATGAGAAATCTGCGACTTTATGGGACATACCTCCCTTTATTGCTATTATCACCCGAGGAATCAACCTCACAACTAGTCAGGAGGACATTATCAACCTCCTCGACAACCATTTGTTTCACAGCAACAACACACGCCATATCCACCACGAAACAACCAGGTCCATATACAGGAGTTGCCCAGAACAACCTAGACACAAACCTCAACCACAACTGGCACTCTTAGGACCACCACCACGAGGACAATAGGATCTAGGAGCACAAAAACATAGACATCCTCAGGAGTCTGCCCACACACACCTGGTAGAAAACTCCTACGATCACTCATATCATCATGATACATCAATTACATCATCTAGCCATCACCAGTATCAAACCGACAACTCATGTTCGTGCAAACAAGCTGAGTATTTCACACCACCAAAAAACCCAACACAGCTAGCCATCCAAGATGGTTATGCTATCGCCACCAGACCAATGACCAACCGCTGCTTAATCTGTGGCGAAACAGGACATTTCATGGCTGACTGTAAAGTCAAAAACCAATGCCATGAGGAATGTCCCGACTGTGTTCGCAAACACAGCTGCAAAGACTGTCCTAAACAACCTAACATGATCCTTCCAACACGTCATATCACATCCGAACCTGTTAGAGTTCTTACTAGAGCACAACGCCAACATAAAGAACAACAGCAAAACCATGGAAAATAGCTGACCCACATGGAAGCCATTTGACGGCCTCCACATTACCAAAAGAGTACCCAAACCCAAAAGTAGAACAAAGGCAATACAACAAATTTTGAGATGAATTTTTGCGAGAGGAAGAGCATACAAAAAGTCCGTTATCAGCTCATATCCCCGGAAAGGAGCAATCCCTACAGAGACTTGAAGTATTTGTTGACCTCCTGCAAGCTCAACTCACCATGTCGTTCCATAGTGCTATCAAATCCTTCACCGGGCTTCAACGCTATATTCATCGTAGTTTTCAGCTGCCTCCTATTCCTGAGTGCTTGGTATGAGGGGGGGTGCCGAATCCCACCAATACTATAGGGGAGTGCGGGTTGCGACTCAAGGCGAGCTCCAACCAAGTCTCAGCCTCCCTTGCTGGAATGTTGTCCTGGCACTCGCCTTGGCATGCCAGCTCCCCGGAGACTAGGGTCGGTCACACACTTGAAATGTAACCTTCTCAGATTTATCAATAAAGTGGGATTTTTCTCAAACTGACTCTGATTACCTTCTGGGTTTCAGTGTTCGGTAAAAGCACCAGTTGTAAGGCCGCTTCAAAATTTTTAAGTTGGCACATAGATGAGGGACGTATCCCGGGACGCCAGCGTCGGGACCATTCGGTCCGTGGCGCCAGCGGTATGCTGTCGGGACCATTTCGTCCAGGAACTGGTTGTGAAAATTGTCAACATTTCCTAGCTAGTTTGAGGCCTAAATTGGCTAAAATTGTAAATAGTTTTGGTTCTGGAGTTTCACACGTGTGAACCAGGCCACAATGTTTTTATTTACTGTATTTTTTCAGTATGATGAAGTGTCAAACTTCATACCCTTCAAAATGAGACCATTTTGATGTATTTTGGTCATATAAGCCATTTTTAGCTATTTTTCCTATATAGGGAATATCTAGGGTCAAGTACCTTCTAGAGAGAGGAGAGAGAGTCATCTTCCTCATCCATAAATAGTAGGGAAGTCGTGGAGAACAGGTTGGAGAAACCTTTTGTATGCTTCATTGAGATCAATAGATCATTGTCATTGTTTCTTCCTCCATTGAGAGCATTGTTGTGTGTATTGTCTTCAAGCTATTGTGTATGATCTTAGGTGCTTTCCAAAAGTGATAGGCTGATGTATTATGGACTGTATAATGCTATTTTGGGCCGCACTTGATGTTTATGGAAGTTTCCATTTGTGGTAAATGCTTTTTGATCAAGTTCTTTGCATTCTAGGTAGCATAGAATGTGTTGCCAATTCCTAGCTTATGTAGTTTGGAGTGCAAGCATTCAAGCCAATGATCTTGGAGTTTAGATCCACTTAGGATCTGTATTTTTCACATGGTATCAGAGCTGGTTGGCTTCTATTTACAGTAAGTATTCCATTTTTGGTGATATTTGGATGTTTGATCAAGTTCTAGCATGATTTTGCATTGCTTTGTTGATCAAATCTTACTAACCTTTGTTTTGTGAGTTGAACTTGTGGATCAAAAGCATATTTCAGGTCTATTGAAGATCAGAGGCTGAAAAGAAACTATTTTGGATCAGATCATAACACCTAATCATTTGTGATTGTGAGGCTTGTGCATATTCAATACTAACAATGTTCTTTTCAATCCTATTGTTGACAATCTCCATTCTTGGATGAACACTCTCCTTAAGTGGATGAAACTTCTCCTTAAGTGGATGACAAATGCTCTTTTGAGTGAGTTGTAATTCTCCTAAAGGCTGAGCAAAGCTCCCATTTGGATGAAAGATCCCCTTTTTTGGGTGAACATATTGTAAGCTCCATTGTGAAGAGCATATTGTAAAGATTGTCATCAATTTTGGCATAATTTTTGGTGTACTTTGTTGAGCATGTAAGTAACTCTCCTTATGTAATTTGATTGGAGCATTTGCTGGAAGGTGTTAACCATTATGCAAGTGTGTTTTCAGGTTCTTAACAGGTTGAGGAACATTCTCATGTGAAGTGATCTTAGATCTACATCTAAACACCAAGATTTGACAAGATAGTGAAGCTAGTCTTGTGATTCACTAAGTGTGCTCATTCATTCACCTCTAAATCTTGTATTTATCACTTGCTGGAGTTTATAAACTTTTAGAAGTGTGGTTTACATGTGGTTTTACAGGTTGAATCAATATCTTAGTGTGTTGATCATATGTTGATCAAGTTTGTTCATTACTAGGTAATCTTGGCATCCTAGTTTTGGGTATTTTCTAAGAATGCAAGTAACTCTTCACACCATAACTTGATTTGGTCACTTGCTGGAAAGTTTGAGAGCTTAAGCAAGAGTGTGTTCAGGTTGGTTTGATTTTGTAATCCATTCTTAGTGTGTGCAAAGTGTTGCATGTGTTTCAATCTTCCTTTCTATGCTTGGAAACCATCTAGGTTCAAGATAGAAGTGTTTTAGGGTCCTAAATCTTCATAGATCTCTTTATCTATCATTTGTTGAGAGAAAAGTGAGTGCTAAGTGCTTTAGGACAGAACCTAAAAGTTGAAGAAACATTAGAATCATGGCTTCCAATGGTGGGATCATGCTAGAGTCTAGTGAAAGGTTGAGTTCATCAAACTACTCTACTTGGAAAGTGAGGATGGAGTCCTTACTTGAGTTGAATGAACTCATGGACATAGTTGCAGAAATTGAAGAGAGACCTCTCACACTTCAAGAGCAACAAAGGTTTGATAAGAAGGCCAAAAGGGCTCTTCATATCATTAAAATGAATGTTACAAATGAACTTCTCAAGGAAGTTGGAAAGTGTCAAAGTGCAAGTGAGGCATGGAATGCCTTAAAGAAGCTCTTTGAATCAAAGTCCACATCTAGGGTATTGACCCTAAGGAGACAAATATTTTCTAGTAGGCAAAGAGAGGGTGAAAGTGCTCATGCATTTATCTTGAGAGTTAAGTCCCTAAGTGATGATTTAGCATGCATTGATGAGAACATAAAAGATGGTGAAATAGTCCAAGTTATGTTGAATGGTTTGCTAAATGAACATGCTAACCTTGTGCAAAGTTTTGCCATTCAAAGAGTCTTGCCAAGTGTGGTTGACTTGCAAGAAATCTTATTGGCTGAAGAACATAGGTTGCAATCAAAGCTTGATGGTGCATCCTTGCAAGGTGGAGGTGAAGAGGCTTTCTTCACAAAAGGCAAATTCAAGGGCAAAGGTAAAGGCAAAGGGAAATGGTCCAAAGGTGGTAACTTTGATCATGATGATCACTCTTCCTCTTCCTCTTCTACTAAGAACAATAAGTCAAAGTTCAAGTGCTTTTATTGTGGGATAAAAGTTCATTTTGCAAATGAATGTTATAAGAAGAAAAGAGAGCAAGGAGAGAGGCAAGGAAATCTTACAATAGATGAGGAAGAACATAACACATGTGAATCACTTGTTATGACTTCAAGTTTGTTAGCCAACATAGATGATAATGATCCTTGGTGGATTGATAGTGGAGCCTCATCTCACATGACAAGACATAAGGAATACTTTACATCCTTATTGTCTTATGAGGGAGAAGGTAACATCATCTACACTGCAAATGATGGTCAATGTGACATCAAAGGCATAGGCACTATTCCTATTTCCCTTTCAACAAATAGGAAAGCAAATCTTGAAAATGTTTTGTACATTCCTTCAATCACTAAGAATTTGCTTAGTGTAAGTCAAATGATTGACAAAGGACTTGATGTGGAGTTCATTGGAGATGCATGTTTGATAAGTAAATGTGGATCCTTGATTGCTCAAGGTAGGAGGCATGGTAAACTTTTCAAGCTTGATGCATGTGTGATCTCTAATCATGAAGGATGTATGGCTAGGGAGCAATTGACAAACCAAGAAGTTTGGCACAAGAGGTTGGGCCATCCCAACTTCAAATCTTTGGAGGTAATGGCAAAGAAAGAGCTTGTTCTTGGTCTCCCTAAAAGTCTTGTTGCAAACAATAGTGTTTGTGAACATTGTGCCTTGTCCAAATCTCATAGACTTGCTTATTCTAGATCTACTTCTAGATCTAAAGAAGCTTTTCAACTTGTGCATTCTGATATTCATTCTTCTAGTACAACTAGCAATGGTGGGGCAAAGATGTATGCAACTTTCATTGATGACTTTAGTAGGTATACTTGGATCTATCTTCTTAAAAGTAAGGATGAAGTGTTTGCTGCATTTGTCAAGTTCAAGAATGAAATGGAAAACCAATTCAATACAAAGATCAAATGCTTAAGATCTGATAATGGAGGGGAATACACCTCAAATAGGTTCAAAGACTTTTGTATAGCACATGGGATTAAGAGGGAGATGTCTAGTCCTAGGACTCCACAACAGAATGGAGTGGCCGAGAGGAAGAATAGAACCCTTTGTGAATGTGCCAAGGCAATGAGACTACATGCTAATCTTGATAAGTCTTTTTGGGGGGAAGCTTTAGCATGTGCTAACTATCTATGTAATAGATGGACAAGTGCTTCCTTGGATGGTAAAACTCCTCATGAGGTTCTTTATGGTAGAAGGCCGAGTGTCAAGCATTGTAGGATCTTTGGATGTACATGTTTTGTCAATATCACACTTGATGATAGAACTAAAGAAGATCCTTCATCAAAGAAGGGTGTGTTTGTTGGCTATAGTGAAGTAAGCAAGGCTTACAAAGTGTACATTCCTTCTACAAAGAAAGTTGTCATAAGTAGGGATGTCATCTTTCATGAAGAGAATGTTTCCAATGTTGTTGATGTTGATGTTGATGTGCCTACTAATCATCATGATGTGCAAGATGTCTTGGATGAAGATGGAGATGCCACTCCAAAGCAAACTTCAAGGAAGACTCAAAGGCAAAGGGCTAAGCCATCAAGGCTAACCTATGATGAAAATGGAAAGCAAGTGGTGGACAACTCTAACTTTGCTTTTCTTACCTCTTTTGATGAACCAACTTGTGTAGGTGAAGCAATTCAAAAGAAGGAATGGATCCAAGCCATGGATCATGAGCATCAAGCACTCATCAAAAGCAACACATGGAGGTTGGTAAAGCTTCCAAAGGACAAGAAGGCAATTGGTTGTAAGTGGATCTTCAAGATCAAGACAAATCAAGATGGATCAATCAACAAGTACAAGGCAAGGTTGGTGGCAAAGGGGTATGCTCAAGAATATGGTATTGACTATGATGAGACCTTTGCACCCGTGGCAAAGATGGTAACTATTCGAATCCTAATCTCTCTTGCAACTCTTTATGATTGGGATATGTGGCAAATGGATGTTACTAATGCCTTCTTGAATGGTGATCTTGAAGAAGATATTTACATGGAGCAACCCGAGGGCTATGTTTCACATGATGAGCCTAATCATGTGTGCTATCTCCAAAAGAGTTTGTATGGGCTAAAGCAAGCACCAAGGAGTTGGTATGCTAAGCTCAATTCCTTCTTACTTTCTCAAAACTTTGTTATGAGTGAGTATGATCATTCTCTCTACTTTAGATTGAATGAAAATGATATCACTTTACTTTTGATCTATGTTGATGACATTATCTTAAGTGGTGGTAACAATCTAGATATAGATGAAATCAAGATGGCACTCAAAAGAGAGTTTGAAATTCAAGATCTTGGTAAACTTCATTATATCTTAGGAATAGAGATTATTAGAACTTCTAAATCTACATTCATATGTCAAGAAAAGTATGTTAACTCTATTCTAAAAAGGTTTCATATGGAAGATTGTAAAGTTGTTTCTACTCCTATGGAATCAAATGTAAAGCTAACTACAAGAAGTAATGAAAGATCCTTCAAGGACATTACTCTCTATAGAAAGCTAATAGGATCTCTTATATGGTTAACCATCACAAGACCTGATCTAAGCTTTGTGGTTGGTAAACTAAGTCAATTTATGCAAGATCCTAGTGAGGCTCATTGGAAGCTAGGAAAGAGAGTACTTAGATACATCTCGGGATCTAGAGATTTTGGCATCTTGTATGGAGGTACTACACCTAACCTTTGTGGATTTTCAGATTCAGATTTTGCAGGTGATCAAATGGATAGGAAGTCAACAAGTGCCTTTGCAATCTATCTTGGAGATGGAGTGGTCTCATGGCTATCAAAGAAGCAACCAACTATCTCTCTATCTTCCACCGAAGCCGAGTACAAGGCATTAACAACATGCACCAAGGAGATTCTTTGGATCAAGAGGATGTTATTGGATCTTCACTTGCTGGAACCAGAGAAGACTCCAATCATACTTTGTGATAACCTTTCAGCCCAAAGCTTGGCAAGCAATCCTGTTTTTCATGCAAGGAGCAAGCACATTGAGATTGCTCACCATTTTGTGAGAGATCAAGTCATTGCCAAAGAGGTGGAGCTTCAACATGTCTCTTCAAAGGAGTGTGTGGCTGATATCTTCACCAAACCATTGGGAAAGGACCTATATTTAATGCATAGATCTAATCTTGGAATGTGCTCAAAGACTATGTTGAAACTAGCATCCAATGTTGAAGAGGGAGTGTGAAAATTGTCAACATTTCCTAGCTAGTTTGAGGCCTAAATTGGCTAAAATTGTAAATAGTTTTGGTTCTGGAGTTTCACACGTGTGAACCAGGCCACAATGTTTTTATTTACTGTATTTTTTCAGTATGATGAAGTGTCAAACTTCATACCCTTCAAAATGAGACCATTTTGATGTATTTTGGTCATATAAGCCATTTTTAGCTATTTTTCCTATATAGGGAATATCTAGGGTCAAGTACCTTCTAGAGAGAGGAGAGAGAGTCATCTTCCTCATCCATAAATAGTAGGGAAGTCGTGGAGAACAGGTTGGAGAAACCTTTTGTATGCTTCATTGAGATCAATAGATCATTGTCATTGTTTCTTCCTCCATTGAGAGCATTGTTGTGTGTATTGTCTTCAAGCTATTGTGTATGATCTTAGGTGCTTTCCAAAAGTGATAGGCTGATGTATTATGGACTGTATAATGCTATTTTGGGCCGCACTTGATGTTTATGGAAGTTTCCATTTGTGGTAAATGCTTTTTGATCAAGTTCTTTGCATTCTAGGTAGCATAGAATGTGTTGCCAATTCCTAGCTTATGTAGTTTGGAGTGCAAGCATTCAAGCCAATGATCTTGGAGTTTAGATCCACTTAGGATCTGTATTTTTCACACTGTTTGTCTCCATATCTGTCGCGGCTTGTGGATTTGAGTGTTCCTTGCATGAACGTGAATGGGTTAAGCTCTTGGGGAACGGGCTCTAACCTGTCGGCTGAGTTGGATGGCTTGCTTGGGTGGAAGCTACCTATTTATGGCTGTCCAGTCTGGCGTGGCGCCAGGGTGGCTTCCAACGCTCGTGACAAAGCTTTCAGTTGGTTAAGTCTAATGTAAGTCAGACCGCTTGCTTGAAATGGATGTTACTCCTTCATAACGACGCTTCGAGCTGGTTAAGTTTGATGTATGTTGGACAGCTTGCTTGGAGGGAAGTCACCCACATCGGGACCCCCGATCTAGCATGGCACCAGGTTGGATCTCAATGTTGGTTTTCGAAACTTCAAGTTGGTTAAGTCTGATCGTTGTTGGCGAGTTGGCTGCTTGTATGTCAAGTGGATTTAGGTGGCAAGAGTTGAAGGTTGGGAAGCTAAGTCGTGGTTCCCGGCTCCCTTTGGGATGCCTGCGCTACATGTGGTATCAGAGCCGACTGGCCGGTTGTGAAAATTGTCAACATTTCCTAGCTAGTTTGAGGCCTAAATTGGCTAAAATTGTAAATAGTTTTGGTTCTGGAGTTTCACACGTGTGAACCAGGCCACAATGTTTTTATTTACTGTATTTTTTCAGTATGATGAAGTGTCAAACTTCATACCCTTCAAAATGAGACCATTTTGATGTATTTTGGTCATATAAGCCATTTTTAGCTATTTTTCCTATATAGGGAATATCTAGGGTCAAGTACCTTCTAGAGAGAGGAGAGAGAGTCATCTTCCTCATCCATAAATAGTAGGGAAGTCGTGGAGAACAGGTTGGAGAAACCTTTTGTATGCTTCATTGAGATCAATAGATCATTGTCATTGTTTCTTCCTCCATTGAGAGCATTGTTGTGTGTATTGTCTTCAAGCTATTGTGTATGATCTTAGGTGCTTTCCAAAAGTGATAGGCTGATGTATTATGGACTGTATAATGCTATTTTGGGCCGCACTTGATGTTTATGGAAGTTTCCATTTGTGGTAAATGCTTGTTGATCAAGTTCTTTGCATTCTAGGTAGCATAGAATGTGTTGCCAATTCCTAGCTTATGTAGTTTGGAGTGCAAGCATTCAAGCCAATGATCTTGGAGTTTAGATCCACTTAGGATCTGTATTTTTCACATGGTATCAGAGCTGGTTGGCTTCTATTTACAGTAAGTATTCCATTTTTGGTGATATTTGGATGTTTGATCAAGTTCTAGCATGATTTTGCATTGCTTTGTTGATCAAATCTTACTAACCTTTGTTTTGTGAGTTGAACTTGTGGATCAAAAGCATATTTCAGGTCTATTGAAGATCAGAGGCTGAAAAGAAACTATTTTGGATCAGATCATAACACCTAATCATTTGTGATTGTGAGGCTTGTGCATATTCAATACTAACAATGTTCTTTTCAATCCTATTGTTGACAATCTCCATTCTTGGATGAACACTCTCCTTAAGTGGATGAAACTTCTCCTTAAGTGGATGACAAATGCTCTTTTGAGTGAGTTGTAATTCTCCTAAAGGCTGAGCAAAGCTCCCATTTGGATGAAAGATCCCCTTTTTTGGGTGAACATATTGTAAGCTCCATTGTGAAGAGCATATTGTAAAGATTGTCATCAATTTTGGCATAATTTTTGGTGTACTTTGTTGAGCATGTAAGTAACTCTCCTTATGTAATTTGATTGGAGCATTTGCTGGAAGGTGTTAACCATTATGCAAGTGTGTTTTCAGGTTCTTAACAGGTTGAGGAACATTCTCATGTGAAGTGATCTTAGATCTACATCTAAACACCAAGATTTGACAAGATAGTGAAGCTAGTCTTGTGATTCACTAAGTGTGCTCATTCATTCACCTCTAAATCTTGTATTTATCACTTGCTGGAGTTTATAAACTTTTAGAAGTGTGGTTTACATGTGGTTTTACAGGTTGAATCAATATCTTAGTGTGTTGATCATATGTTGATCAAGTTTGTTCATTACTAGGTAATCTTGGCATCCTAGTTTTGGGTATTTTCTAAGAATGCAAGTAACTCTTCACACCATAACTTGATTTGGTCACTTGCTGGAAAGTTTGAGAGCTTAAGCAAGAGTGTGTTCAGGTTGGTTTGATTTTGTAATCCATTCTTAGTGTGTGCAAAGTGTTGCATGTGTTTCAATCTTCCTTTCTATGCTTGGAAACCATCTAGGTTCAAGATAGAAGTGTTTTAGGGTCCTAAATCTTCATAGATCTCTTTATCTATCATTTGTTGAGAGAAAAGTGAGTGCTAAGTGCTTTAGGACAGAACCTAAAAGTTGAAGAAACATTAGAATCATGGCTTCCAATGGTGGGATCATGCTAGAGTCTAGTGAAAGGTTGAGTTCATCAAACTACTCTACTTGGAAAGTGAGGATGGAGTCCTTACTTGAGTTGAATGAACTCATGGACATAGTTGCAGAAATTGAAGAGAGACCTCTCACACTTCAAGAGCAACAAAGGTTTGATAAGAAGGCCAAAAGGGCTCTTCATATCATTAAAATGAATGTTACAAATGAACTTCTCAAGGAAGTTGGAAAGTGTCAAAGTGCAAGTGAGGCATGGAATGCCTTAAAGAAGCTCTTTGAATCAAAGTCCACATCTAGGGTATTGACCCTAAGGAGACAAATATTTTCTAGTAGGCAAAGAGAGGGTGAAAGTGCTCATGCATTTATCTTGAGAGTTAAGTCCCTAAGTGATGATTTAGCATGCATTGATGAGAACATAAAAGATGGTGAAATAGTCCAAGTTATGTTGAATGGTTTGCTAAATGAACATGCTAACCTTGTGCAAAGTTTTGCCATTCAAAGAGTCTTGCCAAGTGTGGTTGACTTGCAAGAAATCTTATTGGCTGAAGAACATAGGTTGCAATCAAAGCTTGATGGTGCATCCTTGCAAGGTGGAGGTGAAGAGGCTTTCTTCACAAAAGGCAAATTCAAGGGCAAAGGTAAAGGCAAAGGGAAATGGTCCAAAGGTGGTAACTTTGATCATGATGATCACTCTTCCTCTTCCTCTTCTACTAAGAACAATAAGTCAAAGTTCAAGTGCTTTTATTGTGGGATAAAAGTTCATTTTGCAAATGAATGTTATAAGAAGAAAAGAGAGCAAGGAGAGAGGCAAGGAAATCTTACAATAGATGAGGAAGAACATAACACATGTGAATCACTTGTTATGACTTCAAGTTTGTTAGCCAACATAGATGATAATGATCCTTGGTGGATTGATAGTGGAGCCTCATCTCACATGACAAGACATAAGGAATACTTTACATCCTTATTGTCTTATGAGGGAGAAGGTAACATCATCTACACTGCAAATGATGGTCAATGTGACATCAAAGGCATAGGCACTATTCCTATTTCCCTTTCAACAAATAGGAAAGCAAATCTTGAAAATGTTTTGTACATTCCTTCAATCACTAAGAATTTGCTTAGTGTAAGTCAAATGATTGACAAAGTACTTGATGTGGAGTTCATTGGAGATGCATGTTTGATAAGTAAATGTGGATCCTTGATTGCTCAAGGTAGAAGGCATGGTAAACTTTTCAAGCTTGATGCATGTGTGATCTCTAATCATGAAGGATGTATGGCTAGGGAGCAATTGACAAACCAAGAAGTTTGGCACAAGAGGTTGGGCCATCCCAACTTCAAATCTTTGGAGGTAATGGCAAAGAAAGAGCTTGTTCTTGGTCTCCCTAAAAGTCTTGTTGCAAACAATAGTGTTTGTGAACATTGTGCCTTGTCCAAATCTCATAGACTTGCTTATTCTAGATCTACTTCTAGATCTAAAGAAGCTTTTCAACTTGTGCATTCTGATATTCATTCTTCTAGTACAACTAGCAATGGTGGGGCAAAGATGTATGCAACTTTCATTGATGACTTTAGTAGGTATACTTGGATCTATCTTCTTAAAAGTAAGGATGAAGTGTTTGCTGCATTTGTCAAGTTCAAGAATGAAATGGAAAACCAATTCAATACAAAGATCAAATGCTTAAGATCTGATAATGGAGGGGAATACACCTCAAATAGGTTCAAAGACTTTTGTATAGCACATGGGATTAAGAGGGAGATGTCTAGTCCTAGGACTCCACAACAGAATGGAGTGGCCGAGAGGAAGAATAGAACCCTTTGTGAATGTGCCAAGGCAATGAGACTACATGCTAATCTTGATAAGTCTTTTTGGGGGGAAGCTTTAGCATGTGCTAACTATCTATGTAATAGATGGACAAGTGCTTCCTTGGATGGTAAAACTCCTCATGAGGTTCTTTATGGTAGAAGGCCGAGTGTCAAGCATTGTAGGATCTTTGGATGTACATGTTTTGTCAATATCACACTTGATGATAGAACTAAAGAAGATCCTTCATCAAAGAAGGGTGTGTTTGTTGGCTATAGTGAAGTAAGCAAGGCTTACAAAGTGTACATTCCTTCTACAAAGAAAGTTGTCATAAGTAGGGATGTCATCTTTCATGAAGAGAATGTTTCCAATGTTGTTGATGTTGATGTTGATGTGCCTACTAATCATCATGATGTGCAAGATGTCTTGGATGAAGATGGAGATGCCACTCCAAAGCAAACTTCAAGGAAGACTCAAAGGCAAAGGGCTAAGCCATCAAGGCTAACCTATGATGAAAATGGAAAGCAAGTGGTGGACAACTCTAACTTTGCTTTTCTTACCTCTTTTGATGAACCAACTTGTGTAGGTGAAGCAATTCAAAAGAAGGAATGGATCCAAGCCATGGATCATGAGCATCAAGCACTCATCAAAAGCAACACATGGAGGTTGGTAAAGCTTCCAAAGGACAAGAAGGCAATTGGTTGTAAGTGGATCTTCAAGATCAAGACAAATCAAGATGGATCAATCAACAAGTACAAGGCAAGGTTGGTGGCAAAGGGGTATGCTCAAGAATATGGTATTGACTATGATGAGACCTTTGCACCCGTGGCAAAGATGGTAACTATTCGAATCCTAATCTCTCTTGCAACTCTTTATGATTGGGATATGTGGCAAATGGATGTTACTAATGCCTTCTTGAATGGTGATCTTGAAGAAGATATTTACATGGAGCAACCCGAGGGCTATGTTTCACATGATGAGCCTAATCATGTGTGCTATCTCCAAAAGAGTTTGTATGGGCTAAAGCAAGCACCAAGGAGTTGGTATGCTAAGCTCAATTCCTTCTTACTTTCTCAAAACTTTGTTATGAGTGAGTATGATCATTCTCTCTACTTTAGATTGAATGAAAATGATATCACTTTACTTTTGATCTATGTTGATGACATTATCTTAAGTGGTGGTAACAATCTAGATATAGATGAAATCAAGATGGCACTCAAAAGAGAGTTTGAAATTCAAGATCTTGGTAAACTTCATTATATCTTAGGAATAGAGATTATTAGAACTTCTAAATCTACATTCATATGTCAAGAAAAGTATGTTAACTCTATTCTAAAAAGGTTTCATATGGAAGATTGTAAAGTTGTTTCTACTCCTATGGAATCAAATGTAAAGCTAACTACAAGAAGTAATGAAAGATCCTTCAAGGACATTACTCTCTATAGAAAGCTAATAGGATCTCTTATATGGTTAACCATCACAAGACCTGATCTAAGCTTTGTGGTTGGTAAACTAAGTCAATTTATGCAAGATCCTAGTGAGGCTCATTGGAAGCTAGGAAAGAGAGTACTTAGATACATCTCGGGATCTAGAGATTTTGGCATCTTGTATGGAGGTACTACACCTAACCTTTGTGGATTTTCAGATTCAGATTTTGCAGGTGATCAAATGGATAGGAAGTCAACAAGTGCCTTTGCAATCTATCTTGGAGATGGAGTGGTCTCATGGCTATCAAAGAAGCAACCAACTATCTCTCTATCTTCCACCGAAGCCGAGTACAAGGCATTAACAACATGCACCAAGGAGATTCTTTGGATCAAGAGGATGTTATTGGATCTTCACTTGCTGGAACCAGAGAAGACTCCAATCATACTTTGTGATAACCTTTCAGCCCAAAGCTTGGCAAGCAATCCTGTTTTTCATGCAAGGAGCAAGCACATTGAGATTGCTCACCATTTTGTGAGAGATCAAGTCATTGCCAAAGAGGTGGAGCTTCAACATGTCTCTTCAAAGGAGTGTGTGGCTGATATCTTCACCAAACCATTGGGAAAGGACCTATATTTAATGCATAGATCTAATCTTGGAATGTGCTCAAAGACTATGTTGAAACTAGCATCCAATGTTGAAGAGGGAGTGTGAAAATTGTCAACATTTCCTAGCTAGTTTGAGGCCTAAATTGGCTAAAATTGTAAATAGTTTTGGTTCTGGAGTTTCACACGTGTGAACCAGGCCACAATGTTTTTATTTACTGTATTTTTTCAGTATGATGAAGTGTCAAACTTCATACCCTTCAAAATGAGACCATTTTGATGTATTTTGGTCATATAAGCCATTTTTAGCTATTTTTCCTATATAGGGAATATCTAGGGTCAAGTACCTTCTAGAGAGAGGAGAGAGAGTCATCTTCCTCATCCATAAATAGTAGGGAAGTCGTGGAGAACAGGTTGGAGAAACCTTTTGTATGCTTCATTGAGATCAATAGATCATTGTCATTGTTTCTTCCTCCATTGAGAGCATTGTTGTGTGTATTGTCTTCAAGCTATTGTGTATGATCTTAGGTGCTTTCCAAAAGTGATAGGCTGATGTATTATGGACTGTATAATGCTATTTTGGGCCGCACTTGATGTTTATGGAAGTTTCCATTTGTGGTAAATGCTTTTTGATCAAGTTCTTTGCATTCTAGGTAGCATAGAATGTGTTGCCAATTCCTAGCTTATGTAGTTTGGAGTGCAAGCATTCAAGCCAATGATCTTGGAGTTTAGATCCACTTAGGATCTGTATTTTTCACACCGGTCAGCTATGCGGATCTCACAGAAATGGCCACTCTTTGGGATTCATCAAGACAACTACTGTGCAAGGTGCTACCCATATTGTAAGCACGGGTGCGTCCAAGATCAGGGTGGTCGGCAGAACGGGGGACTTGATGAGTCAAGGTGCTGCCATTGAGGTGTAAGCATGGTCAGTTCTCGCGGTTTGAGCCTGGCACTGTCTGCACGTAGGACAGATGAGGCAGTGGGCTGCCATTAGGTTGGTGTAAGCATAGTCTATGCCTTGTGGGGTGCGGGGTGACATATTCGAACTGTACGGGTTAACCATTGATACAGAGATGCTGCTCGAATTCGGGTGTAAAGCACGGGTGGTTAGCTGCCGGTGCGGGATAGCTGCCGATCGTTTAGCTATAAGGGCTATCGACCAAAAAGTGGTGGGGCGTGACTGAGGCAATGTGCTGCTTAATGGTGAAAGCACGAATAGTTGGAGGGGTGTCCTATGTGGGCTGATTCTGTGATCGATTTGTATGGGCGCGGCCAGACAAAGGCCCATTGGCAGGACCATCTCAAAGGGGGACCTTGTCTTTGTTACTTGTTAGTAAACCTGCCTGAGTGTCTTACTTGTATGTATTCGTGGTGAGTCTTAGTACTCATGCTTTGCCTGGTTTGCATGATTGTTTGTGATACAAGGAGTTAATGGCTCGAGAAGGAACCTTTCTTTTGAAGGCTGATACCATCAAACAAAGAGGACTACAGAATCTGTGGGGCGGATTTGCATTCCAAGTACTCGCACATGAACGACAACGAAACGACTCAATGTTTGCAAAGGATGGATGGCTAGCCTGTTTCGTGGGTTAGTTTCATTTGCGGCAACGCCCACCAAACGCAAGCAGGAAGTCAAAAATTGGAAAGGGCAATTTCAGGGGAGATCTTCTATGGAGTAGTTGGTCTTCATTTTGGAACGGCCACTTTCGGAATTGAAACTCACTAAGCATGGGTGATATCCAGTATCAGTTGGGTTTTTTTTTTCCTCAAAGAGGAAAGACTAGGATCCTCTTCAGAGATTGGCAACAAGTTGGATCAAGCCATAATCCTAGCAGATGGGAAGCAAAGTGTTGGAAAGGCTTTTTGTCCGAAGAACTCTACTCTAAGTCCGATCAACTGATTTTATAAGTGGAGGGGAACTATCACACACACCTCTCTCTTGGGGCAAATTTTGAATGAAAGTTGATCAAAACAGGGACAAATTCAAGGTGACCTAGCCATACTCACATGAGGAGATTGGCGAACTTTGGACCTAATAAGTTGACAAGTTTTTGTTGTGGAAAGGAAAGCTTGTTATAGGCTTTCTCTAGACCAGCAATGATGAGAAAACATATGAGTATGCTGGCTTGTGTTACATGTAAGGCAGCTGATCAATGAAGGAACTGTGAAAGTTGAGTCTTGCATGAGAGACTGGGTATTTCAAATGGACGCTAAGGGACAGTTTGCGTTGAGATTGGACTAGTGCAAACGCTAGGTGTATGTGTCTGATTCAAAGAGAGCTACTTGAAGCCAAGCTCGATGTACACTTCTTGTTTTGACTGTGAGGCAACTGACCAGTGATGGAATTGTGAAAGTCAAGTTTTGCACGACGGACATGGTGCTTTAAACAAACACAAAGAGATAGTTCGTATGCGGATCAAACTGGTGCGACCCTTTGGCTCTCCAAGAGGTCAATGGTTACATTTGGGCTTATTCAAAGAGCTACTTCAAGCTAAGTGAGAGGTGCATTGCGGAGTACTCAATCTTTTCCTACCTTGAAGAGCCAAGATGGAAAAGTATCAAGATCAGACTGGGACAAGGAGAGAAATCAAGGTGCAGAAGCAACAAGGCAAGGAGTGGACCATAAAGTGGGCAATCAAACGATAAATCCTTTGGCTCAGGGAGCCTTGATACCTGTGCGGAACTGATCAAATCTGGAGCTCAGGGAGCTCAACACAAAGTGCATCAAGGACAAATCAGGAGCTCAAAGGAGTTCCAAAGTCAAAAAGTCAGAAGTGACAGGGGCGAACATTTCACAGAAAGGCCTCTGTCACCAGTTAATAAGGCTCTTGGGTTTTACGTAAGCGATATAAAATCTACGCTTTTTCCAGACAAAGAGATATTTTCAAGTTATGTAATTTTTCAGTACAAAGAGCTGAGCCTCCGACTTGTGGTGTGCCAGCTTCAATGTTAATAAAAAGTGGCCAGTAAACTGAGTACTGTGCCAAGTAGCTTAAATGTATATATTTATTTTAATTGGGAGACGTCTACCTTTATTTTAATCTGACATCTGATGAGGACATCAGATTTTATAAAGGTGGGTGGATGTTGTAAAACTATCTTCATAAGCTTTACTTTCGGCGCCACTGGTGCCAGCATTGTTCTCGGCGCCAGCAGCGCCCCTGCTGCTCTTGGCGCCAACGGCGCCGACACCACTGTGACCAGAATCCAGCCGACGCCAAGTTCCTATGGCGGAAAATCTTTGATCGGATCTAGCGAAGTCCAGAGAGCTCAGATCGATGTGCAATCACCTCATACGATCTAGGCATGATTAAAGGAAGCCTGGGGATCAATAAAATATAGAGAGAGAAAATGACTTTCTAGAAAGAGAAAATCCTAGAGAGAGAAAAACGTGCTTTACCAGCCTGGGTAGAGTGCTTGGTATGAGGGGGGGTGCCGAATCCCACCAATACTATAGGGGAGTGCGGGTTGCGAGTCAGGGCGAGCTCCAACCAAGTCTCAGCCTCCCTTGCTGGAATGTTGTCCTGGCACTCGCCTTGGCATGCCAGCTCCCCGGAGATAGGGTCGGTCACACACTTGAAATGTAACCTTCTCAGATTTATCAATAAAGTGGGATTTTCCTCAAATTGACTCTGATTACCTTCTGGGTTTCAGTGTTCGGTAAAAGCGCCAGTCGTAAGGCCGCTTCAAAATTTTTAAGTTGGCACATAGCTGAGGGTCGTATCCCGGGATGCCAGCGGTATGCCGTCGGGACCATTCGGTCCGTGGCACCAGCGGTATGCTGTCGGGACCATTTGGTCCAAGAACTGGTTGTCTCCATATCTGTCGCGGCTTGTGGATCTGAGTGTTCCTTGCATGAATGTGAATGGGTTAAGCTCTTGGGGAACGGGCTCTAACCTGTCGGCTGAGTTGGATGGCTTGCTTGGGTGGAAGCTACCTATTTATGGCTGTCCAGTCTGGCGTGGCGCCAGGGTGGCTTCCAACGCTCGTGACAAAGCTTTCAGTTGGTTAAGTCTAATGTAAGTCAGACCGCTTGCTTGAAATGGATGTTACTCCTTCATAACGACGCTTCGAGCTGGTTAAGTTTGATGTATGTTGGACAGCTTGCTTGGAGGGAAGTCACCCACATCGGGACCCCCGATCTAGCATGGCACCAGGTTGGATCTCAATGTTGGTTTTCGAAACTTCAAGTTGGTTAAGTCTGATCGTTGTTGGCGAGTTGGCTGCTTGTATGTCAAGTGGATTTAGGTGGCAAGAGTTGAAGGTTGGGAAGCTAAGTCGTGGTTCCCGGCTCCCTTTGGGATGCATGCGCTACACTAAGGGGAATAACATCACACTACATTTGTCCTATAAAGATTACCCCATAGTATCTGCTATCCTCGATAGCGGATCAGACGTTAATATAATGGCTGTCGTTGGCAAAGTCATGGGGCTTCAATACCCTCGATCAATCACGATATAAACTTCGTATGGCTGATCAACGAGTTACTGACCCTGCTGGTCATTTATCAAATATAAAAGTTCAAATAGCAGTTGTCAAAATTTTCATCGATTGTGTCATCTTAGACCTACCAGAAGATGCCAATATGTATAAACTCCTTCTTGGTACACCTTGGCTCCAGATGGCAAGTGTTGTCCAAGACTGGAAGAATAGCAAAATTAGCTTTGGCAACCACGATAAACGAGTCACTATTGACTCAAATCGCCATTCAAGCCCGCCAAGGTATACAATGATTGGTCATCTACAACATATGATGAATCAGATAGTGTCTTGATCCAACCAAAAGGCCACTATACACGAACCACAGACATAATCAATTGGGGTCATGCACTAGCCACCGTGGACTGTGCGGATTCCAATCGATGTCGTATCAAAATGGCTGCAAACGATGTGGATATTCTCCCATTTTCTACAGACATTGACACACCCATCATTTCGCTTATGATGATAGACCCCATTCCTATAGCTTGGTGCCCAGGAGAACCTAGTGTCTCTACTGCCCATGTTTCGGAAGAAGGTATTCTTTCCATGGATGATGTCGAAATGATGGATGATCATGTACTCCTCTATCTAGATGCTCAACGTTATCCATCCAAAGTCATTCCTAAGGAGATCAAGTCAATAGGACCGTTGGCTCATGTCCAACTATCATCCAAAGTACCAAACATACAAGCATACAGACGCAAACCCAAAGTATATACTTGGGACGTGTATCCCAACGAAGTTTGGGATACAATCGATGACGATATGGTAAGTAAGGCCACAACACCACCCATTCAAAAACCACAAAAATCTCAGTTACAAAAAAATAAATTATTGATACAAAATTAACTGAGCGTCAAAAACAGATGCGTGCGAAGCTTAAACAGCCAATCAAGCCCTTGTCAGAGGGGACAGACAACAAACAGTTCGACAAAGCTTCCACGTCTGGTAAAGAATCAACTCAAATGATTCCTAAAGTCCTAGAACATTTTGTGGAGCCACCTTTTGATCTTCCACAGAAGTTCAAAGACTTTACAATGGATGACGTTGAAATCCAGTTACCGCAGCCACATCGAGAATCTACACAAAGTTCCAATTCCTTTGACGGACCCGCTAAGACAATTCCACTAAACCTTAAAGATCCTGATGGGGACATAGATCGAATGGTTCATGTTTGTGCACATCTATCATCAACCCAACTGTCTGATCTAGAAACTTTATTATGCAAATACAGGGATGTCTTTGCATGGAATTATACCAAAATGAAAGGAATCCCCCCTGACAGTAGTATATTGGATTCCTCTAGAAGACAATGCTAAGCCTGTTAGGGCTAAACCTTATCGAAGTAACCAAGTCTATCATGAGAGGATCGATGAGGATATTAAGAAATTGCTGGATGCTAGTTTCATTTATGAAGTCCAACATACTGATTAGGTATCACCCATTGTGGTTGTACCCAAGAAAAACTGCAAGCTTCGTATCTGTGTCGACCTCAAGAACCTTAATGCGGTTACAAAGAAAGACCATTTTCCCTTGCCCTTAATGTCCCAAAAATTAGAGGAAATGGCAGGAGCTGAAGCTTTCAGCTTCTTGGATGGATTCAGCAGTTATTTCCTTGTTCAAATAGCCCCTGAAGATAAACATAAAATAGCTTTTGCCACAAAGAATGGGGTTTACGCTTATAACGTTATGCCTTTTGGCTTATGTAACGCTCCCTCAACATTCCAACGGGTCATGCAACTAGTCTTTCAAGATCTGTTACATCAGGTCATGGAGATTTATCTCGACGATCTAGGTGTACATTCTTCTGTTGCTACGCACCTAGACGCCTTGGAGAAAATCTTCATTCACTGTCATAGGTTCAGCATCTCACTAAACCCTGATAAATGACAAATATGGGTCACCCACGGGGTTGTATTCGGGCATATATTATCAAAGGATGGTATTTCTACCAACCCGTCAAAAATCAAGGTTTTCGTGGACATGCCCCTATCTGCAACAGTGAAGGAAGTATATGTCTTCCTCGGTCATACCAACTATTATCGCATCTTTATAATCGGCTATGCCGACGAGGCACGTCTCGTTTATTTAGTTGTGGTAGATTCGCGTTGGACAGAAGAACCACTTAAGGCCTTTGAGGAGTTGAAAATCGCCCTCATGACGGCTCCCATACTCAGCTCGCCAGATTACACGAAAGAGTTCCATGTGCACACTGATGCAAGTAAGTATGCCATTGGAGGTCTCCTTGCACAACCGGACGAGTATGGCAAAGATTTTCCTATACGTTTCTTAAGCAAGCAATTGGTGCCTGCTGAAGTAAACTATACCACTACCGAGAGAGAAGCATTGGCGATGGTCTATGCGGTACAACATCTACGACATTATCTGTTAGGCCAGACCTTTGCTTTCTACACAGACCATCAAGCACTCCTATATATCGTTAATAAGTCCTGTAAGACGGGACAAATAGCTCGATGGCTACTGATTTGGGAGGAATTTAGTTTCCGTGTAGTCGTTCGGAAAGAGTCCCAACATTTCATGGCAGATCACCTTTCTAGACTACCAAGTGCTGAAAAAGCAACTACACCAGTCAACGATGATCTCCCTGATGCGTGTCTTTTTCAGATCGATGCTACACCCTTATGGGCTGAGGAGATCACTCAGTTTCTCACAACAGGCCGACTAAAAGAAGGCCTGACTACAACGGAAAAAAGAAAATTTCTAATAAAAGCAGCACCCTTTCAGTTAATTGCGGGACAACTTTACAAAAGGGGCGTTGACGGCATTATTCGACGATCTGCTTATGAGTCTGAGATACGACCGATAATATCTTAGGCTCATGAGGGCATTGGAGGTGGCCACTTTTCTGCTGAAGCCACAATGAAGATTATCTTTCGAGCAAGATTGTGGTGGCCATCTTTGTTTAAAGACATGTTTGCTGTCATTAAAACGTGTGATGTCTATCAACGAGCAAAAAAAAATACCAAAGCAGACTTCACACCAGTGACTCCCATTATAAAAGGCGAAGCCTTCCATAAGTGGGGGATTGACTTTGTTGGACCAATCAATCCAGTAACAAAAACATCCTCATAGCCACAGATTATGTCACTAAGTGGGTGGAGGCTCGAGCAAAACAGTTGCACGTTTTCTTTAAAAAAACATTATTACCTGTTTTGGTTGTCCCATAGAGCTTGTTAGTGATCGCGACACGCATTTTTTAGATGCTATCGTTGATAATCTCTTATGCCATTACCTTGTCGTTCACAGAAAAAGTACACCATACTATCCTAGGTGTAATGGCCAGGCTGAATCAACTAACAAAACAATACGTAAACTTTTGACCAAGATAGTTGAAACCAGTCACTCTGATTGGGAAACAAAACTTTTTTCAGCTATCTGGGCTTACCGCACCACCCTGAAGAAAGCCACTGGGTGGGTTACCCCTTTTCACTTAGTATATGGTCAAGAGGCGGTAATGTCCGTAGAATTCTTAGTACCTTCGCTAAGAGTTACAAAAGCTTTTTCAACAGATCTCTGTGAAAAGGCTTCAATAGAACAACAAGTCAAAATCAGGCTATTTACGTTAGCCCAGTTATGCGAGACAAGACTAATATCTTATCACGCACAACTAGTTAACAAATGACGCCAAAAGGCCTGGCATGACCGTAACCTACGCAATAAAGATCTACACTTAGGTGACCAGGTGCTTCTTTATACATCAAAGAAGCACCCCGACAAATTGAAGTTCAGAAGTGAGGAGCCATATGTTATTAACAAAATATTTTCTAATGGTGCAGTCCAGTTACAAACACTTGACGGGACACTCCTAGACACTGTCGTAAACGGTGGTCGTCTACGGCGGTACTATGAAGAGTTGTTATTTGTTGGCCCAATTTAGGATCTTTTCCCTTAAAAAAAAAAAAAACCTATTATTTTAATGTTATTTTATTCCGTTCCTTGTACATCTCGTTTTTTATGCCTATTGTTCACCTCATTCCTTGTTTATACTTCATATCATTACTTATGTACAGTCTATGCATTTTTCTTTTTTCTCTCTTTTTCTTCTGTTCATACTCATGGGTCATGGATGTTCTAGATCGACAACTGATATAGGCTACACCTTAGAAAATCATTCTCACACTTCTGCCACCTCACCTCTATCTCACTAGTATCTCAGGATAACCAACATTCCTGGAGATACACCTTTTTCATAAGAACTTCTACTTTGAGACACAGTCATATTTCTTTGAAGTTCTTCACTTGCATCAAACAGATCCATTTATTCATCATGAGGTTTTCTCAAATCTCAACCGAAGTGCTCCTGTCAAATCTCAACCGAAGTGCTCCTATCAAATCTCAACCGGAGCACTCCGCTCAAATCTCAACCAAAGTGCTCCTTCAAATCTCAACCGGAGCACTCCACTCAAATCTCAACCAGAGCACTCCGCTCACATCTCAACCGAAGCATTCTATCAAATCTCAACCGAAGCAGTTCTGTCAGATCTCGACTGGAGCTTCCTTGTCAGATCTCGACCAGAATGGTTCTGTCCAATCTCGACCGAAGCAGTCATTTCAAATCTCGACCGGAGGACATACATTCGAATTTCACGAACCGACACGTGCCATCTCCCTTGCAACCAGACGACGGCGGAAATAAATGCCCTCACCCCGAAGCCATTCGCACCTCAGCGAAGTGCGAGCTCAAGCGTCTTCTGGCGACGATCTACGGCGATTTTCTTGCTATTGTGTTCGATCCTGGCGCTCGACTGTTCAATCCTTCAGTGATCAACCACCATCTCTACACTCTACCAACCACCATCGTTATCACTCCCTTATGAGCGCCATCACCGAAACTTTCAAACCCAACATCGCTGGCAGAATACCTCATATCACAAATTCTCGCATGCTGAGGGGTAGTGTCACGCGAGCACTCATCACACTCCCGTCACACTATTGAACATCCTAAAATCACTATCATAAACTGTATACCTTCAACCCGCTTCATTCCTCACAGATCCACATCCATAACATTACAACCCTTGTCAAACACCTCCACTTGCTACTATTCCACTCCCCATCTTTCTTAACTCAACCTCACTCTGTTCACCCTCCTTTACATCATCCTATTTCGTTTACCACCCACACCGTTCTATCCAACATAACCATCTTCCACATATCTCCCTTTCCAAACCCTTTGATACATCGCTCCCCACACACTTTTTGAACCATTCTGCATCGCCATTTCCCATCTCAACTGAAGTCCTCCCTTCACACCTCAATCGGAGCCCACTCCTTCAGATTTCAACCGAAGTCCTCCCTTCCCATCTCAACCGGAGCCCACTCCTTCAGATCTCAACCAAAGTCCTCCCTTCCCATCTCAACCGGAGCCCACTCTTTCAGATCTCAAGCAAAGTCATCCCTTCACATCTCAACCAGAGCCCACTCCTTCAGATTTCAACCGAAGTCCTCCCTTCACATATCAACCAGAGCTCAACCCTTCAAATCTCAACCGACGCCCTTACCACTGTCTCACCCCTCAACCGACAAAGTTTTTTCAAAATCTCCCTTCTTCAATTTTCCCACCATGTCGTCCAATCCCAATTCAAGTTCTGATGATCCCGAAGCAAGCAAGCTCAACATCCAGCTATGCAAGTTAGACCTTACAGAGATGCAAACCTGGTACCAGCAGACAGAGTCCTTCTTCAAGGAAATTGAATTTCAGATCCCTGTCTTGACAGGCTATCAAAGCCCGTATCTGATACACATGGCATATGCCAATTATTATACCATGGCAAGATCATGTCAAATCATAGTTTCCCCTATAAGAAATTATGTTTATAACGTATCTTTTGCGACAGCCGACCTGCAACCTTATGGGTTCCCGCGAGGACCAAACACTGTCACAAGGACACTCCAAAAGATAAAGCAAACGACATATTTCAAGTACATTGATCCCTCTGTGACCAAGTGGAAGAATAAGGATGGGTACAAGCTGGAAACCATCAACGACAAGCAATTTCAAGTAGCATGTGCCTATCTCACCAGATGCACACAAAAACCTCGAATGAAAGTGCTGAGGGTACCCATGTCCCTGTTTCACATGATGGCAGATTCACGACTGCATGCCCAGAACCTCTATGATTGGGCACAGTTTGCCTCGAATTGTCTTCATGAGTGCATTAAGAACAAGCAGCCCATCACAATATTGGGATATTTGATGACATATATCACTCTTCATCAAGTACAAAACGGCCCAAAGCTTCAACAACAACTGCAGCTTGCGGACAAGGCATGGGAAATTCCCATTGAACACAAGAAGTACAAAATCATCTCCATGATTTCTAAGTTATTTTTGTGTTAGCAGATTCTAGGGAATCTCCAAGTGCCGAGCCAAGCTGAAGACACAAGTTATCTCTCACCCATGACAGAGGAGGTCTCAGAAGGAAGAGAGCAGAAGAAGCTGAGAGCCGAGCATGAGAGTCGAGGAAATACTAGCTAGGAAGACAATGAGTTAACTATGTGAGCCTACATGGTGTATCCCAAAGAAGGAATGACCATGTTTCCTAGGCATTGTAAATAAAGGTAGACCCCCCTTAAATTAGTTAGAGTGAGCCACCTTTTGATGGTGACCCTTAGTGGAAGGGAAAATTCCACATGTAGTTCTAATTTAGTGGAATTGCCACATGGGCTCCACATGGGCAGCCTTCTTGCTTATTTAAGAGCCCCCCTCTCATGTGAGGGAGATTTTGATTGTATTGTCAAGTTCTCTTGAGCAAATAAAGAGGATCCTCCACGAGTTCTTGATGATAGCTTAGCTCCTTGTTCATGACAATGCTCTTGAGTGAGATTTCTATGAGCATGCTTGATTCATTTGCATTGTGGATTAACTAGGTTCTTGTTTCTTGTTTCTTGCTCAGTTGTGGATTAGCATTCAGTTCTTGTTTGTGGAATCTTGTAGTAATCAGCATTCAAGTAAACTAGATAGGCTGATTTGTGGTATAGATCTTGCATACTCCCTTACAACCTAGTTCTTGATTGTTCTTGAGTAGTCTAAGCATCAAGTGATGAGTGTTTCTTGATTCTTAGTTTGTCAAAATGTTGTTAGGAATCTTGTTTCTTGTTTCAGTAGTTAATCTGGTTCTTGATTATTTTCTGATTTAGTAGTTAGTAGTAGGATTGCTCTCTGTATGGAACGTTGATCTTCTCGAGCTTTGTCTGGTTACATATGTAGCTAAGTTTTGAATTTGAGTTACCCACTGACAGGCTGGGAATACATGTTTAAACCTGAATAATGCTTCTGCTCTGTAACAGTTCTAATAAGAAGAAGAACCACAAAGAACCGTAACAACAGAAGTAAAGTAATCCAAGAAGAAAAAAGAGATGAAAAGAAACGTGTTCACAGATTCAGTGAATCAGTGAACATTTTGCAAATTCTGATCGGAAACATTTTTGCACTGTTAGCCATTTTTCCTATTTTAGTGCACAAAAACACTTATAGAAATTCGTTGACCCTCAAAACAGTGCCTCAAAATTTGCAAACCTCATTAGAAAATCGTGGACACTGAGTACGATTTCGGGATAAAGTTGCGAATTTCTGACCAAAAAAGTCTATATATAGACCTCCCCTCTTCTCTCCATGAATTCATTCTAGATTTCTGCTCTCGAGTTCATGCCAAAATTTTTCAGAATTTTCAAACTTGCCAGAACAATCTAGAATCCCTACTACCTTGGCCTCCCATGACTCCTCGCTCTCGCTTCATCTCCGTAAACCCCCTAGGCCTTATTCAGGGGATATCTTTATGTCTGTATCAACCATTATGCTGAGCAGCTTATCCTAGTCAAGGACATCCTTACGAACCTTGGCTTCGATCTAACATACTTCCTTGATCAATAGAGCGAGAGACTGATCGGAGCTGCCTACTTGATATACTCGAATGAGTTCCAAACATTCAGGATCACATCTAAGACCGGCAGCTCCACCATCATCAACGAGAACCATTTCCTGCCACCAAGGTCAAGAATCGGCTATTTTGGCCCAAGCTCATAGGCGTTGATATCGGCAACTTAGCCGAAGACATGATCACCAATTGCCGTGTATTCTACCAGAAGCACCATGGCAACCCGGATCGCGACGTCAGATATTTTGCGGACAATTGCGGCCTGGTAGCATTTCTGACAGAACTCATGAGTTTCTGGATCAAGTGCTACCCCCAATAGCCATTGATATCAATAAAACACTGTGCATGCAAGACGACCACATCAACGTAGCAAGGCTTTATTATCGTTTCGCCCTTACTTCGGCCTTGCACGTTGATATGGTGGAGCTATGGAAAACACATAGTTTTCTACAAGGTATGCTCCATTACTACAAACCCATGCCCCTCCTGAACAAATTACGATAGCAAATTATGGAGGGCATCAGCAACAAAATTTACCAATCCCGCCAGCAACAGTCTTGCCTCCAAGAGGCACAAAAGATCCAAGACAAAAAGGCTTCGATTGGTGTGGGACCACCAATCCAATAAGGAGGGGGATAATGTTAGCAACTGTGTTAACACAGAAAAAATAAAAAGAAACAAATAAAACTCCGTGGCATGTGTTTTGTAAGTCCACATATGAGTATCTGTCAATAAATTTCAACCATGGCATGTGTTTTGTAAGTCCATGAGTAGAAGCTTAAAATAATAATAAACTTAGACTTAGAACTTAAACTTAGGAACCTTAAGCTTAAAAACATTTGTCTTAAGTTTTCTTAAGTTAGAAACTTTGAAGTTCTAAATCCTAAGTTAGAACTTCTAGAATGGCTAGAAATAAATTAGTCCCATAAGTTAGTGGATACTTATGGAAGACACTCCTTGCCATAAAAGGAGAGGTATTTGCCATGTAAATAGCACTTTTGAGATTAAGCAATCAAACTCTCTATTTTTGAAATTATCTCTCTATTTCATTTGTGTTCCCCTTGGGAAGGAGCATAGCTTGAGAGAAGGTGCTCCGGCCTCCTCTTGCCTCCTTCTCATCGGTTTGTATCGTGGCATGTATTTATTGGATTGATTATTAGTTAGCCGCAATCTATCTTTCCAATTCCCTTGTGGGTGTTAATCTAGGAACTAGTTTACTAACCTTGATCGTCGTTGGGTAAGCCTTAGTAAGGATTTATTATTGTAAGTTTCATTTCAGTTCCGGCATTAGTTGGGTAAGCCTTAGTGCAACCATACTTGTTATTTATTTCCGTTTGAAGCTTTAGGTAGAATCTTAAAAGGTGGATGGTCCTCTCTATACTACACCACATCATGAGTAGATCTAGCCAACACGCACAAACAAGATTTACTTCCAACATTGGCGTCGCTGCCGCATTATAGGATTTTTTCTACCTAGCTTTTTTTTTTTTTTTTTGTCTTTTCGCCTCCATGTTTGTGTGCTTGCTTGCTTGCTTTTTATCCTCCAACTACAGCACGAGTCTTCTCTCTAGGTCCTACACGAGCTAGGGAGCAACCTATCAAGTCGGGGGGAAGCAACAAAAGTGTCAACTTGGGCATTTTCTTTGAAAAGAAGTGACCCAAGTGACATTTTTTCCAACCAAACAGGTATATCAGAATTCGTCGGTCTGTCTACAGCCATAACAAACCCTGATCTTTCATTTTATCACCTCCATGAATTCTGACCCAGTTCTTCTTGTGGGTCATATGCATGACCATATTGATCAGATGTTTAGTGTGTTCTCGAAAAAACTTTCTCGTGATGCGTTCACTTTACCGAAACTGATATCTATTATTGAAAGAGCTTATACTCCTCATCCCATTGTGGTTCATCTAAAGCAAATGTTTGATTTTAGAAATTTTGTGCATGATTTGTCTTCTGAAGAAAAATGCATTTCTCGCTTAAATGATCTCAGCTTCCAAAATCAATTTCTAATTATAAAAAGGGAAGGCAAGACATTGTTATTTGGGAAACATTTGTCCAACTCTTCTTGTTGGCTTCCAGAGACTGGATTGTTATTTCTTTTGTTTATTCTAGAACGTATTATTATTGGAGTGTTGCCAAATCGTTTGGAGGTGCATTATGTAGTTGAGCAATGTCGCAAGCCAAATTTGGATGTTGATTGGAGGAAATGCTTGCAAGAAAAAAGGCTTCTCATTGAAAAAGCCAAGCTATATGCTAGAAATGTCGAGTCAAGTTGGTGGGAAGAATTCTTTGATGACCAGGAGTCCATACTCATGGATGTAACAACTAATTGTACTACTTTAGAGATGCCATTTTCTTGGCCCTCGAAGAGTAAAGCAACGACAAATGAGGTTTCTATTATTCCCAAGGATATTCAGCAACTGATCTATGTTCCTTCCAGAGAGATGTATTTGGGAACATCAAATCTCATCAAAGACAAGACAAAATTGCTAGCTTTTGGAATTCGCAGACAGGCTAAGAAATCGTTGAAAGACAAAAAACGATTTGCAATACTCGCAAATTTTCACAAGGAGTGGTTTCTATCAAAATATTGATTTTTTAATATTTTTGAAACTTTGTTTGAATGGTAGAATTTGCGGAGGGTATAGGAAATTTGTTTGCATTGAGGACGATTTTGTATTGGCTGGCGAATTTTGATATAGGGGTTTTACTAACAAAGAGAGGATGTGGTGAAAAAACTGACTTTTTGACAAAAAATAGGCAAAATCTTTGAGATAGAATTTGCGGAGCTGCTAGAGAACTAATCTTGACTAGATCTAGCCTTAGAGAAGCCATCAAATTCTAAAACAAACCATGCCATATAACAATTCCAAGATACTTTTTATAATATTTCAAACATTTTCTTCTGTGCTCTGTTAATTTTTCTCTTTCTTCAGCTTGTTGTTCTCGATGGACTTTAAGAGCTTCATTCACCTTTATAAAATTTCAAAAGTCACTACAAAGAAATTAGAGAAATCACAATAATAAAACTATGCAAGAAGTTTAGTAACAGTACTTTTATTTATACTCGACTTTGCATTTTGCCTTTGTACTTTGAGTGATGCACATATATTGCATACTCTCATCCTAACTTTCCTTGGAATAAACACGTTGTTAAAATAGTGTTTCCATAGCCTGTTGAAATGACTATAACTAGTAAATTGATCATTTCCAAGAACCATTTCCTCTCTATAGATATTGTAAACCTCGCACCTAGTAAAATTGTGCATTCGGCGTGAGAACTAAAGTAGCTCCCCATCCAAGATATCGTTAAATTTCCAACTAGACCAACTTCACGATTGTATCTAGGATTATAAATAGAAGCATTTTTTAAAAGGCTCTCATGCAACCTTCCAAGTCTTGAATTTCCAATAGAATGAACATGCTTGAATGCATTTCTACAAACAATGAAATGTCCCAAGTTGTACTCCATTTGATCTTTGATGTCAAACTTTAGTGCAGACATAAGATACACCTCTTGCTCTTCTTGACTAAGACTTAGGTAATAAGATCTTAACGACTTTAACCCGGAAATACCGAATTTCTTTATGCAACCATTACTGCAACATGCAACCTTTAGCGTATCCTTCAGTTGAGACGACGACAACAAAAACTTTCTCCTCCTATGACCATAACTTGAAAATCGTCGATCAATATGAAATCCCTTGCCAACTCTACGAGAGCTTCGAACGTTGGTATCGATGTTGGAATCATTCTCATCATCAGTAGTGTCATTGCCCTCATTGTCATCCTCAGTCTCTCTCATTAAGCTCTCATCAATATATTGAGAATTGTCCGAAAGACATTGACCAAATGTGCATTGACGAGATAGATCGATATTAGACTCAATTTGACCTCCCTCGTCATTTAATTCCACAATTTATTCAGAGGACAAAGCAACAAATGAGGACTCCATCGCATTAGAAATGGGGGCCTCCAAATTAAAGTTTAACTCAGAAAAAGAGTTTTGCAAAATTGCATGGTCATTTTGAGAATCTGAATCTACATAAGAGCTCACATAAATAGGGACATCCGCACTCTTTTTGTGGTGCTTTCCTAAGACTTGGCCTCGGATTCGAAGACAAAACTGGAGATTGAAATAGTGCAGCTAGAAACAAAAGGTTCTCCTTCAGACACAGAAAGCTCGTATGACGAGATGGATATTGACATAACGAAAATAAGCTCTACAGAAGAAGAATGAGAAACACAATCCAAGGTGACTAAAATGAATATTACATGGCCCTTATATTCCCAATCACGGATTTCAAAATTCCTTCAACAAATTTAAAAAATCCTTCTCCAGATTTGAAAATACCTTTAACGGATTTGAAAATCGTGTAAACCCTATTTTGAAAAAATTTGGAGTCCACCACTATATAAAGGTTACCAGCGCCCATATTCTCCCACGCAACCTAGGGAGCATAACAAATGTCTATTTTCATGCTTCTATGATCGTGAGCGACTACCATTCACGGCAGGCGACTCTTTCTGCGCAGGTGGCTCTATTAGCGCTCAAGTTTTTTCCGAAGATTCCGAGAACATGGCCAGGTACTCGAATAATTATTTTTGAAGCACAGAATTTCTAGATTCCATTTAGATGCTTGAGTCAAATCAGATTACTTTAGCTGAAAAGGAAAAGCTATTTTGTAACAATCCATTTTAGTGAAAATTTGTATTTTACAATTTTTGAAATCATGTACGATTTATCTGACAATGTAATCAATTCATTTTTCGTATTATTAAGTAATGATTCTATGTCGCATATACAACCACTGATACGGTTGATCGATACATGTAAATTTGTATTTTACAATTTTTGAAATCATGTACAATTTATCTGACAATGTAATCAATTCATTTTTTGTATTATCAAGTAATGATTCTATGTCACATATACAGCCACTGATATGGCTAATCGATACAGCCAATGATTGTTGTGAAATGTTCTTTGGTCTATTTTTCTGGTTTCTTGTTCTGAATATGAGCCTGAGGCTCTGATACCACTAAAGAAAAAAGTTCCATATCGAGAACGTCAAACACTTTGATACCATTTTTGATGAGATTATGTGAAGCCCAGATGGAGTTCAACTTTGTCTGCTGGTCTATTGTCTGCTATCACAGATCTACAATCCTCTAGAGCGTGGACAGGCACTGTTGACCTATGTTCTAATTTGTTTTAGCATTCAACAAGATGTGCGGAATGAATAGTAAACATCTGATTACGAACAAATAACAATTAGAAATCAAAACATTCAAGATAATAAAATCATCTGCACAACATCCACTGCACTATCAGTGAATTTCTTAAGCGATGTTGTGACAAACCCACACAACGCGTCAGCGTGAGAGAATTTGTGTCTCGCACGTATCATAGATCGTCTCGCTTACTAGCAGACTTCTAGACATCTATATGATGTTTAATACATCTATATAATGTGATCCTCTCGTTTAAGTGTGAAGATCCGTCACCTTTCGATCTTTGTGTTTTCTTCGTCTTTTATTCTCGCCATTGAACTTTTTCTGGTTCCATGAACATTTATGCTTTGTGTTCGGGTATCCTCCAGTCAATGAACATTTGACCGTCATCTTCAGGTCTTCAGTCCTTGAAGCTTTGGTCTTTACATTTGGGCAACTCCCTTGCGTTTCTGCGGACTTGAGCTCTAAAGCAGGCAAAGGTTTGTGGCTCAAAATAAATTGTTTCTTTAGATGATGAGGCTGGACCATCACAGATTGGATCAGAGGCCTAGCTACACTAGAGAATACCATGCCCATGTACATGATGTAAGTATGCATTGCACCAAGAGCGACGTATTACTATATCACATGTTCGCAAGTATGGACAGATAGAGAGAAAGTCATTATTTGTGCAGCCCGAAGTCGGTTCTTCGATGACTTATTGCGCTTGATGTTTGCAAACTTGACATTGCTAATGATTGCATGCACATTTATATTGTATGTATTTGACAGTCTTCATGATTAGAGAGGATATGCCGTTGTTCTAATTGATTGTTGTTGCACTTCTTTCGTGTAGGATGATGACTTCCATTCACATGACCATCGAAGAATTCAACCAGACGTTGCCATGCAATCGACAAGATTCAGATGTGCTATGAGGATCCCTGCCGATTGTCCAACGTGGAAGCATGTGGATGGTACTTGGTATGAGTTAAGGGATGAGCCTCACCATTTGCATTTGGGGTTGGCAATGGATGGTGTAAATCCATTCGGATTGTGCTCCACATCATGGTCCACTTGGCCGGTTGTCCTTGTAAACTACAACATTTCCCGTTGGCTAAGTATCAAGAAGGGGCACCTAATGCTTGCCCTTCTTATCCCTAGAAAATACAAGACAAAAAATATGGATGTGTATATGGCTCCCTTGGTAGATGAGCTAAAGATTCTATGGCAAGGAGTTCAAGTGACCGATATATCAAGACCATGCACACAAAGAGATTTTGTGGTCAAGGGGGTCATGATGTGGATAATGCATGACTTTCTTGGATATGGGGAATTTTTTGGTGAGATCTTCTTGCTATTGGTTTGATTCATGGTATTAAATCTAATGTGTATTCACAAATTTTCTTTCAATTCAAACATAACACTGACAATTAAGTTGGTTGTTTTGTCTCAATGCAGGGATCCAAACTAGTGGTACAATGCATGCCCCATTTGTGGCGAGTATTTGCAAGCATGTTACTCACAACATTTACAAAAGATAATTCCCCTGTACGACACATATTTGGGCCAATTAATGTCATTTTGCTATTTAATAGCTACTCTCTTTAGATTTTTGCTAATGATAATCTCAATTAAATGTGTGTGCTTGTTTGTTAATATTGTAGGCAAGTGATTGGCTTCAAATTTGGAGATCCAATCAAGATCTAGGGCAACTCCCTCCTGGCATGAAGAGGTTATCAATATTTCATGAACTTCCATACTGGGGGGAAATGTTGATGAACCATCTTTTGGACCCGATGCACATATTTAAGAATGTTGGGAGCACGATTTGGGAGCACTTGACCTGTGCCAAAGATTAAAAGGTGCATGAGATGACTTAAAAGAAGAGTGAGTACTTCAGAGAGATGGTGATTATGTTTTGTATTCTTAATAGCGAAGAAATGTAAAAGTGGATATCGAGATACGAAGAGGCTAAGTCTCGTACACAAATCGCTTGAGCCACTTTAAGGAGAGGGCATAGCAGACAACATCCTGACTGTGCCCTTCTACCCAAGGACATGACGCTTGATTGGCTACGCGATGCTCTTAGAGAAGCCTTGGCAAACAACGAGAAAGTAACAGAGAGAGAGGGAGAATTCGCAAGGGGGTGCGATTTTCATGTAAGCTATGTACATCTTTCACATGTTAAGCTATTTAATTTGTACGTGTAATTTTTTACATGTTTCTTATATCCCTAACAAATTTTGTTCTTTCTCGTTCAGTACAAAAAATATAATGCATTGTAGATCCCAGATTATGGTACATGATTCAAGTCGCTCCTTGAATTTTCTTCTCATCAGTGGTATCAGAGCATATCACGATCCTCTTCTCATCACTGGTATCAGAGGAGGTTATCCTGCATATTCTGACATAGACAAGAAGCTAGCAGAAATAGGAGGCCAAGCATTCAGACAGACAACGATGAACAAAGAAACAGAATTCAAGAAGCAATGGCTTAGATCAGCAACATGCAGAGCAAGATCTGCACTATACTTGATTCTTTAGGATCTAAATTTCTAGCCTAGAAAGTTAAGACATCTTTAATACTCAAGGGCGAAAAACTCTTCCCCTAGGTGGATGGCACAAAAGAAATGCCTACGACAACAGGCAAGGAGCTACGCGAATGGAGGGAGAAAAACGACAAGGTAGTAGCCTTGCTATCATCTTCCATCAAAGAAAGCTTTACACTTGACCTGGATACACTCTCCAAAGCTAAGGAGATGTGGGATGCACTGCTCCCAAGATTTCAAACGAAATCAAGAGGTCAGATCATGATGCTGGAAGATCAGCTGACAAATCTACAATGGGATGAAAAAGATCTCACCTCCTTCGTAAGAAAGATGAAGGATCTATTTCTATCTCTACACAACTCTAGAGCAGAGAATGCAGTATCAGTTGAGAAGCAGCTCACGTACCTATTGAGAGCCTTACCCAGATCTTTCCAAACGACACGAACCCTGCTCGCGAAAGATCCTACCATGAACCTCGAAAAGGCGATTGTCGAGATTTGAGAGGAAGTTGAGGCCAGAGAACACCTTGATCACAAGGATGGTTCTGACCAGGCCCCCTACGGCAACAGAGAAAAATCCAAGAAACAATCCAAGCCTAAAAGGGAGTCGAATCAGAGGCAAGGTCATGACCAACAAGTAGAGGGGACCAGCAAGAGCAACTTGAAGACCAAAGGGAGGTCGAAACAACAAGATACATACAAGAAGACCTGCGTGAGATGCAGAAGAGACAGACATACCATAGATACCCGCTGGCTCAATCCCAAGATTGAGTGTATTCACTGCCATAAGAAGGTCATGCAGCCATGGATTGCCGCCAAAACCCAAGAAACAGATCAGCACAAAATAGACAGGAGAACAACAATAGTTCTTTCTATGTCGAGGAGCCTGAGAGCTCGAAGATGGGCGAAGAAAGAATGAACAAAAAATGTTTGACCGCTTACATCTATGAAGATGTGTGTGCAGCATCAACGTTTGACACACATGAGGTGATCCTAGATTCAGGAGCCACCTCACACTTCGTGACAACAAGACAAATAATGTATGATTTCAGAAGTGCGGATCCTTCAAGATTCATAGTTCTTGGAGATGGATCTAGACATCAAGTGAACGATATTGGCTCATTATGGCTCAACACCAATGGCAGAGACAGACGACTTGAAGACGTTTTGTTTGTGCCTACTCTGCAACAAGACTTGTTCTTTAGCAAAGAATAGCAAATGCAGGGATGTGTGTGACATTTTCTAACAAAGCATGCAACGTGATTGGCCCCAGCACAAGCACTCTCATAGCTCAAGGCAGAAGGAAAAACAACCTATATCATCTAAAGGTGCGCCTATCTGAAGATCAGAATCAGACCCATGACGACTCGCCAGACACTCTGTGGCACAGAAGACTCTGCCACATGAACTCAATGGCACTTTACTAGGCAAGTTATCATGGAGCACTAGCAGGGGCCAACATCTCCAATGCAACCAGTTTGACCACCTGCGATGCATGTTTGAAAGGCAAGATGTCGCGCACTCCATTCGTCAAAGACTCCTACAGAACGACCAAGATTCTAGAGCTAGTGCATTCTGACATCTGTGGACCATTCAACGTTATCTCAATAGGAGGTTCAAAATATTATATAACCTTCATTGATGATTATAGCAAGTTTGCGAGAGTGTATTTTATTCAAAATAAATCTAAAGCACTCGATAAATTCACAGAATACGTGAATTGGACAGAGAGATGTACAAGCAGTAAGGTGAAGCAGATCAGAACGGATCGAGGTGGCGAATATATCTCGAATCGCTTCACTAACTTCTGCAATGATCGTGGTAGCATTCACAGAAGGACTGCAGCCTACACACAACAGCACAATGGCGTTGCTGAACAAAAGAACATGACCCTAATGGAAGCAGCCAGATGCATGATGGCCTATTCAAAAGCTCCAAGGGCACTTCGGGTTGAAGCAGTAGCTACAGCCGCATACATCCAGAATAGGACAGGCAAATCTGGTGTTCCTCACATGACACCACATGAGCTATGGTGGGGTAGAAAGCCCAACCAGTCTCACGTCAGAATCTTTGGCTGTGCAGCATATGCACATATTCCTAATATGCTTCGAAAGCCGAACAGGGATTTTTGGTAGGTTATGACAACAATTCGTCATACTACAGAGTCTACATGCCAGATACGAACACTATGAAAACAATGAGGGATGTCAAATTTGACGAGAGCAAGACTATGGCCAACGAAGATCCTATCAGCTATGAAGTTCTGGAAAGGTAGTACGATGACCTACCGCCAGTGACAGAGGGAGCAGCAGACGAATATGAAAATGAAGATTTTTGAGTCATCTCCCATTCGAGTGACGAATCTGACGAAGAAAGATTTGAGAGGCAACCTGCCACCGTAGTTCCTGTAAACCAAGAGTTGAAATTCCGATAGAATCTAGTGCAGTATGCAGATCACATCACACAAACACCATAGCCACTCCTCACAAGCCCTCATAGATGGCACATCAAAAGTTAAGTCTATTATGAAGAAACATTGTACATATAGCAAAGCCCCAAACTGCATGGGCTCAACAGGTGTCACTAAACTGGCCTACCACCTACCAAACTAGAGTTAGGCCCAATATGGGCACATATACTGACAAACCTAGGACATGCCCATGAGTATAGCATAATGAACTCAAAATCATTGTATAGGCTAATTTCTTCCTACATGTGGCTACCCGACTAACCCAAGTAACCGTCTACGGGATCAGTGCCCGATCGATATATCCTAATGGGTCACGTCTCGATCACAACCATATATAGTAAACCAAATAAACTGTACACTAATTACATCATCACATTTAGAGCTTATACTAATGAATCAGATCACAAGCTGATTTCTAACTCTCTCCCTTAAGCTCAAATGTGATAAGAATGAAAAATGATATATTGCAGCAACGTCTGGAGTGTCCAAAAGATGTTATGCATATCACATCTACTATGTACTTGACTCATACTCAAGCACACCAACAAACCACCAGGTTTGACTCACAAAGTATCATGTAAACACAATGCTCATACATAGAGTCTACCATACTCTCGACCAACTGACTCGTCCCCAATCCGACTTGAACACAAGTGGACCACATGAGCGACATGGCTCAAAGTGAGGAAATCCCACTGCCACCATGAGACTTACATCCTCCATCTAGCTAGGCTGACATCCTATCAGACACTTACGAGTACGAACCTGTAAAGTAGACATAAATGAGCAACTGAGGCTCAACCTGAGGAAATCTTATTGCCACCAGAAGATTGCACCCTCACTAGATAGACATCTAGTAGACAATGACAAGTCAATGAGCATAAAATGAATACTTTGTTTCACTGTAGCAAATGCACAACCACATAAAACTCCGACTCAGATCTAGACTCCTGTGACAAGGCAACATGCAAGCCCACACACACTCATGCAAACAAACACAAATGATAAAGCGTCAAATACATGACCAAGGCCTGCCCATAAGTGGTATCATGTCGTACCAACACCTGCACCACCTGTAGATTTGCTGCTACACCACTGGTCACCAAATCAGGTTCTCAACCATGGCCTGCACCTGTACCAAGATGCTTTTTTTCAGCCAAAAATTGTCCCGAATCTGGCCCTATAGTACCCAAATAGCGAATGTAGCCCATAAATAGGTCACCCGCACTCCGCTCGATAGAATGGTAACAAAAACATCCTGAAATGTGTTTCTCCCTACTATGTGACATTGCTTTGTCCGCTGGCTCTGAGTAGTCAGTTTTAGGAGTCATTTTGGCCCAAGGATGGCCAAAAAAGGTGCCTTCTAGCCAAAAAGGATGCCCTTGCAAAATTGAACTGGAACTTCATTCAAAAGTTTCTTAATGAAGAAATGGCATTTTGACCCTTCGGGTCCCTTCAGGCCCTTTCTTTTGAAGATTTTTAATAAAGGGAAGGCCACTTTTACCCTTCACCCTTTCAAAGGCCTTTCCAGCACAAATCTTCACCATTGGTTTCAATCTGAGGGCTGATGTAGTTCCTTGAACTTCCAATCCTGCCCGTCGATCATGATGGACCTTGATCCAATGGCCACACTCCATCTCACACGCAAATTTACCTTCCTCCAAGCGCTAACACCTTCGAAGCACTAGCAAGCCATTTGTGTTGGCCGCACAACCTGATCTGCGAGTTTCCACGGCCCCATCTCCACTCTTCTTCATGCTGATCTCCAGCGATGGCCACCTTGTTGATCACTCCATCTCCTCCAATGCTCCACGGCTGCCAATGGCTTCTTTTAGACTGATTCTCCTTACTAGGGTGCCCTTATCTAGCTCTTCATAGCTTCAAAATTGCCCATCTGGAGAAAAAGATCATTGCTTTTCAGCCTGTAAACCCTAGCTGAGCAAGGAAAGAGATTTCGTGGGCATTTTTCCACATTTTTCAATGGTTCTTCTTGCAGCTTCCTACACCACTGAGGTAGCCCTACCTCCAGTGATCTGATCCAATTTACAGTTCTCTAATTGATGTGGTATTGATTGCAAACAAACTGATTTTTCCAAAAAATCCGTCAACACCCCACAAAACTGGAAATTATCCAAATTTCCTCCATTTTCATCCAAATTGCTTCTTGTAAATTGTTATGACTCTCTGTCACTGCTCTTTGCATCGCCATGCAAGCCCCGTTGCACCAAATGGCTGTCCACACAGTGAATAACGTAGCCAACATCGATGATTTTTCCGAAACCATCGAACTACAATATTCTTTGTGAATTCTCCCCGGAATCCACCTACGACGATCGTTTTGATCTTCCCCGAAGCTCCAATCGAAGAAACTTTGCTGTCTCCTGCCATCCAGACTGCCTATACCATGAGAGTCCTCTCTCCTGAGACGCTCTGAGTGCTATTTCTCCTGGTTGCTTCACCTGATCATGCATACCTGCAACACCCTGATGCTCTGATACCAAGTTCATATTCCGATAGAATCTAGTGCAGTATGCAGATCACATCACACAATCACCATAGCCACTCCTCACAAGCTCTCATAGATGGCAAAGCAAAAGTTAAGTCTATTATGAAGAAGCACTGTACATATAGCAAAGCCCCAAACTGCATGGGCTCAATAGGTGTCACTAAACTGGCCTACCACTTGCCAAACTAGAGTTAGGCCCAATATGGCCACATATACTTACAAACCCAGGACATGCCCCTGAGTATAGCTTAATGAACTCAAAATCACTGTATAGGCTAATTTCTTCCTACGTGTGGCTACCCGACAAACCCAAGTAGCCATCTACGGGATCAGTGCCCGATCAATATATCCTAACGGGTCATGTCCTGATCACAACCATATACAATAAACCAAATAAACTGTACACTAATTACATCATCACATTTAGAGATTATACTAATGAATCATATCACAAGCTGATTTTTAACTCCAAGATGGTTCCAGACCGATCAGAGCAGACAAGGGCAAAGGCATAGCTAGTCCAAGAGGATTTCCCAGAAGGTCAACAAGACCACAGAGAGTGCTATCAAGATATGTGCCAGACAGCTCTACTTCCACATCAAAAGAGTTCTATGGGTTCAGTGGCAAACCACAGACTTTTGAGGAGGCGATTGAAGGTATAGAAAAGGACAGATGGATCCAAGCCATGAACGAAGAGATGGAGTCCATGAGGAAAAACCGGGTATGGACATTGGAGCCATCACCACATAAGCACATTGCGAACAAGTATCACTTGATCAGGGATCTGATTGAAAAGAAGATGATGCAGACCACCTTTATAGGAATGAAAGACATGGTTGCTGACATCTTCACAAAGGCTCTAGACAAAGGACTCTTTGAGAGACATAGGAGCAGTCTCGGGATCGTAAAGCTATCATGCTTTGAGTGGGAGCTGAAAAAACAAAATGTTCTCGATTCCAAAGGCTTGCTAGCTTTCAGCCCTTCATCTGACAAAAATGTTCGCGAACTTGAACATCTAGAGACATGAAACACAAAGAGTTTCATGAACGCGAAAGTCAATGGAGACGAAGACGAATGGTTCGCAAACACAAAAGATCCACAAGCGAGATTCCTTCGCGGTCTAGTACGGAATAAGACAGACGAGGTAAACTAAACCCGTTCAGCGCTCACGCCCCAAGGAGTACCGCCAAAGATTACTCAAGTACACAAAAGTACAGTAATATGATCTGATGGCATGACGTCAGAAGATACTCCCTAGGTCGTGGGTAATCTGTCACTCTTGTAATTCTCTG
Organism: Diphasiastrum complanatum; assembly: GCA_029204225.1. Lineage (NCBI taxonomy): Eukaryota > Viridiplantae > Streptophyta > Lycopodiopsida > Lycopodiales > Lycopodiaceae > Diphasiastrum > Diphasiastrum complanatum. The sequence goes on from CM055099.1 coordinate 21,053,763, forward strand.
GTTAGTTGTAGATGCTTAATCACTCTAATCTTAGATTTACATAGAGAGACCGTACTTATTGGATTACACTTGACATATAGATAAAAAACAGAATACATAGAGTGTAACAGAGTGAAGAAGTCTGATGCTAGTAAGCAATCAAGACGATATATAGAATACATGTCCGCCTACGCGCAAAGACAATTCTGTCTAGGATAAGAGGATCCAACTGTTCGCTAGTGAAGTGAGACTACTACTCATGAGAGAACCGTGTTTCTTTCACACCAACGCACTACATGGATTCGCATGCAGTGCTTGAAGAAATTCAGAGAAAATTGATATAGATTATTTTCTTGTTGTGTCTGATCTTGAATGTTGAATGCTTATGCTGATATTTCATATGTCTGAGTTTTCTTGTTCATTAGAAGTCCGCAATTTGGTTGAAACTAAGTTGAATGCTGCATTAGTTTTATGAATGTAGATCAGCAGTGACTGACTACACTTTGGAGGATTGTAGGAGCGATTCAGCTAGCAGTGTCCAGCAGTCGCATATGAACTCCATCCGAGCTAAAGAGAGTCGTGATTGATTTGCCTTCGCAAAAGTTTTGCAAATCCGACGAATTTCTCATCAGTCAATCATCTTTTTTTCTCATCAGTGGTATCAGTGCATATCATGATCCTCTTCTCATTAGTGGTATCAGAGCATATCGCGATTCTCTTCTCATCAATATCAAGATAAAAGTAGGGCTCATTGTACTTTCTCAGTCTACTCCCATTGACCATAGTGTCTAAGATATCACCTTGAAGGGTTTGGAGTTGTACATATCCAGAGGCAAAGATTTTCTGAATGACATAAGAACCTTGGCCAGAAAATTTCAGTTTGTCTTTAAAGGCTTTGGCCTGGTATAGTAGGACCTTATCTCTGACTTGGAATTCTCTGAGTCTCAAAGATCGATCATGCCATGTTTTTTGTCGACGTTTGTGGACTTGTTGAGCATGGATGCTGATCGGTCATATTTTACATAGTTGTTCCAAATGGAATAACATGTTTGCTAGAGTCTATTGATTGTCTAATTCTAGATTATAGGCCACTCGAAGAGATGGGATATGAAATTCTACAGGCATAATGGCTTCTTGGCGATATGCTAGCTGGAAAGAGGTTAAGCCTGTAGCTCTCTTCGGGGCAGTGTGGTAAGCCCATAGAGCAGCATGAAGTTTGAGTCCCCAATCACCATCCCAGCAGGTGAAAGGCAAGGCCCCCCTCGAATCTCGAGCCCATGATATTTCTACATACTTTAAGGACTATACCATCGAGGATGTCACAATCCAATTACCCCAAGCTCAACATGAGCCAAATGGTAATTCACCCTACGAAGGACCTGCGCGAACTATCACCCTTTCCCTTAGTGAGCCAAATGAAACCAACGAATATATAGTCCACATCGGAGCTCATCTCAATCACGAACGATACATATGGTTTGAAAAGGGGCCTGCAAAAATATAGACATGTCTTTGCATGGACCTATAAAGACATGAAAGGCATCTCACCCCAGGTAGCTGTGCATCGTATTCCGCTTAAACTGGGTGCGAGGCCATCTACTAGTTGTCCTTACCGATGTAATCCGATCTATAAGGCCAAGATCAAAGAAGAACTACAACACCTCTTAGATGCAAGATTCATCTACAAAATGTGGGTCTCTCCAATCATCATAGTTCCAAAGAAAAATAGAAAACTTTGGATCTGTGTCGACTTTAAGAAACTTAATGTTGTCACTGAACGTGATTATTTTTCATTACCTTTCGGAGAATACATCTTAGAAAGTCTAGCATGAGATGAGACTTATTTCTTCCTAGATGGCTTTAGTGGATACAATATGATCCAAATTGCTGAAGAAGATCAACATAAAATCGCTTTTGCCACAGAATGGAGAACCTTCTGCTTGAAAGTCATGCCCTTCAGTCTCTGCAATCTCCCTAGCACCTTCCAACGTGTTATGCAAGCTGCCTTTTCTTAGCAGATGGGCGACACCCTAGAAGTTTACTTGGATGATTTAGGTGCACATTCAGAAGAATCATAACACCAATATGTGCTTGAGAAACCTTTTATCCAATGTCAATGACTCGGCATCTCCCTGGACCCTGAAAAATGCTAGATTTGGGTAACACACAGTATTGTCCTAGGCCACATCATTTCAAAAAATGGCATTGCAGCTGATGTGAAAATTGTCAACATTTCCTAGCTAGTTTGAGGCCTAAATTGGCAATTTTTGTACATAGTTTTGGATCTAACCTTTCACACGTGTGAAAGAGACCTAGATACTTTTATTCTAGTATATATTTCATGTTGAAGAAGTCTCAAACTTTGGGACCTTCTAAATGACACTAAAATCATGTTATTTGGACATATAGGCCAAAATTGGCTATTTTAGGTTACTGGTGTCCTAAAATTGGGTCCTAAGTTCTAGAGAGAGGAGAGAGAGTCATCTCTCTCACCTATATTAGGCTGAAATTCGTGGAGAACAGGTTGGAGAAACCTTTTGTATGCTTCATTGAGATCAATAGATCATTGTCATTGTTTCTTCCTCCATTGAGAGCATTGTTGTGTGTATTGTCTTCAAGCTATTGTGTATGATCTTAGGTGCTTTCCAAAAGTGGTAGGCTGATGTATTATGGACTGTATAATGCTATTTTGGGCCGCACTTGATGTTTATGGAAGTTTCCATTTGTGATAAATGCTTTTTGATCAAGTTCTTTGCATTCTAGGTAGCATAGAATGTGTTGCCAATTCCTAGCTTATGTAGTTTGGAGTGCAAGCATTCAAGCCAATGATCTTGGAGTTTAGATCCACTTAGGATCTATACTTTTCACATGGTATCAGAGCTGGTTGGCTTCTATTTACAGTAAGTATTCCATTTTTGGTGATATTTGGATGTTTGATCAAGTTCTAGCATGATTTTGCATTGCTTTGTTGATCAAATCTTACTAACCTTTGTTTTGTGAGTTGAACTTGTGGATCAAAAGCATATTTCAGGTCTATTGAAGATCAGAGGCTGAAAAGAAACTATTTTGGATCAGATCATAACACCTAATCATTTGTGATTGTGAGGCTTGTGCATATTCAATACTAACAATGTTCTTTTCAATCCTATTGTTGACAATCTCCATTCTTGGATGAACACTCTCCTTAAGTGGATGAAACTTCTCCTTAAGTGGATGACAAATGCTCTTTTGAGTGAGTTGTAATTCTCCTAAAGGCTGAGCAAAGCTCCCATTTGGATGAAAGATCCCCTTTTTTGGGTGAACATATTGTAAGCTCCATTGTGAAGAGCATATTGTAAAGATTGTCATCAATTTTGGCATAAATTTTGGTGTACTTTGTTGAGCATGTAAGTAACTCTCCTTATGTAATTTGATTGGAGCATTTGCTAGAAGGTGTTAACCATTATGCAAGTGTGTTTTCAGGTTCTTAACAGGTTGAGGAACATTCTCATGTGAAGTGATCTTAGATCTACATCTAAACACCAAGATTTGACAAGATAGTGAAGCTAGTCTTGTGATTCACTAAGTGTGCTCATTCATTCACCTCTAAATCTTGTATTTATCACTTGCTGGAGTTTATAAACTTTTAGAAGTGTGGTTTACATGTGGTTTTACAGGTTGAATCAATATCTTAGTGTGTTGATCATATGTTGATCAAGTTTGTTCATTACTAGGTAATCTTGGCATCCTAGTTTTGGGTATTTTCTAAGAATGCAAGTAACTCTTCACACCATAACTTGATTTGGTCACTTGCTGGAAAGTTTGAGAGCTTAAGCAAGAGTGTGTTCAGGTTGGTTTGATTTTGTAATCCATTCTTAGTGTGTGCAAAGTGTTGCATGTGTTTCAATCTTCCTTTCTATGCTTGGAAACCATCTAGGTTCAAGATAGAAGTGTTTTAGGGTCCTAAATCTTCATAGATCTCTTTATCTATCATTTGTTGAGAGAAAAGTGAGTGCTAAGTGCTTTAGGACAGAACCTAAAAGTTGAAGAAACATTAGAATCATGGCTTCCAATGGTGGGATCATGCTAGAGTCTAGTGAAAGGTTGAGTTCATCAAACTACTCTACTTGGAAAGTGAGGATGGAGTCCTTACTTGAGTTGAATGAACTCATGGACATAGTTGCAGAAATTGAAGAGAGACCTCTCACACTTCAAGAGCAACAAAGGTTTGATAAGAAGGCCAAAAGGGCTCTTCATATCATTAAAATGAATGTTACAAATGAACTTCTCAAGGAAGTTGGAAAGTGTCAAAGTGCAAGTGAGGCATGGAATGCCTTAAAGAAGCTCTTTGAATCAAAGTCCACATCTAGGGTATTGACCCTAAGGAGACAAATATTTTCTAGTAGGCAAAGAGAGGGTGAAAGTGCTCATGCATTTATCTTGAGAGCTAAGTCCCTAAGTGATGATTTAGCATGCATTGATGAGAACATAAAAGATGGTGAAATAGTCCAAGTTATGTTGAATGGTTTGCTAAATGAACATGCTAACCTTGTGCAAAGTTTTGCCATTCAAAGAGTCTTGCCAAGTGTGGTTGACTTGCAAGAAATCTTATTGGCTGAAGAACATAGGTTGCAATCAAAGCTTGATGGTGCATCCTTGCAAGGTGGAGGTGAAGAGGCTTTCTTCACAAAAGGCAAATTCAAGGGCAAAGGTAAAGGCAAAGGGAAATGGTCCAAAGGTGGTAACTTTGATCATGATGATCACTCTTCCTCTTCCTCTTCTACTAAGAACAATAAGTCAAAGTTCAAGTGCTTTTATTGTGGGATAAAAGGTCATTTTGCAAATGAATGTTATAGGAAGAAAAGAGAGCAAGGAGAGAGGCAAGGAAATCTTACAATAGATGAGGAAGAACATAACACATGTGAATCACTTGTTATGACTTCAAGTTTGTTAGCCAACATAGATGATAATGATCCTTGGTGGATTGATAGTGGAGCCTCATCTCACATGACAAGACATAAGGAATACTTTACATCCTTATTGTCTTATGAGGGAGAAGGTAACATCATCTACACTGCAAATGATGGTCAATGTGACATCAAAGGCATAGGCACTATTCCTATTTCCCTTTCAACAAATAGGAAAGCAAATCTTGAAAATGTTTTGTACATTCCTTCAATCACTAAGAATTTGCTTAGTGTAAGTCAAATGATTGACAAAGGACTTGATGTGGAGTTCATTGGAGATGCATGTTTGATAAGTAAATGTGGATCCTTGATTGCTCAAGGTAGAAGGCATGGTAAACTTTTCAAGCTTGATGCATGTGTGATCTCTAATCATGAAGGATGTATGGCTAGGGAGCAATTGACAAACCAAGAAGTTTGGCACAAGAGGTTGGGCCATCCCAACTTCAAATCTTTGGAGGTAATGGCAAAGAAAGAGCTTGTTCTTGGTCTCCCTAAAAGTCTTGTTGCAAACAATAGTGTTTGTGAACATTGTGCCTTGTCCAAATCTCATAGACTTGCTTATTCTAGATCTACTTCTAGATCTAAAGAAGCTTTTCAATTTGTGCATTCTGATATTCATTCTTCTAGTACAACTAGCAATGGTGGGGCAAAGATGTATGCAACTTTCATTGATGACTTTAGTAGGTATACTTGGATCTATCTTCTTAAAAGTAAGGATGAAGTGTTTGCTGCATTTGTCAAGTTCAAGAATGAAATGGAAAACCAATTCAATACAAAGATCAAATGCTTAAGATCTGATAATGGAGGGGAATACACCTCAAATAGGTTCAAAGACTTTTGTATAGCACATGGGATTAAGAGGGAGATGTCTAGTCCTAGGACTCCACAACAGAATGGAGTGGCCGAGAGGAAGAATAGAACCCTTTGTGAATGTGCCAAGGCAATGAGACTACATGCTAATCTTGCTAAGTCTTTTTGGGGGGAAGCTTTAGCATGTGCTAACTATCTATATAATAGATGGACAAGTGCTTCCTTGGATGGTAAAACTCCTCATGAGGTTCTTTATGGTAGAAGGCCGAGTGTCAAGCATTGTAGGATCTTTGGATGTACATGTTTTGTCAATATCACACTTGATGATAGAACTAAAGAAGATCCTTCATCAAAGAAGGGTGTGTTTGTTGGCTATAGTGAAGTAAGCAAGGCTTACAAAGTGTACATTCCTTCTACAAAGAAAGCTGTCATAAGTAGGGATGTCATCTTTCATGAAGAGAATGTTTCCAATGTTGTTGATGTTGATGTTGATGTGCCTACTAATCATCATGATGTGCAAGATGTCTTGGATGAAGATGGAGATGCCACTCCAAAGCAAACTTCAAGGAAGACTCAAAGGCAAAGGGCTAAGCCATCAAGGCTAACCTATGATGAAAAAGGAAAGCAAGTGGTGGACAACTCTAACTTTGCTTTTCTTACCTCTTTTGATGAACCAACTTGTGTAGGTGAAGCAATTCAAAAGAAGGAATGGATCCAAGCCATGGATCATGAGCATCAAGCACTCATCAAAAGCAACACATGGAGGTTGGTAAAGCTTCCAAAGGACAAGAAGACAATTGGTTGTAAGTGGATCTTCAAGATCAAGACAAATCAAGATGGATCAATCAACAAGTACAAGGCAAGGTTGGTGGCAAAGGGGTATGCTCAAGAATATGGTATTGACTATGATGAGACCTTTGCACCCGTGGCAAAGATGGTAACTATTCGAATCCTAATCTCTCTTGCAACTCTTTATGATTGGGATATGTGGCAAATGGATGTTACTAATGCCTTCTTGAATGGTGATCTTGAAGAAGATATTTACATGGAGCAACTCAAGTGGCAATTTCTTCAAGGCAAGGAAGATCTCGTTGAGGTTTGGTTTGAGCTCAAATGGGCTGGTTTTATTAGGTTTGATACTCAACTTCATCTACTCTACTTCATGTTGGATAGAAGTGTAGAAATCTATCTTTTGGTTTATGATGGTGACATTGTTTTCACTAACTATAGTGAAAGATTGAAATCAAGCAATGATGAGATCTTGTGGGATGTTAATCATGTGTTTGAGAGGGAGTATCTTCAGAGGTTCAGATCTGAAGATGTTTATAAATGCAAAGTCCTTGATGTTTTATTGGAAGATCAAGATGTTGATCTTGAATTGCTTCATCAACACCAAGAGGCAAGTAGCAATTGGAAGCTAGTCAAAAGCATGAAAGGGGAGCCACATGGGCAAAGCATCTTGGATCTGTTTTTACAGGTCCTTGAAGGTTCAAGTAAGGTTCTTGGAGCAGCAAGGAAGTGTCCTTTTACTCTACCTTGTTTAATCTCATGTATGAACATTGTCATGTCAATGTGTTGGAATTGTCAAAATTCAATGAAACTAGTTCCACAGTTTTGCATCTTTTGGATCTTGGAGATGGAATAGTTATCATTGCTGGTTTTTATGATCAAGTACATGCATTCATTCAAATCTCAAAAGATATGGAAGTGGTCAATATGTTTACTTTTGAGCAAAGTTCAAGATCTAGCATCCTAGTGTTGGCAAATTGGCAAATTGTTGACAATGTAGGATCAAGCGTTATATGCAAATCTTGTGGAGATACTTCAAGTATTTCAAGTTCAGGTTTTGCTCATTCAAATGGAACAGAGAACACATCATTTTGGCATTCATTCACTCAAGGGCTTTCGTGGATTGGAGATCTACAAAGGCAAGGTGGTGATGGAGGTTCATTCATGGAGATACATGGTGCATTCACTATGGGCATAGTGGAATGTGGACGAGGCATGCAAACACCTGTTGGTTACTTTCACTTACAACTTGTTTGCTGCTGTTTTACAGAGAACTCAAAGGTGGATACATGGAGGAATCCTTTCATTGTTATTCTATGTTCTTTTACATGTATCTTGTTCACCATTTTATGTAAAATTGATGTAAGAAATAGTGAAGCATCCTATATGGGCACTATTATCTATATCAATTATGTTGTACTTCATATTGTACATATTAGAACACTTGAAAAGAGATCTATCATCATGATGGAGATCATTCTTAGGTTGGAGCAAAGTAGTGTTGTAAAACTAGCAAGTTAAGTTGAAGAGGGAGTGTGAAAATTGTCAACATTTCCTAGCTAGTTTGAGGCCTAAATTGGCAATTTTTGTACATAGTTTTGGATCTAACCTTTCACACGTGTGAAAGAGACCTAGATACTTTTATTCTAGTATATATTTCATGTTGAAGAAGTCTCAAACTTTGGGACCTTATAAATGACACTAAAATCATGTTATTTGGACATATAGGCCAAAATTGGCTATTTTAGGTTACTGGTGTCCTAAAATTGGGTCCTAAGTTCTAGAGAGAGGAGAGAGAGTCATCTCTCTCACCTATATTAGGCTGAAATTCGTGGAGAACAGGTTGGAGAAACCTTTTGTATGCTTCATTGAGATCAATAGATCATTGACATTGTTTCTTCCTCCATTGAGAGCATTGTTGTGTGTATTGTCTTCAAGCTATTGTGTATGATCTTAGGTGCTTTCCAAAAGTGGTAGGCTGATGTATTATGGACTGTATAATGCTATTTTGGGCCGCACTTGATGTTTATGGAAGTTTCCATTTGTGATAAATGCTTTTTGATCAAGTTCTTTGCATTCTAGGTAGCATAGAATGTGTTGCCAATTCCTAGCTTATGTAGTTTGGAGTGCAAGCATTCAAGCCAATGATCTTGGAGTTTAGATCCACTTAGGATCTGTATTTTTCACAGCTGACCCTGAAAAGATCCTTATCATTCGAAATATACCGGAACTACGTACCATCCGCGAAGTCTACTCTTTCCTTGGTCACGCCAACTACTATCGCTGTTTTATTTTTTATTTCGCTAATAAAGCCTACTTAATCTACAAAGTAGTTGTGGTACCCAAATGGACGGATGAACAACGCATCACATTTAATCAACTCAAAGAAGCCCTTACCAATGCACCTATCCTCCAGGCTCCTAACTATTCCAAATAATTCCATGTACATACCGATGCATCCAAGTATGCCATTGGAATAGTGCTCATTCAACCAGGAGAATGACTACCCAATCTGCTTTCTCAATAAGCAATTGATATCTGCTGAAGTCAACTATACTACTATCAAGTGTGAAGCCTTGGCAATGGTATACGCGGTTCAAAAGTTTCGCCATTATCCAATAGAAAATTTTTTGCCTTCTTCACTGATCATCAAGCACTATTGTACCTCATCAACAAGACTTGCACAACAAGTCGTATTACTCGATGGATCCTATTATTTCAAAAATTTGAGTTTAGGATCATGGTTTGTAAAGGAGTTCAACATTTTTTAGCTGAGTATCTATCTCGAATCCCTAACCTACCCACCCTAGATCAAGGCATCAACGATGATTTACCCAATGCAATCTTATTTCAAGTTGACTCTACACCTGTATGGGCCAAGGAAATCATCGAATATTTAACCTCAACGAAGATGGATCATTCCTTATCTAAACTTGAACAATGTGCGTTGGTCCTGAGAACCAAACCTTATACGTTAATTGCAGGCCAACTATACAAGTTAGGATTAGATGGAATTATCCGACGTTGTCTTACTGAAGGTGAAATACCCATTGTCATTTCCCTCACTCATGAAGGTATTGGAACAGGTCATTTCTCTTTCGAAATGATTGCTAAGAAAATCCTCTTGGCCGGTTTTTGGTGGCCAACACTCTTTAAGGATACACACAATTACACAAAGGCATGTGATGTTTGCCAACATACAAAACGATTTCAAAAGACCAACTACATGCCTTTACACTCTGTAACCACTGATCAAGCTTTCTAGAAATGGGAGATTGATTATGTTGGACCTATTAGTCCCGCTGCTCGGCACACACAATCTCGTTACATCATAGTAGCTATGGACTATTGTAGCAAATGGGCAAAGCAAGAGCTGTTCGTAATGCTGACGTTCGTTCTACCGCAAAATTTCTCTATGATGTCGTAGAATGGAGGATTTTGGACAAAAAACTGGATTTTTGTGTTGTACGAGAATTCGCGGACAGGCTAATAAATTGTTGAGAGACCGAGAAATCGATTTGCAGTACTCACAAATTTTGAAATGGAGTGTTTTTTGTCAAAATACTGATTTTTTTATTATTTTCAAAACTTTTTTTGAATGGTAGAATTCGCGGAGGGAATAGGAAATTCGTTTGCACTAAGGACGATTTCGTATGGTGGTTGGCAAATTTTGATGATAGAAAATAGGCAAAATCTTTGAAATAGAATTTTCAGAGCTGTTGGAGGACTGATCTTGACTAGATCTAGCCTCAGGAAAGCCGACGAATTCCAAGACAAAGATTTGGGTGGAAAACAAGAGATTTTGATAGTATATCAGGCAGTTTTCACAAAATCTGAACTGGGTCAAAATTCATGGAAGTGATAAAATGAAAGATCAGGGTCTGTTATGGCTGCAGACAAACAGACGAATTCTGATATACCTGTTTGGTTGGAAAAAATGTCACTTGGGTCACTTCTTTTCAAAGAAAATGCCCAAGTTGACACTTTTGTTGCTTCCACCCGGCTTGATAGGTTGCTCCACAACTTGTGTAGGACCTGGAGAGAAGACTTGTGCTGTGGTTGGAAGATAAAAAGCAATCAAGCAAGCACATAAACATGGAGGTGAAAAGACAAAAGAAAAAAAAAGAAGAAGCCAGGTAACAAAAATCTTAAAAAGTGACAACGGCGCCAATGTTGAAGTAAATCTTGTTTGTGCATGTTGGCTAGATCTACTCACGATGTGGTGTAGTATAGAGAGGATCGTCCACCTTTTAAGATTCTACCAAAAGCTTCAAACAGAAATAAATAACAAGTATGGTTGCACTAAGGCTTACCCAACTAGTGCCAGAACTGAAATGAAACTTACAATAATAAATCCTTACTAAGGCTTACCCAACTAGCAAGGTTACTAAACTAGTTCCTAAATTAACACCCACAAGGGAAATGGAAAGATAGATTGCGACTAACTAATAATCAATCCAATAAATACATGCCACAATACAAACCGATGAGAAGGAGGCAAGAGGAGGCCCGATCACCTTCCCTCAAGCTATGCACCTTCCCAAGGGGAACACAAATGAAATAAAGAGATAATTTCAAAAATAGAGAGCTTGATTGCTTAATCTCAAAAGTCTTATTTACATGGCAAATACCTCTCCTTTTATGGCAAGGAAGGTCTTCCATAAGTATCCACTAACTTATGGGACTAATTTATTTCTAGCCATTCTAGAACTTCTAACTTAGGATTTAGAATTCCAAAGTTTCTAACTTAGAAAAACTTAAGACAAATATTTCTAAGCTTAAGTCTCCTAAGTTTAAGTTCTAAGTCTAAGTTTATTATTATTTTAAGCTTCTACTCATGGACTTACAAAACACATGCCATGGTTGAAGTTTAATGACTAATACTCACACGTGGACTTACAAAACACATGCCACAGAGTTTTATTTATTTATCTTTATTTTCTCTGTGTTAGGAGAGCTATATCCTTGGGTAGACGACATCGAAGAGATGCCTACAACCACCAACAAAGAGCTATGAGAATGGAGAGAAAAGAACGGCAACACAATAGCCATGTTGTTGTCCTCTATCGAAGATAGCCTAACGGTTTACCTCGCGACACTTTTCAAAGCAAGAGAGATGTGGGATACATTGCTCACCAGATTTCCGACGAAATCATGCAGTCAGATCATGCTTCTTGAAGATCAGCTGACAAATCTGCGATGGGATGGCAGAGACCTCACTTTCTTTATCAGAGAGATGAAGAATCTATTTTTTTTGTTACATAACACCAGAACAGAAAATACAACATCAGTAGAGAAGCAACTCACCTACCTGTTATGAGCTTTACCAAGATCTTTTTAGACAACCCAAACATTGCTAGCAAAGGATATAGTTATAAAACTCGAAAGACAGTGATCGAGTTTCGAGAAGAAGTCGATACTCATGAGCACCTTGATCACAAGGACGCTTCTGACCAAGCTCTCTACAACAACAAAGAGAAGCCCAAGAAGTAGTTCAAGCCTAAGAGGGAGTCAGATCAAAGGCAAAATCAAGATCAACAAAGATAGGGAGCCAGGAAAGGCAGTTGGAAGAACAAATAAACCCTTTGAGTGTGCTTGTGGAATTAGATTAATCTCTTGCTTTCTTTTATCATGCATTGTGGAGTAGAGTGGATTAGAACTCTTGTCTTTTGTTTTAGAGTAGAATCAAGCTTCAAGTAAACTAAACAGGCCGAAGTAGTGGTATAGATTCTGTAAGTATTCTTTTACTCTTCGGTTCTTGATGTTCTTGAAAAGTTCAAGAATCAAGAAATAGGTATTTCTTGATCCTTGCACTTGTAATGCTTGTCAGCTATTTTCTTGCTTTCTTGTTTTCATTTTTGTGGATGCTGCTAGATTAATCTGAGTTTCAAGAACTGTTTTAAATCATTTGACATTAAGTAGAAGTAGGATCTATTAGTTGTTCATCTGAGTTGCATGTTGATTTTTAGATGAACACTGTTGACTTGCATGTTTCTTGAATGTGAGTGCTTCAGGAGTAAACTTACCTGAGAATCCATTGACAGGCTAAATTTAAAACATATACTACAATGTGAATCATACTTTTCTGTCTGATTGGGGCAATGAACTAAGAAGATAAGAATTAAACGCCCCACAACCTGGCAACGGGCAGAACAATTTGTAACCAGAGAAAAGAAACCCAAATAACCATGGCCCGATAACTCTAGAACTAAGCACACGTGGTGCCGTCAAAATAAGAAAGCACTGTATAAGTCGATCATTGCTATTTTAACTATAGAGAATATTAATTACCTATTCGCAATGTCGTGGCAATGGTGAAGTTTCATGAGAGTCCATCGATATACATTTTGTAGAGTCGATTTGAAAAAACTTTGACTTATCATTTATAATCGTGGTGTTGCTTCCACGATAGATGACCTCAAACTATTTTACGTAAAAAATAAAGTATTTGTTGTTAGTCTCGTTGTTGACTTCATAAATATGTTGCAATGTGCCAACATAGTCTAGGTCACCTGAAATGACATTTATGTCCGTCGCACTAGAACGACTCTCTTGTTGAAATTTGGCCATTATACCACAATCATATGTATGTCGCTTGTTGTCAACTCTCTCAACACGATAATGATGTCCATATGCCCACATGGCACTGTATAATTTATACTAAAACACAAATTTTTTTTTTTTTGTGTAAATTAAAATATTATTTATATATTGAGCAGTACAAAACCAAAACGTCACAAAGACAATACTACACTAGCTTTCCATCCACATCCATGAACAAATTTCCATTCTGATTTGGTCACTTCTTCTCCGTTTTCAAATGCTTTTACCATTGCATCAAAAATCCATTCACGAGTGCCACTACTCCCATTCCTCGTCCCCAAAAAATTGCCTATTCAATCTTAAAAAAGGGTGATCAAGCGGCAAATATTTGCAATGATTTTTGTAGACCACGTTTTTCACCATATTTGTGCTATGACGACCCTCCAAAAGTGGTCCACAAATGTAACATGCATTGTAACCCGATGTGGTTAAGCCTGCATAGTTCATAAACCAAATGTGATATAAGCTTAGTCAAATGCACTCAAACACTAAACACTGAAACGGATTTGTATGATTTGATACATACCTGAACATTCACTTAAACCGAGATAGTCATGCATCGTCCACATTAGAATTCCATGAACAATGAAGTTTCTTTGTTGTAATGGTCTTGAGATGTCGTAAGCATGAATACCATTCCAAAGAATGCACAATTTATCGACCAAAGGTGCAAGATACACATCCATGTTCTTGGCCTTGTACTTTTCTGGAATCAATAGAACTAATAACAAGTGTCCCGTTATTATACTCAATCATGGAGGTATATTACAATTAATGAGCACAACTGGCCGTGTGGACCAAGTTGACGCCTGAATGCTAAAAGGATTTACGCCATCCATAGCAAGGCCGAATCTTAAATTACGAGGTTCGTTTTTGAACTCGGGCCATTGGTCTTCAATATGTTTCCATGCAGGTTAGTCACTTGGTACTCGTATCACATCATCTGTAGATCGATTTTTGACATGCCAATCCATGAGTTGTGCCAAAGATTTACATCGAAATAAACATTGCAATTGTGGGATGATTGGAAAATGTCATAACACTTTTTGTGACACTTTGTACGTCATCTCGATAACGTGAAGTGTTACACATTGGACATCAAAGCTCTTCTAAATACTCACCTCTATATAAAACATGGACTTATGGACATGCATGTATTGTGTCATAATCCATTCCAAGTACGTTCATCATCTTTCGTGCTTCTTTTTGTGTTTTAGGTATCATGTTTTTTTTTAGAAGTATTCTATGCAACAACCTGAAAAGAAAAATAACAATGTGAGTTGTTAAAAAAAAAATAGCAATGTGAGTTGTTAAAAAAGAAAAAAAAAATCAATTTAATGTAAATACGCTATAAATTACAAAAGTTGTGTTACGCGTTAAGTATCCAAATAATGATGTGACACTACAGTCACTCCATTTGTATGTTGCTTGGGTTTAGAATAAGAATTGATGTAGCTAGTCTCAAAATGGATGCTCCCTCCTTGCGCAATAGAATCTCATCTTCATCCATCTCAAATTGTTCATGATCTTCATTTTCACTATAAGATGCGTGCATAATATCATTCTCGTTCTTTTCAAAGTAAGATTCATATATATATGTGAGAGAGATAAGGAGCCAGCGAGCAACTAACTAAAACACAATGTATTGAATAATCAACAGATCATGAGCAACAGCCCTTTACTACAGTGAGAGAGGCAACGGTTCACTAACCATTCCATCACGAAACGACGTAGTCACATAGAACATTAACACCATGGCATGTATATAGCTACTACACTTATTGGTTACATGGCAAGTGCTTCTCTTTTATTCTTAACTGGTGGGAAACAGAGCCATATCGGATCTGAAAGATGGAGGTCATGGCGATGAAATTAAGAAAGGCGGGGATGATGGAAATGCGATGAAGATGGGGGTTACGGCGACACAATGCGGACAGGAGGGTTGGGTGGAGATGGTAGAAAAACGGGTCATGTTGGAGGAGGCGGAGTAGAGTGAGGAGGTGGAGATGCCAGGAAAGATGGCTATGGAGGCGGCGGAGAGGGTGGAGGGGGTGAGGTAGAGGGAGGAGGTGGGGATGCCAGGAAAGATGGTGATGGGGGAGGCGGAGAAGGTTGTGGGGGTGGGGTAGAGGGAGGAGGAGGGGATGCCAGGAAAGATGGTGGTGGAGGAGGCGGAGAAGGTGGTGGAGGTGACGGTGAGGGAGGCGCGGGTGAGGGTGCAGGAGACAGACAATCCTCTGTGGTGAATGCGAACGGACCGACCAGGAAAGTCATTGGCCAAATTCTTGTAGTGAGGGAAGCACCGCTGCTACCATTGCCAATGTTAGTCTTCAGATTGCACTCCTTGTCTGGTGAGGACTCGATAAACACCCTGCACCCTTCGACTGTCCTGTTAATCCCATCAAATCCGTCGACATTGATTTCAAAATGACCAAGAAAGTCTGTTGTGGCCTCACCGAAGAAAAACGCCATCCCATGCGTATCGTTGCAAGCCACACTGACAACGGCACCTGCAACCCATTTCAACATCTATTGCTTAGCGAGAAAGTGTAAACCTGAAAGCAAATAATCAAGGCTAAGAGGAAGTTGCGGCTTACCCCATATAGGCTTCGTTACATTCACTGGTGGTCTGCCCGGCTCATCATTCTCGCATTCCTTACACAGTACAAAACCTGCAACTTCGATTTTGTCGTCAGCAAGGACCAACTTCGATGAGAAAGTGAGGACGCATAGGATTACCAGGAGGACTATCAACGCCTTCATACTGGGCGCTTAAGGATCGATCCTGGAGTTTCTTGAACTTAAACGATGAAAACTGTGTGATATTGGAAAAGAGCTAACTACCAAGTGATTTCAGGCAATCATGTAATCGCAGTCTGTAAATTCTGTAATTGTGATTGTATCAATAGCAATATACATCGCTAAAGCACCTTGGCACTAAGGCTGATGAAGGAACAAGTACTGATGACCGAACAAGCTCCTACTTTACTAACTTTACTTTAAACTAAGATAATGTACTTGTCGTCCTTTCGGCTTAGATCGAGTATACCCACTAAGGAGAAATCAAGGAGCAAACTCATGAACTCAGAAGCAAAGCATCGCCAGGCTTTATAGAATTGTGAAGTAGTAGATTGTAGTTGAGAAACTGAGCACACGTATGTTTACGCCTAGCTGTCTTTTTAAAGTCGTATTACATTTGTTTGAGGTTGACTTCACACGTCTACGCTTCACATATGCACGTCTAGAGTGACCACTTTGATGATTGGAACTTGCTTCAGAGGTTGACATAGGTTTTTTTCAACTCAAGATTTTGACTAAGGAAATTTGGCAATCTCAAGTAGATGCTTTACAATAGTATTTCAAGGCATATTTGTGTTTTTTTCGGGTCTCCTAATAAATTTGGTAGTAGCAAATACACATTGTAAGACAATGTTTCTAAGCACAATTTTTTTTAATTCGGACTCTGAAAGGGTCCTTGGACTGGGCTTGTCCTCCCATGCTTTGCTTTATGCCTGCACATGGGCAATCCCTTGACCAAAATCTTGTTTTAGATCAACCATTGATTTGATTCCAAATATCCGATTTGCTCATTTGTCATATGTTATTTGTGGGGTGCGTGTGTGTGCACACAAACCAAGTGACTTTGAATATGTTATCACGTAGTTTGTTAAATAGTTACGTTAGTCTTAAGGTATCTTTAATGTGAGAAATAAATGACGTTCTTGCGTGTATTTATTCAATTTAGGTGATAATTGAGAACATGAGCATGTATGCTTTTGCCTAGGTATATAATTGTCTACTTAAATTTGTGTTACATTTGTTTTGAGGTTGACTTCACACATCTACGCTTGCACGTCTTTGATGATTGGAACTTACTTTAGGGGTTGACAAAGGTTTTTTTCAACTCAAGATTTTGTAGTTGCATCCCATTTGGTTGTACATCATGAGTCTCATGTTTAAGGGACATATACACATAAAATAGATACTAAAGAGATTTGGCAATGTCAAGTAGATGCTTTACCCCTTTTTTGGATTTTTTGGATCTCCCAAGAAATTTGCTAGTAGCCAATATCATTTTTTATTCGGACTCTAAAAAGGCTCTTGCTGTAGCCCATGGTTTACTTTATGCCTACACATGGGCAATTCCTTGACCAAAAGCTTGCTTTAGATCAACAATTGATTCCAAGTATCCAATTGGCTCATATGTTATCTGTGGTATATGTGTGTGTGTGTGTGTGTGTGTGTGTGTGCACGTGCGTGCGTGCGTGTGTGCAAAATCTAGTGACCTGAATATCCTACCATGTAGTTTGGTAAATAGATATGAGAATTATAAGGTGTCGTTAATGTTGAAAATAAATTAGGCTTAGCTATATTTATTCAATCTAGTAAGACAAGTTTGTGTTTGGGGCATACCTTGTGCTATCATGGTTCACACATTCCAAATCAATCGATAAAGCAAAAATGATGTATTGGCATAAATGATGGTTTTTAGGTCGTCATTTATGCCAATTATGCATAAACTGCATAGACTTAACACTACATGTCAGATATACATATCACATTATATAGTAATCCATCCATGTAAGTCTAAGTCTACCTCTACCTACTTATTTCATTATTGGGTATTACACCTATTGACCATTCGATCCAATATGGATACATCAATACACATCGACATACATTCAAAAGTATATGATGCATTTATATCAGCCTAGATATGTGATACCAATACATCCATCCATCACTTACATCCACTCATTTATTGACAAATTAAACCAAAAAACTTCAAAAATTGGCATTTTGGCATAAACAATGGCTTTTGAAAAGCTATCATATAAACCATCATAAATGATGGTCTTTCTAGGATATCATTTATGTCAATTAAGATTAGAATGATGATTTAAGCCTATATGTCGCATATATCTAGCATATTATATATTAACCTATCCATGTTCATGAAGATTTACCTACTTATTTAATTAATAGGACACACTATTACACCTATCAAAGTGTTTATGTTTAGGGTTTAGGGTTTAGGGTTTAGGATATTAAACTAAAAAGACCATATGTTATGTATACTAACATGAGTGACAACCTTAATAAAATAGTGATATGCTTTGGTTAAAATGACAAGAAGTACCAACGTATGAATGATTGATTCTTGTGATGATGAATAAACTGTGTTATAACCATTTTTTGTGATAAAATAATAGTTAACATAATTGTTTTTTGAATACTTACATCTTCAAAAGTTCATCTGGAGTTCTATCCAACAATCATTGAATATCAATTTAAGAATCAATCCCCCCATTTTTTTCAATTTTTTTATACCAAAATGGTGTTGACAGATTCTCTGCTTGGGATCTAGTACAATTTGGCATTTCTTACGGTTCTTTATCTCTGGTATTAGAGCTACCTGTTACCAGGCTTCTTCGGGCATTACATTCTTGGTTTGATGCCCAAATCAGGTAGAGGGATCTGAAAGCGTTGTAGTTTATCCTGCCTGTCGGAGGATACATGGGTTTGTCACTCTTGAACTGTATTCACATGCATGTATTACCAAACATGCAAACCAAGATGTCAACAAAAAATCAGCATGCAACTCAATTGAGCATTAATTGGAATCCTACTAGTTATTGCTACAAAAACGAGTTGAATAGATCATTGTAAATGAACCTAATCTACATGCATCAAGATAGAATCAAGAAACTAGAAACAAGAAAACTAAATAGATAGCATTATCAATGTTCAAGAATCAAGAAACACTCATTTTTTGATTCTTGGACAGTCCAAGAACATCAAGAACTAGAATGTATGAAAATTTGCAAGATTTTAACCACATTTCTAGCCTATGTAGTTTATTGAATGCTTGATTCTACACTAATCCACAAAGCAAGAAATCTAATCCACAAGTAATCCACAATGCATAAGAAAAGAAAGCAAGAAACTAAACTAAATCCACAACCACACACAAAAGATGGAAGGGCATGATCATAAAAGAATCACTCAAGAAACCCATCATGATCAAGGAGCTAATTGCTTGGTAATACTCATGGAGGTTCTTCTCATTAATAACGAGTAGAGACAATACATAAAAAGTTCCTTCATAGAAGAGGGGACCTCTTAAATAAGCAAGAGAGGTGCTTAGTTGGAGTGTTCATAGATTTTGTGATTGAGAATTTGTGAAACGTGGTTATTTGGGTTTCTTTTCTCTGGTTACAGATTGTTCTGCCTGATACTAGGCTGTTGGGCGTTAGATTCTTATCTTCTTCGTTCATTGCCCAAATCAGGCAGAAAGGTTTGATTCATGTTGTAGTATATGTTTTAAATCCAGCTTGTCAATGGGATTCTACTCTAAAACAAGAAACAAGAGATCAATCCACTCTACTCCACAATGCATGATAAAAGAGAGCAAGAGATTAATCTAATTCCACAACGACACTCAATGGGATGGAAGGGCATGCTCATAACGGAATCACTCAAGAAAGCCATCATGAACAAGGAGCTCCAATAATGCCAAAACTCGTGGAAGATCTTCTTTATTCAAAACAAGAGAATGACCATACAAGTAAAGCTCCCTTACAAGAGAGGGGGCCTCTTAAATAAGCCAATGAGTTTCCTAGGTGGAGCCTAAGTGGCAGTTCCACAATTTAGCAAATTACAAGTGGAATTAGTTCTTCCACTAGAGGTCACCATCAAAAGGTGGCTCACTCTACTTTATTTAAGAGGGGTCTACAACATTTATTGCAAATGTCTACTTATACTTGCTCCTACATGGTCATTCCATCACTTGGAATTCACCATGAAGCTCATGAGGCTCACATAATTTCCAACTATTGTCATAGCTTGTACTTCTCGACTCTCATGATTGGCTCTCATTCTTCATCCTCTTCTTCTTCTCTCAGAGACCTCTTCAGTCTAGGGTGAGAGGTGCTTTTAGAATAGCTCTGGCCCAACATTTTGGGGATTCCTCATAATCAGCCAACATCATCCTCCCCTAATTTGTTGCAGGACCCACTGCAACACATGTCGAATGATATCACTTTTGCTTGCGCCTTGGCACTTGGGAAAGCATAGATCTTCTTTCACTTGCGTAAAACCAAGTGTTCATTTCCACAAAACTGTGTTGCAAAATTGAGATCTCTAAATAGCCCTTTACATTCTAGCCTACTTGAGAACCTCTTGCGTGTCCTGCTCCCCTTGTTGCTTCATGGACTATTTTTGCGTACTCAGTTTCCTTCCCAGGGCTTCATATACTTGGAAACGTAATTTATTTCAGAATGGTAGTGGCCCCATGTAGTCTCGCACCTTCTGGATGAATCTGAACTCCCTCCAGTCTTCCACCACCATGACATAGCGAGAAGACATGAATGCCTCTCTATAAGAGAGTTAGGCCATCATTTGGTGGTCTTTTTCTGACTGGAGAGCTATGTTGGGATTGATCCCAAAAGCATTCTTGGATCATGAGAAACGCTATGGATCTACAATACTTAGCACTTTCTCATACGCACAAGTCAGCACTAGACTTATGTTTATGGCCAAAGTCCAACAACTGCAACCTCAAATCATTGATCGTTCATCGATCGTTGAGCTCTCTAAAACCCTCGGAATAACCAACCAGTTGACATCCTCCTTTCGTGGTCGTTCCGTCGGCTAGAGATTTTTTCTTTTGATTGGCATATAGAAGGGGTCAACCCTCTTCCAAGATGGTGCCCTTAAATACTCTTGCAAACTCCTATCCTTCAGGATATTATTCTCCACTCTGGCTGTGGCTGTAGGGTGGAATATTGGCTCTGGTCGAGGTCATCTTTTCTCCCCCTCATGTTTCTGGGGTATTTTTTGTCAAACCTTTTTGACTCTCATGCATCAGCCATCTGGGGTCTTGGCTCATCGGTTGGGTCGCCTTTGGATTTTGTTATGGCTTTGCCAGATAGTCATCAGGTGCCTTGGCACCCTTATTTTCTTTTCTGGCCCATTCACTTGTTGAGGGCTCAGATTCACCCACGTTGAAACCAGCAGGTCGTGGTGAAAATCTTCGATGGTCTAGTAGATCAGCCTGAGGGTCATCAGATTCTCCAACATTAGTGTTAGTTTCAAGTAGGTCTGGTGGAGTGTGATTTGGTGAAAGTGTCATGAATTTGGCATGCTTATCAGGTATGGGATTCTCGACAAGGTTGTATGCAGCATCGGGAGAGCCAAGTTGTTCTAAGGACTCGTCTCATCATGCCTTGTACGTCTCGGGAGGCCATTGATGTGGTCTCAAAAGTCAACTTAGAAGAGAATGGAAGAATTGATGGTTGGAAAACGGGGTATGTGGGGATGAAGGTTTGGAAAAAATCAAATGAAGAGAAATGGAAAATTTGATAGTTAGGTGGGAGGATAGAGAAGCCCCAAGAGACAGCTTTAATCCTTTTGCCATTCGATCCTGAGCTGCCATCTAACTGATGAGAGGGCCCGTCGTATCTAGTAGTTCTGTCATATCTGTTATCGTCCTTTGTCTTCTGATCAAAAATTTCCACTTGGGCCTTGCACGCTGTGTTCCAAAGTTGGTTCACTTTGTCCAAAACCTGTTACAGGGCCTTCGTCACTTCTTCTAGCTGTTTCTGGGACTCTGGAATGACGTTTGCTAGTTTTTCCGCAACACGTTCAAAGTTCTATTTGTCAGCTTCCCTCTCTTTAGTAAGCCTGATATATTTTTTCATTCGGATCGCTGAGGCTTGAGGGAGCTGTACCAAAATGTCTTCTGGCTTCACAGAAGGGTCGTCAACTATCATTGCTTCAGATAATCCATCATGAGCTTGGTCGATCTGGCTCAACTATTGTTTAAGTCGATTCTAAATGTCGTTTAGCTCTTTGGCTTGCTTGCCCAGGGTGGCTTGCAATTCCATTATTGATATCTTTTTTTTCTCAGTCTCGTCTTTTTTCTTTTTGATCTATTTTTGCTGCTCTACTATGACTTGGTCTTGCTTCTTTACTTTGTCTTCCAACTCTTTCTGTTGGCTCACCAACCAATGTACATGGTAGCTAGTATCGGATAGGCTTAATATAGAGTGTTTGGCTACCTTTGAGAGCTCGTCGGGGTTAGGAAGAATGGGATATCTGTTAGGGCATGGTGAAATGGTGTTAGTCCAAAGAATAAGATTTGAGAAGGATGTGGATGTGGAAATGGTGAAAATGGAGTAACATTAGTGGTAGCGGTGAATGTGAGAGTGATGGGTGGATCAGCAGGTGGGTGGATGTGGTGATGGTATCTGGTGAGATCTGATTTCCTCTAGGTTGGTCTTCCTTTCCTTTGTCAATGTCATCCTCTATGTTGATCAGGTCCACAACATCGAAGTAGGATGAACTGTTTGTAATAACGTGGACTGCTCTTGATCTTTTGTGATTGTTGTTGTATCTTTGGGAATGGCATTCCCATCTCCCTCCCCTCCCAAAATTTGTGCCTATTTGGGTGTGGGGTTTGGTTGGATGTTAGCTTATGTTTGTAATAGTCGATCTACAGCTGTTGGTAATAGTCGATCTATAGCTGTTGCCAAAAATTCTACTTGGACTGCATGTGCTATTTGCGATGTTGGCGCATTGGTGTGTGAATTAGTATGGGTGGAGTTGCAACTGAATCTTTTTGAGAAACTTGTGAATTTGTGGTAGTGGCTGCAACTACAGATGTATCGGCACCATCAGCACCATCGGCAACATCAGCACCATCAACACCATCGGCAACATGAGGTGGTGACGAGTGTTGTTGGGAGGCTGTATACGACGTAGAGTTGTCAGCTTGTGAATCCGTCAACCCAGATCAAATTTGTTGAGACTGGGTAGCTGCTCTCATGGATCTTGGCTTTCTGATGAGTTTGTCGCCATCAGATTCTGTCTCATCCATCTTTGTGTTCTCTAGAGGAGGCCTGGCTTTCATCTTGTTTCTCTACCTCATTTTTCATGTCTCTAGTAGTTGGGCATGGGTGTGGTGTCATCTTGCTGAGCCGAAGACCCTTCTGGAGCAGTGTCTTGATGTGATGCCGAAGCCTTATTATGCTCGTGTTCGACCTCTTTGGTGGTGGCCCTTGTGGAGATAGTGTCCTCTTTCTAGGAGCTGCATGCTTGGTCTCTTGGATGGAGCTAGAACTTCCCAAGCTTTATCAGCTATTATTCTCAGAGCCTTGGTTGGTTGCTCACCTACTGTAGTGTAATATCCATCACAAGGTAGCCCAGTAAGGTGGCAGTAGGGGAGTTTTGAGCTCCAAAAAGGCCCTATCATAATTCGTGCAAAGGTCTCTTTTGTATTATTAAAAAATAATAACACTGATAACTTTGACTTGCCATAACTTTCTAATCATAGCTCAGAAGTATATCATGTAACATATCATTGGAAATTCTTCATCAAACCACTTTCCAATGCACCAAACTTCACTAAAATCGGACTTACCACTAAAAAGTTATGCCATTTTTAGTGTGGGTCTATCTGTAAGGACTCGGCTCGGTCGAGATATGTAATAGAGTTCTGGAGGGACTCGGCTCAATTGAGACTGGTAATAGAGTTTTGGATGGATAGACTTGGTCAAGATTGGACCGATGGACTCGTGTCAGTCCAGATGTGATTCAATGGCTTGGTCCAGATGTACTCAAGTACTTGTTTGATATGTGACTCAACTACTCAGTTGAGATATGAGTCAAGGACATGATTGAGACTTGATGCGAGGACTCGGTTGAGAACTAACTGAAAGGCTCGGGGTCAAGAGGAAACTGAGATGGCTCTGTCCAGAGATCGAAAGTTATGACTCGGTCTAGAAGCAGTTTGAACAAAGTTGAAAAATGGTGTTGTGGTGAAATTGCTTTATAGACAAAAAAGCGGAATAAAGGTGAACTTTTGAAGTATAGATTCTTTCTCAATAGTGAACTAGAGTGCTGATTTGTGCTCTAGCAACACTATCCCTCAACGTGTCTTTGTGCAAAAAAGATATGTCAAAAAGTTTGCACCCTAGCAGATTCTTGGCAGTTAGGTTTTTGAAATGGTTGTTGATGGCGCTTGTTGGTCGTGCTTGATGGGTGATTATGGTGCTTGAGAGGCAGATGGAGTGATTGAGCGTGAATGCAATGAGCGAAAGATCACCAAAAACAAGCACGGAAGCACAAAGATCTCTAGGAATCTGTTACTAGAAACATAAAAAGAGTTTGCACATCTCTGAGGTGCAAATGAAGTCGGGTTTAGTCATTTTATAGTCGTTGGGTACTAACTCGGCTCGGTCAAGGTGACAGTGTCGAGGAGTACTCTGTCAAGTGTTTCTAACTGGATTGATCCATTTGGAAAGACTTTATTGATTATGTATGGTCCTTAACTTTTGAATTTTAATCTACCAGGGTGCTTCTTTGAGATATAGAAAAGCACTTTATCACCTTTGTGGAGATCTTTATTATGTAGGTGACAATCGTGCCAGGCTTTATGATGACGTTTGTTAACTAATTGTGCATGATATGAGATGAGTAAAGTCTCGCACAATTGGGCTAATGTAAATAGCCTGTTTTGGACTTTTTGTTCGATTGCAACTTTCTCACACAGATCAGTAGAGAAATCTTGTAGGACGCACAAGGAAGGAGCTAAAAAACCAATAGGCATTACTGCCTCTTGACCATAAACGAGGTGGAATGGTGTGATCCATCTAGTGACCTTCTTGGGAGTTGTACGATATGCCCAGATAGTTGAGAACAACTTGGTTTCCCAATCTAATCTACATGTATCAACTATCTTCATCAGAATCTTGTAAATGGTCTTGTTAGTGGATTCTGCTTGGCCATTACATCGGGGGTAGTACGGAGTACTTTTGCGATGGACAACTAGACGTAATAGATTATCGATCACTTCATTTAAGAAGTGTGAGTCTCTGTCACTAACAAGCTCAATAGGACATCCAAAATGCGTAATGATATTTTCATATAGAAAATGCGTGATGGTCTTCGCATTGGCGTCCTTTGTGGCTCTAGCCTCAACCCATTTAGTAGCATAATCGGTGGCAATCAGGATGTAACAGGCTTCAGTGTTTCTGGATGCTGGGTTGACTCGGCCCAACAACATCTATACCCCACTTATAGAAAGCTTTGCGTTCTATAATTGGGGTTAGCGACGTAAAGTCAACTTTCATTGTCTTTTTGGCTTGTTGACAAACATCACATATTTTTACAGTAGCAAATGTATCCTTAAACAGTGACGGCCAGTATAATTCTGTCGCTTCAACAGAGAAGTGACAACCACCAATGCCTTCATGTGCTTGAGATATGATAGGTCGTATCTCAGATTCATAAGCGCATCGATGTATAGTACCGTCAGCAACCCTTTTATATAAATGTCCGGTGATAAGTTGAAAGGGTGCCGCTTTTAGTAAAAAATTTATTTTGGCTACTTGATTTAGTCCTCCTTTAAGTCTACTAGTTGTAAGGAACCGAGTGATATCCTCAGACCAAAATGGAGTGGCATCAATCTTCGGGCAAATTTTGACTAGGGATTGGTCCAGCCAAAATGCCTTAGTGAGAGAAGGATCCACACTATCCTTACACAGATGATCAAAGTCTATCTGTTTCCAATTCTGGGGGTCCCACTGATTACCCCGTACTCCCGAGTCAATGAGAGTTTTTCAGGCTCTCAGGGATATGTCCAACGGGAGATCGTCTTGATCATAGTGCTCACACAAATCCAAGTGCGGCTATTGATACATAGTGAATAGACGGTCTGTGCTACCCAACGATGATGTTCTCATATGTAAAAAGTGGCTAGAATGAGGAATCCATGTGTGTTTATCTCTATGGCATTGTCTCCAATATGAACCTGTCAAGTTGTGGTGTCAAATGCTATGACATCTATATTCGCGAGCCCTAAAACATGTAAGACATTAGAGGAGTTCTAAATCCAAAAGGACCCTTTGTAGAGATTCTTTTTATATGTTTTCTCAATTTTTTCTTACACATGGACCAATCAAAACACTCAAATTTGAAATCTACGTAAAGTAACTTTTTGAGATCACATTTTGATTCCACACTAAAAATGGCATAACTTTTTAGTGGTAATTGCGAATTTAGCGGAGTTTGATGCATTGGAAAGCCTCGACAAGGGCTTTCCAATGATATGTTACATGATATACTTTTGAGCTATGACTAAAAAGTTATGGCAAGTCAAAAGTATTAGTATTATAATATTTTAATAATATAAACTACATCTTGCACGAATTCTTAAAGGGTCTTTTTGGAGCTCAAAACTCCTCTAATGCCAAACAGAATTTGTGTGGGCCAAAATGCACTCCATTCATGACATAGTTCTGCGTGTACACCTATGGCTGTCAAGATCATTTGTTGGTTTCAATTGTAGGCACTGGCTCTTCTTCCGAAGTTTGGGCAATGCGTTTGAGAATTGTAGTTAGATCATCATTAGTCGAGCTGGAGGAGGAGGCTGATGGGGTACCACTAATTCAGTATAACTGATCGGATGGTGGTTAAGCCTACACACACCCAACTTAGATTGACTGCTAATTCATACACAATTGAAGTGCTTCCATATGTTCTATGTCTAACTCGAAACAATCAATCTCTGGGAATGAGAAAACGCTAGACATAAGGGTTATAAAAGTGGTAATAGGTTGCTTCTTGTCATACTACTTGACATAAGTCTCCTGGTAGGGGTAGGTCACCTAGTGCCGTACTTGTCACAGAAAAACCAAAGATGTTAACGCTTGCTCAATAGGTTGCAATTGTAAGGTCCATGTAGTTACTGATATCCGTTGTTGATTTATCTTGATTTATAATGTAGCCCTCACTCGAAATCCTTCATTATCGACCTCTAGTGCTAAGTCTCCAATTTGACGGCCACATAATGTGGTATCGAGTCCTATGATGGTCACATAGAGTCCAGTGAAGCGAAGTATGGGACAATATCGTTGTGGTCAGTGCTCATCTATCATGCCTTGATTTGTAGGCCCTTTATCTCACTGTACGATGTTATGTAGTGGCACTGTTCTAGGGGTACTAGTGGCAAAGACCTTTACTCAGCATGGGTGGAAGTTTTAAGCTTCTCAACAACTTTAGAAGGTGTGGGTCTTGTTCTAATCAAGTCTTGTATTTGTCACAGATTTCATAATATTTAGCCATTGAACTTTTAGAACATTACATTCTCTCCTATTCACTCTTCTCTGCACTAGGTGTGGTCTTGATCATAGCTCGTCAATGTTGGACCTTCATTTCTCAAAATAGTTCTAGAAGGTGTGCGTTCCTTTCATCTAGAGTTCGCTTATCGTGACTTGCTTCTCGATGATAAGAGAAACTTTGAAAAGTCGATGACCCATTCAAAGTTTTTGTTCAGAAATCCTCTTCTTGAGACAACTAATGATAGCATCTATTTTTATGACTTTCGTTGATGTTTATCCAAATTCATGTCTATCTTGGGATTCAATCACAACATATTAGAATAGTATTTCAAACTTGATCTCAGCCTAAGGTGAACTTTAAAATATTGTAGTATAAGGCCCTTAGGATGGTATCACATTTTCTAGATGATGTTCCAATGGTTGGCATAAAAAAATCCCCATGTATTATGTCATGATTTCTTTCACGTGCTTTTTAGAAAAATGCTTTGCTTAGTACATGATGATGACATTGTTAGCCCCTTTCAAGTAACCACCATAATTCTGCTCGGAGGATGATCTTAATAGTCGCTTTGACAGAGAAGTGAGAACCACCAATGCCTTCATGTGCTTGAGATATGATAGGTCGTATCTCAAATTCATAAGCGCATCGACGTATAGTACTGTCAGCAACCCTTTTATATAAATGTCCGGTGATAAGTTGAAAGGGTGCCGCTTTTAGTAAAAAATTTCTTTTGGCTACCTGATTTATTCCTCCTTTAAGTCTGCTAGTTGTAAGGAACCGAGTGATATCCTCAGCCCAAAATGGAGTGGCATCAATCTTCGGGCGAATTTTGACTAGGGATTGGTCCAACCAAAATGCCTTAGTGAGAGAAGGACCCACACCGTCCTTACACAAATGATCAGAGTCTGACTGTTTCCAATTCTAGGGGTCCCACTGATTACCTCGTACTCCCGGGTAATGAGAGTTTTTCAGGCTCTCAGGGATATGTCCAACGGGAGATCGTCTTGATCATAGTGCTCACACAAATCCAAGGGCGGCTATTGATACATAGTGAATAGAAGGTCTGTGCTACCCAACGATGATGTTCTCATATGTAAACAATAGCTAGAATGAGGAATCCATGTGTGTTTATCTCTATGGCAATGTCTCCAATATGAACCTCTCAAGTTGTGGTGTCAAATGCTATGACATCTATATTCATGAGCCCTAAAACATATAAGACCAAACATGAATATGTGTGGGCCAAAATGCACTCCATTCATGACGTAGTTCTGCATGTACAGCTATGGCTGTCGAGATCATTTGTTGGTTTCAAGTGTAGGCGTTTACTCTTCTTTTGAAGTTTGGGCAATGCGTTTGAGAATTGTAGTTAGATCGTCATTAGTCGAGCTGGAGGAGGAGTCTTATGGGGTACCACTAATTCAGTATAACAGATCAGATGGTTGTTAAGCCTACACACACCCAGCTTAGATTGGCTGCTAATTCATACACAATTGAAGTGCTTTCATATGTTCTATGTCTAACTCAAAACAATCGATCTCTGGGAATGAGAAAACACTAGACATAAGGGTTATAAAAGTGGTAATAGGCTGCTTCTTGTCATACTACTTGACATAAGTCTCCTAGTAGGGGTAGGTCACCTAGTGCCGTACTTGTCATGGGAAATCTATTGACGTTAACGTTTGCTCAATAGGTTGCAGCTGTAAGGTCCATGTAGTTACTGATATCCATTGTTGATTTATCTTGATGTATAGTGTAGCCCTCACTCGAAATCCTTCATTATCGACCTCTAGTGCTAAGTCTCCAATTTGACGGCCACGTAGTGTGGTATCAAGTCCTATGATGGTCACATAGAGTCCAGTGAAGCGAAGTATGGGACAATACCGCTGTGGTCGGTGCTCATCTATCATGCCTTGATTTGTAGGCCCTTTATCTCATTGTACGATGTTATGTAGTGGCACTGTTCTAGGGGTACTAGTGGCAAAGACCTTTACTCAGCATGGGTGGAAGTTCTAAACTTCTCAACAACTCTAGAAGGTGTGGGGCTTGTTCTAATCAAGTCTCATATTTGTCACAGACTTCATGAACTTTTAGAACATTCCACTCTCCCCTATTCACTCTTCTCTGCACTAGGCGTGCTCTTGATCATAACTCGTCAATGTTGGACTTTCATTTCTCAAAATGGTTCTAGAAGGTGTGCATTCCTTTCATCTAGAGTTCGCTTAACATGACTTGCTTTTTGATGATAAGACAAACTTTGAAAAGTCGACGACCCATTTTGTTCAGAAATCATCTTCCTGAGACAACTAATGATAGCATCTATTTTTATGACTTTCATTGACGTTTATCCAAATTCATATCTCTCTTGGGATTCAATCACAACATATTAGAATAGTATTTCAAACTTGATCTCAGCCTAAGGTGAACTTTAAAATATTGCAGTATAAGGCCCTTAGGATGGTATCACACGTTCTAGATGATGTTCCAATGGTTGGCATAAAAAAAATCCCCATGCTTTATGTCATGATTTCTTTCACTAGAAAAATGCTTGGCTTAGTACATGATGATGACACTGTTAGCCCCTTTCAAGTAAGCCCTTTATACATATCCCCCCCTTCTATTATCATCGTACAGGTTGTGATTTAGTGTGCATTTCTACATGTAATCCCTTTCTTTTCAATGTCTTCCAGTTTTACGCACTACAAGAGGACGGGCCAAGGCTTTTTTTGAGCGTTTCTTTGAAAGATAGTCTTTAATGCTTGAGCCTCGGGTCCGGTGTTTGGCCTCGGAATAAGCCTACCAAATTTGAACTTGGTTTTGAAATATTTATAGAGAGAGATATAGAGAGGGTTATAAACCCATTGGAGGACCTCGGAACATACATCGGAATACTGAAGCTAATTTGAGGGGTATACCGAGGCTGACGTTGGTATAAGCCTACCAAATTTGAACTTGTTTTTGAGACATTTATAAAGAGGATCCAAGTGGCTAGAGGCATTCTAGGACACTCTGCTAACTGAGCATAACACCAAGATTGATGGAAAAAAGGCCCCTCGGTATAACCCACGGTATAAAACATAATGTAAATGAATCTCAGTTTTGGAATTTGTTACCTATCAATACATTGAGTTCCATTTTCTATCAACTTTGGTTGCCATATGCACAAGTGAATAAAGAAGTTTATGTATCAAAAAAAAATGATGATCACAAATTGTGTACTCACATGCATCGACTTCTTGTTCAATGTCAACTAGTCAATTAATAAAGTGTAATTGCATGTGTGAGCAATATGATTAATATTACAATGAATTGAAATACATCGTACTGTCTCACTCATTCATTTGGTGGTCCATCATTATAATTTGCCACATCATCATGCGACAAATCCGCCCTATCCCTAATTCTACCCAAAAATCTCCTATAGCTTCATCATTAATAAGCTGATCTTCAAAAGCTAGTAGTGACAATGACATTGAGTGAGATCGACAAGGTGTGTCATGTGTCATCGAACCATCCGATGTTGATGCATCACACTCAACGTCATCATTAGCTTGTGAAGCTTGCACATGATCATCCTCCGAAATCATGTCATTGAATCCGTCATCACGATCTTGTTCTTGAGGTGCAAAAGATTTTGAGCTTTTTACTGCTTTTGTGATAGTATGCATGTGTGCCACTTTGACGGTATGTGTAGTGGAAGTTGGGACACGCGTCCCGTAACAGGGACCGAACTGCCATGCAACGGTACCCCACAAAAATTAGACTGTGTATATGTACCTTTCAGTCTCTTTTGTATATACAGTTTAGAAGTGTTCTCTTGGGTTGGTGTGTGATCTCTCTTTACTGCTTATCTATTTGATGTTAGATAGCTTGCAAATTAGCTAACTATACTGCTAGTAAGATCCTTGACATGGTATTAGAGCCTGGGAGTGGTGCAGTTCATGGTTAGCAAGAAATCGAATTCTTGGAGAATTTGAAGAATTGGATACGGTAGGCTTTGCAGTCAATCGATTCAATTGGTCAACAAGCAACTTGATTGAGTTGGATTGAGAAAGAGCAAGTTTTGGAGCGTTGTCACCCTGTACTCAATCAATTAATCACCAATCGACAATCTAACAGTTCCAGTGAGTGAGATGTAGTAGGGCGACCTCTTTCAGACATGTATCTGTGAGAAGAGCTCAAAGGAAGAATAGCTAAAGCTTAAAAGGCAACAAAAATCCCATAGCGAGGGTTTTTATCTATAAAGTAGCTTACTTCTCTCTAAAGAAAGAGTTTCCGGTAGCTGAAAAACTATGATCAAGGGCGCAGTACTTGCAGGAAGCAGATTTGAAGAGGCCATAGACAGCCACAACCCACATAGGAAGAGACAGGTGAAATTTCGCTGGTTTCTACCATAGCCATAGCTTGAAAGCTTGAAAAACAGAGGAGAGAAATAGAGATCGTCGCGATGGACAGGTCGCGCGCGCCCAAAGGAGAGAAACAGTTTGTGTATGGAAGGGTCTAGCGGTCAGGGTAGAATGTTACAATGCCCATGTTGCTTGCAGATCATCGGATCTTGTCAACGACTATGATTGATTTCCTAGGGAATGATCTAGAACTGTGGATTTGAAGATATCCATTGGATTGTCAAAATTCAAATCTCACATTTCATGTGAAGGGGTCCGAAGGACAGAATGGCCTTGAACTTCATAAACAATTTTCAAGCTGAAAGGGACCCTGAAGGTCAAATTCATTCGAAGAAAAGTTTTACTTCAAGGTGAAGAAATAGTGTATTTTCTTCAAAGGCCCTTATCTTTTAGCCCTTTTCTCCTTTTAGGGCCGTCCAAAAGCCAAAATCCTCCAAATTAAGGGCAGGAAAGGACTATACCCTGCAAGTATGGTATCTGAAAATAGAGGGATTGCTGTGAAGAAAATGTTTGGAGCAAGCTAAAAGTCTTTTCACCATTCCAGTGGGCAAGCAGTCAGGAGTTGGTGACAAAGGGCATTTCAGAGGACGACACCGATTTGGCTTCCGATTTGGCAAAAAAGCGGCGGGAGGTCCTGGAACTTTTTTGCTCAGACCTTAAAGTTGACTTTTAGAAGTATAAGCTTGTCATTGGGCTCATTAAGACACTATAGGAGCAATTTTTGGCAAAATGGTAGGATTGGGAGAATCTGTGCTTGGAGAAGCTAGTAGATTGGATGGGATATCCAATTATAGCATTTGGAAATTCAAAATAAAAAGTATTTTCATGGAAAAGGAGTTGTGGGACATTGTCACTGGGGTGGAACAACGACTAGCTACAACTCCATCCGATATTCGTGCATTTGACAAAAGGACCTAGAAGGCCTTATCCTTGATAAACTTGTTAGTGAAGGATCATGTCATTGCCCACATTAGTGAAGCTGTATCAGCAAGAGGCGCTTGGGATGCACTCAAAACATAGTTTCAGACGACGAACCCCTCTCGAATGATGTTTTTTAAGAACCAAACTCATAAGTGTTTGCATGGAGGAGAATGAGGGCATAAGGTCCTATTTCACACGAATAAAGGAGTTACGAGACCAATTGACAGCTATTGGAGAGCCAATAAGAGATGTTGAGCTGGTTTACACAGCTACAAATAGCCTATCTGAAAATTTCCAAATGTTTGCAAGTGGCATTGCTTCGAGGGAGAGGCTACCGACATTTGAAAACCTTTATGGCATCATTCTACAGGAGGAACAAAGGCGTGAAGTGGTAAAAACTTGACTTCCCACATTGAAAGATCAAGCAATGCTAGCCAAAGGAAAGCATAGATACAAGAAGCAACCCCAGAAGTCGAATGTGAAGGATGACAATCAAAGATCCACATCAGGCAAGAAGAAG
This sequence comes from Diphasiastrum complanatum, assembly GCA_029204225.1. Classification (NCBI taxonomy): domain Eukaryota; kingdom Viridiplantae; phylum Streptophyta; class Lycopodiopsida; order Lycopodiales; family Lycopodiaceae; genus Diphasiastrum; species Diphasiastrum complanatum. Next base: position 21,086,861 of record CM055099.1, read on the forward strand.
AAAGACAACTGTTTCTAATGTCAAAAGCCTGGACATTGGGCAAGAGATTGTCGCAAGAAGAAGGCAGATATTAAGAGGGGCAAAGTGAAGCAATTGACCAATTTTGTCGAAGAAGAGAATGATAGCGATAACGAAGATCAAGGCACGACATTTGTGACAATATTAGCATCGCAACATTCCATTGATCATACACATTGGTATGTGGACTCAGGAGCAACGAGACACATGACTGACAACAAATCATGGTTTAAAAACATGGAGCTTACTGATGAAGGAGATAGAGTTGCACAGGCGAATGACAACAAGTGCCAAATTCATGGAGTTGGTGCAGTGTCTATTCAATTTCCTAATGGACATGTGAAGGTAATTGAAAATGTGTTCTATGTTCCTGGCCTTTTATTTGTTGGTACAATGACAAATCATAAGTTGAAGGTGGAGTTCAACGACAAGAAATGCCAGATCAAGGATGTGAAATGGGGTTTCAAGGTGATTGCTGATGGCTTTAGAGATAAAACTTGTGGTTTGTACAAGTTAAATGTTGTTGTTATGAAGTGCAATGTGTTAGCATCTATGTCTATATTACAAAGTGATTTATGGCATAGATGTATGGGTCATTTGAACTTCAAGAGCTTGAGGCTACTTCGTAAGCTCAAGATGGTAACAGGTTTACCTAGTTTGGATGACAAGGAAGAGTTCATTTGCAAGGAGTGCATGCTAGGCAAGTTACACAGGAAGAAGTTCAACAAAGAAGGAGCAACAAGGGCAAAATGAGTGCTTGAGTTGATACACTCTGATCTATGTGGGCCAATGAAGGTAATGTCTATTGGTAAAGCATTTTATTTGCTAACCTTCATTGATGATTACTCACGAAAGACCTGGATCTACACTGTTAAGCAGAAGTCTGACACATTTGGATGCTTCAAAAGCTTCAAAGCATTGCTTGAAAATCAGTTAGGTGCTAAGATCAAGGTACTCAGAGCAGATCGTGGCGGTGAGTATCGTTCCACAAATTTTATTCATTTTTGCATGGAGCATGGCATTAAATAGGAGTTTGCGCAAGTTGATACACCTCAACAAAATGGGGTAGCTGAAAGGAAAAATCATACCATTGTCGAAGCAGCTAGGGCAATGATGACACATTTGGGAGTTACTGATTTTTTATGGGATGAAGTTGTCAAAACTGATGTGTTCTTGCAAAATAGAAGCCCTATCATTGTTGTACATAATCACACACCCAAGGAGACATTCACTGGTAAGAAGCCTCAGATGGATGGGTTGCGAGTATTTGGATGCCGAGTGTATGGTCACATACCTAAGAGCGAGAGAACCAAAATGCAGGTAAAGGCCTTGAAGTGCAGTTTTACAGGATATGATGAACAAACCAAGGGATATAGATGTTATGATCCAGAGGGGCTATGTGTGCACATAAGCCGTGATGTCTTATTTGATGAAATCCATAGATTTGGGGATGAAGAAAAGAATAATGATGAGCTATGTAAGCTTCTCAAAGAGGATGAAGTAGTTTTACCAACACAGGAAGATCATGATGATGATGATGAGGGACATGGTACTCCTCCCACCATAGAGACAAGATGGAGAGTGAGAAACAAATCTATTGGATCAGAAAAAACTCAAGTAGCAGGTGATAAAAGGAAAGAGCAAGATGCACCATGGGATTCCTATTCACCTCGTAGTGGATCACCTCAGCGTAAGTTACCTAAATGGTATACTAAACTCATGAGTGACAAGGAAAGCGAAATTGTCGAGCCTAGTAAGGAGGGAGAGTTGCGGCATTCCACAAGAGAGAGGAAGGAACCTGACAAGTTTCAAGTAAATCTTGCACTTATGAGTGACATTATTTCATCTACTAAACCCTCTTGCCTTGAGGAGGCCAAAAATCAGGAGATATGGCAAAAAGCAATGCAGGAGGAGATTGATTCCATCAAACACCATGACATGTGGGAGATAGTGGATCTTCCAAAGGACAAAAGACCCATTGGCCAAAAGTGGGTATACAGGACAAAGTACTATGCCGATGGAACTATTGCAAAACCCAAAGCAAGGCTTGTAGTGAAGGGCTATGCGCAAAGTAAGGGCATTGACTACGAAGACACGATTTCCCCTGTGGCCAAGTGGAATACACTTCGCATGGTGATTGCTTTGGCGGCACTATTTGGATGCAATCTACATCAAATGGATGTAAAGTCCGCATTCCTGAATGGTAAGCTTGAAGAAGAAGTGTACATGGAGCAACCTAGTGGCTTTGTGATACATGGCATGGAAGACAAAGTGTGCAAGCTGAAGAAAGCCTTGTACGGATTGAAACAAGCACCAGGTGCTTGGTATAGCCACTTTGATGAGCATCTCCTATCTAGAGGTTTGATACGCACTTCTTCAGATTTCAATCTTTACTACTTTGCTCGTGACTCTAGTATCACACTGATTGTGCTATACGTAGACGACCTCATAATCACAAGAAATGATGATGATTTGATTGATGAAATCAAGAAAGACTTATCTTCTAGTTTTAATATGACTGATCTTGGCTTAATGCACTACTGTTTGGGAGTGGAAGTATGGCAAGGTTGCATCGCAATAACACAAACAAAGTACGTGAATGAGATTTTGAAGCATTTCAAAATGTGTGACAGCAAGCCAGTATCCATACCTGTGGAGGTTGGTAAGAAACTATCTAACTAGGATGAGAGTGCACCAGTTGATGCCACTTTATTTCGTCAATTAATTGGTTCGCTGATTTATCTCACAACTACTTGTCCTGACATAAGTTATGCAGTAAGCGTTGTAAGTCAATTCAAGGCTACTCCTAGAGATATTCATTGGAAAGCAACGAAGAGAATTCTTCATTATGTGAAGGGCATGTTAACCCATGGATTGTTATATGAGAGGTAGCATACTTTACCAGTTTTACAGGGCTTTGTTGATTCAGATTAGGCAAGCTGTATTGATGCTATAATATCTACCACAGGTTATATATTTCATGTTGGTAATGGTGTATTCTCTTGGTCAAGTAAGAAACAAGACACAGTTGCTCTTTCTACTACAGAAGAAGAATACAAAGCACTATGTTCAGCATGCAAGAAGTAGTTTGGCTAAGAAGAATGTTAGAAGACATTGGAATTCTGCAAAATAAGCCTACTGTTATCAGATGTGATAGTCAGAGTGCTATACAACTAGCTAAAAGTCTTCTATTTCATGCACGCACGAAGCATATAGAAATTAAGTAGTAAACCTTTCAGTAATGATAAGTTTGAGCTTTTTTAGAGAAAAGCTCTTTGTAAGAAAGATATACTAGGGCTTAAGGGAGAGTGTTAGAATAAGTAAGCCCGAGTTTCTCTCACGGTTCATGACTTTTTGTGTTTAGCAGTGATTTTGAGCTTTTTACTGCTTTTGTGATAGTATGCATGTGTGCTAGTTTGACGGTACACGTAGTGTAAGTTGAGACACGCGTCCCGTAACAGGTACCAAACTGCCATGCAGCGGTACCCCACAAAAATTAGACTGTGTATATGTACCTTTCACTCTCTTTTATAAATACAGTTCAGAAGTGTTCTCTTGGGTTGGTGTGTGATCTCTCTTTACTTACAAAACGAATGTGCCCCATTATTTGTACATTATTTTATATAATGTTTATCTTGTAGGTGGATTACCTCAAAGGAAATCAAATGGATTAAAATGCATTCGAAACAACAAGAAATGATTGAAATTGTGTGCTTGCTAAAAAGAGATTTTCCAACTTCTTTCATGGATATACAAGTTCATGTACTTGTGCATTTGGTTGATGAAATTTCCATTGTCGGGCCAATGCACACTACATGAATGTTCTACCTTGAGCATTTTTTGAAATTTCTAAAAGACTTTGTGAGACAAAAGCCAAGGTCAGAAGGTAGCATTGTAGAAGGTTGGCTTGTTCAAGAATCATTGTTTTACACCACAGAATATCTCTCACAAATACACCCTAGCACGCCAAAGGACGAACACATTAAAGGTGAATTATCTCAAGAAAAAGGAGTTGTAAGAAAAATGTCTGCATTGTTATGTGAAAAGACGGCACGTTCATTTTGTACAATTGCGGAAGAATGGAAAAGTGGATTTTAAAATACAAAGAAGCCAAAAAGGAGAGAAGTGTGGCCTTGAGACGAAACAACAGAAGGAACAGGCCATTTGCATGAGAATGACAAGCCATTAACACGACAACAAAATGCACGATTTCCGACACAAGGTTCCGATGGATTTAAAAAAATTTCATAATCTGTCGGAATCCGACACAAAAAAAAAAAAAAAATTTGCTTGAAAAAAAAAAATTTTGTCGGAAATTTTTACGACGGCCAATAAAACTGTCGGAATCCGACATCCCATTTCGGAGACTACAACTTTTTAAATGGATGACGTCACCTGTCCGTGCAAAAAAAAAAAGAAGCTAGCGGACGTCGGATTCCGACGGATAATACAGATGTCGGAATCCGACGTCCATGACCAAATTCTTATTTTTTTAGGGTTTTCTTATTTTTTATTCTTGCAGGAGATTTTGAAGATCGGCTTTTGGCGCTTCTTCTCAACTCTATCAATTCCATTTGTCTTATTCCAAGTACGATTCTTCTGTTTTGTTATGTGCAACTAAGATTTCTTTCTTTGTAATTTTTTCTTGTACACTATCTTCCTTGTATTTTATATTTTGTGTAGTTAAACACAAATATGTGTCTTAGTGATTTATGATCATGAGCGAATGAGAGAGGAAGAGAAGGATGTGTGTGAGAGACATGAGACAGAGAGAGCAAGAAAATATAGATAGAAGAGTTTGATTTAATAGTATGTTCTTTGTAAATTTTAGGGTTTAGATTTAATGTTATGTTCTTTGTGAAATAGTGTGAGACTGAGAGCTCTTGAGGTTTGAATGAAGATCATAACCAGCTCCACCATCAAAGATGTAGAGCAACCACTTTTTCTCACTGATGGATCCAGTATGGCTATCTTGTTGCTACTCCCTATCGAGCCATAAAGGGTAATACATCATTGCCTGAAACATGTAAAATGAGATATCAGCTAGAGAAAGCTAGTGAAGCGTGCTCAGTATGATGACATTTTTGTTGACAATCAAAACTCAAAATGAACTTTGAAGAGTGCCATTGACTCACTATCTTCGTTGGAAGCTTGAGATATCTTGGCTATGGGGTGCTTAATTATCTTTGCTCTGTGAGTTAGAACCCAGTTTTCCTTGCATGATATTTGGAGTGCTGGCCTACCATCATTGCTAAATGAGTGAGCCATCTAACCATTCAATCACATTATAGCCATTGAGGAATTGAACGTTGACTTCCATACTGAAAGATTATTGCTGATTTCCAAAAGAGAGTTGAGAGATACGTTTATTAACATCGCTACCTCTATAATACATCTAGCCATCGTTTCTACTACTTTGCAAGCCTTCACTACGCCTATGAGTATTAGATATGAAGGAAAGCCATCACTAAGCTAGTTGTCAGATCAAAGACTCAGGTAACTGAGCCTTCACGACCATGAAAAGGGTGCTTGCAACTGTTGTCCAAAGCTGCTCTATCAATGACCATTGAGAACTCACTGATTTATTGTCAATGGGAGCCCTGATGGCTATTCTAGTTGAGAGCAGTTCTGTCCTAGCAAAGGATAGAAGCAAAGTGACAAACTTAGTAGAATCAATTGAAGCATTCATGACTAGCACTTCTTCGCTTTCCGACTACATGCATATGCACTCAGAAATAGGTATGGCTTTATCTATTTTCAGTTCGTTTCATCTATGTCATTTTTCGTAATCATTTATTCTTCGTATGCACTTCGAATTCCTGTCGATTGGAGTATGTTTAGTTTTTGCCATGGTTTTCTTTTTGCCACGTGGACGTCGGATTCCAATGGCCCGCCGGCCATGGGGACGTCGGAATTGGATCTTGACGTCCACATGGCAAAAATATATATATATATATATATATTTTTTGTTTTTTTTTCAAGTTTTTTTTTCCACGTGGACGTCGGATTTCGACGTCCCAGCCACGTGGATGTCGGAAAAAAAAAAAAAGAGAGACTTTTTTTTTCGTTTTTTTTCCTACCACATGGACGTCCACGTGGCCGGGCCGTCGGAATCCGACGTCCACTTGGCATGTTCTCCGGTTCGTTTTTACCGGCTGGTTGCTGGTTTTGGGCTTGGCGTCGGATTTCGACGGATTTTAAATGCGACGGATTCCGACGACCTTATAGCGACGCATTTTTTGACGCCCATGTCGATTCAAAAAAAAATTAAAACGTGATTTCATGTCGGAATCCCGTCAGAAATCATGGCAATTCTTGTACTGTAGAACAATTACCTTCTCGATGCACATTTGAATGGATCTATGATACTCTCGAAAAAGCAACGGAAAATGGTGAACACGTGATAGAACAAGAGTGGGAATTCGCTCGCAATTGTTGATGGCAGATAAGTAATGTTTTAATTTGAAATGGTGATATAAATTTGTTTATTCTAGGTCTTCTAGTTCTAAATTCTAAACTTTAAAATGTTCAAGATATGTTGTGGCTATACAAAACATACAATGACATGTGGGCATACAGATATCACTTTTGTGTTGAACGCATTGACACCAAAAGATGCACATTTGATTGCGGCATAATGGCAAACTTTGAACCGGAGAGTCGATCTATTGCAAATGACACAAACATCATTTCACATGACCTGGACTATGTTGGCACTTCATGGCCATGGATCTGCCTTTGATGGACAGGTCGCTGGTCTTTCTCCACATTTCTTCTTGAAGAGGTTGACCGATCACCTTTTCGGGTTGTGTGGCGATCATCACTACAAAGTGTTCATACGACTTTGGAAGAGAAGAAAGCAAGGTCATAACACATCATTATCTTGAATAGAACATCCTACACCTGATAATTGATCCAATAAAGATTTGAAGTTGTTGATGTGAGAAGTGATGGCAGTAGAATCAGACATGCTAAGAGTAAAGAACTTCCTTCTCAGATATAATATAGTGGTTACATCATGAGTCTCATAGAGATTTGATAACAAATCTAATGCATCTTTAGAGGTTTTGCATGTGGTAACATGGGATATTTGGGAGTCAGCCAGATTGAGTGTAATGCATGCTAAGGCCTTCTGATCTTTGATCTTCCAAGCCTTCGCTTGATCACCATCTTCTAGTTTCAAGTTAGCACCTTTTACTATATCCCAAACATCTCTATCTATTAACATCATCCGGAGTTTTAACTTTCAGATATAGAAGTTAGAACCATTGAACTTGTCAATGATTCTAGCTTCGCTAGATGAAGAGCTACATATATGAGACATACTAACAGTATTACAAATAGAACACACTTAATCTCTCGATTTATATGAACTAACAAAAAGTGGTTGCCAAAAAGGAGATATGACAAAAAAAGTTATGTAGAAAGATAAAAAAATATACAATTACACATGGAGTGGGTGAGGCAACACTATCATTTTTGGAAGCAAGGAGATGGAGCCCCAGTCAGAAGTCAAAAGCATGGGACAAAAGCAAGGAGGAAGGGAGGCTAATGGAGGGATATGAAACCAGGAGGAAAAGGTGCAAATGTAGCGACATCATGAGAGGATGCACAAAAGAAAAGGGTTGGGCAACAAGTTCATGAGAGTGGGACAAATGACTGAAGGAGGATCAAAAGTAGTAGTAAGGAGAAGGCTAAATGGGGGTGGTTACCATGGGAATTAAGGGCGGAGGGGGTGGAAGTTTATAGGCTATTCATAGGTGCATAGATGGGAAGGGATAAGCAAATAGAGAGGAAGATTGAAATGGGCAAAAAGTAGGAAAGACATGCAAGATGAGTGATTCTTCTTGGTAGTATAAACCCATGGGATCACACAAATTCAAAAGGAGATGTGGACAGTTACAAACAAAAGACTGGATAATAGTATACATATCAATGTGGCTATGCTCATAGGTAAAATCCCAAAAAAAACTACTTCTTGTCCAGTAAGACCATTGATATTATTTCCTTGATACACTCATTGCAACACAAAAATAGCTTATTTCATACAAAGAGGTACACATTCGAAACTTTAAGCAACCTTGATATGTGACTTTGAGCTATCAATCTATTAGTGATCTTTAAAAAATGCATCATGGTATAACGCAATGAGTATCTATTTGCTGCTTTTAGTAAAGCCTTGATTGAGCACCCATCATGACTAAAATAGGTGATACTGCTAGTGACTCTCCCCCATCTAAAACATCATCTTTATGTTGGCATAAAAAAAAATAGTAATATAAAGTAGCCATAGTGAATGTAGTATGAGTATTTTGTTTGATTTGCATCATATGAATGTAGTATGCACATTATGTTTGATTTTGATACAACTCATTTTCTGTACTTGTGTGAAGTAGCATGAATGAACTAAAGTTTTGGTGCATTTTGTATGATAGCTTCTATTTCCATGCTGATACATTATTATATGATTTAACACCTAGTTTTGCTCAAGATGATGGCATGACAAGCAGCCTTCTATTTCCATGCTGATTCATTATGATATGATTTAACACCTAGTTTCGCTCAAGATGATGGCATGACAAGCAGCCTCATTAGAAAAGCATACGAAAGGCCAAGGTTTCCCAAAGATTACTCACCAAGGGAGTGAGTAATCTATTCTACTAGATTCACAGAATCAATGATGGGCCTGATAAGAGTAGTTATAAGATGTTGGAAAGTTTGAATCAGTAGTGAAAGAAGATCATATTTTGCAAGAAACATAGAGGCAAAGGAAATTACTAAAACCATGATACACTAGCAAAGGAAATATGGGAATCACCACTAAGAAAATGATTGGAAAAAAAAAAAAACCAACACTAAATCACCCAAAAAAATGACCATTCAATGCTGATATGTGACCTGCCAGAAGGTAATGGTCTCAAGCTCATGAGCAACATCTCGAGCATACACAAAATTTTGAACGATAGATCATGTGCTTGCCAACTTGTCAACATTCAAACGAAAATCTATAACCTCCAAACATACTAGAATTGCTACCTTTGCAGTCTTGATTATGTCATCAAAGCATCAAATGATACTTGATTGATAGAAAGGAAATGGTACTTGAATAGATATAAAATGAAAAGACTGGGATGAAGAGCGATCAAATGACTGGGACGAAGGGCGAGTGGGTGCTCAAGATGCTCGACTTTGTCATGTAATTGCTCACCAAAAATCATCCCCCTAGCAAGGACATTTCACCTGAACGTTCCCCCTATCTAGGAAAGTTGTGCATTGTCCACATCAAGATCCCCTTTACCACAAAATCTCTTTGTCTTAGTGGGCTTGATATAACGCTCACTTGAACTCCTTGTCATAGAATCTTTAGCTCATCTATCAAGGGAGCCATATACACGTCCATATTTTTTACCTAGGGCTTGAATAAGTCTAGATAGCTTGAGAGGTGGATTCACAACTCCAATTCAACTCAAATTAGGAGGAGAGTCCATGAATATATAAATATATATATGTGATGTACTCTCATTGAGAAGATGATGAAATTTGTGTGTAATGCAAATTTGGAGACTAAGCTCTTTGTGCCCTCTCTCTCTACTCGAGTTTGTAGTTTCATATTCTCTCTCTAACCGAGTTGAGGCATTTATTGTACTTAGCTTCACGTTTTGTTGACATATCTTGCTTGTAACACAATAATATTTCTTGTATGATCAGCTTTCCTATTGTCAATCAATGCTAGTTTGACCTTTATGGTATTATTGGGCTTAGGAGATCAAAAGTACATGTGTAGGGCGTCCCACACTTGTGAATTCAACATGGTATCAGAGCCTACCTAAGATTTACAAGCAAATCTAATCAAAACGTTTGCAAATTTGATCAGATTTCAAGCTAGGAATTGTCTAGATTCTAATTTCTAGCTAGTTTGCAATTTTTTGGTGATTTAGACCTTCAAACCAATTTGAATGGTCCAGATCATGTACTGTACGGAATTTCAGGTGCAAGCACGTGTGAAATCTGCCCATTTTCAGTTTGGTAGTTTTCTCTCACCTTAGATCCAAATTTCATGCAAATTGGCCCACTAGAAAGCTAGAAATTTGTAGAATCTGATGCAATTTGAATCATGACAGTTGGATAAGCCAATCGAAAGTTATAAGCTTTTGAATAGTCATAGGTAGGGCGCCTAGACCTGTGGCAAATCGTGAGTACATGTTATTTATTGCATGAATGATCACAAAAATTATCCAGAAGTTGACCAATCTCATCTATATGTGATTTAGGCTAGAGGATCTATGCATATTGTTTCATACAAATAGATTGTATTTGAGTCAATTTGCCATTTTTGGAGTATTTCACACGTGTGAAATTCAGAGAACCATAACTTTTGCCATACTTTATCTTTTTTGATGATTCAAATCTTGTTTTAGAGAGATTGTCAAGCTAGTGAGATCTATCTCACAGTTTTTTGCTTAGTCTTACATAGGATTTGGTTTTTTGCCCTTGATTGGTTCCTATAGTGAGAAGATAAGCAATTTTTTCATCCATTTTTTTTTTATTTCCAACATTCTTTATGACTCCAATGTGTGTCTTCCTATTAGAAGCAAGTGAAAGATTGTCAACCTCCAATTACTCAATTTGGAAGGTTAGGATGGAATCTGTCTTACTTTTACAAGATGTGATGGATATTGTACTTGGTATTGAAGAAGAACCACAAATTCCTCAAGAAATTCCAAAGTACAAAAAGAGAGCTAGGATGGCTCTGCATTATATTAAAATGAATGTCTCAAATGACATCTTAAGAGAAATTGGTGCTTGTACTAATGCCAAAGATGCTTGGGATACTCTTAAGTCCATCTATGAGACAAAGAATACTTCTAGATTTCTAACACTAAGAAACCAAATTTTTCAAAGTGTACAGAAAAGTGATGAATGTGCTTCAGCTTATGTAATGAGAGTTAAACACCTCCATAGAGAATTGTCATGCATAGGAGACCATCAACCAAAATGAACTTGTTCAAGTCATACTTAATGGGTTAAAGGAGGAATATGACAACCTTGTTCAGTATTATGCCATTAAGGAACTACCAAGTTTGGAAGCACTCCAAAGTGTGCTCATTTCTAAAGAATCAAGACAAGAGTATAAACTCTTGAAAATGGAGAGAATGTTTCTCAACATTGATGGTAAAGCCCTCTTTACCAAAGACAAGCACAAGACAAGAAGTAAGAATCAACACCAACCCTCTTCAAGCAAGAACAATCTTATTTCCAAGGAGAAAGGAGAAGAGGATGAGTCCTCTCAAGCTTTCACATTTAAGAAGAAGAAGAAAAACATCAAGTGTTTCTTTTGTGGCAAGAAGGGACATTATGCCACCAATTGCTTCAAGAAGAAGAGTCAATTTAAGCAAGCCAACATTTCCAATGAAGAGAAGGAAGATGCTCATGCAAGTGATGGAGAGGGATCTCTTATGGTCTCGAGTTTTTCTTCATCACCTTTCAAGAAGGATGGTTCGTGGTACATCGACAGTGGAGCTTCCTCACATATATGTAGCTCCAAGCATTCTTTTTCATCCATGACACCTTATGAAGGAGCCAAGAAGTCCATCTACACAGCAAATGATCATGAGTGTGCTATTAAAGGCATAGGGACCATACCCTTAAAGCTTTCATCATCAAAAGTTCTTTCTCTGTCTAAAGTACTTTTTATTCTTAAGTTAACAAAAAATCTTATTAGTGTTGGACAATTGTTTGATAGTGGACTAGATGTATATTTCAATGTTGATACATGTACAATCAAGAAGCATGATGAGATCCTTGCATTTGGGTCTAGATATGGTGGAATCTACAAGCTTGATCCCAAAGAGTATGCTAACTCTTGTGATGGTGCTTTTGCTTCTCATATTTCTTTGGAGGAACTTTGGCATAGAAGTTTGGGGCATCCTAACTATAATTCTATGGTGTCCATGGTCAAGAAAGCCAAAGCTATTGGCTTGCCTAATCTTATCTCCAAGAATTTCAAGCCATGTGAGGCTTGTGCCATATCTAAATCTCATAAGAAGCCTTTTTCAAAGTCATCTATCAAGACTACACATCCATTGGAGCTCATACACTTGGATGTGCACTTCTCATCTTCAAAGAGCAAGGGTGGTGCTACTTGCTTTGTAACTTTCATTGATGATTTCACAAGATTTACTTGGTTATATCTTCTAGGTTCAAAGTCTATAGTGTTTGACTATTTTCTAAAGTTCAAAGCTCTAGTTGAAAAGCAATGTTCATATAAAATCAAGATTCTTAGAAGTGATGGAGGTGGTGAGTACACTTCCAATCAATTTCATGATTATTGTGAGCTTGAAGGCATTAAAAGGGAGTTTTCTTGTGCATATACACCATCTCAAAATGGGGTGGCTGAAAGAAAGAACAGAATCTTGTGTGAATGTGCCAAAACCATTAGAATTGAGGCATCCTTGCCAAAAGACTTTTGGGGTGAGGCCATAAATTGTTCAAACTATCTTTGTAATCAACTCCCTCAAGAAACCTTTGCTCCTGTAGCAAAGATGGTGACAATAAGAATCATAATCTCTCTTGCCTTATTTTTTAAGTGGAAATTGTATCAACTTGATGTCTCCAATGCTTTTTTGAATGGCTATCTCGAGGGGGAGATATACATGGAACAACCTCAAGGATTCATCAAGGATAAATCTAAGGTGTGTTTTCTATTTAGAAGTCTTTATGGCTTGAATCAAGCACCTAGATCACGGTATTCAAGACTCAACAACTTTCTACTTTCATTAGGATTTGTGCTTAGTAACTATGATCATTCTATGTACTTAAAGTTTGATGGTAGGAATATTGTCATTCTTCTAATCTATGTAGATGACAATATTCTTAGTGAAAGTTGTTTGATGCTAGTTCAAGAAACTAAGGATGCATTAGGAGGAAAATTTAAAATGCAAGATCTAGGAGAGATCCATTACATTTTAGGCCTTGAGATTGATTTTCATGAAGAGTATGCTTTTATTTGTCAATCTAGATATGTCTTTTCTATGTTGAGAAAATTCAATATGCAAAATTGTAAAGGCATAGATACTCCCATAGAGCAACATGTAAAAGACCCTATTAAAGGTGATGAAAGATCCTTCGAGGACATCACACTTTATATGAGTCTTATAGGCTCCTTAATTTGGCTTACTATTCCGATTTGAGCTATTGTGTGCACAAATTGAGTCAATTTATGCAAGATCCTAAGATCCAACATTGGAAGATGGCCAAGAGAGTTCTAAGATATGTGTCTTCTACTCAAGATTATGGTTTATTGTACAAGAATGAAGATCTAACCATTGTTGGCTATTCGGATTCCGATTTTGCAAGTGATAAAATGGATCGAAAGTCCATTAATGCATATACTATCTTTCTTAGAGGCAATTTTGTGTCTTGGCTTTCAAAGAAGCAAGATACCATATCTCTATCTTCTCGTGAGGCCGAGTACAAAGCACTCACTATAACAACTAAAGAGGTGCTTTGGATCAAGAGGTTAATCATGGAGCTAAAGTGCATCAAAGAGGATGATTTTCCCTTGATCAAGTGTGACAACATATCGGCCCAACCTCTTGCAAACAATCCTATTTTTCATGCAAGAAGCAAGCATATAGAATTGGCACACCATTTTGTAAGGGAAAAGCTCATTGGAGGTGAAATCAACTTGGAACATGTCGACACATCTTCATGTATTGCTGATTTACTCACAAAGCCACTTTGCAAAAGTGCCTTGTAAGTAGGGGTCCTAAAAATGCCAAAGATGAATTGAGCTCTTTTGGCTTAGTAAAGAGCCATCTTAGAATAAAATATTCAAAGTAGATAGAAGTAGAAACTCGAGCTACCATAGGAATTGCCATTTGTACTTTGCATGCCACATTTAATGCATGAAAATACTAGGTGGCACAATTAGACATATTGAGGTGGCTTGAATAAGTCTAGATAGCTTGAGAGGTGGATTCACAACTCCAATTCCACTCAAAGTAGGAGCAGAGTCCATGAATCTATATATATGTGATGTACTATGAGTCCATGAGTCCATGAGTCCATGAATCTATATATATGTGTGTAATGCAAATTTGGAGACTAAGATCTTTGTGCCCTCTCTCTCTACTCGAGTTTGTACTTTCATATTTTCTCTCTCTAGCCAAGTTGAGGCATTTATTGTACTTAGCTTCATGTTTTGTTGACAGATCTTGCTTGTAACACAATAATATTTCTTGTATGATCAGCTTTCCTATGTCAATCAATGCTAGTTTGATCTTTATGGTATTATTGGGCTTAGGACATCAAAAGTACATGTGTAGGGCGTCCCACACGTGTGAATTCAACAAGTTACTGTAAGTTCAAACATGATTTCTATCACTATTGTCTTGTTTGAAATTGATAGGTGTAGTCATGCATTGGAAAGATTATGATAGTTTATTCTGCCATGCATGAAAAGTTTCGTTTCTTTTCGAGCTAGACCTATCTTCTGCATACCACTTTTCGACATGGTATCAGAGCAAAATAATTACTCTTTATCTGATACCGACATGGTATCAGAGATGTTTTAGTACTTCTTTATCTGATTTCAATATGATATCAGAGTGAAAGCACTAATACTTCATATCTTTTGCGATATCAAATTGATATCATACTTTTCAGTTCTTTTCAACCTTTTAGTATCAGACAATTGATTTCTTATTGTTGGCATTACTACATCTTAGCGTCATCAATACAATCGAAAGACTAAGTTCCAGATGGATTCTCAAAGTAAAGCCGGTCTTATCATAGACAAGCTGAATGGATCCAATTATCATTTGTGTTAATTTAAGATGAAGACCTTGCTAATTGCCATCTAATTATGGGATGTTGTTACAAGTACATAAGTAAAACCTGAGGACGACGACTCAAAGTGAAAATCAAAGGACGGTAAAGCCTTCGTGTTTATTATCTTGAATATATCAGATACATAGATTGGACACATAGCTAAAGCTAAAACGTCAAGAGACGTTTGGGACATTTTGAACTCACTATATGACATGAGGGACATAACTACTAAGTTACATCTACAAAGGAAATTCTTCACATTCAAAATGTCTACTGGTGATTCTCTTCTGAGTCACATTAACTAGTATAAGCATCTTTTGCAACAGATGGCCGTTGTAGGATCAGTCATAGACAATCAAGCCAAATTATGACATTGCTTTCAAGCTTGCCCTCTACATATGAAAACTGGGTGATGATTATATCAACACACTCATATTTAACTCTTACCAAAGTTATCACTATGTTGCTGCAAGAAGACAATATAAGAAGTCAACACACTTTGTGTACTTCCTCCTCTCAGGCTCTATTTGTCAACAAAGGCTCGAAGCGACAGAAGCAGAAAAGCTCTAAGAAGGCTGCAACGAATCAGAAACAGACTCAAGGTCAAGAACAATCATCGAATCCACAGTCGAAGAAGGAGATATTTTGCAGGTATTGCAAGCTCAATAACCATGAGATCAAGGATTGTTGAATTCTCCAAGAGAAAAATGTTGCCAAGCAACCTGATCAACAAGCAAACACAGTCTCATCATTTCCTTAGGTTGAAGTAGACGAAAACGCATTCATGGTCAAAGATCAAAACACATTTTTGGTTGATTCATGACTTTTGTATTCTGGAGCAACCAATTTGATCTACATTACACAACAGAGGTACATCTACAATATATTAGTCAGATATAATATGATCAATTGCAAGTTATCTCTCTCACCAATGGAACCAAGACTCAAATTGTCAAAGAACTAGTGTCCCCAAACAATTAATGAGAAGCAGTAGATGCACGAGTATCCTTACCATTCTATTATAGGATCTTTTATGTACGCCATGATCTGTACCAGGCCAGACATATCTTTTGCAGTTAGCTCTCTCAGTCAGTTTATGACTAATCATGGTATAACACATTGGAAGGCTCTTATTAGAGTCATGAGATATCTTCGAGCTACTATGGACTTTTGCATTTGTTATGAAACAGTCGGCAACGACAAACTCGATTTTCTCAGTGATTACACAGATGCAAGTTGGTCATGAGATGTAGACACTCGTAAATCTACTTCCGGATTTACATTCTTCCTCAACAATGGTCCAATTTCTTGAAACAGCCATAAGCAATCTTCAATAGCTCTATCTTCCACTCAATCAGAGTATATCGTAGCCTCTGAAGCTAGAAAGGAAGCAATTTGGTTGAGAAACTTACTCTCAGATATCGGTCTAAATCAACATGCTCCGACGACATTATTTTGTGATAATCAAGGTGCCATCGCTTTATCAGCCAACTCTAGATCTCATTCTAGGAGTAAGCACATTGAACTGAAGTATCATTTCGTCAAAAGCAAAGTTCTCAACGAATTGGTCAGATTGTAGTACTGTAGAACGCAAGATATGACAACAAATGTTTTTACTAAAGCATTAAGTTTGGAGTCACACAGAAGATTCTGTGTAGAACTAAGTTTGAAGGTCAAGGCATTCAAGGATTCAAATTAAGGGGGAGTATTGGATTATTCTCCTTTTTACCAATCGTCTAATCAGTCTTAATCTTCATCCATTGTTTATCCAGTTCTGTGGATTTTCTCGTGTGTTTACACAGTCTGCAAAATTACAAGTGTCTTTACACAGTCTGTAGAATTATACGGAGTTTACGACAGTGTAACATTTTTTGCCTGACAAAAATCTCGTGTAAAAATGTAGTGTCATCTTTTTTGCATTTTTCGCCTGTCAGGAATCTTGTGCAAATATTTTTCTTTTTCCAAAGAGCCTCAAATGTTAAAAAAATGACCCTGGCAAAGTGTGGGACAATCCTAAATGAGATTTAAGGGCACCTTTGGCTTTTTCGCCATTTTGCAAAAAACCCAACAATGTCGTCTGTGGCTGTTTTAGTTCATTTCTGTAGAGCTACAATTTTGGTTCATTTATGCAAACAGAACGTTTACGGCCAATTTCATCGCTTATCAGCAATCAATGACAAGGACCGGATGGATGCGAGCGAATCACCAACCACCCCACAACCCTCTGACCGGGGTGTTCCCCCCTTTCACGAGGGTCTATCCAGCCCCACGCACTCTAATGCCAATGCCTCTTCCCGACATTTCGGCCAAAAAAAGAGTGATCGTAGGAGAAGTCGCCTCAGTGGCGGCTCTTGTTGTGGTAGTGAGGTCAATGATGTCGTGCTTCATGTGACCTTGAGTCCAGCACATCCATCTAGCAGCCTCATCGTAGGTCTTTCTTACTTTACGAAACCCTAACTCAGGAAGCAACGCAGATGGCACATGATACTTTGACTACTGCATCTGTCACACCTGATTATCCTGACACTCCCACACTCTCTCCTCGCAATTTTCTTTCTTCGGTACCCATGCCCCCTATGGAGTCTCCATGGCACCATGATCCCTCCATTTTTTTCTCCCATTCAAACCCCTGTTGGTTACACTCTTGCTCAAACTCCTCTCCAACCTTCTCCTCTTCATACCCCTTCCCACTCTTCTCGTGATCACCTTCAAACTCCTCCCCAAATCATTCCCATTTAAGTCAACTCCTCCACTCCTCTTGACACTCCCTTTGCCACCTCTCCATTAACTGACGTCTTGCCATCCTTTGACATAGATGCGAAGAAGCACATAGTGGAGGATGACCGCAGTGGTCACGTCATTAGTCGCATGAGGCAACTCATGCATTGGTCTTCAACATGGACATTTTCAAGGACTGGTGCAAACAAAGTGATGGGAAAAATAATTATGTCATTGACTAATTGTATAGAAAATTTCCAGTCCCCTCCCTTGATTTGAAATTTGATCGAATATGGATGAGAAAACGCATGGGAAACGTGATGAGCCACCGCAAATCAGAGATTTGAGATGCGATGAAAACTAGCAAATATAGGTCGTACAACATGCACAAGGACGATTGGAAGTTTGCAAAGAAATTTTTTTGAGAAAATCCAGATCGTTTTAAGCAACAAAAAGAGTCAGCTAATAAGTGAATGGAGACGGTAGGGCCCTCGCACCTGGGCAGTGGAGGCCAAGATTCTTTTCATGCCCATTTCGTAAGTCTCCCTATCCAAAAGTTGAATTTGATATTTTGTTTTATTTGTGGATTTGTTTAAATTGAATTACAATCACCAATTTGTCGGTTTATGCAAAAATCTACCGTAAAGCGGTCTCCCACAAAAGAGGAGTACAATTATGCATACTCCAACAACTTGCAATCATTACTCCATTTTTTGGAGAGACAAGGAGTGAGAATTGACTGGGATGGATATTTTGAGGTATATATTATAGTTTCAACATATATTTTGACTTCACCACATTCATTCGGTCGGACACTCTAACAACATCACTTACAAAATTTACACATCTTCGTTACACGTAGGTATTGCAGTCCTAGTCTCATGCATCGCAGTGTCAATCCTTTGTCTATTACTGAACTAATCTTACAAGTAGCATCGTCTCATATCTACAATCATCAAATATCAAAGCCATAGGTCCTTGTCTTTGTAGACTAACATATGTTCATGGTAAGCCATGGAGGTCCATTTTGATTCATGTAGTAGTTTGTGAGGCTAAGGCATGTGTTGGTATATATAACTAAAAAAGTATGTCACAATCTCCTAAGTGTTCAAGTTCACTTAATCATACATGGTTGAAATTTCATGCTCAATTTTCCTCGCAATACTCAAGGGATTGACGCACCTTGCATGTGTGTGTGTGTGTGTGTGTGTCTTGAGGACCCGCATAACCTCATCTACTCCACTCCATAGCTAGCACCCCTATGCTTCTCACAACCAGCAATTATGATAGCTCTGTTGGAAAGAGGGGTGAAAGAAAACATAACTCGACAAGAAACGAACATGAAAAGAAGCAAGTTAAAAAAGAAACGAACTTGAATGAAAAATGTTCATGCGTAGCAGAATAAGCTATCTCCCTCCTTCCTCATGCATGGCTTCGCCGATCAATCTCGAACAAAATATTAGTGATAGAAATCACGTTCGATCTGATTACGTAGCCAAACATTAAACATCAAACCATCAAACATAGAATTTGTCGCGAACAACAAGACAAATTATTAATTGTGAATTACTCGTAAAGAACTAAACTAATAATCAGTCGCAAATTAGTCGCGATGAGCTCGACTAATAATCAGTCATGAATTAGTCGCGAACAACTAGACTAATTATAAGTCGCGTACAATAGATTGCCAGACTAATCAATTGGAAAGCCAAACAGAACGTAGAAAAGCATTGCAATATTGATACAAATTTGAATGCAAAATAAACAGAGCTGTAATCAGATTAAGTATAATGAAATATACAAGTTAATACTACAGGTGAGCACAAAACAATAGCGGATATAATCGCGTGCTTCACAAAGCTAATCATGATCTGTAAAGGTGATGAACTTATTACTGACAATCCATCTAGAAGAAAGAATCAATGCGCAAAAGCATCTACAATGTTTGTCTCTTATTACAAGTGAAGTTTCGTTCTATCTTCTATTCTATCTAAATACTGAGATGGTATCTAATATATATATATATAAATTTTATAGGTGTGCAGATGAAGAAGGTACAAAAGTGGTTATATTGTTTGTGGGAGATTGTGCGTAGCTGTTGTCGTTGTCAAATTTGATGGCACAGTGCATGGGACAAGCATGAGGAGGCCATGACGTCAGGTTTGCTAAAATTCATACTAGTAAAAATGCGAAAATTGCGACACTCCTTCCAATGCCTTAGAAAATCATTTGTAGGACACCTTTGGCATCTGTAGGGCAGTGTCGCATTTTTCGCTTGTGGAATCCCTGAGTAAAAATACAGACAGTCGTGCTTTTCGCTTGTCTTATTTTACATGTAAATATGCAGATTGTGCGACAATACAAGTAAAAATACAGCAGCATGAATGGAGGCAGATTAACATAGGCTTTAGGAGAGTAAAGGAGATAAATCCAACACCCCCCCTTAATTTGGATCCGTGAATGCCTTGATCTTTAGACTAAGCAATGCACAAAACCTGTTGTGTGCATTAACACTTAATGCCTTTGTAAATATATCTACAACCATGTCCTACATTCTATAGTACGTTAAGCTTACTTCTTTGTTGAAAACCTTGTTCCTAATGTAGTGATATCGAACTGTGTTTGCTTACTTATAGAGTAAAATCTAGAGTTGGCCGATAAGGTAATAGCACTCTGATTATAGCATAATATGATTGCAGGGCTGTATTGATTCAAACTAATGTCTGATAATAAATTTCTCAATCAAAATGCTTCTTTGATAGACTGAGAAGCTAGATAGGACCGCCGTTGAAGAAGAATTTAAATCCAGATGTGGACTTGTGATTGTCTACATCTCCTCCCCAGCGTGCATCATAATATCCATTGAGCTGATGAAGATTGTCGTTGCTGACTTCTCCATAGCAGATGCATTGGTTCATGGTAGCTCAAATATACCTCATGACTCTTTTGAGAGTCTTCCAATGGGTAATGCCAGGATTAGCCATATATTGGCTGAGTGAGCTTATTGCAAAAGAGATGTCAGGCCTTGTACAGACCATTGCGTACATGAGAGATCCAAGTATCGATCGATAAGGATACTCTCTCATCTTCTCCTCTTCCTGCTTGGTCTGGGGACATTGGTCCTTTGACAAATGTAGGCTCGGATCCATCGATGAGTGATCTAACTTACAGTTCATCAAATTATATATGTCAAGAAGATACTTTTTTTGAGTGATATAAATCAGTCATTTCGCTCTGTCTCTATGGATTTGAATGCCCAGACATAAGTGAGCTTCGTCCAGATCAGTCATGTCGAACTCAGAAAACAAAGCTGTTTGCACATCAAGTTGATGCACCTCAAGGTCAACAGCTGCAACATATGATAGGAGGACTCGGATCGATGAATGCTTGACGACTGGACTGAAAGTCTCACTGTAGTCAAAGTTGGAGATATGAGTGAATCCTCATGCTACCAGCCTTGCCTTCCTTCGATCAATCGCTCCATTGGCATTGTACTTGATTTTAAAGATCCATTTGCAATCAATGATATTGCAGCCAGTAGGAGCTTCGACTAATGACCACGTCTGGTTCTTGATCAGAGAGAAATACTCTCTATCCATGGCTTCTCTCCAAATATCAGAGTTCTGTTGGCTAAGTGCCTCTTCAACTATTGTCGGTTCCTGTATCAAGAGACATGTAGACTCAAGAGTATACCTTGTAGGCTGTGTTCACACTCGGCTTGATCTTTTGAGAGGAATCAACTGATGAACCACTCCTAGGACTTATTGTTGGGTAGCAGCACCATCTTCGTCTGATTTGTTGTTGAATAGTGGATCGACAATGAACACGTTGATCCTGAAGCTCGGATAGTCATGTCAATGGCATTTGATAAATGTTTTCTTGGAACAATATCTTAGCCTTTGATGTCAACGAATTGATCCTCGATTAATACTGTATTCTGACTATACAATATTTGCTGGGTATTCGGATCATACAGCTTGGATGTGTTATCAGATGAAGTATACCCAATCAAGATGGTCTTGAGACCCTAGAAGTCAAATTTCTTCTTTGTGTCTTTTAGGATCTATGCGTAAGCAACACATCCGAATACTCATAGGTTTTTCACAGAAGGCTTAGGACCTATCCACACCTCATGGGGTGTTTTGCCTGAGAGGGCCTTAGTTAAACATCTGTTCTGGACGTAAGCTGCATTGGAGACAACTTTTGTCCATAAGCTCTTGGGTAGTGATGCATGCGCTAGCATACATTTAGCTGATTCAACCAGAGTACGGTTCTTCCTCTCGGCTAAGCCATTAGACTGAGGACTATAAGGAGTGATGAATTGCTGCTCAAGGCCTTGATCGTCCTTCCAATCTCTTTTTCTGCACGCTCCTTGAAGATTCTAAAGCAATTAGAAGCTTCTGATTTCTTTTTGATAAATTACACCATAGTCTTTCTAGAGAATTCATCAATAAAACTTATAAAATACTTTGCATCCTTCAGAGAAGGAAGCCAGATAGAATGTAGAAAAGCATTGTAGTATTGACACAAGTCTAAATGCAGAATAAATAGAGCTGTAATCAGATTAAGTATAACGAAATATACAAGTCAATACTACAGGTGAGCACAAAACAATAGCGGATGTAACCGCGTGCTTCACAAAGCTAATCATGATCTGTAAAAGTGATGAACTTATTACTGACAATCCATCTAGAAGAAAAAATCAATGCGCAAAAGCATCTACAATGTCTGTCTCTGATTATAAGTGAAGTTTCGCTCTATCTTCTGTTCTATCTAAATACTGAGATGGTATCCAATATAAATACATAATTTTTATAGGTGTGTAGATGAAAAAGGTACAAAAGTAGTTATGTTGACTATGAGAGATCGTGGGTGGCTGATGTCGTTGTCAAATCTGATTGCACAATGCATGGGACAAGCGTGAGGAGGCCGTGACGTCGGGCTTCGCTAAAATTCATGCTGGTGAAAATGCAAAAATTGCGACACTCCGTCCAATGCCTTAGAAAATCATTGGTAGGGCACCTTGGCATTTGTAGGGCAATGTTGTATTTTTCGCCTGTGGAAATCCCCGAGTAAAAATGCAGACAGTCGCATTTTTCACTTGTTTTATTTTACATGTAAATATGTAGATTGTGCAACTACACAAATAAAATACAACAGCATGAATGGAGGTAGACTAAGATAGGATTTAGGAGAGTAAAGGAGATAAATCCAACAAGCTCCTCCTCTTGAAAATCGCTCATTAGCTCTTTTGCTTCTCAATTGAATACTCCTTTACTCCTCACAATCCTCATTGTTGATAGAGATATGAAGAGTGTCTAACAAAGAAAGAGAGATTTGAGGGTAATTTTTATTAATTGGTAACTCTTATTAAATCATCATTGGTAATTCTTATTAATTGGTGAGGCTAATGAGGTGTGTTGAGGCTAATGAGGTTTAATTTGGTTGAGGGTGGGAGTGAGAAAACCCTAGCATTATATCTAAGTCTATCAAAATATATTATGGATAACATTTGTGTCGGATTTTGACGTATTATTATGTCGGATTCCGACATATTATGAATTTTTTTTGAATTCGTCAAAACCTTGTGTCAGAAATTGCGCATTTTGTTGTTGTGTTAATGGCTTGTCATTCTCATGCAAATGGTCTGTTCCTTCTGTTGTTTCGTCTCAAAGCCACACTTCTCTCCCTTTTGGCTTCTTTGTACTTTAAAATGCACTTGTCCATTCTTCCACAATTGTACAAAATGAATGTGCCAATTTTACACATAACGATGCAGACATTTTTCTTACAACTCCTTTTTCTTGAGATAATTCACCTTTAATTCATCCTCTTCAGCATACCATAACTTTGGCGTGCTAGGGTGTATTTGTGAGAGATATTCTGTGGTGTAAAACAATGATTCTTGAACAAGCCAACCTTCTACAATGCTACCTTCTGGCCTTGGCTTTTGTCTCACAAAGTCTTTTAGAACTTTCAAAAAATGCTCAAGGTAGAACATTCATGTAGTGTGCATTGGCCCGACAATGGAAATTTCATCAACCAAATGCACAAGTACATGAACTTGTATATCCATGAAAGAAGTTGGAAAATCTCTTTTTAGCAAGCACACAATTTCAATCATTTCTTGTTGTTTCGAATGCATTTTACTCCACTTGATTTCCTTTGAGGTAATCCACCTACAAGATAAACATTACATAAAATAATGTACAAAGAATGGGGCACATTCATTTTGTAAGTAAAGAGAGATCACACACCAACCCAAGAGAACACTTCTAAACTATATTTACAAAAGAGACTGAAAGGTACATATACACAGTCTAATTTTTGTGGGGTACCGTTGCATGGCAGTTCGGTCCCCATTACGGGACGCATGTCCCAACTTACACTATGTGTACCGTCAAACTGGCACACATGCATACTATCACAAAAGCAGTAAAAAGCTCAAAATCACTGCTAAACACGAAAAGTCATGAACTGTGAGAGAAACTCGGGCTTACTTATTCTAACACTCTCCCTTAAGCCCTAGTATATTTTTCTTACAAAGAGCTTTTGTCTAAAAAACTCAAACTTATCAGTACTTAAAGGTTTACTACTTAATTTCTATATGCTTCGTGCGTGCATGAAATACAAGATTTTTAGCTAGTTGTATAGCACTCTGACTATCACATCTGATAACAGTAGGCTTATTTTTAATTCCAATGTCTTCTAACGTTCTTCTTAGCCAAACTACTTCCTGCATGCTGAACATAGTGCTTTGTATTCTGCCTCTGTAGTAGAAAGAGCAATTGTGTCTTGTTTCTTACTTGACCAAGAGAATACACCATTACTCCGTCGCGACCCTCTCTATTTCTCTCCTCTGTTTTTCAAGCTTTAAAGCCATGGCTATGGTAGAAACCAGCGAAATTTCACCTATCTCTCCCTATGTGGGTCGCAGCTATCTACGGCCTCTTCAAATCTGCTTCCTGCAAGTACTGCGCCCTTGATCATAGTTTTTCATCTACCATAAACTCTTTTTTTAGAGAGAAATAAGCTACTATGTAGATAAAAACCCTGGCTGTGGGGTTTTTGTTGCCTTTTAAGCTTTAGCTATTCTTCCTTTGAGCTCTTCTTGTAGATACATGTCCGAAAGAGGTCGGCCTACTACAGGTCACTCACTGGAACTGTTAGATTGCCGATTGATGAGGAATTGATTGAGTACAGGGTGACAACACTCCAAAACCTGCTCTTTTAAAGAGGCTTACAATTTTGAACTCTTTGTTCTTCTAGAGAAGACACAATTGAAACATGCAGATGTCTCAATCCAACTAAATCAAGTTGCTTGCTGACCAATTGAATCGATTGACTGCAAAGCCTACCGTATCCAATTCTTCAAATTCTCCAAGAATTTGATTTCTTGCTAACCATGAACTGCACCACTCCCAGGCTCTGATACCATGTCAAGGATCTTACTAGCAGTATAGTAAGCTAATTTGCAAGCTATCTAACATCAAATAGATAAGCAGTAAAGAGAGATCACACACCAACCCAATAGGACACTTCTAAATTGTATATACAAAAGAGACTGAAAAGTACATATACACAGTCTAATTTTTGTGGGGTACCGTTGCATGGCAGTTCGATCCCCGTTACAGGACACGTGTCCCAACTTCCACTATGCATACTGTCAAACTGGCACACATGCATACTATCACAAAAGCAATAAAAAGCTTGAAATGTTCTGCACCTCAAGAACAAGATCGTGATGACGGATTCAATGACACAATTTCAGAGGATGATTCACAGGCTAATGATGACGTTGAGCGTGATGCATCAACATCGGATGGTTCGACGACACATAATACACCTTCTCGATCTCACTCGTTGTCATCGTCACTATTAGCTTTTGAATATCAGCTTATTAATGATGAAGCTATAGGAGATTTTTGGGTAGAATTAGAGATAGACTCATTTGGTTTGGCGGATTTGTCACATGATGATGTGGCAAATGATAACGACGAACCACCAAATGAATGAGTGAGACAGTACGATGTATTTCAATTCATTGTAGTATTAATCATATTGCTCACACATGCAATTACACTTTATTAATTGACTAGTTGACATCAAACAAGAAGTCGATGCATGTGAGTACACAATTTGTGATCATCATTTTTTTGTGATACATAAATTTCTTTATTCACTTGTGCATATGGCAACCAAAGTTGATAGAAAATGGAATTCAATGTATTGATAGGTAACAAATTCCAAAAGTGACATCCATTTACATTCTGTTTTATACCGTGGGTTATACCGAGGGGCCCTTTTTTCATGAATCTCGGTGTTACACTCGGTTAGCAGAGTGTCCTAGAATGCCTCTAGCCACTTGGACCCCTTTATAAATGTCTCAAAAACAAGTTCAAATTTGGTAGGCTTATACCAACGTCAGCCTCGGTATACCCCTCAAATTAGCTTCAGTATTCCGATGTATATTCCGAGGTCCTCCAGTGGTTTTATAACCCTCTCTATATTTATCTCTATAAATATTTCAAAATCAAGTTTAAATTTGGTAGGCTTATTCCGAGGCCAAACACCGGACCCGAGGCTCAAGCATTCCGCTTCCCCCGCGACTCATTTTAAAGACTATCTTTCAAAAAAACGCTCAAAAAAAGCCTTGGCCCGTCCTCTGGTAGTGCGTAAAACTGGAAGACATTGAAAAGAAAGAGATTACATGTAGAAATGCACACTAAATCACAACCTGTACGTGTGATAATGGAAGGGGGGGGTATGTATAAAGGGCTTACTTGAAAGGGGCTAACAATGTCATCATCATGTACTAAGCAAAGCATTTTTCTAGGAAGCACGTGAAAGAAATCATGACATAATACATGGGGATTTTTTTATGCCAACCATTGGAACATCATCTAGAACATGTGATACCTTCCTAAGGGCCTTATACTACAATATTTTAAATTTCACCTTAGGCTGAGATCAAGTTTGAAATACTATTCTAATATGCTGTGATCGAATCCCAAGATAGACATGAATTTGGATAAACATCAACGAAAGTCATAAAAATAGATGCTATCATTAGTTGTCTCAAGAAGACGATTTCTGAACAAAAACTTTGAATGGGTCGTCGACTTTTCAAAGCTTCTCTTATCATCAAGAAGCAAGTCATGATAAGCGAACTCTGGATGAAAGGAATGCACACCTTCTAGAACTATTTTGAGAAATGAAGGTCCAACATTGACGAGTTATGATCAAGACCACACCTAGTGCAGAGAAGAGTGAATAGGAGAGAATGTAATGTTCTAAAAGTTCAATGGCTAAATATTATGAAATCTGTGACAAATACAAGACTTGATTAGAACAAGACCCACACCTTCTAGAGTTGTTGAGAGGCTTAAAACTTTCACCCATGCTGAGTAAAGGTCTTTGCCACTAGTACCCCTAGAACAGTGCCACTACATAACATCGTACAGTGAGATAAAGGGCCTACAAATCAAGGCATGATAGATGAGCACCGACCACAACGATATTGTCCCATACTTCGCTTCATTGGACTCTATGTGACCATCATAGGACTCGATACCACATTATGTGGCCGTCGAATTGGAGACTTAGCACTAGAGGTCGATAATGAAGGATTTCGAGTGAGGGCTACATTATAAATCAAGATAAATCAACAACGGATATCAGTAACTACATGGACCTTACAATTGCAACCTATTGAGCAAGCGTTAACATCTTTGGTTTTTCTGTGACAAGTACGGCACTAGGTGACCTACCCCTACCAGGAGACTTAGGTCAAGTAGTATGACAAGAAGCAACCTATTACCACTTTTATAACCCTTATGTCTAGCGTTTTCTCATTCCCAGAGATTGATTGTTTCGAGTTAGGCATAGAACATATGGAAGCACTTCAATTGTGTATGAATTAGCAGTCAATCTAAGTTGGGTGTGTGTAGGCTTAACAACCATCCGATCAGTTATACTGAATTAGTGGTACCCCATCAGCCTCCTCCTCCAGCTCGACTAATGACGATCTAACTACAATTCTCAAACGCATTGCCCAAACTTCGGAAGAAGAGCCAGCGCCTACAATTGAAACCAACAAATGATCTTGACAGCCATAGGTGTACACGCAGAACTATGTCATGAATGGAGTGCATTTTGGCCCACACAAATTCTGTTTGGCATTAGAGGAGTTTTGAGCTCCAAAAAGACCCTTTAAGAATTCGTGCAAGATGTAGTTTATATTATTAAAATATTATAATACTAATACTTTTGACTTGCCATAACTTTTTAGTCATAGCTCAAAAGTATATCATGTAACATATCATTGGAAAGCCCTTGTCGAGGCTTTCCAATGCACCAAACTCCGCTAAATTCGCAATTACCACTAAAAAGTTATGCCATTTTTAGTGTGGAATCAAAATGTGATCTCAAAAAGTTACTTTACGTAGATTTCAAATTTGAGTGTTTTGATTGGTCCATGTGTAAGAAAAAATTGAGAAAACATATAAAAAGAATCTTTACAAAGGGTCCTTTTGGATTTAGAACTCCTCTAATGTCTTACATGTTTTAGGGCTCGCGAATATAGATGTCATAGCATTTGACACCACAACTTGACAGGTTCATATTGGAGACAATGCCATAGAGATAAACACACATGGATTCCTCATTCTAGCCACTTTTTACATATGAGAACATCATCGTTGGGTAGCACAGACCGTCTATTCACTATGTATCAATAGCCGCACTTGGATTTGTGTGAGCACTATGATCAAGACGATCTCCCGTTGGACATATCCCTGAGAGCCTGAAAAACTCTCATTGACTCGGGAGTACGGGGTAATCAGTGGGACCCCCATAATAGGAAACAGTCAGATTTTGATCATCTGTGTAAGGATAGTGTGGATCCTTCTCTCACTAAGGCATTTTGGCTGGACCAATCCCTAGTCAAAATTTGCCCGAAGATTGATGCCATTCCATTTTGGTCTGAGGATATCACTCGGTTCCTTACAACTAGTAGAATTAAAGGAGGACTAAATCAAGTAGCCAAAAGAAATTTTTTACTAAAAGCGGCACCCTTTCAACTTATCACCGGACATTTATATAAAAGGGTTGCTGACGGTACTATACATCGATGTGCTTATGAATCTGAGATACGACCTATCATATCTCAAGCACATGAAGGCATTGGTGGTGGTCACTTCTCTGTTGAAGTGACAGAATTATGGTGGCCGTCACAGTTTAAGGATACATTTGCTATTGTAAAAATATGTGATGTTTGTCAACAAGCCAAAAAGACAATGAAAGTTGACTTTACGTCTCTAACCCCAATTATAGAACGCAAAGCTTTCTATAAGTGGGGTATAGATGTTGTTGGGCCGAGTCAGCCCAGCAGCCAGAAACACTGAAGCCTGTTACATCCTGATTGCCACCGATTATGCTACTAAATGGGTTAAGGCTAGAGCCACAAAGGACGCCAATGCGAAGACCATCACGCATTTTCTATATGAAAATATCATTACGCATTTTGGATGTCCTATTGAGCTTGTTAGTGACAGAGACTCACACTTCTTAAATGAAGTGATTGATAATCTATTACGTCTAGTTGTCCATCGCAAAAGTACTCCGTACTACCCCCGATGTAATGGCCAAGCAGAATCCACTAACAAGACCATTTGCAAGATTCTGATGAAGATAGTTGATACATGTAGATTAGATTGGGAAACCAAGTTGTTCTCAACTATCTGGGCATATCGTACAACTCCCAAGAAGGTCACTAGATGGATCACACCATTCCAACTCATTTATGGTCAAGTGGCAGTAGTGCCTATTGAATTTTTAGCTCTTTCCCTGTGCATCCTACAAGATTTCTCTACTGATCTATGTGAGAAAGTTGCAATCGAACAAAAAGTCCAAAACAGGCTATTTACATTAGCCCAATTGTGCGAGACTTGACTCATCTCATATCATGCACAATTAGTTAACAAATGTCATCAAAAAGCCTGGCACGATCGTCACCTACATAATAAAGATCTCCACAAAGGTGATAAAGTGCTTCTCTATATCTCCAAGAAGCACCCTGGCAGAAGTGAAGGACCATACATAATCAATAAAGTCTTTCCAAATGGAGCAATCCAGTTAGAAACACTTGACAGAGTACTCCTCGACACTGTCACCTTGACCGAGCCAAGTTAGTACCCAACGACTATAAAATGACTAAACCCAACTTCATTTGCACCTCAAAGATGTGCAAACTCTTTTTATTTTTCTAGTAACAGATTCCTAGAGATCTTTGTGCTTCTGTGCTTGTTTTTGGTGATCTTTCACTCATTGCATTCACGCTCAGTCACTCCATCTGCCTCTCAAGCACCATAATCACCCATCAAGCATAGCCCAATGAGCGCCATCAACAACCAATTAAAAAACCTAACCGCCAAGAATCTCCTAGGGTGCGAACTTTTTGACATAACTTTTTTACACAAAGACACGTTGAGGGATAGTGTCAACCTCTGAAGCAAGTTCCAATCATCAAAGTGGTCACTCTAGACGTGCATATGTGAAGCGTAGACGTGTGAAGTCAACCTCAAACAAATGTAATACGACTTTAAAAAGACAGCTAGGCGTAAACATACGTGTGCTCAGTTTCTCAACTACAATCTACTACTTCACAATTCTATAAAGCCTGGCGATGCTTTGCTTCTGAGTTCATGAGTTTGCTCCTTGATTTCTCCTTAGTGGGTATACTCGATCTAAGCCGAAAGGACGACAAGTACATTATCTTAGTTTAAAGTAAAGTTAGTAAAGTAGGAGCTTGTTCGGTCATCAGTACTTGTTCCTTCATCAGCCTTAGTGCCAAGGTGCTTTAGCGATGTATATTGCTATTGATACAATCACAATTACAGAATTTACAGACTGCGATTACATGATTGCCTGAAATCACTTGGTAGTTAGCTCTTTTCCAATATCACACAGTTTTCATCGTTTAAGTTCAAGAAACTCCAGGATCGATCCTTAAGCGCCCAGTATGAAGGCGTTGATAGTCCTCCTGGTAATCCTATGCGTCCTCACTTTCTCATCGAAGTTGGTCCTTGCTGACGACAAAATCGAAGTTGCAGGTTTTGTACTGTGTAAGGAATGCGAGAATGATGAGCCGGGCAGACCACCAGTGAATGTAACGAAGCCTATATGGGGTAAGCCGCAACTTCCTCTTAGCCTTGATTATTTGCTTTCAGGTTTACACTTTCTCGCTAAGCAATAGATGTTGAAATGGGTTGCAGGTGCCGTTGTCAGTGTGGCTTGCAACGATACGCATGGGATGGCGTTTTTCTTCGGTGAGGCCACAACAGACTTTCTTGGTCATTTTGAAATCAATGTCGACGGATTTGATGGGATTAACAGGACAGTCGAAGGGTGCAGGGTGTTTATCGAGTCCTCACCAGACAAGGAGTGCAATCTGAAGACTAACATTGGCAATGGTAGCAGCGGTGCTTCCCTCACTACAAGAATTTGGCCAATGACTTTCCTGGTCGGTCCGTTCGCATTCACCACAGAGGATTGTCTGTCTCCTGCACCCTCACCCGCGCCTCCCTCACCGTCACCTCCACCACCTTCTCCGCCTCCTCCACCACCATCTTTCCTGGCATCCCCTCCTCCTCCCTCTACCCCACCCCCACAACCTTCTCCGCCTCCCCCATCACCATCTTTCCTGGCATCCCCACCTCCTCCCTCTACCTCACCCCCTCCACCCTCTCCGCCGCCTCCATAGCCATCTTTCCTGGCATCTCCACCTCCTCACTCTACTCCGCCTCCTCCAACATGACCCGTTTTTCTACCATCTCCACCCAACCCTCCTGTCCGCATTGTGTCGCCGTAACCCCCATCTTAATCGCATTTCCATCATCCCCGCCTTTCTTAATTTCATTGCCATGATCTCCATCTTTCAGATCCGATATGGCTCTGTTTCCCACCAGTTAAGAATAAAAGAGAAGCACTTGCCATGTAACCAATAAGTGTAGTAGTTATATACATGCCATGGTGTTAATGTTCTATGTGACTACGTCGTTTCGTGATGGAATGGTTAGTGAACCGTTGCGTAGAATATTGTCACCACCAACCATTTTCCGATAAACCACCCTCTTCTAGAGATATACATGGCTCAACTACAGTGCATTCATGCTGTAATCATGTCTACTTGCAAACTTATATTGACTTCTTATGATTATTTACTTTCTCTTGGAATTGATTTGAAGATGATAGAACCTCATTAGGAATGTCAAGCCATTGTGAAGATGCATTTCGAAATTGATGTATAACTTCTTGTAGTATGCAATATCCAAGTTACCAAGAAATGAATTAGATTTGACTTGTTTAAATCTCTTCGTGCATTTAAGGTAGAATGTAAGTCATTCATTTCAGCTAATTATGCGTTTGTTATTGTTATGTTTCATACAGATGCTGATTGTTTTTTATGAAACTCATGAGATAGTATGACTAGAAAGTGCTTTTTGTATGCATGTCAGAATGACAACATATCTAGTGGCTTGAGAGATGATAACATGATAGGAGCCTATAGAGAGAAACTATAGTATTGGGTGGTTTGATGTGGGGATGTTTTGCTGCCATTATTGCAAAATAAATCAAAGCACACAACACATTCATGATAGGAAAGAATAAGTGAGTGAGTGAGTGAGTGTGTGTGTGTGTGTGTGTGTGTGTGTGTGTGTGTGAGAGAGAGAGAGAGAGAGAGAGAGAGAGAGAGAGAGAGAGAGAGAGAGAGAGAGAGAGAGAGAGAGAGAGAAAAGACGACGAAGGCAAGGAGGAGGTCATTGCAAAGAAATCAAAGCACACAATGATTTCATGATAGGAGAGAGAGAGAGAGAAAGAAGATGAAGGCAAGGAGGTGGTGCAATGACTTCCTCCAAGGCGACCCCTTGTTCCAAGTCCTTTTACACATAAGAAATAAACCAGTTATTAATCACACATTGACATATTAGGCCCGTTATTTATAATAATAGTGAGTACATGATGAGTTTGTAATATAACATTTGAGGTAGATATATATTGCTAATGTGTCACCATATTAGCATATGATGCAAGATCTTTATGTAACCATGGTTTTTAATTTTCTAATATGAAATAACTAATTAGGTGAGCTTAGGTGTATAATGATAATTCATCAAAATGAAGGCAAATTATTTCAAAATTCAATGTATTGATATCAATGTTGGGCGATAAAACTTCGCATTTTCACTACCAATTAATAATTAAATTTTCTATTCAAAATATAGAAATAAAGACAACAGACAAAAAATAGTCCAAAAAAGAAACTATGGATGTAACCAGGGTACATATGTTCAGGTCACATGTGTAACACTCTCCTTTGAGCCAACATCCATGATTATCCCCAAAACCTTGCATTTTTTCCAAGAGTTATGCTCCATGCAAAGGACAATGTTCCTCCATACATCTACAACTACATATTCAACAACGGAAAACACCACAATTTTGCATCCATTCATCTTTTAGAAAATCATTACTTAAATTGGCCATCTTGTTGTAAGCTCCTTAATCACATAGACAATTAAAGAACTGTGATCACAAATACTCAGAAAAAGTGGTCTTCTAGATCATTCGAAAAGTTAGAGGGCTTACATGTTAGATTTACTTTCTCTTTAGTGCCCTTACCATTTTTTTGTGGCTCCTTAGCCTTTAGATATGTCTTTTTCTTCATGCATAGATTTTCTCTTAACATATTAAAGGCAACATCACTTGAACTCTGCATTCTACATTCTTCCTCAAGTAAAGCATCAATTATATACAGTTCTCATAATTTCCTTAAATATGTTATTGGATATGAAAATGTCAATATGGTCCTCATTCGACATGTCATTAAGCAGCACAACCACAATATCATCTTCGAGGACATTTGAACCAATGTTTAAAAGTTGGTTGGTTATGCACTCTATATGAATTACATGGTCAATGCCATTCTCTAGCTTAAGAGAAAAATTGTTGCCTAAAAATGCTTTTACCATTCTCCTCTCTAGCTTTAAACACCACCTCAAATCTCTTTTGATTTTTTCTTGAGGTCCAAGTGGTGGATTTAAGAGTATGCTAAACCAAGACCTATATGTGAAAAACTTAGATCCAAAAGTGATCTAAGATCCAAGATCATTGGCTTGAGTGATGGTGCAATACAACAGTCCACCAGTCCATACAACAACAAATATACTATTTTGATCAACCCTAGGATCCTCCAAAACAAGCAACTAACATTCACATTACACCAATGTAGGGAAGAGAGAAGCATAAAACCAAAAACTCCACCAAATTTGACCAAAGCATATTGAAATGACAAAGGTAGTTTTCCAAGGTTTAACCTACTATTTATAGCCATGGAAGATGACTCTCTCTCCTCTCTCTCTATGAGCCCTATCCTTAACTTAGCCAACAATTGGCCAAAACTAGCTATATTGGCCAAAATTGTCAAGCAACTCTAAAAATAAACGATCTGTATCTACAAGTGAACAAATGAACTTGGGATCCAACTAGAAATAACTCTAATTTCACACTACATGTGAGAAAGCCATGTGAATCTTATTAACAAGTTTGGCCTCTAAAATGGCTAAAGGATCAAAACTAGTCAAGTAAATATTGACAACCTTTCACACTCTCTTTTCAGTTGTGCTTGCTATTTTTACAACACTAGTTTGAGCCAACTTAAGAACTAACTCTCTATTAAGAATAGATCTTGTCTCTTTGATCTATAAAGTAGCAACAAACATTTGTCAAAACAATCAAATGGTTGAATGCTTTCATGCTTCATACATATCCCATCTCATGTGAGGTGTATGCTCCAAAACCACCATGAAAATAACTCCATTGCCATCCTACCACAAAGTATCTCCAACCATTGGAAAAATAAGAACAAATGAATGCCATAATGATGTTTCCTTGGCTCCATTTACATTAGCAAAATTGTTATGTCCATTCCGAATGTGGTCATATCAAGTAATTATTAATTATATGAGGGCCCAGACCTATAATTGGACATAGGAGCACATGCATGGTGAAGACTGCTTTAATGCAAGAATAGGAGGTCAATAGCTCAATTTAGGTTGCATGGGGATCCTAGGGAGAATATTCTCTCTCTCTTGGAGAGAATATGTCTATTGGAAACTCGCCCATCCTCTTATTGTGAATTGTGATTCTTGAGCCAGTTTCTCCTCTCCTCTCTTGTGTTCTTCATTGTGGCTTGGGGGTGGATTTCTTAGGCTATTGACTAGCCTCTCCATATTGGTTAGGTGGTTCAGGCTCCATAGGTGTCCTTCTGGTTTGCATGTGACAGGATTGTGGAAGATCTTCACTTGGTGATCCTAACAAAAACCATACAAATACACTTGTCCATCTTTAAGATCCAAATAATGCAAAACTATGATTTCATCATATCTTCAGAATTTTCATGTATTGACATGACAATGTTCAAACACTTCCTTGCCATTTCTTTGACCTTATTTGAGTTCTTCAATAACTTGCAAAAAAAGTCTTTAGTGCCTTTTCCTAGCTCCAAATTGCCAATTTTCACTTGGTCACTACAACATTTGAGAGGTTTTTCAACTCTATTATCGAGGCTTTTCTGAAGAATTAAAAAAAAAATAGTACAGACCTCGGTATACACATCGATTTATAGCTCAGTAGCAGAACCTCGTTAATTACATCAGTTCTCAAGGTATCACCATCCCATTTTGACATTGTTTAGAGAATGTGTTTGCCGAGGGATATATTAAGGGACCTCGGTATACCCCTCGACATGATTGTCCGTTCCAAGACACATTCCAAGGGACCTTGGTATAACCGTATAGAAAGAATGTTGTTCGGAGGGTCATTCTGAGGGCTCCTCGGTATACCCCTATCTAAAAGGTCGTCTATCTCGAGGATTATTTTGAGGGCTTGAAAATCAAAAAAAAAATTTAGGGCAGAATGGAGCCAGTGTATTGGCTCCATTCTGCCCTAAAATTGGACTCCATCCAACCCTAAGAGTCTTTTGCACCACTTCTTATGAAGATGGTAAGCAAAATCATTAGTTCATGATTGTTAGTAAAAAAAATTGTAAATATTTGAGCTGAGTCGTCCTCGTCTCCCGGCCATTGACATCGTGGTCTGACTTATGTGACTGCGATGCATGGAAGAAATTGAGAGAGGGAAACCAACCACAGGAGAGAGTCAGGAATGGGGGCGCATTATGCCGACGGACATGGCGAAATAGTTCATGTCTACTGATTTAGATTCGGTGGTTGTGGTTGCTTCACATGCTTTTGCAAGGGAGAAATGTCTCGATTGAGGAGACATTTACACTAGCTTAATGGTGGCAATGCAATGGTGGCGGTCACAATGTGAAGGATTTCAATGATAAGGTCAGCTAGATGAGCCAAAGTGGAAATTTGGAAAGTGATCTAGTAACTTGACTACATTTCATGAAGTGGTGATGCGAAGAGGACATCTAACCAGGTACTTGCACGGTGGTGGAACTTTCGACATGCTGGGAGGTACATGGTGTATTTGAGGACATCTCTGGAAAGATGCGTGGAGCTTTGGATGCATGGTTGTTGTAGCAATGGATCTACCTATGGCAAAGGTGTATGGTGCAGGAGGATATCTTCTTCAGCAAGCAATGATCATCAGTTGATATTTTTATCATTCGTGTTGGTTGCATGAATGTGATTGCTTGCATGTGACTTTGTCACGAGAGTCTTTGTGACTAGACGTAGATCAGATTTGGAGTTTGATTGGTTATGCACTTTCTACTGAAAGAAAAACAAAGTACTCATTTGATGCTCAGTGACTTGTTGACATGTCTACTAGCTGATTTTCTGGCAAGGGTATAATCCTAGTGGCAGTAAGATTTTCTCAGGTTGAGCCATAGTTGCTCATTGTTATCAGCGTTATGAGTTTGTCTTGTACGCATTTGATAGGATGTCAGTCTAGTAAGATGGAGGATGATAATCTCATGGTGGCAGTGAGGTTTCCTCGGTGTGAGTCTTGTGTCTCACGTGGTCCGCTTGTGTTTCAAGTTGGATGGTGAACAAGTCAAGTTCAGAGTGTGGCAGACTCTTGTTGAAAGCATGGTGTTTAGTTGATACTTTGTGAAGTCAAGTGCTTTGGCTGTGTACTTGAGTGTGAGTTGAGTAGAGGTAGCAAGGAAATTGCATATGATGTATATAGACACTCCAGGACATGGCTACACATTTTTATTCTAATACTCTTATCACATTTGAGCTTAGATTTGATTTGGTTTAACTATTTCAAATGTGATACTGTAATAAGTGTACAGTTAGGTTGATACTTAAACCACACTTGAGCTTAAGAGAGGGAGTTAGAAATAGTAAGCTCAAGTGTGATTGTAGTTTACAGTTATATAATGTTTTAGTTTGATAGGCTTTAGTTAAAAAGCCATCCCGGGGGCTTGTCTCGGGCCAATAATGGGAGTTTACCTATATATAGGCTAAAATGCCACGTAGAGGCCAATAGTGAATTTTTTGCATTTATTATGTCTATGCCACGTGGCGTCCCCATGCAAAGGGGACCTTTACTTGTATATGTATCATTCTCTTTGTAATAATGATGCTCTTTCTTTGTGAGCTCTTTGCTTTACGTGAGCTCGTCCATCACTCTGTTACTTGTGGACGTTGTTCATGGTTTTGATGGTTGGCAATTAGTCAGTGATTGCATCTCTAATATATGGATCTGTTTAAGTCAATATACCATCTCTTATTTTGAGGTCCATGTTTTTAAAATCATAAACAGATTATATGCTAGATTGTTACCAGCTCATAGATGCTAGATTATATACCTCTGCTCATAAAATTTTACATAAATGTTTATCTCTTATCTTTTC
Organism: Diphasiastrum complanatum; assembly: GCA_029204225.1. Classification (NCBI taxonomy): domain Eukaryota; kingdom Viridiplantae; phylum Streptophyta; class Lycopodiopsida; order Lycopodiales; family Lycopodiaceae; genus Diphasiastrum; species Diphasiastrum complanatum. The sequence goes on from CM055099.1 coordinate 21,124,320, forward strand.
TTGTGGTTTAAGTCAATGTAACATCTCTTATTCCGAAGTCCATTCCAACCTCTGCTCCTACATTGTTTACAATTCATAAACAAATTATATGCTAGATTGTTACCAGCTCATAAATGCTAGATTATATACCTCTGCTCATAAACTTTTCCATAAATGTGTATCTCATATCTTTTGTTGTATTTGCACATTTTTATGAATCCGCTCGGGAAGTCCACAGTTGGCCTAAGAAAACAAATGATCTCCACTCTAAACAATTCAATTGAACTATAATTTATGTGCTGCGTATTAGTTATGTTTCATGCTTAGAGGTAGAGAGCGAAGAATAAGAATGGTAACCAACACTCTCAATTCTAGGAAGGTGTGTAGCCCTTGTTTTCTTCCATTGAAGACGTGGTTCAAATGTTTCTTGTTGGACAATTAGTTCCACAAGAAAGCCCAAACGTCGTAGGGAGGGAGCATGTGGTGACATTTTGGAATAGGATATAATCGTACGATTTGGGAGTTTAGGTTAGCACTCTACTATGATCTTTCTTTTTTTTCTCATACCTTTGCTCATACATTTGTTACAATTCATAAATAGCTTATATGCTAGATTGTTACCAGCTCATAAATGATAGATTATATACCTATGCTCATAAAATTTTACATAAATGTTTATGTCCTATCTTTTGTTGTAGATGCACATTCTGTAGTGTAGGACTACATTCAATTTTATTTATATTAGGATTTATGAAAATAGTTCTACACATCCTAGAAACAAATTTGTACTTTTATTTATAAATCTGTTGATAACTAGGGTGAGAATCAATGGAGGTTGGAATAGACCTCGAAATATGTGGATCTGTTTAAGGCAGTATACCATCTCTTATTCTGAGGTCCATTCCGACCTCTACTCATACATTTGTTACAGTTCATGAACAGATTATATGCTAGATTGTTACCAGCTCATAAATGCTAGATTATATACCTCTGCTCATAAATTTTTACATAAATGTTTATCTCCTATCTTTGTTGTAGATGTACATTTTGTAGTGTAGGACTACATTCAATTTTATTTACATTAGGATTTATGAAAACAGTTCTACACATCCTAGAAACAAATCTATACTTTTATTTATAAATCTATTGATAACTGGGGTGAGAATCAGTGGAGGTCGGAACAGACATCGGAATATGTGGATTTGTTTAAGGCAGTATACCATCTCTTATTCTGAGGTCCATTCCGACCTTTGCTCATACACTTGTTACAATTCAAACAAATTATATGCTAGATTGTTACTAGCTCATAAATGCTAGATTATATACCTCTGCTCATAAATTATTACATAAATGTTTATCTCCTATCTTTTGTTGTAGATGGACATTTTGTAGAGAGAGAGAGAGAGAGAGAGAGATCGTGAAAGATTCAAAGGTAACCAATACTCCCAGTTCTAGGTGTGTAGCCGTTGTTTTCTTCCATTAAAGACGTGGTTCAAATGTTTCTTGTTTGACGATAAGTTCCACAGGAATGCGCAAACATCGTAGGGCAATCAGATTTGACAACAACAACAACCACCCACGATCTCCCATAGACAACACAACCACTCTTGTATCTTTTTCATCTGCACACCTGTAAAAATTATGTATATATTGGATACCATCTCAGTATTCAGTGAACAAAAGATAGAACGAAACATGACTTGTAATCAAAGACAGACATTGTAGATGCCTTTGCACATTAGTTCTTTCTTCCAGATGGATTGTCAGTTATAGGTTCATCACCTTTATAGATTGTGATTAGCTTTGTGAAGCATGTGGTTACATCCACTATTGTTTGGTGCTCACCTGCATTATTGACTTGTATATTTCATTATACTTAATCTGATTACAACTTTGTTTGGTTCTACGTTCAGATTTGTGTCAATAATGCAATGCTTTTCTACGTTTTGTCTAGCTTTCTAATGGCTTAATCTGGCTGTTTGCTCTTCACGACTAATTATTAGTCTAACTCTTCCCAAATAATTCGCGACTAATAATTTGTCTAGCTCTTCGCGACAAATTATTTGTCTTATATTTTGATGCTCAATGTTTGGCTACATAATCAGATCAAACGTGATTTCTATCACTAATGTTTTGTTCAAAATTGACAGGCATAGTCATGCATGAGGAAAGAGTGAGATAACTTATTCCGCTGTGCCCGAACATTTTTCATTCGAGTTCATTTCTTTTCGAGTTATCTCTCAACACACATTTTTCCAACATGGTATCAGAGCTATTTCTGTAGCTTGATAGGCTTTCATAGAAACAAGACTCTACTAGCCGATAGAGTAATTGTCTTCTTGTTTTGTAATTTAGCATCAGGTTTTCATACCTAAGTCATTAATAGTTATTCCTATCACCTACACTAATCTTCAACATGGATTTCCAAGGAAATCCAGTCCTATCATGGACAAGCTTGATGGAGCCAATTACCATCTGTGGAAGAACCGTGCTAATGGCTAAGGAGTTGTATGGCATTGTTACAGGTGCAAAGGAAAAACCTGAAGCTGACGACACAGCTATCTCAAGATGGAAGCTGAAGGATGGCAAAGCATTTGCGTTGATCATCCTCAACATTTCGGATACTCAAATCAATCGTGTCCAAAGCTCAGACATCTAAAGAATTCTAGAACATCTTGGGCACATTATATGAAGTGCAAGATATAGCTTCCAAGCTACATCTCAGGAATAAATTTTACTCCCTCAAGATGGCAAATGGTGATTCCCTACAAAATCACATCAACCAATCCAAGAACCTGCTGAAGCAAATGGCCACTCTCGGATCTGTCATAGACGATCAAGATGTAGTAATGCAACTGCTTACAAGCTTGCCAAGCTCAGGTGATGATCATCACGACAATCCAGAGCTGACTCTCTCAAGAGTCATTGCAATGTTGTTGTAGGAGGACATGTAGAAAAATGAAGCCTCCAGTTCCTCAAATGATTCTCACGCCTTGTACACCAACAAAGACATGGCTAAGCAAAAGAAGAAGAAAGGCCCGAAGCAACCAAAGCAAGCCCAAAAACCAGCACAGAAGAAAGAACAGTCAAATTCATAGACTAAGAAGAAACTGTTCTACAGATACTGCAAGAGAAACAACCACGAGATTCAAGACTATCGGATACTACAAACAAAGAACAACAGCAACGGATAGCCAAATCATGTGGCCAATGCAGTCACAATAGCTCCACAGCCCATTCAAGAAGTGGATCATGATGCTTTCATGACTAGCCATCAAGAAGCATCCAATGACAGTTTTTGGTTCCTGTATTTCGGTGCCACTCAGCATATGACCCCAACCTCATTGGCTTTTTCTAGTCCTATACACCCTACAGTACCAACAAATACGTTTACCTTGGTGATAATAGCACACAAGCTATTAAAGGTGAAGGTAATGTAAGATTAAGGAAAGCAAATGATCAATCTAAGCTACTTTTTAAAGCCCTATATGTACCCAATTTATCTACAAATCTGCTCTTTGTAAGATATTGTCCATTTAGACATTTGTGGTCTGATGAAGAATCTTTCTTTGAAGGATGCAAAATATTCTATAACTTTTATTGATGAATTCTCTAGAAGGAATATGGTGTGTTTTATCCAGAAGAAATCAAAAGTTTTCAATTGCTTCGGAATCTTCAAGGAGCATGCAGAAAAAGAGACTGGAAGGACGATCAAGGCCCTGAGGTCTGACAATGGTGGAGAGTACATCTCTACTGAATTTAAGGAGTACTGCTAGAGCCAAGACATTGAGCAGCAATTCATCACTCCTTATAGTCCTTAGTCAAATGGCTTGGTCGAGAGGAAAACCCGTACTCTGGTTGAGTCACCTAGATGTATGATGGCGCATGCATCAATGTCCAAGAGCTTCTAGGCTGAAGCTGTCTCCACTGCAGCTTACGTCTAGAACAGATGTTCAACCATGGCCCTCTCAAGCAAAACATCCCATGAGGTGTGGATAGGCTCTAAGCCTTCTGTGAAGAACCTACGAGTGTTTGGATGCGTCGCCTATGCGCAGATCCTGAAAAACACGAGGAAGAAATTCGACTTCCAAGGTCTCAAGACCATCCTTATTGAATATACTTCATTTGATAATTCATACAAGTTGTATGACCCCGATACCGAGCATATCTTATTCAGCCGAAATACAATCTTTATCAAGGATCAGTTCATTGACATCAAAGACAAAGACATTGTTCCAAAAGAACCTCTAATGTCTGCCACTGACATGTCAATCCAAGCTTTAGGCTCAAGCGTGTCCATCGTCGATTCACTATTTGATAGCGAGTCAGACGAAGAGGTTGCTGCTACCCAACAACAAGTCCCAAGAGTGGTTCATCAGTCAATTCCTCCCAGTAGGTTAAGTCGAGTGCGCACATAGCCCACAAGGTATACTCTTGAGTCTACATGTCTCTTGATACAGGAACCGACAACAGTCAAAAAGGTACTTAGCCAACCAGACTATGATCTCAAGAGAGAAGCCATTGATAGAGAGTATTCCTCTCTGATCAAGAACCAGACGTGGTCATTAGTTGAAGCTCCTACTAGCTACAATATCATTGATTGCAAATGGATCTTTAAGATCAAATACAATTCCAATGAAAATGATTGATCGAAGGAAGGCAAGACTGGTAGCACGAGGATTCAATCAGATCCCCAAGGTTGACTACAATGAGACTTTAAATCCAGTAGTCAAGCATTCATCGATCCGAGCCCTCCTATCATATGTTACAGCTACCGACCTTGAGGTGCATCAACTTGATGTGCAAAACCTTATCTGAATGGAGTTATTCAGGAATACATCTACATGATCCAGCCCAAAGGATCGGACAAATTTTGATTGGTCCAGCCAAAATGCCTTAGTGAGAGAAGGACCCACACTGTCCTTACACAGATGATCAGAGTCTGACTGTTTCCAATTATGGGGGTCCCACTGATTACCCCATACTCCCGGGTCAATGAGAGTTTTTCAGGCTCTCAGGGACATGTCCAACGGGAGATTGTCTTGATCATAGTACTCACTCAAATCCAAGGGCGGCTATTGATACATAGTGAATAGACGGTCTATGCTACCCAACGATGATGTTCTCAAATGTAAACAGTGGCTAAAATCAGAAATCCATGTGTGTTTATCTTTATGGAAATGTCTCCAATATGAACCTCTCAAGCTGTGGTGTCAAATGCTATGACATCTACATTCGCGAGCCCTAAAACACGTAAGACCAAACAGAATCTATGTGGGCCAAAATGAACTCCATTCATGACGTAGTTCTGTGTGTACACCTATGGATGTCGAGATCATAGGTGTAGGCGCTGGCTCTTCTTTGGAAGTTTGGGCAATGCGTTTGAGAATTGTAGTTAGATCGTCATTAGTCGAGCTAGAAGAGGAGGCTGATGGGGTACCACTAATTCAGTATAACAAATCGGATGGTTGTAAAGCCTACACACCCCTAGCTTAGATTGGTTGCTAATTCATACACCATTGAAGTGCTTTCATATGTTCTATGTCTAACTCGAAACAATCGATCTCTGGGAATGAGAAAATGCTAGACATAAGCGTTATAAAAGTAGTAATAGGCTGCTTCTTGTCGTACTACTTGACATAAGTCTCCTGGTAGGGGTAGGTCACCTAGTGCCGTACTTGTCACGGAAAAACCAAAGACGTTAACGCTTGCTCAATAGGTTGCAACTGCAAGTTCCATGTAGTTACCGATATCCATTGTTGATTTATCTTGATGTATAGTGTAGCCGTCACTCGAAATCCTTCATTATCGACCTCTAGTGCTAAGTCTCCAATTCGACGGCCACGTAATGTGGTATCGAGTCCTATGATGGTCACAACTAATGTGCTCATCTATCATGCCTTGATTTGTAGGCCCTTCATCTCACTGTACGATGTTATGTAGTTGCACTGTTCTAGGGGTACTAGTGGCAATGACCTTTCTTCAGCATGGGTGGAAGTTTTAAGCTTCTCAACAACTCTAGAAGGTGTGGGTCTTGTTCTAATCAAGTCTAGTATTTGTCACAGATTTCATAAGATTTAGCCATTGAACGTTTAGAACATTACACTCTCTCCTATTCACTCTTCTCTGCACTGGTGTGGTCTTGATCATAACTAGTCAATGTTGGACCTTCATTTCTCAAAATAGTTCTAGAAGGTGTGCATTCCTTTCATCTAGAGTTCGCTTATCATGACTTGCTTCTTGATGACAAGAGAACCTTTGAAAAGTCGACGACCCATTCAAAGTTTTTGTTCAGAAATCATCTTCTTGAAACAACTAATGATAGCATCTATTTTTATGACTTTCATTGATGTTTATCCAAATTCATATCTCTCTTGGGATTCAATCACAACATATTAGAATAGTATTTCAAACTTGATCTCAGCCTAAGGTGAACTTTAAAATATTGTAGTATAAGGCCCTTAGGATGGTATCACCAGTTCTAGATGATGTTCCAATGGTTGGCATAAAAAAATCCCCATGTATTATGTCATGATTTCTTTCACGTCCTTCCTAGAAAAAATGCTTTGCTTAGTACATGATGATGACATTGTTAGCCCCTTTCAAGTAAGCCCTTTATACATATCCCCCCCTTCCATTATCACACGTACAGGTTGTGATTTAGTGTGCATTTCTACATGTAATCTCTTTCTTTTCAATGTCTTCTAGTTTTACACACTACAAGAGGACGGGCAATTTCCAAGGCTTTTTTTTAGCGTTTCTTTGAAAGATAGTCTTTAAAATGAGTCGCGAGGGGAGCGGAATGCTCGAGCCTCACGTCTGGTGTTTGGTTTTGAAATATTTATAGAGAGAGATATAGAGAGGGTTATAAACCCACTGGAGGACCTCGGAACATACACCAGAATACTGAAGCTAATTTGAGGGGTATACCGAGGCTGACGTTAGTATAAGCCTACCAAATTTGAACTTGTTTTTGAGACATTTATAAAGAGGGTAAAGTGGCTACAGGAATTCTAGGACACTCTGCTAACCGAGCGTAACACCGAGATTGATGATAAAAAGGCCCCTCGGTATAACCCATGGTATAAAACAGAATGTAAATGGATCTCACTTTTGGAATTTGTTACCTATCAATACATTGAATTCCATTTTCTATCAACTTTGGTTGCCATATGCACAAGTGAATAAAGAAATTTATGTATCACAAAAAAATGATGATCACAATTTGTGTACTCACATGCATCGACTTCTTGTTCGATGTCAACTAGTCAAATAATAAAGTGTAATTGCATGTGTGAGCAATATGATTAATATCACAATGAATTGAAATACATCATACTGTCTCACTCATTCATTTGGTGGTTCATCGTTACCATTTGCCACATCATCATGCGACAAATCTGCCAGACGAAATGAGTCTATCTCTAATTCTACCCAAAATTCTCCTATAGCTTCATCATTAATAAGCTGATCTTCAAAAGCTAATAGTGAGTGAGATCGAGGTGTGTCATGTGTCGTCGAACCATCCGATGTTGATGCATCATGCTCAACATCATCATTAGCTTGTGAAGCTTGCACATGATCATCCTCCGAAATTGTGTTATTAAATCCGTCATCATGATCTTGTTCTTGAGGTGCAGAAGATTTCGAGCTTTTTACTGCTTTTGTGATAGTATGCATGTGTGCCAGTTTGACAAGACACGTAGTGGAAGTTGGGACACGCGTCCTGTAATGGGGACCGAACTGCCATGCAACGGTACCCCACAAAAATTAGACTATGTATATGTACCTTTCAGTCTCTTTTGTATATACAGTTTAGAAGTGTTCTCTTGGGTTGGTGTGTGATCTCTCTTTACTGCTTATCTATTTGATGTTAGATAGCTTGCAAATTAGCTTACTATACTACCAGTAAGATCCTTGACATGGTATCAGAGCCTGGGAGTGGTGCACTTCATGGTTAGCAAGAAACCGAATTCTTGGAGAATTTGAAGAACTGGATACGGTAGGCTTTGCAGTCAATCGATTCAATTGGTCAGCAAGCAACTTGATTGAGTTGGATTGAGACATCTGCATGTTTCAATTGTGTCTTCTCTAGAAGAACAAAGAGTTCAAAATTGTAAGCCTCTTTGAAAGAACAGATTTTGGAGCGTTGTCACCCTGTACTCAATCAATTCCCCACCAATCGGCAATCTAACAGTTCCAATGAGTGACCTGTAGTAGGGCGACCTCTTTCATACATGTATTCGCAAGAAGAGATCAAAGGAAGAATAGCTAAAGCTTAAAAGACAACAAAAACCCCATAGCCAAGGTTTTTATCTATAAAGTAGCTTATTTCTCTCTAAAGAAAGAGTTTCTGGTAGCTGAAAAACAATGATCAAGGGCGCAGTACTTGCAGGAAGTAGATTTGAAGAGGCGGTAGACAGTCGCGACCCACATAGAGAGAGATAAGTGAAATTTCGCTGGTTTCTACCATAGCCATAGCTTCAAAGCTTGAAAAACAAAGGAGAGAAATAGAGAGGGTTGCGACGGACAAGTCGCGCGTGCCCAGAGTTGACAATGGTGTATTCTCTTGGTCAAGTAAGAAACAGGACACAATTGCTCTTTCTACTACAGAGGCAGAATACAAAGCACTATGTTCAGCATGCAGGAAGTAGTTTGGCTAAGAAGAACGTTAGAAGACATTGGAATTAAAAATAAGCCTACTGTTATCAGATGTGATAGTCAGAGTGCTATACAGCTAGCTAAAAATCTTGTATTTCATGCACGCACGAAGCATATAGAAATTAAGTAGTAAACCTTTAAGTACTGATAAGTTTGAGTTTTTTAGACAAAAGCTCTTTGTAAGAAAAATATACTAGGGCTTAAGGGAGAGTGTTAGAATAAGTAAGCCCGAGTTTCTCTCACAGTTCATGACTTTCCGTGTTTAGCAGTGATTTTGAGCTTTTTACTGCTTTTGTGATAGTATGCATGTGTGCCAGTTTGACGGTACACGTAGTGTAAGTTGGGACATGCGTCCCGTAATGGGGACCGAACTGCCATGCAACGGTACCCCACAAAAATTAGACTGTGTATATGTACCTTTCAGTCTCTTTTGTAAATATAGTTCAGAAGTGTTCTCTTGGGTTGGTGTGTGATCTCTCTTTACTTACAAAACGAATGTGCCCCATTCTTTGTACATTATTTTATGTAATGTTTATCTTGTAGGTGGATTACCTCAAAGGAAATCAAGTGGAGTAAAATGCATTCGAAACAACAAGAAATGATTGAAATTGTGTGCTTGCTAAAAAGAGATTTTCCAACTTCTTTCATGGATATACAAGTTCATGTACTTGTGCATTTGGTTGATGAAATTTCCATTGTCGGGCCAATGCACACTACATGAATGTTCTACCTTGAGCATTTTTTGAAAGTTCTAAAAGACTTTGTGAGACAAAAGCCAAGGCCAGAAGGTAGCATTGTAATTTGGCTTGTTCAAGAATCATTGTTTTACACCACAGAATATCTCTCACAAATACACCCTAGCACGCCAAAGTTATGGCATGCTGAAGAGGACGAACGCGTTAAAGGTGAATTATCTCAAGAAAAAGGAGTTGTAAGAAAAATGTATGCATCGTTATGTGAAAAATTGGCACATTCATTTTGTACAATTGTGGAAGAATGGACAAGTGCATTTCAAAGTACGAAGAAGCCAAAAAGGAGAGAAGTGTGGCTTTGAGACGAAACAACAGAAGGAACAGGCCATTTGCATGAGAATGACAAGCCATTTACACAACAACAAAATGCGCGATTTTCGACACAAGGTTCCGACGAATTCAAAAAAAATTCATAATCTGTCGGAATCCGACATAATAATACGTCAGAATCTGACATAGAAAAAAAAAATTGATAGAAAAAATAAAAATTTGCCGGAAATTTTTCTGACGGCCAATAAAAATGTCGGAATCCGACATTCCATTTCGGAGACTGCAACTTTTTAAATGGATGACGTTACCTATCCAGGCAAAAAAAAAAACAAGCACAAAGCGGACGTCGAATTTCGACGGATAATATAGATGTCGAAATCCGACATCCGTGACCGAATTCTCAAAGCCGCGTCATTTTTTTAGGGTTTTTTTATTTTTTTATTCTTGCACGAGATTGTTGATGATCGGCTTTTGGCGCTTCTTCTCAACTCTATCAATTCCATTTGTCTCATTCCAAGTACGATTCTTTTGTTTTGTTATGTGCAACTAAGATTTCTTTCTTTGTAACCTTTTCTTGTACATTATCTTCCTTGTATTTTATATTTTGTGTAGTTAAACACAAATATGTGTCTTAGTGATTTATGATCATGAGCGAATGAGAGAGGAAGAGAAGGATGTGTGTGAGAGACATGAGAGAGAGAGAGCTCTTGAGGTTTGAATGAAGATCATAACCAGCACCACCATCAAAGATGTAGAGCTACCACTTTTTCTCATTGATTGATCCAGTATGGCTATCTTGTTGTTACTCCCTATCGAGCCATAAAGGGTAATCCATCGTTGCCTGATACATGTAAAATGAGATATCAGCGAGAGTTGTTGAAAATCAAAACTCAAAATGAACTTTGAATAGTGCCATTGACTCACTATCTTCGTTGGAAGCTTGAGATATCTTGGCTATGGGGTGCTTAATTATCTTTGCTATGTGAGTTAGAACCCAATTTTCCTTGCAAGATATTTGGAGAGCTGGCCTACCATCATTGCTAGATGAGTGAGCCATCTAATATAGTCATTGAGGAATTGAATGTTGACTTCCAAAATACTGAAAGATTATTGCTGATTTCCAAAAGAGAGTTGAGAGATGCGATTATTAACATCGCTACCTCTATAATACATCTGACCATCATTTCTACTACTTTGCAAGCCTTCACTATGCCTATGAGTATTAGATATGAAGGAAAGCCATCACTAAGCTAGTTGTCAGATCAGAGACTCAGCTAACTGAGACTTCACGACCATGAAAAGGGAGCTTGCAACTGTTGTCTAAAGCTGCTCTATCAACGACCATTGAGAACTCACCGATTTATTGTCAATGAGAGCCCTGATGGCTGTTCTAGTTGAGAGTAGTCCTGTCCTGGCAAAGGATAGAAGCAAAGTGACAAACTTAGTAGAATCAATTGAAGCATTCATGACTAGCACTTCTTCGCTTTTTGGCTACATGCATATGCACTCAGAAATAGGTATAACTTTATCTATTTTCAGTTCGTTTCAATTATGTCATTTTTTGTAATCATTTATTCTTCGTATGCACTTCGAATTTCTGTCGATTGGAGTATGTTTGGTTTTTGCCATGGTTTTCTTTTTGCCACATGGACATCGGATTCCGACTGCTTGCCGGCCATGGTGACGTTGGAATCGGATCTTGACGTCCACGTGGCAAAAAAAAAAAAAAGAGAAAAAAAATTTTTTTTTCGTTTTTTTTCCACGTGGATGTCGGATTCCGACGGACCAGCCACGTGGATGTCGGATCAAAAAAAGAAAAAAGATTTTTTGTTTCGTTTTTTTTTTCTGCCACGTGGACATTGGAATCCGACGTCCACGTGGTCGGGTCGTCGGAATCCTACGTCCACGTGGCATGTTCTCGGGTTCATTTTTACCGGCCGGTTGCCAGTTTTGAGCTTGGCGTCGAATTCCGATGGATTTTAAATGCGACGGATTCCGACAACCTTATAGCGACGCATTTCTTGACACCCCTGTAGATTAAAAAATAAATAAAACGCGATTTCATGTCGGAAATTCCATCAAAAATCGTGGCAATTCTTGTAGTGTAGAACAATTACCTTCTTGATGCACATGTGAATGGATCTATGATACTCTTGAAAAAGCAACAAAAAATGGTGAACACGTGATAGAACAAGAGTGGATATTCGCTCGCAATTGTTGATGGCAGGTAAGTAATGTTTTAGTTTGAAATGGTGATATAAATTTGTTTATTCTAGGACTTCTAGTTCTAGATCCTAAACCCTAAAACAGAGATCAATTCATCTACCTCAGAGATTCAAGCACCATACGCATTGAAGACAAACGGATAGTCAAGATCACATTTAACAATGATCTATCTATTTGTGTTCCGAACAAAACCTCTCCATCAACACTTTCAACATAAGAAACTTGTTTAACTTTACATTCATGGTTAGACTGACCTGGAGCTCCACATCTGGTACACCAGATATTCGAGTTAGAAGAAGGTGCCTTCTGCTGCTTATCTGATACTTCAGATATAATTTGTACTTTTAAGTCTTGCATTTGCTTCAACAGATTCGAGATATTCTTCTTCCAAACTTTATCAATTTTTGTAGATAGTTCCTTGGAAGGCTTGGACTTCTTTTTCGTCTTCTTCTCCTTCCTATGGTTCTTATCATCATCAGAAGAATTTGAGGTTTCAGTGTCAGAGTCTGCACTGGAACTTGATGACTCTAAACTATCGGTTGAATCCTCTTTCGAACTTGAATCGTCTGATAAAGCTGATGACTTCTTCTTTGTCTTCTTGCTGGAATGACGCTTCCGAGCAATCTTTGACGTTTCATAATTCTCTACTGTTGCAATGATTTCCTCTGAAGTATTCATTGGTCCTTGTCAACAGTACCGGCCAATCTTACTTGGTAGGCCTGCAAGGTACCATTCAATCTGCATTGCAAGAGGATAAACACCCACCAATTTGCCAATTAAGTATTTTATCTTTCAGGTGTACCTTCTCTTTTCTTTCTTTTGAATAGAGTTGAGACGTGCAAGCACTCGCGTAGAGTAGCCAATCTCGCAAATTGATTAATAAAGGCTTCTCTAAATAGGTCCCAAGTGTTAACGGCCGTTCGATCCATTTGGTTGTACCAAATTCGGATTTGTTTCCGTAGCAGACCAAGAAATATATGTAATTTGTCTACACTCATTCCCTCACTATTGGAAATGGCAATGGATTCAAACTGAGAAATATAAACATTTCTAATTCAGGATTGGTTTAGACTCAGGGTCAGGATCAAGATCTGAATTTGGATTAGGATTTGATTTAGACTCTGATTTAAAGCTAGGATCTGGATCAGGATGTGGATTAGGATTTTGAACAGACTCAGGAAGTTCAGGTTCAGTTTCGATTTTGGGTTTATCAAGTAAGTTGTTGAGATAAACTTTAGCTTTCTAATAAGTGGCAAAAGGTGATGTTCCACGCTGAAAAGCTTGTTGAATACCCATAAAAAAGTTCTCACGAAGGCTTCTATATCTTTCCAAATGCTCTGCTCTAGAACTGCTTCTTGTAGTTGGCATTCATCTTTAACTGACAAACATGTATATCCAACAGATTAGCAATCCCCGACAACGGCACCGAAAATAAGCATATGTCATGCTATACTTATCTTAAATGTAAGGACATGTAGCATAAAAGATTGTCGTTCTCCAAAGAGACTACTTTATGTTGTGATTTTAGATTTTTTTAACTCATTTTATTATTCTTGGATTAAGAGCTGGTTGTCAACAGACATTTAAGAGTATCGATGACCGGTATCACCGGTTAGTTGTGGTTCCAAACAATCAAAAGTAAAAGATATTGATGCCGACAATGTCATATCAAACATGATGCATTTCTTATTAGTGTATCTGACTAATTGGCCAGCCCGATATATCGGTCTGTGCTCCTAATAAAGTTTGTCGGACAAGCGAGGTCTGTTGCATCAGATAAACCAAGGTAGAGAAAGATGCAAATGTCTCAATGCATTCCAAATGAAGTGTGACAATCTGTCATCAACAACAAAGAGTGCTCATCCATAAGAACGATTGACGACTATGTTGAATCACACAAGTATCCATATGCAAAGATCAAAGCATTGATTTACAACAACACAGAGTAAGCTTTAGGATGTGTAAGTCTGAATATACGTCAGAGAAATGTAACAGTGATTCCGAAAGTTAACATCACAATTAGGTTTCAAGCAATTGATTATTCAATCGCACAATCAATCAAATGATCAATGAGTTTTAAGAAAATCTTAGCGGTGAATTTACGGTAGTTCTCATACGACAATATTAAGGCTAAAGAAGTGTCTGACCAGAGTTTCAATCACAAGCACATCCGACAAGGTGAGGCTTACCAACTGTCCGTAACAAATGTACTCAACAAATAGAAGGCTTATGAAAGTAGAGAGAAGAGAGAACTCGAAAACTCAAACACTCTCAGTGATCTCCTGATAAACTCGTGATTGTATTGGAGCGTGAATGGAGTACATATAGAGAACGAGCGCAAGAGAACGCAGCTTTCTAGTAACCGTTATGTCACTTTTTATATAGTTTGATAAACTAATTTCATTCAATGCAAAAATTACATGTGTACATTTCTTAAGTGGCATCCTTGTCATGCGACTTTGCTCTAATGAGAAACAAGCACGTGGAAGGTTACAATGTTTAATTTGAGGCGGGACCAATAGGGCTTCTGGAATGTTTCTTCCTTAGGGCTAGCCTTTTTATTAAGGTTTGTGTCATTTCACATTTACCCTTTGGAATACAATCCTTTCTTTAGTCATATTTATTTAGGTTTCTTTGTCTTCAATATATCTTTGTTTAAGTTGTCATTGTCTGGTCCATTATATATGTCTTCATATTCGGTGATTATCTTCATCACTTGAGTAGGTTAATTGGAATTTTGCATCCTCAATTCGTACTTCAAGAAAAATGGGCATGTAATATGGTATTACAGGATTCAATGACACAATTTCGGAGGATGATCATGTGCTAGCTTTACAAGCTAATGATGACGTTGAGTGTGATGCATTATCATCGGATGGTTCGACAACACACGACACACCTTCTTGATCTCACTCGTCGTCACCGTCGCCATGAGCTTTTGAAGATCAACTTATTAATGATGAAGCTATAGGAGATTTTTGGGTAGAACTAGAGATAGTCTCATTTGGTTTGGCAGATTTGTCACATGATGATGCGACAAATGATAATGATAAACCACCAAATGAATGAGTGAGATAGTACGATGTATTTCAATTTATCGTGATATTAATCATATTGCTCACAGATGCAATGACACTTTATTAATTGACTAGTTGACATCGAACAAAAAGTCGATGCGTGTGAGTACACAATTTGTGATCATCATTTTTTTGTGATACATAAATTTCTTTATTCACTTTTGCATATGGCAACCAAAGTTGATAGAAAATGGAATTCAATGTGTTGATAGGTAACAAATTCCAAAAGTGAGATCCATTTACATTCTGTTTTATATAGTGGGTTATACCGAGGGGCCTTTTTTTCATGAGTCTCGGTACTACCTCCGGTTAGCAGAGTGTCTGGAATGCCTCTAGCCACCTGGACCCTATTTACAACCCTCTCTATAAATGTCTCAAAAACAAGTTCAAATTTGGTAGGCTTATACCAACGTCAACCTCGGTATATTCTTCTCTCTTCTCTACATTGGTGAAATGTGAATGTTAGTTGCTTGTTTTGGTGGATCCTAGGGTTGATCAAAATAGTATATTTGTTGTTGTATGGACTGGTGGACTGTTGTATTGCACCATCACTCAAGCCAATGATCTTGGATCTTAGATCACTTTTGGATCGGAGTTTTTCTCATATAGGTCTTGGTTTAGCATACTCTTAAATCCACCACTTGGACCTCAAGAAAAATTCAAAAGAGATTTGAGGTGGTGTTTAAAGCTAGAGAGGAGAATGGTAAAAGCATTTTTAGGCAACAATTTTTCTCTTAAGCTAGAGAATGGCATTGACCATGTAATTCATATAGAGTGCATAATCAACCAACTTTTAAACAATGGTTCAAATGTCCTCAAAGATGATATTGTGGTTGTGCTACTTAATGACATGTCGAATGAGGACCATGTTGACATTTTCATATCCAATAACATATTTAAGGAAAATATGAGAACTGTATATAATTGATGCTTTACTTGAGGAAGAATGTAGAATGCAGAGTTCAAGTGATGTTGCCTTTAATATGTTAAGAGAAAATCTATGCAAGAAGAAAAAGACATATCGAAAGGCTAAGGAGCCACAAAAAAATGGTAAGTGCACTAAAGAGAAAGTAAATCTAACATGTAAGCCCTCTAACTTTTTGAATGTTCTAAAAGACCACTTTTTCTAAGTATTTGTAATCACAGTTCTTTAATTGTCTATGTGATTAAGGAGCTTACAACAAGATTTTCAATTTTAGTAATGATTTTCTAAAAGATGAATTCATGGATGCAAAATTGTGGTGTTTTCCGTGTTGAATATGTAGTTGTAGATGTATGGAGGGACATTGTCCTTTGCATGGAGCATAACTCTTGGAAAAAATGCATAATCATGGATGTTGGCTCAAAGGAGAGTGTTACACATGTGACCTGAACATATGTACCCTGGTTACATCCATAGTTTCTTTTTTGGACTATTATTTGTCTGTTGTCTTTATTTCTATATTTTGAATAGAAAATTTAACTATTAATTGGTAGTGAAAATGCAAAGTTTTATCACCCAACATCGATATCAATACATTGAATTTTGAAATAATTCGCATCACCTTGTGTAATAAATTAGCTATTTCATATTAGAAAATTAAAACCATGGTTACATTAAGATCTTGCATCATATGCTAATATGGTGACACATTAGCAATATATATCTCCCTCAAATGTTATATTACAAACTCCTCATGTACTCACTAAACGCTGAAGCCTATTACATCCTGATTGCCACCGATTATGCTACTAAATGGGTTAAGGCTAGAGCCACAAAGGACGCCAATGCGAAGACCATCGCACATTTTCTATATGAAAATATCATTACGCGTTTTGAATGTCCTACCGAGCTTGTTAGTGATAGAAGCTCACACTTCTTAAATGAAGTGATCGATAATCTCTTACGTCTAGTTGACCATCGCAAAAGTACCCCGTACTATCCCCGATGTAATGGCCAAGCAGAATCCACTAACAAGACCATTTGCAATATTCTGACGAAGATAGTTGAGACAAGTAGATTAGATTGGGAAACCAAGTTGTTCTCAACTATCTGCGCATATCGTACAACTCCCAAGAAGGTCACTAGATGGATCACACCATTCCACCTCATTTATGGTCAAGAGGCAGTAATGCCTATTGAATTTTTAGCCCCTTCCTTGTGCGTCCTACAAGATTTCTCTACTGATCTATGTGAGAAAGTTGCAATCGAACAAAAAGTCCAAAACAAGCTATTTACATTAGCCCAATTGTGCGAGACTTGACTCATCTCATATCATGCACAATTAGTTAACAAACGCCATCAAAAAGCCTGGCACGATCGTCACCTACGTAATAAAGATCTCCACAAAGGTGATATAGTGCTTCTCTATATCTCAAAGAAGCACCCTGGTAGATTAAAATTCAGAAGTGAAGGACCATACATAATCAATAAAGTCTTTATAAATGGAGCAATCCAGTTAGAAACACTTGACAAAGTACTCCTCGACACTGTCGCCTTGACCGAGCCACGTTTGTACCCAACAACTATAAAATGACTAAACCCAACTTCATTTGCACCTCAGAGATGTGCAAACTCTTTTTATGTTTCTAGTAACAGATTCCTAGAGATCTTTGTGCTTCCGTGCTTGTTTTTGGTGATCTTTCGCTCATTGCATTCACGCTCAGTCACTCCATCTGCCTCTCAAGCACCATAATCACCCATCAAGCACAGCCAACAAGCACCATCAACAATCATTTCAAAAATCTAACTGCCAAGAATCTGCTAGGGTGCGAACTTTTTGACTTATCTTGTTTGCACAAAGACACGTTGAGGGATAGTATTGCTGGAGCACAAATCAGCGCTCTAGTTCACTATTGGGAAAGAATCTATACTTCAAAAGTTCATCGTTATTCCTCTTTACATCTTCTGGTTTTGATGACCATGATTCTGATAAGATAGAAATAAGCATGGGCAGTCTAGATATTTATGAAATGACCACCTGGTACCAGCAAGCACATCAATTCATGACCCAATTCGAGTTCCGGACCCCTGCTTTATCTGGCAATCAGAACCCATTTGTCTTGCATATTGCTTATGCCTCATACAACCCTACAAACCGATCTTTTCGTTTTATTTTATCTCCAACCAGAACCACCTAGATAACATATATCTCTCTGGAGATGACATCGACACCTTTGGCTTCCCTCGGGGACCAAATGCAGTCACTCAAATACTCCAGAAGATAGAATCCATTGCTTACTTCAAGTATATCGATCCTTCAGTAGATAAGTGGAAGAGCAAGGATGGATATCTCGTTGACGCAATCAATGATAGACCTCTAACTACTGCATGTGCTTATCTGACCAAATACACATAGTGCTACAGGTTGAAAATTCTATGAATACCGATGCCCTTGTTACATATGATAGCATATTCAAGACTGCACGGCTAGAACTTGTATGATTGGGTCCAGTTTACATCCAACTGCCTTCATGAGTGTATCAAGAACAAGCAGCCCTCATTAGAGGAGTTCTAAATCCCAAAAAGACCCTTAATAAAGATTTTCTTTCATTTTTTCTGAAATTTTTCTTACACATGGACCAATCAAAACACTCAAATTTGAAATCTATGTAACGTAACTTTTTGAGTCCACACTAAAAATGGCATAACTTTTTAGTTGTGAGTCCGATTTTAGCAAACTTTGGTGCATTGGAAAGCGGGTTGATGAGGACTTTCCAATGATATGTTACATGATATACTTTTGAGCTACAATTAGAAAGTTATGGCAAGTCAAAGCTATTAGTGTTATTATATTTTAACTATACAAAAGAGACCTTTGCACGAATTCTGATAGGGCCTTTTTGGAGCTCAAAACTAACATATTGCCACCTTATTGGGCTACCTTGTCATGGGTATTACACTACAGTAGGTGAGCAACCAACCAAGGCTCTGAGAATTGTTAATAATAGCTGATAAAGCTTGGGAAGTTCCAGCTCCATCTAGGAGACCAAGCATGTAGCTCCTAGAAACAGGACACTATCTCCACATGGGCCACCACCACAGAGGTCGAACACGAGCATAATAAAGTTGACAATGAGAAAGCAACCCACGACATTGGCATCACATCAAGACACTGCCTTTGTCAGACACTCTTCATATCTCTATCACCAATGAGGATTGTGAGGAGTAAAGGAGTATTCAATTGAGAAGCAAAAGAGCTAATGAGAGATTTTCAAGAGGAGGAGCTTGTTGGATTTATCTCTTTTACTCTCCTAAATCCTATCTTAATCTACCTCCATTCATGCTGCTATATTTTATTTGTGTAGTTGCACAATCTACATATTTACATGTAAAATAAAACAAGTGAAAAATGCGACTGTCTGCATTTTTACTCGGGGATTTCCACAGGCGAAAAATACAACATTACCCTACAAATGCCAAAGGTGCCCTACCAATGATTTTCTAAGGCATTGGACGGAGTGTCACAATTTTTGCATTTTCACTAGCATGAATTTTAGCGAAGCCCGACGTCACGGCCTCCTCACGCTTGTCCCATGCATTGTGCAATCAGATTTGACAACGACATCAGCCACCCACGATCTCTCATAGTCAACATAACCACTTTTGTACCTTTTTCATCTACACACCTATAAAAATTATGTATTTATATTGGATACCATCTCAGTATTTAGATAGAACAGAAGATAGAACGAAACTTCACTTATAATCAGAGACAGACATTGTAGATGCTTTTGCACATTGATTCTTTCTTCTAGATGGATTGTCAGTAATAAGTTCATCACTTTTACAGATCATGATTATCTTTGTGAAGCACGCGGTTACATCCGCTATTGTTTTGTGCTCACCTGTAGTATTGACTTGTATATTTCGTTATACTTAATCTGATTACATCTCTATTTATTCTGCATTTAGATTTGTGTCAATACTACAATGCTTTTCTACGTTCTATCTGGCTTCCTTCTCAGAAGGATGCAAAGTATTTTATAACTTTTATTGATGAATTTCCCAAAAGGACTATGGTGTAATTTATCAAAAAGAAATCAGAAGCTTTTAATTGCTTCAGAATCTTCAAGGAGCGTGCATAAAAAGAGACTAGAAGGACGATCAAGGCCCTGAGGTCTGACAATGGTGGAGAGTACATCTCTACTGAATTTAAGGAGTACTGCCAGAGCCAAGGCATTGAGCAGCAATTCATCACTCCTTATAGTCCTCAGTCTAATGGCTTAGCCGAGAGGAAAAACCGTACTCTGGTTGAATCAGCTAAATGTATGCTAGCGCATGCATCACTACCCAAGAGCTTTTGGACCGAAGCTGTCTCCACTGCAGGTTACGTCCAGAATAGATGGTCAACTAAGGCCCTCTCAGGAAAAACACACCATGAGGTGTGGATGGGTTCTAAGCCTTCTATGAAAAACTTATGAGTATTCGGATGCATTGCTTACGCGTAGATCCCAAAAGACACAAGGAAGAAATTTGACTTCTAAGGTCTCAAGACCATCTTGATCGGGTATACTTCATCTGATAACACATCCAAGCTGTATGATCCCGATACCCAGCAAATATTGTATAGTTGGAATACAGTATTTATCGAGGATCAATTCGTCGACATCAAAGGCTAAGATATTGTTCCAGGAGAAAATTTATCACCTGCCATTGACATGACTATCCGAGCTTCAGGATCAAGCGTGTTCATTGTTGATCCACTATTCATCAGCAAATCAGATGAAGACGGTGTTGCTACCCAACAATAAGTCCTAGGAGTGGTTCATTAGTCGATTCCTCTCAAAAGATCAAACCGAGTGTGAACACAGCCCACAAGGTATACTCCTGAGTCTACATGTCTCTTGATACAGGAACCGACAATAGTTGAAGAGGCACTTAGCCAACAAAACTCTGATATTTGGAGAGAAGCCATGGATAGAGAGTATTTCTCTTTGATCAAGAACCAGACGTGGTCATTAGTCGAAGCTCCTACTAGCTGCAATATCATTGATTGCAAATGGATCTTTAAAAGCAAGTACAATGCCAATGGAGCGATTGATCAAAGGAAGGCAAGGCTGGTAGCACGAGGATTCACTCAGATCCCCAGTGACAACTACAGTGAGACTTTCAGTCTAGTCATCAAGCATTCATCGATCCGAGTCCTCCTATCATATGTTGCAGTTGTCAACCTTGAGGTGCATCAACTTGATGTGAAAACAACTTTGTTTTTGAAGTTCAACATGACTGATCTGGACGAAGCTCACTTATGTCTGGGCATTCAAATCCATAGAGACAGAGCGAAATGACTGATTTATATTTACTCAAAAAAGGTATCTTTTGACATATATAATTTGATGAACTGTAAGTTAGCTCACTCATCGATGGATCCTCGCCTACATTTGTCAAAGGACCAATGTCCCCAGACCAAGCAGGAAGAGGAGAAGATGAGAGAGTATCCTTATCGATCGATACTTGGATCTCTCATGTACGCAATGGTCTGTACAAGGCCTGACATCTCTTTTGCAATAAGCTCACTCAACCAATATATGGCTAATCTTGGCATTACCCATTGGAAGGCTCTCAAAAGAGTCATGAGGTATATTCGAGCTACCATGAACCAGTGCATCTGCTATGGAAAAGTCATCAACGACAATCTTCATCAGCTCAATGGATATTTTGATGCAAGCTGGGGAGGAGATGTAGACAATGGCAAGTCCACATATGGATTTACATTCTTCTTCAACGGCGGTCCTATCTAGCTTCTCAATCCATCAAAGAAGCATTTTGATTGAGAAATTTATTATCAGACATTAGTTTGAATCAATACAGCCCTGCAATCATATTCTGTTATAATCAGAGTGCTATTCCCTTATCGACCAACTCTAGATTTCACTCTATGAGTAAGCAAACACAATCCGATATCACTACATTAGGGACAAGGTTCTCAACAAAGAAGTAAGCTTAATGTACTATAGATTGTAGGACATGGTTGTAGATATATTTACAAAGGCATTAAGTGTTAATGCACACAACAGGTTTTGTGCATTGCTTAGTCTAAAGATCAAGGCATTCGCGGATCTAGATTAAGGGGGCGTGTTGGATTTATCTCCTTTACTCTCCTAAAGCCTATGTTAATCTGCCTCCATTCATGCTGCTGTATTTTTACTTGTGTTGTCGCACAGTCTGCATATTTACATGTAAAATAAGACAGGCAAAAAGCGCGACTGTCTGTATTTTTACTCGGGGATTCCACAGGCGAAAAATGCGACACTGCCCTACAAATGCCAAAGGTGTCCTACAAATGATTTTCTAAGGCATTGGACAGAGTGTCGCAATTTTCGCATTTTCACTAGTGTGAATTTTAGCTATGTAATCAGATCGAACGTGATTTCTATCACTAATATTTTGTTCGAGATTGATTGGCGTAGCCATGCATGAGGAAAGAGGGAGATAGCTTATTCTGCTACGCATGAATATTTTTTCATTCAAGTTCGTTTCTTTTCGAACTTGCTTCTTTTCGTGTTCGTTTCTTGTCGAGTTATGTTTTCTTTCACCCCTCTTTCCAACAGAGCTATCATAATAGTTGGTTGTGAGAAGCATAGGGGTGCTAGCTATGGAGTGGAGTAGATGAGGTTATGCGGGTTCTCAAGACACACGCACACACACACACATGCAAGGTGCATCAATCCCTTGAGTATTGCGAGGAAAATCCCTTGGTTTAGCATACTCTTAAATCCACCTCTTGGACCTCAAGAAAAACTCAGAAGAGATTTGAGGCGGTGTTTAAAGCTAGAGAGGAGAATGGTAAAAGCATTTTTATGCGACAATTTTTCTCTTAAGCTAGAGAATGGCATTGACAATGTAATTCATATAGAGTGCATAATCAACCAACTTTTAAACAATGGTGCAAATGTCCTCGAAGATGATATTGTGGTTGTGCTGCTTAGTGACATGTCGAATGAGGACCATGTTGACATTTTCATATCCAATAACATATTTAAGGAAAATATGAGCACTGTATATAATTGAAGCTTTACTTGAGGAAGATTGTAGAATGCAGAGTTCAAGTGATGTTGCCTTTAATATGTTAAGAGAAAATCTATGCATGAAGTATCTAAAGGCTAAGGAGTCACAAAAAAAATGGTAAGGGCACTAAAGAGAAAGTAAATCTAACATGTAAGCCCTCTAACTCTTCGATTGTTCTAGAAGACCACTTTTTCTAAGTATATGTGATCACAGTTCTTTAATTGTCTATGTGATTAAGGAGCTTACAACAAGATTGCCAATTTTAGTAATGATTTTCTAAAAGATGAATTCATGGATGCAAAATTGTGGTGTTTTCCGTGTTGAATATGTAGTTGTAGATGTATGGAGGAACATTGTCCTTTGCATGGAGCATAACTCTTGAAAAAAATGCAAGGTTTTAGGGATAATCATGGATGTTGGCTCAAAGGAGAGTGTTACACATGTGACCTGAACATATGTACCCTGGTTACATCCATAGTTTCTTTTTTGGACTATTTTTTGTCTGTTGTCTTTATTTCTATATTTTGAATAGAAAATTTAATTATTAATTGGTAGTGAAAATGCGAAGTTTTATCGCCCAACATTGATATCAATACATTGAATTTTGAAATAATTTGCCTTCATTTTGATGAATTATCATTATACACCTAAGCTCATCTAAGTTCTAACTTTGCTATATTTCTAAATTTCAACAAGAAATACATCACCTAGTGTAATAAATTAGTTATTTCATATTAGAAAATTAAAAACCATGGTTACATTAAGATCTTGCATCATATGCTAATATGGTGACACATTAGCAATATATATCTACCTCAAATGTTATATTACAAACTCATCATGCTCACTCTTATTATAAATCTCAATGTGTGATTAATAACTGGTTTATTTCTTATGCGTAAAAGGACTTGGAACAAGGAGTCGCCTTGGAGGAAGTCATTGCACCACCTCCTTGCCTTCATCTTCTCTCTCTCTCTCTCTCTCTCTCTCTCTCTCTCTCCTATCATGAAATCGTTGTGTCCTTTGATTTCTTTGCAATGACCTCCTCCTTGCCTTCGTCGTCTTCTCTCTCTCTCTCTCTCACACACACACGCACACACACACACACACACTCACTCACTTATTCTTTCCTATCAAGAATGTGTTGTGTGCTTTGATTTATTTTGCAATAATGGCAGCAAAACATCCCCACATCAAAACCACCCAATACTATAGTTTCTCTCTATAGGCTCCTATCATGTTAGCATTCTCTCAAGCCACTAGATATGTTGTCATTCCGACATGCATACAAAAAGCACTTTCTAGTCATACTATCTCATGAGTTTCATAAAAAACAATCAGCATCTGTATTAAACATAACAATAACAAACGCATAATTAGCTGAAATGAATGACTTACATTCTACCTTAAATGCACGAAGAGATTAAAACAAGTCAAATCTAATTCATTTCTTGGTAACTTGGATATTGCATACTACAAGAAGTTATACATCAATTTCGAAATGCATCTTCACAATGGCCTGACATTCCTAATGAGGTTCTATAATCTTCAAATCAATTCCAAGAGAAAGTAAATAATCATAAGAAGTTAATATAAGTTTGCAAGTAGACATGATTACAGCATGAATGCACTGTAGTTGAGCCATGTATATCTCTAGAAGAGGGTGGTTTATCGGAAAATGGTTGCTGGTGAAAATATTCTACGCAACAGCAAGAGATGGAAGTGCGAGAGGAGAGCAAGAGAGATAAGGAGCCAGCGAGCAATTAACTAAATTATTGAATAATCAACAGATCATGAGCAACAGCCTTTTACAGTGAGAGAGGCAACGGTTCACTAACCATTCCATCACGAAACGACGTAGTCACATAGAACATTAACACCATGGCATGTATATAGCTACTACACTTATTGGTTACATGGCAAGTGCTTCTCTTTTATTCTTAACTGGTGGGAAACAGAGCCATATCGGATCTGAAAGATGGAGGTCATGGCGATGAAATTAAGAAAGGCGGGGATGATGGAAATGCGATGAAGATGGGGGTTACGGCGACACAATGCGGACAGGAGGGTTGGGTGGAGATGGTAGAAAAACGGGTCATGTTGGAGGAGGCGGAGTAGAGTGAGGAGGTGGAGATGCCAGGAAAGATGGCTATGGAGGCGGCGGAGAGGGTGGAGGGGGTGAGGTAGAGGGAGGAGGTGGGGATGCCAGGAAAGATGGTGATGGGGGAGGCGGAGAAGGTTGTGGGGGTGGGGTAGAGGGAGGAGGAGGGGATGCCAGGAAAGATGGTGGTGGAGGAGGCGGAGAAGGTGGTGGAGGTGACGGTGAGGGAGGCGCGGGTGAGGGTGCAGGAGACAGACAATCCTCTGTGGTGAATGCGAACGGACCGACCAGGAAAGTCATTGGCCAAATTCTTGTAGTGAGGGAAGCACCGCTGCTACCATTGCCAATGTTAGTCTTCAGATTGCACTCCTTGTCTGGTGAGGACTCGATAAACACCCTGCACCCTTCGACTGTCCTGTTAATCCCATCAAATCCGTCGACATTGATTTCAAAATGACCAAGAAAGTCTGTTGTGGCCTCACCGAAGAAAAACGCCATCCCATGCGTATCGTTGCAAGCCACACTGACAACGGCACCTGCAACCCATTTCAACATCTATTGCTTAGCGAGAAAGTGTAAACCTGAAAGCAAATAATCAAGGCTAAGAGGAAGTTGCGGCTTACCCCATATAGGCTTCGTTACATTCACTGGTGGTCTGCCCGGCTCATCATTCTCGCATTCCTTACACAGTACAAAACCTGCAACTTCGATTTTGTCGTCAGCAAGGACCAACTTCGATGAGAAAGTGAGGACGCATAGGATTACCAGGAGGACTATCAACGCCTTCATACTGGGCGCTTAAGGATCGATCCTGGAGTTTCTTGAACTTAAACGATGAAAACTGTGTGATATTGGAAAAGAGCTAACTACCAAGTGATTTCAGGCAATCATGTAATCGCAGTCTGTAAATTCTGTAATTGTGATTGTATCAATAGCAATATACATCGCTAAAGCACCTTGGCACTAAGGCTGATGAAGGAACAAGTACTGATGACCGAACAAGCTCCTACTTTACTAACTTTACTTTAAACTAAGATAATGTACTTGTCGTCCTTTCGGCTTAGATCGAGTATACCCACTAAGGAGAAATCAAGGAGCAAACTCATGAACTCAGAAGCAAAGCATCGCCAGGCTTTATAGAATTGTGAAGTAGTAGATTGTAGTTGAGAAACTGAGCACACGTATGTTTACGCCTAGCTGTCTTTTTAAAGTCGTATTACATTTGTTTGAGGTTGACTTCACACGTCTACGCTTCACATATGCACGTCTAGAGTGACCACTTTGATGATTGGAACTTGCTTCAGAGGTTGACATAGGTTTTTTTCAACTCAAGATTTTGTAGTTGCATCCCACTTGGTTGTTTAAGGGAAATACACATTAAGTAGACACTAAGGAAATTTGGCAATCTCAAGTAGATGCTTCACAATAGTATTTCAAGGCATATTTGTGTTTTTTTCGGGTCTCCCAATAAATTTGGTAGTAGCAAATACACATTGTAAGACAATGTTTCTAAGCACAATTTTTTTTAATTCGGACTTTGAAAGGGTCCTTGGACTGGGCTTGTCCTCCCATGCTTTGCTTTATGCCTGCACATGGGCAATCCCTTGACCAAAATCTTGTTTTAGATCAACCATTGATTTGATTCCAAATATCCGATTTGCTCATTTGTCATATGTTATTTGTGGGGTGCGTGTGTGTGCACACAAACCAAGTGACTTTGAATATGTTATCACGTAGTTTGTTAAATAGTTACGTTAGTCTTAAGGTGTCTTTAATGTGAGAAATAAATGACGTTCTTGCGTGTATTTATTCAATTTAGGTGATAATTGAGAACATGAGCATGTATGCTTTTGCCTAGGTATATAATTGTCTACTTAAATTTGTGTTACATTTGTTTTGAGGTTGACTTCACACATCTACGCTTGCACGTCTTTGATGATTGGAACTTACTTTAGGGGTTGACAAAGGTTTTTTTCAACTCAAGATTTTGTAGTTGCATCCCATTTGGTTGTACATCATGAGTCTCATGTTTAAGGGACATATACACATAAAATAGATACTAAAGAGATTTGGCAATGTCAAGTAGATGCTTTACCCCTTTTTTGGATCTCCCAAGAAATTTGCTAGTAGCCAATATCATTTTTTATTCGGACTCTAAAAAGGCTCTTGCTGTAGCCCATGGTTTACTTTATGCCTACACATGGGCAATCCCTTGACCAGAAGCTTGCTTTAGATCAACAATTGATTCCAAGTATCCAATTGGCTCATATGTTATCTGTGGTATATGTGTGTGTGTGTGTGTGTGTGTGTGTGTGTGCACGTGCATGCGTGCGTGTGTGCAAAATCTAGTGACCTGAATATCCTACCATGTAGTTTGGTAAATAGATATGAGAATTATAAGGTGTCGTTAATGTTGAAAATAAATTAGGCTTAGCTATATTTATTCAATCTAGTAAGACAAGTTTGTGTTTGGGGCATACCTTGTGCTATCATGGTTCACACATTCCAAATCAATCGATAAAGCAAAAATGATGTATTGGCATAAATGATGGTTTTTAGGTCGTCATTTATGCCAATTATGCATAAACTGCATAGACTTAACACTACATGTCAGATATACATATCACATTATATAGTAATCCATCCATGTAAGTCTAAGTCTACCTCTACCTACTTATTTCATTATTGGGTATTACACCTATTGACCATTCGATCCAATATGGATACATGAATACACATCGACATACATTCAAAAGTATATGATGCATTTATATCAGCCTAGATATGTGATACCAATACATCCATCCATCACTTACATCCACTCATTTATTGACAAATTAAACCAAAAAACTTCAAAAATTGGCATTTTGGCATAAACAATGGCTTTTGAAAAGCTATCATATAAACCATCATAAATGATGGTCTTTCTAGGACATCATTTATGTCAATTAAGCTTAGAATGATGATTTAAGCCTATATGTCGCATATATCTAGCATATTATATATTAACCTATCCATGTTCATGAAGATTTACCTACTTATTTAATTAATAGGACACACTATTACACCTATCAAAGTGTTTATGTTTAGGGTTTAGGGTTTAGGGTTTAGGATATTAAACTAAAAAGACCATATGTTATGTATACTAACATGAGTGACAACCTTAATAAAATAGTGATATGCTTTGGTTAAAATGACAAGAAGTACCAACATATGAATGATTGAATCTTGTGATGATGAATAAACTGTGTTATAACCATTTTTTGTGATAAAATAATAGTTAACATAATTGTTTTTTGAATACTTACATCTTCAAAAGTTCACCTGGAGTTCTATCCAACAATCATTGAATATCAATTTAAGAATCAATCCCCCCATTTTTTTCAATTTTTTTATACCAAAATGGTGTTGACAGATTCTCTGCTTGGGATCTAGTACAATTTGGCATTTCTTACGGTTCTTTATCTCTAGTATTAGAGCTACCTGTTACCAGGCTTCTTCGGGCATTACATTCTTGGTTTGATGCCCAAATCAGGTAGAGGGATCTGAAAGCGTTGTAGTTTATCCTGCCTGTCGGAGGATAGATGGGTTTGTCACTCTTGAACTGTATTCACATGCATGTATTACCAAACATGCAAACCAAGATGTCAACAAAAAATCAGCATGCAACTCAATTGAGCATTAATTGGAATCCTACTAGTTATTGCTACAAAAATGAGTTGAATAGATCATTGTAAATGAACCTAATCTACATGCATCAAGATAGAATCAAGAAACTAGAAACAAGAAAACTAAATAGATAGCATTATCAATGTTCAAGAATCAAGAAACACTCATTTCTTGATTCCTGGACAGTCCAAGAACATCAAGAACTAGAATGTATGAGAATTTGCAAGATTTTAACCACATTTCTAGCCTATGTAGTTTATTGAATGCTTGATTCTACACTAATCCACAAAGCAAGAAATCTAATCCACAAGTAATCCACAATGCATAAGAAAAGAAAGCAAGAAACTAAACTAAATCCACAACCACACACAAAAGATGGAAGGGCATGATCATAAAAGAATCACTCAAGAAACCCATCATGATCAAGGAGCTAATTGCTTGGTAATACTCATGGAGGTTCTTCTCATTAATAACGAGTAGAGACAATACATAAAAAGTTCCTTCATAGAAGAGGGGACCTCTTAAATAAGCAAGAGAGGTGCTTAGTTGGAGTGTTCATAGATTTTGTGATTGAGAATTTGTGAAACGTGGTTATTTGGGTTTCTTTTCTCTGGTTACAGATTGTTCTGCCTGATACTAGGCTGTTGGGCGTTAGATTCTTAACTTCTTCGTTCATTGCCCAAATCAGGCAGAAAGGTTTGATTCATGTTGTAGTATATGTTTTAAATCCAGCTTGTCAATGGGATTCTACTCTAAAACAAGAAACAAGAGATCAATCCACTCTACTCCACAATGCATGATAAAAGAGAGCAAGAGATTAATCTAATTCCACAACGACACTCAATGGGATGGAAGGGCATGCTCATAACGGAATCACTCAAGAAAGCCATCATGAACAAGGAGCTCCAATAATGCCAAAACTCGTGGAAGATCTTCTTTATTCAAAACAAGAGAATGACCATACAAGTAAAGCTCCCTTACAAGAGAGGGGGCCTCTTAAATAAGCCAATGAGTTTCCTAGGTGGAGCCTAAGTGGCAGTTCCACAATTTAGCAAATTACAAGTGGAATTAGTTCTTCCACTAGAGGTCACCATCAAAAGGTGGCTCACTCTACTTTATTTAAGGGGGGTCTACAACATTTATTGCAAATGTCTACTTATACTTGCTCCTACATGGTCATTCCATCACTTGGAATTCACCATGAAGCTCATGAGGCTCACATAATTTCCAACTATTGTCATAGCTTGTACTTCTCGACTCTCATGATTGGCTCTCATTCTTCATCCTCTTCTTCTTCTCTCAGAGACCTCTTCAGTCTAGGGTGAGAGGTGCTTTTAGAATAGCTCTGGCCCAACATTTTGGGGATTCCTCATAATCAGCCAACATCATCCTCCCCTAATTTGTTGCAGGACCCACTGCAACACATGTCGAATGATATCACTTTTGCTTGCGCCTTGGCACTTGGGAAAGCGTAGATCTTCTTTCACTTGCGTAAAACCAAGTGTTCATTTCCACAAAACTGTGTTGCAAAATTGAGATCTCTAAATAGCCCTTTACATTCTAGCCTACTTGAGAACCTCTTGCGTGTCCTGCTCCCCTTGTTGCTTCATGGACTATTTTTGCGTACTCAGTTTCCTTCCCAGGGCTTCATATACTTGGAAACGTAATTTATTTCAGAATGGTAGTGGCCCCATGTAGTCTCGCACCTTCTGGATGAATCTGAACTCCCTCCAGTCTTCCACCACCATGACATAGCGAGAAGACATGAATGCCTCTCTATAAGAGAGTTAGGCCATCATTTGGTGGTCTTTTTCTGACTGGAGAGCTATGTTGGGATTGATCCCAAAAGCATTCTTGGATCATGAGAAACGCTATGGATCTACAATACTTAGCACTTTCTCATACGCACAAGTCAGCACTAGACTTATGTTTATGGCCAAAGTCCAACAACTGCAACCTCAAATCATTGATCGTTCATCGATCGTTGAGCTCTCTAAAACCCTCGGAATAACCAACCAGTTGACATCCTCCTTTCGTGGTCGTTCCGTCGGCTAGAGATTTTTTCTTTTGATTGGCATATAGAAGGGGTCAACCCTCTTCCAAGATGGTGCCCTTAAATACTCTTGCAAACTCCTATCCTTCAGGATATTATTCTCCACTCTGGCTGTGGCTGTAGGGTGGAATATTGGCTCTGGTCGAGGTCATCTTTTCTCCCCCTCATGTTTCTGGGGTATTTTTTGTCAAACCTTTTTGACTCTCATGCATCAGCCATCTGGGGTCTTGGCTCATCGGTTGGGTCGCCTTTGGATTTTGTTATGGCTTTGCCAGATAGTCATCAGGTGCCTTGGCACCCTTATTTTCTTTTCTGGCCCATTCACTTGTTGAGGGCTCAGCTTCACCCACGTTGAAACCAGCAGGTCGTGGTGAAAATCTTCGATGGTCTAGTAGATCAGCCTGAGGGTCATCAGATTCTCCAACATTAGTGTTAGTTTCAAGTAGGTCTGGTGGAGTGTGATTTGGTGAAAGTGTCATGAATTTGGCATGCTTATCAGGTATGGGATTCTCGACAAGGTTGTATGCAGCATCGGGAGAGCCAAGTTGTTCTAAGGACTCGTCTCATCATGCCTTGTACGTCTCGGGAGGCCATTGATGTGGTCTCAAAAGTCAACTTAGAAGAGAATGGAAGAATTGATGGTTGGAAAACGGGGTATGTGGGGATGAAGGTTTGGAAAAAATCAAATGAAGAGAAATGGAAAATTTGATAGTTAGGTGGGAGGATAGAGAAGCCCCAAGAGACAGCTTTAATCCTTTTGCCATTCGATCCTGAGCTGCCATCTAACTGATGAGAGGGCCCGTCGTATCTAGTAGTTCTGTCATATCTGTTATCGTCCTTTGTCTTCTGATCAAAAATTTCCACTTGGGCCTTGCACGCTGTGTTCCAAAGTTGGTTCACTTTGTCCAAAACCTGTTACAGGGCCTTCGTCACTTCTTCTAGCTGTTTCTGGGACTCTGGAATGACGTTTGCTAGTTTTTCCGCAACACGTTCAAAGTTCTATTTGTCAGCTTCCCTCTCTTTAGTAAGCCTGATATATTTTTTCATTCGGATCGCTGAGGCTTGAGGGAGCTGTACCAAAATGTCTTCTGGCTTCACAGAAGGGTCGTCAACTATCATTGCTTCAGATAATCCATCATGAGCTTGGTCGATCTGGCTCAACTATTGTTTAAGTCGATTCTAAATGTCGTTTAGCTCTTTGGCTTGCTTGCCCAGGGTGGCTTGCAATTCCATTATTGATATCTTTTTTTTCTCAGTCTCGTCTTTTTTCTTTTTGATCTATTTTTGCTGCTCTACTATGACTTGGTCTTGCTTCTTTACTTTGTCTTCCAACTCTTTCTGTTGGCTCACCAACCAATGTACATGGTAGCTAGTATCGGATAGGCTTAATATAGAGTGTTTGGCTACCTTTGAGAGCTCGTCGGGGTTAGGAAGAATGGGATATCTGTTAGGGCATGGTGAAATGGTGTTAGTCCAAAGAATAAGATTTGAGAAGGATGTGGATGTGGAAATGGTGAAAATGGAGTAACATTAGTGGTAGCGGTGAATGTGAGAGTGATGGGTGGATCAGCAGGTGGGTGGATGTGGTGATGGTATCTGGTGAGATCTGATTTCCTCTAGGTTGGTCTTCCTTTCCTTTGTCAATGTCATCCTCTATGTTGATCAGGTCCACAACATCGAAGTAGGATGAACTGTCTGTAATAACGTGGACTGCTCTTGATCTTTTGTGATTGTTGTTGTATCTTTGGGAATGGCATTCCCATCTCCCTCCCCTCCCAAAATTTGTGCCTATTGGGGTGTGGGGTTTGGTTGGATGTTAGCTTATGTTTGTAATAGTCGATCTACAGCTGTTGGTAATA
Source organism: Diphasiastrum complanatum (assembly GCA_029204225.1). NCBI lineage: Eukaryota > Viridiplantae > Streptophyta > Lycopodiopsida > Lycopodiales > Lycopodiaceae > Diphasiastrum > Diphasiastrum complanatum. Next base: position 21,156,957 of record CM055099.1, read on the forward strand.
GTCGATCTATAGCTGTTGCCAAAAATTCTACTTGGACTGCATGTGCTATTTGCGATGTTGGCGCATTGGTGTGTGAATTAGTATGGGTGGAGTTGCAACTGAATCTTTTTGAGAAACTTGTGAATTTGTGGTAGTGGCTGCAACTACAGATGTATCGGCACCATCAGCACCATCGGCAACATCAGCACCATCAACACCATCGGCAACATGAGGTGGTGACGAGTGTTGTTGGGAGGCTGTATACGACGTAGAGTTGTCAGCTTGTGAATCCGTCAACCCAGATCAAATTTGTTGAGACTGGGTAGCTGCTCTCATGGATCTTGGCTTTCTGATGAGTTTGTCGCCATCAGATTCTGTCTCATCCATCTTTGTGTTCTCTAGAGGAGGCCTGGCTTTCATCTTGTTTCTCTACCTCATTTTTCATGTCTCTAGTAGTTGGGCATGGGTGTGGTGTCATCTTGCTGAGCCGAAGACCCTTCTGGAGCAGTGTCTTGATGTGATGCCGAAGCCTTATTATGCTCGTGTTCGACCTCTTTGGTGGTGGCCCTTGTGGAGATAGTGTCCTCTTTCTAGGAGCTGCATGCTTGGTCTCTTGGATGGAGCTAGAACTTCCCAAGCTTTATCAGCTATTATTCTCAGAGCCTTGGTTGGTTGCTCACCTACTGTAGTGTAATATCCATCACAAGGTAGCCCAGTAAGGTGGCAGTAGGGGAGTTTTGAGCTCCAAAAAGGCCCTATCATAATTCGTGCAAAGGTCTCTTTTGTATTATTAAAAAATAATAACACTGATAACTTTGACTTGCCATAACTTTCTAATCATAGCTCAGAAGTATATCATGTAACATATCATTGGAAATTCTTCATCAAACCACTTTCCAATGCACCAAACTTCACTAAAATCGGACTTACCACTAAAAAGTTATGCCATTTTTAGTGTGGGTCTATCTGTAAGGACTCGGCTCGATCGAGATATGTAATAGAGTTCTGGAGGGACTCGGCTCAATTGAGACTGGTAATAGAGTTTTGGATGGATAGACTTGGTCAAGATTGGACCGATGGACTCGTGTCAGTCCAGATGTGATTCAATGGCTTGGTCCAGATGTACTCAAGTACTTGTTTGATATGTGACTCAACTACTCAGTTGAGATATGAGTCAAGGACACGATTGAGACTTGATGCGAGGACTCGGTTGAGAACTAACTGAAAGGCTCAGGGTCAAGAGGAAACTGAGATGGCTCTGTCCAGAGATCGAAAGTTATGACTCGGTCTAGAAGCAGTTTGAACAAAGTTGAAAAATGGTGTTGTGGTGAAATTGCTTTATAGACAAAAAAGCGGAATAAAGGTGAACTTTTGAAGTATAGATTCTTTCTCAATAGTGAACTAGAGTGCTGATTTGTGCTCTAGCAACACTATCCCTCAACGTGTCTTTGTGCAAAAAAGATATGTCAAAAAGTTTGCACCCTAGCAGATTCTTGGCAGTTAGGTTTTTGAAATGGTTGTTGATGGCGCTTGTTGGCCGTGCTTGATGGGTGATTATGGTGCTTGAGAGGCAGATGGAGTGATTGAGCGTGAATGCAATGAGCGAAAGATCACCAAAAACAAGCACGGAAGCACAAAGATCTCTAGGAATCTGTTACTAGAAACATAAAAAGAGTTTGCACATCTCTGAGGTGCAAATGAAGTCGGGTTTAGTCATTTTATAGTCGTTGGGTACTAACTCGGCTCGGTCAAGGTGACAGTGTCGAGGAGTACTCTGTCAAGTGTTTCTAACTGGATTGATCCATTTGGAAAGACTTTATTGATTATGTATGGTCCTTAACTTTTGAATTTTAATCTACCAGGGTGCTTCTTTGAGATATAGAAAAGCACTTTATCACCTTTGTGGAGATCTTTATTATGTAGGTGACAATCGTGCCAGGCTTTATGATGACGTTTGTTAACTAATTGTGCATGATATGAGATGAGTAAAGTCTCGCACAATTGGGCTAATGTAAATAGCCTGTTTTGGACTTTTTGTTCGATTGCAACTTTCTCACACAGATCAGTAGAGAAATCTTGTAGGACGCACAAGGAAGGAACTAAAAAACCAATAGGCATTACTGCCTCTTGACCATAAACGAGGTGGAATGGTGTGATCCATCTAGTGACCTTCTTGGGAGTTGTACGATATGCCCAGATAGTTGAGAACAACTTGGTTTCCCAATCTAATCTACATGTATCAACTATCTTCATCAGAATCTTGTAAATGGTCTTGTTAGTGGATTCTGCTTGGCCATTACATCGGGGGTAGTACGGAGTACTTTTGCGATGGACAACTAGACGTAATAGATTATCGATCACTTCATTTAAGAAGTGTGAGTCTCTGTCACTAACAAGCTCAATAGGACATCCAAAATGCGTAATGATATTTTCATATAGAAAATGCGTGATGGTCTTCGCATTGGCGTCCTTTGTGGCTCTAGCCTCAACCCATTTAGTAGCATAATCGGTGGCAATCAGGATGTAACAGGCTTCAGTGTTTCTGGATGCTGGGTTGACTCGGCCCAACAACATCTATACCCCACTTATAGAAAGCTTTGCGTTCTATAATTGGGGTTAGCGATGTAAAGTCAACTTTCATTGTCTTTTTGGCTTGTTGACAAACATCACATATTTTTACAGTAGCAAATGTATCCTTAAACAGTGACGGCCAGCATAATTCTGTCGCTTCAACAGAGAAGTGACAACCACCAATGCCTTCATGTGCTTGAGATATGATAGGTCGTATCTCAGATTCATAAGCGCATCGATGTATAGTACCGTCAGCAACCCTTTTATATAAATGTCCGGTGATAAGTTGAAAGGGTGCCGCTTTTAGTAAAAAATTTCTTTTGGCTACTTGATTTAGTCCTCCTTTAAGTCTACTAGTTGTAAGGAACCGAGTGATATCCTCAGACCAAAATGGAGTGGCATCAATCTTCGGGCAAATTTTGACTAGGGATTGGTCCAGCCAAAATGCCTTAGTGAGAGAAGGATCCACACTATCCTTACACAGATGATCAAAATCTGACTGTTTCCTATTATGGGGGTCCCACTGATTACCTCGTACTCCCGAGTCAATGAGAGTTTTTCAGGCTCTCAGGGATATGTCCAACGGGAGATCGTCTTGATCATAGTGCTCACACAAATCCAAGTGCGGCTATTGATACATAGTGAATAGACGGTCTGTGCTACCCAACGATGATGTTCTCATATGTAAAAAGTGGCTAGAATGAGGAATCCATGTGTGTTTATCTCTATGGCATTGTCTCCAATATGAACCTGTCAAGTTGTGGTGTCAAATGCTATGACATCTATATTCGCGAGCCCTAAAACATGTAAGACATTAGAGGAGTTCTAAATCCAAAAGGGCCCTTTGTAAAGATTCTTTTTATATGTTTTCTCAATTTTTTCTTACACATGGACCAATCAAAACACTCAAATTTGAAATCTACGTAAAGTAACTTTTTGAGATCACATTTTGATTCCACACTAAAAATGGCATAACTTTTTAGTGGTAATTGCGAATTTAGCGGAGTTTGATGCATTGGAAAGCCTCGACAAGGGCTTTCCAATGATATGTTACATGATATACTTTTGAGCTATGACTAAAAAGTTATGGCAAGTCAAAAGTATTAGTATTATAATATTTTAATAATATAAACTACATCTTGCACGAATTCTTAAAGGGTCTTTTTGGAGCTCAAAACTCCTCTAATGCCAAACAGAATTTGTGTGGGCCAAAATGCACTCCATTCATGACATAGTTCTGCGTGTACACCTATGGCTGTCAAGATCATTTGTTGGTTTCAATTGTAGGTGCTGGCTCTTCTTCCGAAGTTTGGGCAATGCGTTTGAGAATTGTAGTTAGATCGTCATTAGTCGAGCTGGAGGAGGAGGCTGATGGGGTACCACTAATTCAGTATAACTGATCGGATGGTTGTTAAGCCTACACACACCCAACTTAGATTGACTGCTAATTCATACACAATTGAAGTGCTTCCATATGTTCTATGCCTAACTCGAAACAATCAATCTCTGGGAATGAGAAAACGCTAGACATAAGGGTTATAAAAGTGGTAATAGGTTGCTTCTTGTCATACTACTTGACCTAAGTCTCCTGGTAGGGGTAGGTCACCTAGTGCCGTACTTGTCACAGAAAAACCAAAGATGTTAACGCTTGCTCAATAGGTTGCAATTGTAAGGTCCATGTAGTTACTGATATCCGTTGTTGATTTATCTTGATTTATAATGTAGCCCTCACTCGAAATCCTTCATTATCGACCTCTAGTGCTAAGTCTCCAATTCGACGGCCACATAATGTGGTATCGAGTCCTATGATGGTCACATAGAGTCCAATGAAGCGAAGTATGGGACAATATCGTTGTGGTCGGTGCTCATCTATCATGCCTTGATTTGTAGGCCCTTTATCTCACTGTACGATGTTATGTAGTGGCACTGTTCTAGGGGTACTAGTGGCAAAGACCTTTACTCAGCATGGGTGAAAGTTTTAAGCCTCTCAACAACTCTAGAAGGTGTGGGTCTTGTTCTAATCAAGTCTTGTATTTGTCACAGATTTCATAATATTTAGCCATTGAACTTTTAGAACATTACATTCTCTCCTATTCACTCTTCTCTGCACTAGGTGTGGTCTTGATCATAACTCGTCAATGTTGGACCTTCATTTCTCAAAATAGTTCTAGAAGGTGTGCATTCCTTTCATCCAGAGTTCGCTTATCATGACTTGCTTCTTGATGATAAGAGAAGCTTTGAAAAGTCGACGACCCATTCAAAGTTTTTGTTCAGAAATCGTCTTCTTGAGACAACTAATGATAGCATCTATTTTTATGACTTTCGTTGATGTTTATCCAAATTCATGTCTATCTTGGGATTCGATCACAGCATATTAGAATAGTATTTCAAACTTGATCTCAGCCTAAGGTGAACTTTAAAATATTGTAGTATAAGGCCCTTAGGATGGTATCACATTTTCTAGATGATGTTCCAATGGTTGGCATAAAAAAATCCCCATGTATTATGTCATGATTTCTTTCACGTGCTTTTTAGAAAAATGCTTTGCTTAGTACATGATGATGACATTGTTAGCCCCTTTCAAGTAACCGCCATAATTCTGCTCGGAGGATGATCTTAATAGTCGCTTTGACAGAGAAGTGACAACCACCAATGCCTTCATGTGCTTGAGATATGATAGGTCGTATCTCAAATTCATAAGCGCATCGACGTATAGTACTGTCAGCAACCCTTTTATATAAATGTCCGGTGATAAGTTGAAAGGGTGCCGCTTTTAGTAAAAAATTTCTTTTGGCTACCTGATTTATTCCTCCTTTAAGTCTGCTAGTTGTAAGGAACCGAGTGATATCCTCAGCCCAAAATGGAGTGGCATCAATCTTCGGGCGAATTTTGACTAGGGATTGGTCCAACCAAAATGCCTTAGTGAGAGAAGGACCCACACCGTCCTTACACAAATGATCAGAGTCTGACTGTTTCCAATTCTAGGGGTCCCACTGATTACCTCGTACTCCCGGGTAATGAGAGTTTTTCAGGCTCTCAGGGATATGTCCAACGGGAGATCGTCTTGATCATAGTGCTCACACAAATCCAAGGGCGGCTATTGATACATAGTGAATAGAAGGTCTGTGCTACCCAACGATGATGTTCTCATATGTAAACAATAGCTAGAATGAGGAATCCATGTATGTTTATCTCTATGGCAATGTCTCCAATATGAACCTCTCAAGTTGTGGTGTCAAATGCTATGACATCTATATTCATGAGCCCTAAAACATGTAAGACCAAACATGAATATGTGTGGGCCAAAATGCACTCCATTCATGACGTAGTTCTGCATGTACAGCTATGGCTGTCGAGATCATTTGTTGGTTTCAAGTGTAGGCGTTTACTCTTCTTTTGAAGTTTGGGCAATGCGTTTGAGAATTGTAGTTAGATCATCATTAGTCGAGCTGGAGGAGGAGTCTTATGTGGTACCACTAATTCAGTATAACAGATCGGATGGTTGTTAAGCCTACACACACCCAGCTTAGATTGGCTGCTAATTCATACACAATTGAAGTGCTTTCATATGTTCTATGTCTAACTCAAAACAATCGATCTCTGGGAATGAGAAAACACTAGACATAAGGGTTATAAAAGTGGTAATAGGCTGCTTCTTGTCATACTACTTGACATAAGTCTCCTAGTAGGGGTAGGTCACCTAGTGCCGTACTTGTCACGGAAAAACCAAAGACGTTAACGTTTGCTCAATAGGTTGCAGCTGTAAGGTCCATGTAGTTACTGATATCCATTGTTGATTTATCTTGATGTATAGTGTAGCCCTCACTCGAAATCCTTCATTATCGACCTCTAGTGCTAAGTCTCCAATTTGACGGCCACGTAGTGTGGTATCAAGTCCTATGATGGTCACATAGAGTCCAGTGAAGCGAAGTATGGGACAATACCGCTGTGGTCGGTGCTCATCTATCATGCCTTGATTTGTAGGCCCTTTATCTCATTGTACGATGTTATGTAGTGGCACTGTTCTAGGGGTACTAGTGGCAAAGACCTTTACTCAGCATGGGTGGAAGTTCTAAACTTCTCAACAACTCTAGAAGGTGTGGGGCTTGTTCTAATCAAGTCTCATATTTGTCACAGACTTCATGAACTTTTAGAACATTCCACTCTCCCCTATTCACTCTTCTCTGCACTAGGCGTGCTCTTGATCATAACTCGTCAATGTTGGACTTTCATTTCTCAAAATGGTTCTAGAAGGTGTGCATTCCTTTCATCTAGAGTTCGCTTAACATGACTTGCTTTTTGATGATAAGAGAAACTTTGAAAAGTCGACGACCCATTTTGTTCAGAAATCATCTTCCTGAGACAACTAATGATAGCATCTATTTTTATGACTTTCATTGACGTTTATCCAAATTCATATCTCTCTTGGGATTCAATCACAACATATTAGAATAGTATTTCAAACTTGATCTCAGCCTAAGGTGAACTTTAAAATATTGCTATATAAGGCCCTTAGGATGGTATCACACGTTCTAGATGATGTTCCAATGGTTGGCATAAAAAAAATCCCCATGCTTTATGTCATGATTTCTTTCACGTGCTTCCTAGAAAAATGCTTTGCTTAGTACATGATGATGACACTGTTAGCCCCTTTCAAGTAAGCCCTTTATACATATCCCCCCCTTCTATTATCATCGTACAGGTTGTGATTTAGTGTGCATTTCTACATGTAATCCCTTTCTTTTCAATGTCTTCCAGTTTTACGCACTACAAGAGGACGGGCCAAGGCTTTTTTTGAGCGTTTCTTTGAAAGATAGTCTTTAATGCTTGAGCCTCGGGTCCGGTGTTTGGCCTCGGAATAAGCCTACCAAATTTGAACTTGGTTTTGAAATATTTATAGAGAGAGATATAGAGAGGGTTATAAACCCATTGGAGGACCTCGGAACATACATCGGAATACTGAAGCTAATTTGAGGGGTATACCGAGGCTGACGTTGGTATAAGCCTACCAAATTTGAACTTGTTTTTGAGACATTTATAAAGAGGATCCAAGTGGCTAGAGGCATTCTAGGACACTCTGCTAACTGAGCATAACACCAAGATTGATGGAAAAAAGGCCCCTCGGTATAACCCACGGTATAAAACATAATGTAAATGAATCTCAGTTTTGGAATTTGTTACCTATCAATACATTGAGTTCCATTTTCTATCAACTTTGGTTGCCATATGCACAAGTGAATAAAGAAGTTTATGTATCAAAAAAAAATGATGATCACAAATTGTGTACTCACATGCATCGACTTCTTGTTCAATGTCAACTAGTCAATTAATAAAGTGTAATTGCATGTGTGAGCAATATGATTAATATTACAATGAATTGAAATACATCGTACTGTCTCACTCATTCATTTGGTGGTCCATCATTATAATTTGCCACATCATCATGCGACAAATCCGCCAAACCAAATGCGTCTATCCCTAATTCTACCCAAAAATCTCCTATAGCTTCATCATTAATAAGCTGATCTTCAAAAGCTAGTAGTGACAATGACATTGAGTGAGATCGACAAGGTGTGTCATGTGTCATCGAACCATCCGATGTTGATGCATCACACTCAATGTCATCATTAGCTTGTGAAGCTTGCACATGATCATCCTCCGAAATCATGTCATTGAATCCGTCATCACGATCTTGTTCTTGAGGTGCAAAAGATTTTGAGCTTTTTACTGCTTTTGTGATAGTATGCATGTGTGCCACTTTGACGGTATGTGTAGTGGAAGTTGGGACACGCGTCCCGTAACAGGGACCGAACTGCCATGCAACGGTACCCCACAAAAATTAGACTGTGTATATGTACCTTTCAGTCTCTTTTGTATATACAGTTTAGAAGTGTTCTCTTGGGTTGGTGTGTGATCTCTCTTTACTGCTTATCTATTTGATGTTAGATAGCTTGCAAATTAGCTAACTATACTGCTAGTAAGATCCTTGACATGGTATTAGAGCCTGGGAGTGGTGCAGTTCATGGTTAGCAAGAAATCGAATTCTTGGAGAATTTGAAGAATTGGATACGGTAGGCTTTGCAGTCAATCGATTCAATTGGTCAACAAGCAACTTGATTGAGTTGGATTGAGAAAGAGCAAGTTTTGGAGCGTTGTCACCCTGTACTCAATCAATTAATCACCAATCGACAATCTAACAGTTCCAGTGAGTGAGATGTAGTAGGGCGACCTCTTTCAGACATGTATCTGTGAGAAGAGCTCAAAGGAAGAATAGCTAAAGCTTAAAAGGCAACAAAAACCCCATAGCGAGGGTTTTTATCTATAAAGTAGCTTACTTCTCTCTAAAGAAAGAGTTTCCGGTAGCTGAAAAACTATGATCAAGGGCGCAGTACTTGCAGGAAGCAGATTTGAAGAGGCCATAGACAGCCACAACCCACATAGGAAGAGACAGGTGAAATTTCGCTGGTTTCTACCATAGCCATAGCTTGAAAGCTTGAAAAACAGAGGAGAGAAATAGAGATCGTCGCGATGGACAGGTCGCGCGCGCCCAAAGGAGAGAAACGGTTTGTGTATGGAAGGGTCTAGCGGTCAGGGTAGAATGTTACAATGCCCATGTTGCTTGCAGATCATCGGATCTTGTCAACGACTATGATTGATTTCCTAGGGAATGATCTAGAACTGTGGATTTGAAGATATCCATTGGATTGTCAAAATTCAAATCTCACATTTCATGTGAAGGGGTCCGAAGGACAGAATGGCCTTGAACTTCATAAACAATTTTCAAGCTGAAAGGGACCCTGAAGGTCAAATTCATTCGAAGAAAAGTTTTACTTCAAGGTGAAGAAATAGTGTATTTTCTTCAAAGGCCCTTATCTTTTAGCCCTTTTCTCCTTTTAGGGCCGTCCAAAAGCCAAAATCCTCCAAATTAAGGGCAGGAAAGGACTATACCCTGCAAGTATGGTATCTGAAAATAGAGGGATTGCTGTGAAGAAAATGTTTGGAGCAAGCTAAAAGTCTTTTCACCATTCCAGTGGGCAAGCAGTCAGGAGTTGGTGACGAAGGGCATTTCAGAGGACGACACCGATTTGGCTTCCGATTTGGCAAAAAAGCGGCGGGAGGTCCTGGAACTTTTTTGCTCAGACCTTAAAGTTGACTTTTAGAAGTATAAGCTTGTCATTGGGCTCATTAAGACACTATAGGAGCAATTTTTGGCAAAATGGTAGGATTGGGAGAATCTGTGCTTGGAGAAGCTAGTAGATTGGATGGGATATCCAATTATAGCATTTGGAAATTCAAAATAAAAAGTATTTTCATGGAAAAGGAGTTGTGGGACATTGTCACTGGGGTGGAACAACGACTAGCTACAACTCCATCCGATATTCGTGCATTTGACAAAAGGACCTAGAAGGCCTTATCCTTGATAAACTTGTTAGTGAAGGATCATGTCATTGCCCACATTAGTGAAGCTGTATCAGCAAGAGGCGCTTGGGATGCACTCAAAACATAGTTTCAGACGACGAACCCCTCTCGAATGATGTTTTTTAAGAACCAAACTCATAAGTGTTTGCATGGAGGAGAATGAGGGCATAAGGTCCTATTTCACACGAATAAAGGAGTTACGAGACCAATTGACAGCTATTGGAGAGCCAATAAGAGATGTTGAGCTGGTTTACACAGCTACAAATAGCCTATCTGAAAATTTCCAAATGTTTGCAAGTGGCATTGCTTCGAGGGAGAGGCTACCGACATTTGAAAACCTTTATGGCATCATTCTACAGGAGGAACAAAGGCGTGAAGTGGTAAAAACTTGACTTCCCACATTGAAAGATCAAGCAATGCTAGCCAAAGGAAAGCATAGATACAAGAAGCAACCCCAGAAGTCGAATGTGAAGGATGACAATCAAAGATCCACATCAGGCAAGAAGAAGAAAGACAACTGTTTCTAATGTCAAAAGCCTGGACATTGGGCAAGAGATTGTCGCAAGAAGAAGGCAGATATTAAGAGGGGCAAAGTGAAGCAATTGACCAATTTTGTCGAAGAAGAGAATGATAGCGATAACGAAGATCAAGGCACGACATTTGTGACAATATTAGCATCGCAACATTCCATTGATCATACACATTGGTATGTGGACTCAGGAGCAACGAGACACATGACTGACAACAAATCATGGTTTAAAAACATGGAGCTTACTGATGAAGGAGATAGAGTTGCGCAGGCGAATGACAACAAGTGCCAAATTCATGGAGTTGGTGCAGTGTCTATTCAATTTCCTAATGGACATGTGAAGGTAATTGAAAATGTGTTCTATGTTCTTGGCCTTTTATTTGTTGGTACAATGACAAATCATAAGTTGAAGGTGGAGTTCAACGACAAGAAATGCTAGATCAAGGATGTGAAATGGGGTTTCAAGGTGATTGCTGATGGCTTTAAAGATAAAACTTGTGGTTTGTACAAGTTAAATGTTGTTGTTACGAAGTGCAATGTGTTAGCATCTATGTCTATATTACAAAGTGATTTATGGCATAGATGTATGGGTCATTTGAACTTCAAGAGCTTGAGGCTACTTCGTAAGCTCAAGATGGTAACAGGTTTACCTAGTTTGGATGACAAGGAAGAGTTCATTTGCAAGGAGTGCATGCTAGGCAAGTTACACAGGAAGAAGTTCAACAAAGAAGGAGCAACAAGGGCAAAATGAGTGCTTGAGTTGATACACTCTGATCTATGTGGGCCAATGAAGGTAATGTCTATTGGTAAAGCATTTTATTTGCTAACCTTCATTGATGATTACTCACGAAAGACCTGGATCTACACTGTTAAGCAGAAGTCTGACACATTTGGATGCTTCAAAAGCTTCAAAGCATTGGTTGAAAATCAGTTAGGTGCTAAGATCAAGGTACTCAGAGCAGATCGTGGCGGTGAGTATCGTTCCACAAATTTTATTCATTTTTGCATGGAGCATGGCATTAAATAGGAGTTTGCGCAAGTTGATACACCTCAACAAAATGGGGTAGCTGAAAGGAAAAATCATACCATTGTCGAAGCAGCTAGGGCAATGATGACACATTTGGGAGTTACTGATTTTTTATGGGATGAAGTTGTCAAAACTGATGTGTTCTTGCAAAATAGAAGCCCTATCATTGTTGTACATAATCACACACCCAAGGAGACATTCACTGGTAAGAAGCCTCAGATGGATGGGTTGCGAGTATTTGGATGCCGAGTGTATGGTCACATACCTAAGAGCGAGAGAACCAAAATGCAGGTAAAGGCCTTGAAGTGCAGTTTTACAGGATATGATGAACAAACCAAGGGATATAGATGTTATGATCCAGAGGGGCTATGTGTGCACATAAGCCGTGATGTCTTATTTGATGAAATCCATAGATTTGGGGATGAAGAAAAGAATAATGATGAGCTATGTAAGCTTCTCAAAGAGGATGAAGTAGTTTTACCAACACAGGAAGATCATGATGATGATGATGAGGGACATGGTACTCCTCCCACCATAGAGACAAGATGGAGAGTGAGAAACAAATCTATTGGATCAGAAAAAACTCAGGTAGCAGGTGATAAAAGGAAAGAGCAAGATGCACCATGGGATTCCTATTCACCTCATAGTGGATCACCTCAGCGTAAGTTACCTAAATGGTATACTAAACTCATGAGTGACAAGGAAAGCGAAATTGTCGAGCCTAGTAAGGAGGGAGAGTTGCGGCATTCCACAAGAGAGAGGAAGGAACCTGACAAGTTTCAAGTAAATCTTGCACTTATGAGTGACATTATTTCATCTACTAAACCCTCTTGCCTTGAGGAGGCCAAAAATCAGGAGATATGGCAAAAAGCAATGCAGGAGGAGATTGATTCCATCAAACACCATGACATGTGGGAGATAGTGGATCTTCCAAAGGACAAAAGACCCATTGGCCAAAAGTGGGTATACAGGACAAAGTACTATGCCGATGGAACTATTGCAAAACCCAAAGCAAGGCTTGTAGTGAAGGGCTATGCGCAAAGTAAGGGCATTGACTACGAAGACACGATTTCCCCTGTGGCCAAGTGGAATACACTTCGCATGGTGATTGCTTTGGCGGCACTATTTGGATGCAATCTACATCAAATGGATGTAAAGTCCACATTCCTGAATGGTAAGCTTGAAGAAGAAGTGTACATGGAGCAACCTAGTGGCTTTGTGATACATGGCATGGAAGACAAAGTGTGCAAGCTGAAGAAAGCCTTGTACGGATTGAAACAAGCACCAGGTGCTTGGTATAGCCACTTTGATGAGCATCTCCTATCTAGAGGTTTGATACGCACTTCTTCAGATTTCAATCTTTACTACTTTGCTCGTGACTCTAGTATCACACTGATTGTGCTATACGTAGACGACCTCATAATCACAGGAAATGATGATGATTTGATTGATGAAATCAAGAAAGACTTATCTTCTAGTTTTAATATGACTGATCTTGGCTTAATGCACTACTGTTTGGGAGTGGAAGTATGGCAAGGTTGCATCGCAATAACACAAACAAAGTACGTGAATGAGATTTTGAAGCATTTCAAAATGTGTGACAGCAAGCCAGTATCCATACCTGTGGAGGTTGGTAAGAAACTATCTAACTAGGATGAGAGTGCACCAGTTGATGCCACTTTATTTCGTCAATTAATTGGTTCGCTGATTTATCTCACAACTACTTGTCCTGACATAAGTTATGCAGTAAGCGTTGTAAGTCAATTCAAGGCTACTCCTAGAGATATTCATTGGAAAGCAGCGAAGAGAATTCTTCATTATGTGAAGGGCATGTTAACCCATGGATTGTTAAAGTAGCATACTTTACCAGTTTTACAGGGCTTTGTTGATTCAGATTAGGCAAGCTGTATTGATGCTATAATATCTACCACAGGTTATATATTTCATGCTGGTAATGGTGTATTCTCTTGGTCAAGTAAGAAACAAGACACAGTTGCTCTTTCTACTACAGAAGAAGAATACAAAGCACTATGTTCAGCATGCAAGAAGTAGTTTGGCTAAGAAGAATGTTAGAAGACATTGGAATTCTGCAAAATAAGCCTTCTGTTATCAGATGTGATAGTCAGAGTGCTATACAACTAGCTAAAAGTCTTCTATTTCATGCACGCACGAAGCATATAGAAATTAAGTAGTAAACCTTTCAATAATGATAAGTTTGAGCTTTTTTAGAGAAAAGCTCTTTGTAAGAAAGATATACTAGGGCTTAAGGGAGAGTGTTAGAATAAGTAAGCTCGAGTTTCTCTCACGGTTCATGACTTTTTGTGTTTAGCAGTGATTTTGAGCTTTTTTTAGCTTTTGTGATAGTATGCATGTGTGCTAGTTTGACGGTACACGTAGTGTAAGTTGAGACACGCGTCTCGTAACAGGTACCAAACTGCCATGCAGCGGTACCCCACAAAAATTAGACTGTGTATATGTACCTTTCACTCTCTTTTATAAATACAGTTCAGAAGTGTTCTCTTGGGTTGGTGTGTGATCTCTCTTTAATTACAAAACGAATGTGCCCCATTATTTGTACATTATTTTATATAATGTTTATCTTGTAGGTGGATTACCTCAAAGGAAATCAAATGGATTAAAATGCATTCGAAACAACAAGAAATGATTGAAATTGTGTGCTTGCTAAAAAGAGATTTTCCAACTTCTTTCATGGATATACAAGTTCATGTACTTGTGCATTTGGTTGATGAAATTTCCATTGTCGGGCCAATGCACACTACATGAATGTTCTACCTTGAGCATTTTTTGAAATTTCTAAAAGACTTTGTGAGACAAAAGCCAAGGTCAGAAGGTAGCATTGTAGAAGGTTGGCTTGTTCAAGAATCATTGTTTTACACCACAGAATATCTCTCACAAATACACCCTAGCACGCCAAAGGACGAACACATTAAAGGTGAATTATCTCAAGAAAAAGGAGTTGCAAGAAAAATGTCTGCATTGTTATGTGAAAAGACGGCACGTTCATTTTGTACAATTGCGGAAGAATGGAAAAGTGGATTTTAAAATACGAAGAAGCCAAAAAGGAGAGAAGTGTGGCCTTGAGACGAAACAACAGAAGGAACAGGCCATTTGCATGAGAATGACAAGCCATTAACACGACAACAAAATGCACGATTTCCGACACAAGGTTCCGATGGATTCAAAAAAATTTCATAATCTGTCGGAATCCGACACAAAAAAAAAAAAAAATTTGCTTGAAAAAAAAAAATTTTGTCGGAAATTTTTACGACGGCCAATAAAACTGTCGGAATCCGACATCCCATTTCGGAGACTACAACTTTTTAAATGGATGACGTCACCTGTCCGTGCAAAAAAAAAAAGAAGCTAGCAGACGTCGGATTCCGACGGATAATACAGATGTCGGAATCCGACGTCCATGACCAAATTCTTATTTTTTTAGGGTTTTCTTATTTTTTATTCTTGCAGGAGATTTTGAAGATCGGCTTTTGGCGCTTCTTCTCAACTCTATCAATTCCATTTGTCTTATTCCAAGTACGATTCTTCTGTTTTGTTATGTGCAACTAAGATTTCTTTCTTTGTAATTTTTTCTTGTACACTATCTTCCTTGTATTTTATATTTTGTGTAGTTAAACACAAATATGTGTCTTAGTGATTTATGATCATGAGCGAATGAGAGAGGAAGAGAAGGATGTGTGTGAGAGACATGAGACAGAGAGAGCAAGAAAATATAGATAGAAGAGTTTGATTTAATAGTATGTTCTTTGTAAATTTTAGGGTTTAGATTTAATGTTATGTTCTTTGTGAAATAGTGTGAGACTGAGAGCTCTTGAGGTTTGAATGAAGATCATAACCAGCTCCACCATCAAAGATGTAGAGCAACCACTTTTTCTCACTGATGGATCCAGTATGGCTATCTTGTTGCTACTCCCTATCGAGCCATAAAGGGTAATACATCATTGCCTGAAACATGTAAAATGAGATATCAGCTAGAGAAAGCTAGTGAAGCGTGCTCAGTATGATGACATTTTTGTTGACAATCAAAACTCAAAATGAACTTTGAAGAGTGCCATTGACTCACTATCTTCGTTGGAAGCTTGAGATATCTTGGCTATGGGGTGCTTAATTATCTTTGCTCTGTGAGTTAGAACCCAGTTTTCCTTGCATGATATTTGGAGTGCTGGCCTACCATCATTGCTAAATGAGTGAGCCATCTAACCATTCAATCACATTATAGCCATTGAGGAATTGAACGTTGACTTCCATACTGAAAGATTATTGCTGATTTCCAAAAGAGAGTTGAGAGATACGTTTATTAACATCGCTACCTCTATAATAGATCTAGCCATCGTTTCTACTACTTTGCAAGCCTTCACTACGCCTATGAGTATTAGATATGAAGGAAAGCCATCACTAAGCTAGTTGTCAGATCAAAGACTCAGGTAACTGAGCCTTCACGACCATGAAAAGGGTGCTTGCAACTGTTGTCCAAAGCTGCTCTATCAATGACCATTGAGAACTCACTGATTTATTGTCAATGGGAGCCCTGATGGCTATTCTAGTTGAGAGCAGTTCTGTCCTAGCAAAGGATAGAAGCAAAGTGACAAACTTAGTAGAATCAATTGAAGCATTCATGACTAGCACTTCTTCGCTTTCCGACTACATGCATATGCACTCAGAAATAGGTATGGCTTTATCTATTTTCAGTTCGTTTCATCTATGTCATTTTTCGTAATCATTTATTCTTCGTATGCACTTCGAATTCCTGTCGATTGGAGTATGTTTAGTTTTTGCCATGGTTTTCTTTTTGCCACGTGGACGTCGGATTCCAATGGCCCGCCGGCCATGGGGACGTCGGAATTGGATCTTGACGTCCACATGGCAAAAATATATATATATATATATATATTTTTTGTTTTTTTTTCAAGTTTTTTTTTCCACGTGGACGTCGGATTTCGACGTCCCAGCCACGTGGATGTCGGAAAAAAAAAAGAAAAAAGAGAGACTTTTTTTTTCGTTTTTTTTCCTACCACGTGGACGTCCACGTGGCCGGGCCGTCGGAATCCGACGTCCACTTGGCATGTTCTCCGGTTCGTTTTTACCGGCCGGTTGCTGGTTTTGGGCTTGGCGTCGGATTTCGACGGATTTTAAA
Source organism: Diphasiastrum complanatum (assembly GCA_029204225.1). Classification (NCBI taxonomy): domain Eukaryota; kingdom Viridiplantae; phylum Streptophyta; class Lycopodiopsida; order Lycopodiales; family Lycopodiaceae; genus Diphasiastrum; species Diphasiastrum complanatum. The sequence goes on from CM055099.1 coordinate 21,173,652, forward strand.
TGCGACGGATTCCGACGACCTTATAGCGACGCATTTTTTGACGCCCATGTCGATTCAAAAAAAAATTAAAACGTGATTTCATGTCGGAATCCCGTCAGAAATCATGGCAATTCTTGTAGTGTAGAACAATTACCTTCTCGATGCACATTTGAATGGATCTATGATACTCTCGAAAAAGCAACGGAAAATGGTGAACACGTGATAGAACAAGAGTGGGAATTCGCTCGCAATTGTTGATGGCAGATAAGTAATGTTTTAATTTGAAATGGTGATATAAATTTGTTTATTCTAGGTCTTCTAGTTCTAAATTCTAAACTTTAAAATGTTCAAGATATGTTGTGGCTATACAAAACATACAATGACATGTGGGCATACAGATATCACTTTTGTGTTGAACGCATTGACACCAAAAGATGCACATTTGATTGCGGCATAATGGCAAACTTTGAACCGGAGAGTTGATCTATTGCAAATGACACAAACATCATTTCACATGACCTGGACTATGTCGGCACTTCATGGCCATGGATCTGCCTTTGATGGACAGGTCGCTGGTCTTTCTCCACATTTCTTCTTGAAGAAGTTGACCGATCACCTTTTCGGGTTGTGTGGCGATCATCACTACAAAGTGTTCATACGACTTTGGAAGAGAAGAAAGCAAGGTCATAACACATCATTATCTTGAATAGAACATCCTACACCTGATAATTGATCCAATAAAGATTTGAAGTTGTTGATGTGAGAAGTGATGGCAGTAGAATCAGACATGCTAAGAGTAAAGAACTTCCTTCTCAGATATAATCTAGTGGTTACATCATGAGTCTCATAGAGATTTGATAACAAATCTAATGCATCTTTAGAGGTTTTGCATGTGGTAACATGGGATATTTGGGAGTCAGCCAGATTGAGTGTGATGCATGCTAAGGCCTTCTGATCTTTGATCTTCCAAGCCTTCGCTTGATCACCATCTTCTAGTTTCAAGTTAGCACCTTTTACTATATCCCAAACATCTCTATCTATTAACATCATCCGGAGTTTTAACTTTTAGATATAGAAGTTAGAACCATTGAACTTGTCAATGATTCTAGCTTCGCTAGATGAAGAGCTACATATATGAGACATACTAACAGTAATACAAATAGAACACACTTAATCTCTCGATTTATATGAACTAACAAAAAGTGGTTGCCAAAAAGGAGATATGACAAAAAAAGTTATGTAGAAAGATAAAAAAATATACAATTACACATGGAGTGGGTGAGGCAACACTATCATTTTTGGAAGCAAGGAGATGGAGCCCCAGTCAGAAGTCAAAAGCATGGGACAAAAGCAAGGAGAAAGGGAGGCTAATGGAGGGATATGAAACCAGGAGGAAAAGGTGCAAATGTAGCGACATCATGAGAGGATGCACAAAAGAAAAGGGTTGGGCAACAAGTTCATGAGAGTGGGACAAATGACTGAAGGAGGATCAAAAGTAGTAGTAAGGAGAAGGCTAAATGGGGGTGGTTACCATGGGAATTAAGGGCGGAGGGGGTGGAAGTTTATAGGCTATTCATAGGTGCATAGATGGGAAGGGATAAGCAAATAGAGAGGAAGATTGAAATGGGCAAAAAGTAGGAAAGACATGCAAGATGAGTGATTCTTCTTGGTAGTATAAACCCATGGGATCACACAAATTCAAAAGGAGATGTGGACAGTTACAAACAAAAGACTGGATAATAGTATACATATCAATGTGGCTATGCTCATAGGTAAAATCCCAAAAAAAACTACTTCTTGTCCAGTAAGACCATTGGTATTATTTCCTTGATACACTCATTGCAACACAAAAATAGCTTATTTCATACAAAGAGGTACACATTCGAAACTTTAAGCAACCTTGATATGTGACTTTGAGCTATCAATCTATTAGTGATCTTTAAAAAATGCATCATGGTATAACGCAATGAGTATCTATTTGCTGCTTTTAGTAAAGCCTTGATTGAGCACCCATCATGACTAAAATAGGTGATACTGCTAGTGACTCTCCCCCATCTAAAACATCATCTTTATGTTGGCATAAAAAAAAATAGTAATATAAAGTAGCCATAGTGAATGTAGTATGAGTATTTTGTTTGATTTGCATCATATGAATGTAGTATGCACATTATGTTTGATTTTGATACAACTCATTTTCTGTACTTGTGTGAAGTAGCATGAATGAAATAAAGTTTTGGTGCATTTTGTATGATAGCTTCTATTTCCATGCTGATACATTATTATATGATTTAACACCTAGTTTTGCTCAAGATGATGGCATGACAAGCAACCTTCTATTTCCATGCTGATTCATTATGATATGATTTAACACCTAGTTTCGCTCAAGATGATGGCATGACAAGCAGCCTCATTAGAAAAGCATACGAAAGGCCAAGGTTTCCCAAAGATTACTCACCAAGGGAGTGAGTAATCTATTCTACTAGATTCACAGAATCAATGATGGGCCTGATAAGAGTAGTTATAAGATGTTGGAAAGTTTGAATCAGTAGTGAAAGAAGATCATATTTTGCAAGAAACATAGAGGCAAAGGAAATTACTAAAACCATGATACACTAGCAAAGGAAATCTGGGAATCACCACTAAGAAAATGATTGGAAAAAAAAAAAAAACCAACACTAAATCACCCAAAAAAATGACCATTCAATGCTGATATGTGACCTGCCAGAAGGTAATGGTCTCAAGCTCATGAGCAACATCTCGAGCATACACAAAATTTTGAACGATAGATCATGTGCTTGCCAACTTGTCAACATTCAAACGAAAATCTATAACCTCCAAACATACTAGAATTGCTACCTTTGCAGTCTTGATTATGTCATCAAAGCATCAAATGATACTTGATTGATAGAAAGGAAATGGTACTTGAATAGATATAAAATGAAAAGACTGGGATGAAGAGCGATCAAATGACTGGGACGAAGGGCGAGTGGGTGCTCAAGATGCTCGACTTTGTCATGTAATTGCTCACCAAAAATCATCCCCCTAGCAAGGACATTTCACCTGAACGTTCCCCCTATCTAGGAAAGTTGTGCATTGTCCACATCAAGATCCCCTTCACCACAAAATCTCTTTGTCTTAGTGGGCTTGATATAACGCTCACTTGAACTCCTTGTCATAGAATCTTTAGCTCATCTATCAAGGGAGCCATATACACGTCCATATTTTTTACCTAGGGCTTGAATAAGTCTAGATAGCTTGAGAGGTGGATTCACAACTCCAATTCAACTCAAATTAGGAGGAGAGTCCATGAATATATAAATATATATATGTGATGTACTCTCATTGAGAAGATGATGAAATTTGTGTGTAATGCAAATTTGGAGACTAAGCTCTTTGTGCCCTCTCTCTCTACTCGAGTTTGTAGTTTCATATTCTCTCTCTAACCGAAATGAGGCATTTATTGTACTTAGCTTCACGTTTTGTTGACATATCTTGCTTGTAACACAATAATATTTCTTGTATGATCAGCTTTCCTATTGTCAATCAATGCTAGTTTGACCTTTATGGTATTATTGGGCTTAGGAGATCAAAAGTACATGTGTAGGGCGTCCCACGCTTGTGAATTCAACATGGTATCAGAGCCTACCTAAGATTTACAAGCAAATCTAATCAAAACGTTTGCAAATTTGATCAGATTTCAAGCTAGGAATTGTCTAGATTCTAATTTCTAGCTAGTTTGCAATTTTTTGGTGATTTAGACCTTCAAACCAATTTGAATGGTCCAGATCATGTACTGTACGAAATTTCAGGTGCAAGCACGTGTGAAATCTGCCCATTTTCAGTTTGGTAGTTTTCTCTCACCTTAGATCCAAATTTCATGCAAATTGGCCCACTAGAAAGCTAGAAATTTGTAGAATCTGATGCAATTTGAATCATGACAGTTGGATAAGCCAATCGAAAGTTATAAGCTTTTGAATAGTCATAGGTAGGGCGCCTAGACCTGTGGCAAATCGTGAGTACATGTTATTTATTGCATGAATGATCACAAAAATTATCCAGAAGTTGACCAATCTCATCTATATGTGATTTAGGCTAGAGGATCTATGCATATTGTTTCATACAAATAGATTGTATTTGAGTCAATTTGCCATTTTTGGAGTATTTCACACGTGTGAAATTCATAGAACCATAACTTTTGCCATACTTTATCTTTTTTGATGATTCAAATCTTGTTTTAGAGAGATTGTCAAGCTAGTGAGATCTATCTCACAGTTTTTTGCTTAGTCTTACATAGGATTTGGTTTTTTGCCCTTGATTGGTTCTTATAGTGAGAAGATAAGCAATTTTTTCATCCATTTTTTTTTTATTTCCAACATTCTTTATGACTCCAATGTGTGTCTTCCTATTAGAAGCAAGTGAAAGATTGTCAACCTCCAATTACTCAATTTGGAAGGTTAGGATGGAATCTGTCTTACTTTTACAAGATGTGATGGAAATTGTACTTGGTATTGAAGAAGAACCACAAATTCCTCAAGAAATTCCAAAGTACAAAAAGAGAGCTAGGATGGCTCTGCATTATATTAAAATGAATGTCTCAAATGACATCTTAAGAGAAATTGGTGCTTGTACTAATGCCAAAGATGCTTGGGATACTCTTAAGTCCATCTATGAGACAAAGAATACTTCTAGACTTCTAACACTAAGAAACCAAATTTTTCAAAGTGTACAGAAAAGTGATGAATGTGCTTCAGCTTATGTAATGAGAGTTAAACACCTCCATAGAGAATTGTCATGCATAGGAGACTCCATCAACCAAAATGAACTTGTTCAAGTCATACTTAATGGGTTAAAGGAGGAATATGACAACCTTGTTCAGTATTATGCCATTAAGGAACTACCAAGTTTGGAAGCACTCCAAAGTGTGCTCATTTCTAAAGAATCAAGACAAGAGTATAAACTCTTGAAAATGGAGAGAATGTTTCTCAACATTGATGGTAAAGCCCTCTTTACCAAAGACAAGCACAAGACAAGAAGTAAGAATCAACACCAACCCTCTTCAACCAAGAACAATCTTATTTCCAAGGAGAAAGAAGAAGAGGATGAGTCCTCTCAAGCTTTCACATTTAAGAAGAAGAAGAAAAACATCAAGTGTTTCTTTTGTGGCAAGAAGGGACATTATGCCACCAATTGCTTCAAGAAGAAGAGTCAATTTAAGCAAGCCAACATTTCCAATGAAGAGAAGGAAGATGCTCATGCAAGTGATGGAGAGGGATCTCTTATGGTCTCGAGTTTTTCTTCATCACCTTTCAAGAAGGATGGTTCGTGGTACATCGACAGTGGAGCTTCCTCACATATATGTAGCTCCAAGCATTCTTTTTCATCCATGACACCTTATGAAGGAGCCAAGAAGTCCATCTACACAGCAAATGATCATGAGTGTGCTATTAAAGGCATAGGGACCATACCCTTAAAGCTTTCATCATCAAAAGTTCTTTCTCTGTCTAAAGTACTTTTTGTTCTTAAGTTAACAAAAAATCTTATTAGTGTTGGGCAATTGTTTGATAGTGGACTAGATGTATATACATGTACAATCAAGAAGCATGATGAGATCCTTGCATTTGGGTCTAGATATGGTGGAATCTACAAGCTTGATCCCAAAGAGTATGCTAACTCTTGTGATGGTGCTTTTGCTTCTCATATTTCTTTGGAGGAACTTTGGCATAGAAGTTTGGGGCATCCTAACTATAGTTCTATGGTGTCCATGGTCAAGAAAGCCAAAGCTATTGGCTTGCCTAATCTTATCTCCAAGAATTTCAAGCCATGTGAGGCTTGTGCCTTATCTAAATCTCATAAGAAGCCTTTTTCAAAGTCATCTATCAAGACTACACATCCATTGGAGCTCATACACTTGGATGTGCACTTCTCATCTTCAAAGAGCAAGGGTGGTGCTACTTGCTTTGTAACTTTCATTGATGATTTCACAAGATTTACTTGGTTATATCTTCTAGGTTCAAAGTCTATAGTGTTTGACTATTTTCTAAAGTTCAAAGCTCTAGTTGAAAAGCAATGTTCATATAAAATCAAGATTCTTAGAAGTGATGGAGGTGGTGAGTACACTTCCAATAAATTTCATGATTATTGTGAGCTTGAAGGCATTAAAAGGGAGTTTTCTTGTGCATATACACCATCTCAAAATGGGGTGGCTGAAAGAAAGAACAGAATCTTGTGTGAATGTGCCAAAACCATTAGAATTGAGGCATCCTTGCCAAAAGACTTTTGGGGTGAGGCCATAAATTGTTCAAACTATCTTTGTAATCAACTCCCTCATGTTGCACTTGGAGGAAAGTCACCATATGAAGCACTTTATTTGAAGAAACCTAAGGTTGATCACCTTAGAGTATTCAGATGCATATGCTTTGTCCATATTCCCTTGGAAACGAGAAAGAAGGATGATCCTTGTGCAAGTAAAGGAGTAATGGTTGGATATTAATCCAACAAGAAAGCCTATCGAATCTACATGCTCTCTACTTCTAAAGTAATTGAAAGTAGAGATGTAGTTTTTCATGAAGAAGAAAAGTACAATCTTGGAGGGGCCGAGATCAAGCAACCTCAAAATCTATCACCTTTCTTTATTGAAGACAATCAACATATGGAGGGCTCAAAATTTAAAGATGAAAGTCCTCGCATTCTCACTCCTAGAAGATCCATGAGGGAGAGATCCGAGCCTAAGAGGCTCACTTATGATGACAAAGGAAAACAAGTGGATCTTGATTCCACTTATGCTTATTTTGTTTCTCATGAGGATCCCAAAGATGTCCAAGAAGCCCTCAATACCAAGGAGTGGTATGAGGCCACGAAGATTGAATATGATGCCTTGATCACCAACCACACATGAGAGCTAGTGGATCCACCACCTAACATGCACATCATTGGATGCAAGTGGGTATTCAAAATCAAGTACAATCATGATGGCTCCATCAACAAGTACAAGGCAAGATTATGTGCTAAAGGCTTTGCACAAATATATGGCCTTGACTATGAAGAAACCTTTGCTCCTGTAGCAAAGATGGTGACAATAAGAATCATAATCTCTCTTGCCTTATTTTTTAAGTGGAAATTGTATCAACTTGATGTCTCCAATGCTTTTTTGAATGGCTATCTCGAGGGGGAGATATACATGGAACAACCTCAAGGATTCATCAAGGATAAATCTAAGGTGTGTTTTCTATTTAGAAGTCTTTATGGCTTGAAGCAAGCACCTAGATCACGGTATTCAAGACTCAACAACTTTCTACTTTCATTAGGATTTGTGCTTAGTAACTGTGATCATTCTATGTACTTAAAGTTTGATGGTAGGAATATTGTCATTCTTCTAATCTATGTAGATGACAATATTCTTAGTGAAAGTTGTTTGATGCTAGTTCAAGAAACTAAGGATGCATTAGGAGGAAAATTTAAAATGCAAGATCTAGGAGAGATCCATTACATTTTAGGCCTTGAGATTGATTTTCATGAAGAGTATGCTTTTATTTGTCAATCTAGATATGTCTTTTCTATGTTGAGAAAATTCAATATGCAAAATTGTAAAGGCATAGATACTCCCATAGAGCAACATGTAAAAGACCCTATTAAAGGTGATGAAAGATCCTTCGAGGACATCACACTTTATATGAGTCTTATAGGCTCCTTAATTTGGCTTACTATTCCGATTTGAGCTATTGTGTGCACAAATTGAGTCAATTTATGCAAGATCCTAAGATCCAACATTGGAAGATGGCCAAGAGAGTTCTAAGATATGTGTCTTCTACTCAAGATTATGGTTTATTGTACAAGAATGAAGATCTAACCATTGTTGGCTATTCGGATTCCGATTTTGCAAGTGATAAAATGGATCGAAAGTCCATTAATGCATATACTATCTTTCTTAGAGGCAATTTTGTGTCTTGGCTTTCAAAGAAGCAAGATACCATATCTCTATCTTCTCGTGAGGCCGAGTACAAAGCACTCACTATAACAACTAAAGAGGTGCTTTGGATCAAGAGGTTAATCATGGAGCTAAAGTGCATCAAAGAGGATGATTTTCCCTTGATCAAGTGTGACAACATATCGGCCCAACCTCTTGCAAACAATCCTATTTTTCATGCAAGAAGCAAGCATATAGAATTGGCACACCATTTTGTAAGGGAAAAGCTCATTGGAGGTGAAATCAACTTGGAACATGTCGACACATCTTCATGTATTGCTGATTTACTCACAAAGCCACTTTGCAAAAGTGCCTTGTAAGTAGGGGTCCTAAAAATGCCAAAGATGAATTGAGCTCTTTTGGCTTAGTAAAGAGCCATCTTAGAATAAAATATTCAAAGTAGATAGAAGTAGAAACTCGAGCTACCATAGGAATTGCCATTTGTACTTTGCATGCCACATTTAATGCATGAAAATACTAGGTGGCACAATTAGACATATTGAGGTGGCTTGAATAAGTCTAGATAGCTTGAGAGGTGGATTCACAACTCCAATTCCACTCAAAGTAGGAGCAGAGTCCATGAATCTATATATATGTGATGTACTATGAGTCCATGAGTCCATGAGTCCATGAATCTATATATATGTGTGTAATGCAAATTTGGAGACTAAGATCTTTGTGCCCTCTCTCTCTACTCGAGTTTGTACTTTCATATTTTCTCTCTCTAGCCAAGTTGAGGCATTTATTGTACTTAGCTTCATGTTTTGTTGACAGATCTTGCTTGTAACACAATAATATTTCTTGTATGATCAGCTTTCCTATGTCAATCAATGCTAGTTTGATCTTTATGGTATTATTGGGCTTAGGACATCAAAAGTACATGTGTAGGGCGTCCCACACGTGTGAATTCAACAAGTTACTGTAAGTTCAAACATGATTTCTATCACTATTGTCTTGTTTGAAATTGATAGGTTTAGTCATGCATTGGAAAGATGATGATAGTTTATTCTGCCATGCATGAAAAGTTTCGTTTCTTTTCGAGCTAGACCTATCTTCTGCATACCACTTTTCGACATGGTATCAGAGCAAAATAATTACTCTTTATCTGATACCGACATGGTATCAGAGATGTTTTAGTAGTTCTTTATCTGATTTCAATATGATATCAGAGTGAAAGCTCTAATACTTCATATCTTTTGCGATATCAAATTGATATCATACTTTTCAGTTCTTTTCAACCTTTTAGTATCAGACAATTGATTTCTTATTGTTGGCATTACTACATCTTAGCGTCATCAATACAATCGAAAGACTAAGTTCCAGATGGATTCTCAAAGTAAAGCCGGTCTTATCATAGACAAGCTGAATGGATCCAATTATCATTTGTGTTAATTTAAGATGAAGACCTTGCTAATTGTCATCTAATTATGGGATGTTGTTACAAGTACATAAGTAAAACCTGAGGACGACGACTCAAAGTGAAAATCAAAGGACGGTAAAGCCTTCGTGTTTATTATCTTGAATATATCAGATACATAGATTGGACACATAGCTGAAGCTAAAACGTCAAGAGACGTTTGGGACATTTTGAACTCACTATATGACATGAGGGACATAACTACTAAGTTACATCTACAAAGGAAATTCTTCACATTCAAAATGTCTACTGGTGATTCTCTTCTGAGTCACATTAACTAGTATAAGCATCTTTTGCAACAGATGGCCGTTGTAGGATCAGTCATAGACAATCAAGCCAAATTATGACATTGCTTTCAAGCTTGCCCTCTACATATGAAAACTGGGTGATGATTATATCAACACACTCATATTTAACTCTTACCAAAGTTATCACTATGTTGCTGCAAGAAGACAATATAAGAAGTCAACACACTTTGTGTACTTCCTCCTCTCAGGCTCTATTTGTCAACAAAGGCTCGAAGCGACAGAAGCAGAAAAGCTCTAAGAAGGCTGCAACGAATCAGAAACAGACTCAAGGTCAAGAACAATCATCGAATCCACAGTCAAAGAAGGAGATATTTTGCAGGTATTGCAAGCTCAATAACCATGAGATCAAGGATTGCTGAATTCTCCAAGAGAAAAATGTTGCCAAGCAACCTGATCAACAAGCAAACACAGTCTCATCATTTCCTTAGGTTGAAGTAGATGAAAACGCATTCATGGTCAAAGATCAAAACACATTTTTGGTTGATTCATGGCTTTTGTATTCTGGAGCAACCAATTTGATCTACATTACACAACAGAGGTACATCTACAATATATTAGTCAGATATAATATGATCAATTGCAAGTTATCTCTCTCACCAATGGAACCAAGACTCAAATTGTCAAAGGACTAGTGTCCCCAAACAATTAATGAGAAGCAGTAGATGCACGAGTATCCTTACCATTCTATTATAGGATCTTTTATGTACGCCATGATCTGTACCAGGCCAGACATATCTTTTGCAGTTAGCTCTCTCAGTCAGTTTATGACTAATCATGGTATAACACATTGGAAGGCTCTTATTAGAGTCATGAGATATCTTCGAGCTACTATGGACTTTTGCATTTGTTATGAAACAGTCGGCAACGACAAACTCGATTTCCTCAGTGATTACACAGATGCAAGTTGGTCATGAGATGTAGACACTCGTGAATCTACTTCCGGATTTACATTCTTCCTCAACAATGGTCCAATTTCTTGGAACAGCCGTAAGCAATCTTCAATAGCTCTATCTTCCACTCAATCAGAGTATATCGCAGCCTCTGAAGCTAGAAAGGAAGCAATTTGGTTGAGAAACTTACTCTCAGATATCGGTCTAAATCAACATGCTCCGACGACATTATTTTGTGATAATCAAAGTGCCATCGCTTTATCAGCCAACTCTAGATCTCATTCTAGGAGTAAGCACATTGAACTGAAGTATCATTTCGTCAAAAGCAAAGTTCTCAACGAATTGGTCAGATTGTAGTACTGTAGAACGCAAGATATGACAACAAATGTTTTTACTAAAGCATTAAGTTTGGAGTCACACAGAAGATTCTGTGTAGAACTAAGTTTGAAGGTCAAGGCATTCAAGGATTCAAATTAAGGGGGAGTATTGGATTATTCTCCTTTTTACCAATCGTCTAATCAGTCTTAATCTTCATCCATTGTTTATCCAGTTCTGTGGATTTTCTCGTGTGTTTACACAGTCTGCAAAATTACAAGTGTCTTTACACAGTCTGTAGAATTATACGGAGTTTACGACAGTGTAACATTTTTTGCCTGACAAAAATCTCGTGTAAAAATGTAGTGTCATCTTTTTTGCATTTTTCGCCTGTCAGGAATCTTGTGCAAATATTTTGCTTTTTCCAAAGAGCCTCAAATGTTAAAAAAATGACCCTGGCAAAGTGTGGGACAATCCTAAATGAGATTTAAGGGCACCTTTGGCTTTTTCGCCATTTTGCAAAAAACCCAACAATGTCGTCTGTGGCTGTTTTAGTTCATTTCTGCAGAGCTACAATTTTGGTTCATTTATGCAAACAGAATGTTTACGGCCAATTTCATCGCTTATCAGCAATCAATGACAAGGACCGGATGGATGCGAGCGAATCACCAACCACCCCACAACCCTCTGACCGGGGTGTTCCCCCCTTTCACGAGGGTCTATCCAGCCCCACGCACTCTAATGCCAATGCCTCTTCCCGACATTTCGGCCAAAAAAAGAGTGATCGTAGGAGAAGTCGCCTCAGTGGCGGCTCTTGTTGTGGTAGTGAGGTCAATGATGTCGTGCTTCATGTGACCTTGAGTCCAGCACATCCATCTAGCAGCCTCATCGTAGGTCTTTCTTACTTTACGAAACCCTAACTCAGGAAGCAACGCAGATGGCACATGATACTTTGACTACTGCATCTGTCACACCTGATTATCCTGACACTCCCACACTCTCTCCTCACAATTTTCTTTCTTCGGTACCCATGCTCCCTATGGAGTCTCCATGGCACCATGATCCCTCCATTTTTTTCTCCCATTCAAACCCCTGTTGGTTACACTCTTGCTCAAACTCCTCTCCAACCTTCTCCTCTTCATACCCCTTCCCACTCTTCTCGTGATCACCTTCAAACTCCTCCCCAAATCATTCCCATTTAAGTCAACTCCTCCACTCCTCTTGACACTCCCTTTGCCACCTCTCCATTAACTGACGTCTTGCCATCCTTTGACATAGATGCGAAGAAGCACATAGTGGAGGATGACCGCAGTGGTCACGTCATTAGTCGCATGAGGCAACTCATGCATGTGGTCTTCAACATGGACATTTTCAAGGACTGGTGCAAACAAAGTGATGGGAAAAATAATTATGTCATTGACTAATTGTATAGAAAATTTCCAGTCCCCTCCCTTGATTTGAAATTTGATCGAATATGGATGAGAAAAGCATGGGAAACGTGATGAGCCACCGCAAATCAGAGATTTGAGATGCGATGAAAACTAGCAAATATAGGTCGTACAACATGCACAAGGACGATTGGAAGTTTGCAAAGAAATTTTTTTGAGAAAATCCAGATCGTTTTAAGCAACAAAAAGAGTCAGCTAAGAAGTGAATGGAGACGGTAGGGCCCTCGCACCTGGGCAGTGGAGGCCAAGATTCTTTTCATGCCCATTTCGTAAGTCTCCCTATCCAAAAGTTGAATTTGATATTTTGTTTTATTTGTGGATTTGTTTAAATTGAATTACAATCACCAATTTGTCGGTTTATGCAAAAATCTACCGTAAAGCGGTCTCCCACAAAAGAGGAGTACAATTATGCATACTCCAACAACTTGCAATCATTACTCCATTTTTTGGAGAGACAAGGAGTGAGAATTGACTGGGATGGATATTTTGAGGTATATATTATAGTTTCAACATATATTTTGACTTCACCACATTCATTCGGTCGGACACTCTAACAACATCACTTACAAAATTTACACATCTTCGTTACACGTAGGTATTGCAGTCCTAGTCTCATGCATCGCAGTCACATGAGTCTGATGACCATGGCTAGGATGGGGATGATTCAGCTAGATGTAATAATTAGATATTTCATTCTGATATATATTTGTAATTCAAACATTTATGTATCAATATATATAATTGTTTAATCTAAGTCCTCTACATGGATCTTCAATTGCATGTAGTCTAGTTTTAGAATAGAATGGAGCCATTTGACAGGGTTATAACGATGTCCATGGGAGAATCTTGGCCACTACTTCCAAGCTGAGATGGTCTCTATAGTCACCTGTAATTTCTTGGCGGCCTCCCGTTGTTGTTTGACATGATCTGGATTTTCGGAGAATCCTTTCTTCACAAACTTCAAGTCTTCCTTGTGCCTTAATTCGGATGGATATTCTAGATCTGAGGTATATATGGATTCAAGATATACTTTAACTTCATTACATTCATGTTGTCTAACTTTCACTCTCATCACATTTCTCAGATAACTGAATCATCTTCATTGGATGCGAGTATCACAGTCTCAATCCCATGCATCGTAGTCACATAAGTCTGATTGCGACATCAATGGCCAGGACGAGGACGACTCAGCTGGATCTAATTATAATTAGGTATATTTCAATAATCCAAGTAGTAACATATCTCAGTACTTGGAACATATATGTATGAATATATATTCGTTGAATTTAAATTTCCTTCATCAATTTTTAAGTGCTTAAAATATAACTCAAATAAATTTTGCAATTTTTTTATTTAACAATAATGAACAAATGATTTTGCTTACCAACTTCATAATAAGTGGTGCAAAAGACTCTTGGGATCGGATGGAGTCCATTTTTAGGACAGAATGGAGCTAGTAAACTGGCTCCATTCTGCTCTATTTTTTTTTTCTGATTTTAAACCCTCTAAATAGGGTGAAATTTTGATAGAGATATACCAAGGGATGCCCCTCGATATATTTCTCGAAAACAACGCGTTGCCAATACCTTGCTAGGAGGGATATACCGAGGGCCCTCGGTATATCCCTCGGTATACCTGTGCTATAAATAACGCAAAAACGAGGTGAAGAGGCCTCGATTACCGAGGCAATTATCAAGGATCTCATTCTAAGGTATACTTCAGAGTGTATACCAAGGTTTATGGTCTATTTTTAAAAAAAAAATTCTTCATAAAAGCTTCAGTAATAGGGTCAGAAATCCTCCAAAATATTGTAGTGCAAGGTTCTTTTCATGCCTATTTCATAAGTCTCCCAACCCATATGTTATATTTGATATTGTCGTAATTCATATTTCATTTGTGAATTTGTTTAAATTAAATTACAATAACCAATTTTCAATTGTCGATTCATGAAGAAGTTTGTCGTAAAGTGGTCTCCCATGGAAGAGGAGTATAAGTATGCATATTCCAACAACATGCAATCATTACTCAAACTATTGGAGAGACAAGGAGTGATAATTGATTGGGATGGATATTTGGAGGTATGTATTATGGCTTCAAGTTATATTTTAACTTCACCAAATTCATTTGGTTGGATACTCTAGCAGCATCACTTACAAAATTTAAACATCTTTATTGCACGCATGTATCGCAGTCCCAGTCTCATGCATCGCAGTCACACGAGTCTGATAACCATGGCCAAGATGGGGACGATTCAGCTGGATCTAATAATTAGGCGTTTCATTCTGATATATGTTTGTAATTGGAACATTTATATATAAATATACTCAATTTGTTTGAGTTAAGTCTTCTACAAGAATCTTCAATTGCATGGAATGTAATTTAAATGTTTGCAACTTTTTTATTTATCAATTATGAACTACTCGTCGACATCCTCTCATTCCGTAGGTTGTCTCACGTGAGTGATCACCCGACCACCTCACTCACATAGTGGAGGGTGAGTAGGTTGGTCGTGTGATTATTCACATGAGGCAACACACACATGTTTGTTGTTACGTCTTCTACATAAATGTTCGAGTCCAAACTGTGAGATCAGAATGGAGCCATTTGATAGGACTATAACGAGGTCTCTTAGAGAACCTTGGCCTCCACTGCCAAAGTGTGAAGGTCTCTAAAGTTTCTAGTCACTTCCTAGTCGCCTCTCATTGTTGTTTGAAGCAATCTGGATTTTTACAGAATGCTTTCTTTGCAAACTTCATGTCTTTCTTGTGCCTTGATTTGGATGGATATTTTGAGGTATATATGGCTTCAAGATATGTCTTAACTTCACTACATTCATGTGCTCTGACTTTTACTCTCATCACATTTCTCAAATAAATGACTCATCTTCATTGGATGCAGGTATTCCAATTCCAATCTCATGCATCACAATCACATGAGACTGATCGCAATCTCAATGGCCAGGACGAGGACGACTCAGCTGGATTTACTTGGATAACATATTTAGTTTCGATAATCCAATTTATAACATATCTCTGTACTTGGAATATTTATGTGTGAATATATATTAGTTTAAGTTAAGTCTCCTTCATCAATTTTTAAGTGTGTAAAATGTTACTCAAATATTAAAAAATTTGTTCATTAACAATTATGAACAAATGATTTTGCTTACCAGCTTCATAAGAAGTGGTACAAAAGACTCCTAGGGTCAAATGGAGTCCATTTTTAGGGTAGAATGGAGCCAGTAAACTCGCTTTGAGTCTACCCTAATTTTTTTTGGGATCTCTCATCCTCTAGAATAATCCTCGGAATAAGGAGTCATTTTGAAAGGGATATACCAAGGGATATCCCTTGGTATATCCCTCGGAAAAGACATGTCACTAATAGCTTTTTGAGAGAAAAATATTGCGGTCCCTCGGTATATCCCTCGGTTTATACGTGCTGTAAAGAAAGTAGAAAAGAGATGAAGAAGCCTCCATTACCAGGTAATTATCGAGGATCTCCTTCTGAGGCATACTCCTTAAAAAAAAAATTCTTCATAAAAGCCTTGGTAATAGGGTCGGTAAACATTCAAAATGTTGTCATGTTTCTCGTGACGCCATATGTACATTTTATGTAAAAAATACATTATTTCAGCCTCAACGACTATAAAAAATGGGACTATCTTCCAAGATCATGTTTTTCTTTTTCGCTATGTATTTGTCGAAAAATATACATTTTATTGAGTCCAAAATTGAGTCCTTGGGATTGATAGAAAATTAAACAATTAGTTCTCTATTAATTTTCCTATATTAGACTCAATCTCCTTCTCAAAAACAATTTTATGTACCAATGAGATCCTCCACTTTTGAAATTGGAGGCCTCGAGCTCATGTAATCTATTGTAATTTGGGGGCCTTCTAGATGGGCATGGGATGATGTGGAAGCAACATCCTCCCTGGGAAAAAGACTAGGCAAAGAGCTCAAACTTGCCCACTGAGTAGGAATTTATGAAGAATCTACAAGAAAGATATGCCTCAACAATTTTGAGAACCATTCCCAACGTTTACTACTACAAAGCGGGCTCATTCCGACATGTGGTTGCGACAGATTTCGAAAAATCTCATAAAATGTTGGAAACCGACATGTCGATATTCAACATCCCACCTCCGTAAAAAAAAAATCCAGCTGCCTCCAGTAGTTGAAAGGAATATAATTTAAAATTGCATGTTAGAATTCGACAATTTAAATATATGACGGATTTTGACATCCGACATGGGTGCCATGTGGCAAACTTTCACTGACGTGGCATCCTAGCAGGATATTGAAATTTGACACAATTTTACCTATGTCAGATTTCGACATAGATCAGCAATCTGTGTTGATGATTACATGTTTTGGCTTCTAAAATAGATGTCGGATTCTGACGGACCCTATGGATGTCGGATTTCGACACTGTATTCGTATTCCCTCCTGTGAGCTTCGTTTTCGTGCTACGTTTGTAGAGATCTTGGCGCTTGGAGCTTGAGGTGTTTGGATCTTGGAGCTTGGAGCTTGAGGAGCTTGGACGTTGAAGAGCTTGAGGAGCTTGGAGCTTGAGGAGCAGCTTGGAACTTCAGATTCAGATTTTGGAGGTTTTTATTTGTTAATTTAGTTGTTTTTACATGTTTTAGATAGATAAAGAGAAAGAGATAAATAGATAGATAGATAGAAAGAGAGAGAGATAAAAAGATATATAGATGGAAAAAGAGAGAGTGTGTGTGTAACAAAATTTGTGACATCTGAGTTTTAAAGAGAGAGTGTGTGTGTGTCTGAGTGATTGAATTTGTGAGAGAGAAATTGAGAATGAAAGAGAGAGAGAATGAGAAAAATGAATTAAAGGTGAACAAGTTGATTTTGATTTTTGGTTTCAATTTTTTGTTTTCAGAAAAGAGAGAGAGAGCGAGAGCGAGAGAGAGAGAGAGAGAGAGAGAGAGAGAGAGAGAGAGAGAGAGAGAGAGAGAGAGAGAGAGAGAGAGAGAGAGAGGTGATGTGTGTATAAGAAAATGAATGAAATGTAAATTAATTGACTTTGTTTTTTGGTTTTGGTTTTTTTTTTTATTGAGAAAAGAGATAGAGATTGAAAGAGAGAGAGAAAGAGAGATAATGTGTGTGTGTGTGTGTATAAGAAAATGTATGAAATGTGAATGCTTAGGAAAAAGAGAGATTGTGTGAAAAAAAAATTTGATATGAATAAATTGATTCTGAATTTTGGTTTTAGATTTTTGTTTTGAGAAAAAAGATTGAGAGTGAAAGAGATTGAAAGAAAAAGAGAGGTAATGTTTGTATAAAAAAAGGAATGAAATGTGAATAAATTGATTTTGAGAGAGAGAGAGAGAGAGAGAGAGAGAGAGAGAGAGAGAGAGAGAGAGAGAGAGAGAGAGAGAGAGAGAGAGAGAGAGAGAGAGAGAGAGAGAGAGAGAGAGAGAGGGAGGTAATGTGTGTAAGGCTTTTAGCATACTCAATTCATTCACTTGAAAAGCTTTCTTCCATTCTCTAGATGCACACATCATTTTTCGTTTTATCCATAATAATTGTATCTAAGAATTATGACCTCTTTAGCATATTCACTTTTAATATCGCCCCCTGTGACAGCCTTGGATTCCTATTAAGGTTCTCGGATAAGATACTTGGTTTGTATCAAAGTTTGTAGCTAAGATATGCATTTATATTGTCACTTAGGCTTTCTCGAAGGATGTTTCAGTAAGGTCCTAGTCTCATCGGAGGTACATCCATATTGAAAGTTGAGTCATGCCTTGTACTGACATGGGTTTTGATTTTTGGGTTCAATACAACATCTCCATGTTTGAGATTATAGGATATATCCATAAAGATGATTTAGGCTTTCATCTTAGATTCATAAGCATAAAACTAAGATCATGGATTTAAGGGGTCCTTGAGATATATCATTCTCAAATACATTCGAGTGTCAATCCTTTGTCTATTACTGAACTAATCTTACAAGTAGCATCATCTCATATCTACAATCATAGCCATAGGTCCTTGTCTTTGTAGACTAACATATGTTCATGGTAAGCCATGGAGGTCCATTTTGATTCATGTAGTAGTTTGTGAGTCTAAGGCATGTGTTAGTATATATAACTAAAAAAGTATGTCATAATCTCCTAAGTGTTCAATTTCACTTAATCATACATGGTTGAAATTTCATGCTCAATTTTCCTCGCAATACTCAAGGGATTGACGCACCTTGCATGTCTGTGTGTGTGTGTGTCTTGAGAACCCGCATAACCTCATCTACTCCACTCCATAGCTAGCACCCCTATTGTTCTCACAACCAACAATTATGATAACTCTGTTGGAAAGACGGGTGCAAGAAAACATAACTCGACAAGAAACGAAAACGAAAAGAAGCGAGTTTGAAAAGAATCAAACTTGAATGAAAAAATGTTCATGCGTAGCAGAATAAGCTATCTCCCTCCTTCCTCATGCATGGCTACGCCAATCAATCTCAAACAAAATATTCGTGATAGAAATCACATTCGATCTGATTACGTAGCCAAACATTAAGCATCAAAACATCAGACAGATAATTTGTCGCGAACAACTAGACAAATTATTAGTCGTGAATTACTCTTTAAGAGCTAGACTAATAATCAGTCGCGATGAGCTGGACTAATAATCAGTCGTGGATTAGTTGCGAACAACTAGACTAATTATAAGTCGCGAACAGTAGACAGCCAGACTAAGCAATTGGAAAGCCAGACAAAACGTAAAAAAGCATTGCAATATTGATACAAATTTGAATGCAGAATAAACAGAGCTGTAATCAGATTAAGTATAATGAAATATACAAGTCAATACTACAGGTGAGCACAAAACAATAGCAGATATAAGCGCGTGCTTCACAAAGCTAATCACGATCTGTAAAGGTGATGAACTTATCACTGACAATCCATCTGGAAGAAAGAATCAATGCGCAAAAGCATCTACAATGTCTGTCTCTGATTACAAGTAAAGTTCCATTCTATCTTTTATTCTATCTAAATACTGAGATGGTATTTAATATATATATATATAATTTTTATAGGTGTGCAGATGAAGAAGGTACAAAAGTGGTTATATTGTCTGTGGGAGATCGTGGGTGGTTGTTGTCGTTGTCAAATCTGATGGCACAGTGCATGGGACGAGCATGAGGAGGCCATGACGTTGGGCTTGGCTAAAATTCACACTAGTGAAAATGGAAAAATTGCGACACTCTGTCCAATGCCTTAGAAAAGCATTTGTAGGGCACCTTTGCCATTTGTATGGTAGTGTCACATTTTTTGCCTGTGCAAATCCCCGAGTAAAAATATAGACAGTTGCACTTTTCGCTTGTCTTATTTTACATGTAAATATGCAGATTGTGCGACAACACGATTAAAAATACAGCAACATGAATGGAGGCAGATTAATATAGGCTTTAGGAGAGTAAAGGAGATAAACTAGCACCCCCCCTTAATCTGGATCTGTGAATGCCTTGATCTTTAGACTAAGCAATGCACAAAACCTATTGTGTGCATTAACAATTAATGCCTTTGTAAATATATCTACAACCATGTCCTGCATTCTATAGTATGTTAAGCTTACTTCTTTGTTGAGAACCTTGTCCCTAATGCAGTGATATCGGATTGTGTTGGCTTACTCATAGAGTGAAATCTAGAGTTGGCTGATAAGGGAATAGCACTCTGATTATAACAAAAATATGATTGCAGGGCTGTATTGATTCAAACTAATGTCTGATAATAAATTTCTCAATCAAAATGCTTCTTTGATAGATTGAGAAGCAGGATAGGATCGCCATTGAAGAAGAATATAAATCCAGATGTGGACTCGCGATTGTCTACATCTCCTCCCCAGCTTGCATCAGAATATCCATTGAGCTGATGAAGATTGACGTTGCTGACTTCTCCATAGCAGATGCACTGGTTCATGGTAGCTCGAATATACCTCATGACTCTTTTGAGAGCCTTCCAATGGGTAATGCCAAGATTAGCCATATATTGGCTGAGTGAGCTTATTGCAAAAGAGATGTCAGGCCTTGTACAGACCATTGCGTACATGAGAAATCCAAGTATCGATCGATTAGGATACTCTCTCATCTTCTCCTCTTGCTGCTTGGTCTGGCGACATTGGTCCTTTGACAAATGTAGGCTCGGATCCATCGATGAGTGAGCTAACTTACAGTTCATCAAATTATATATATCAAGAAGATACTTTTTTTGAGTGATATAAATCATTCATTTCGCTCTATCTCTATGGATTTGAATGCCCAGACATAAGTGAGCTTCGTCCAGATCAGTCATGTCGAACTCAGAAAACAAAGCTGTCAATGAATAAATTGATTCTGAATTTTGGTTTTAAATTTTTGTTTTGAGAAAAAAGATTGAGAGTGAAAGAGAGAGAGAGAAAAAGAGAGGTAATGTCTGTATAAAAAAAGGAATGAAATGTGAATAAATTGATTTTGAGAGAGAGAGAGAGAGAGAGAGAGAGAGAGAGAGAGAGAGAGAGAGAGAGAGAGAGAGAGAGAGAGAGAGGTAATGTGTGTAAGGCTTTTAGCATACTCAATTCATTCACTTGAAAAGCTTTCTTCCATTCTCTAGATGCACACATCATTTTTCGTTTTATCCATAATAATTGTATCTAAGAACTATGACCTCTTTAGCATATTCACTTTTAATATCGCCCCCTATGACAGCCTTGGATTCCTATTAAGGTTCTCGGATAAGACACTTGGTTTGTATCAAAATTTGTAGCTAAGATACACATTTATATTGTCACTTAGGCTTTCTCGAAGGATGTTTCAGTAAGGTCCTAGTCTCATCGGAGGTACATCCATATTGAAAGTTGAGTCATGCCTTGTACTGTCTTATGTCCAGAGAACATGGGTTTCGATTTTTGGGTTCAATACAACATCTCCATGTTTAAGATTATAGGATATATCCATAAAGATGATTTAGGCTTTCATCTTAGATTCATAAGCATAAAACTAAGATCATGGATTTAAGGGGTCCTTGAGATATATTATTCTCAAATACATTTGAGTGTCAATCCTTTGTCTATTACTGAACTAATCTTACAAGTAGCATCGTCTCATATCTACAATCATCAAATATCAAAGCCATAGGTCCTTGTCTTTGTAGATTAACATATGTTCATGGTAAGCCATGGAGGTCCATTTTGATTCATGTAGTAGTTTGTGAGGCTAAGGCATGTGTTGGTATATATAACTAAAAAAGTATGTCACAATCTCCTAAGTGTTCAAGTTCACTTAATCATACATGGTTGAAATTTCATGCTCAATTTTCCTCGCAATACTCAAGGGATTGACGCACCTTGCATGTGTGTGTGTGTGTGTGTGTGTCTTGAGGACCCGCATAACCTCATCTACTCCACTCCATAGCTAGCACCCCTATGCTTCTCACAACCAGCAATTATGATAGCTCTGTTGGAAAGAGGGGTGAAAGAAAACATAACTCGACAAGAAATGAACATGAAAAGAAGCAAGTTAAAAAAGAAACGAACTTGAATGAAAAAATGTTCATGCGTAGCAGAATAAGCTATCTCCCTCCTTCCTCATGCATGGCTTCGCCAATCAATCTCGAACAAAATATTAGTGATAGAAATCACGTTCGATCTGATTACGTAGCCAAACATTAAACATCAAACCATCAAACATAGAATTTGTCGCGAACAACAAGACAAATTATTAGTTGTGAATTACTCGTAAAGAACTAAACTAATAATCAGTCGCAAATTAGTCGCGATGAGCTCGACTAATAATCAGTCATGAATTAGTCGCGAACAACTAGACTAATTATAAGTCGCGTACAATAGATTGCCAGACTAATCAATTGGAAAGCCAAACAGAACGTAGAAAAGCATTGCAATATTGATACAAATTTGAATGCAAAATAAACAGAGCTGTAATCAGATTAAGTATAATGAAATATACAAGTTAATACTACAGGTGAGCACAAAACAATAGGGGATATAATCGCGTGCTTCACAAAGCTAATCATGATCTGTAAAGGTGATGAACTTATTACTGACAATCCATCTAGAAGAAAGAATCAATGCGCAAAAGCATCTACAATGTTTGTCTCTTATTACAAGTGAAGTTTCGTTCTATCTTCTATTCTATCTAAATACTGAGATGGTATCTAATATATATATATATAATTTTTATAGGTGTGCAGATGAAGAAGGTACAAAAGTGGTTATATTGTTTGTGGGAGATCGTGCGTAGCTGTTGTCGTTGTCAAATTTGATGGCACAGTGCATGGGACAAGCATGAGGAGGCCATGACGTCAGGTTTGCTAAAATTCATACTAGTAAAAATGCGAAAATTGCGACACTCCTTCCAATGCCTTAGAAAATCATTTGTAGGACACCTTTGGCATCTGTAGGGCAGTGTCGCATTTTTCGCTTGTGGAATCCCTGAGTAAAAATACAGACAGTCGTGCTTTTCGCTTGTCTTATTTTACATGTAAATATGCAGATTGTGCGACAATACAAGTAAAAATACAGCAGCATGAATGGAGGCAGATTAACATAGGCTTTAGGAGAGTAAAGGAGATAAATCCAACACCCCCCTTTAATTTGGATCCGTGAATGCCTTGATCTTTAGACTAAGCAATGCACAAAACCTGTTGTGTGCATTAACACTTAATGCCTTTGTAAATATATCTACAACCATGTCCTACATTCTATAGTACGTTAAGCTTACTTCTTTGTTGAAAACCTTGTTCCTAATGTAGTGATATCGAACTATGTTTGCTTACTTATAGAGTAAAATCTAGAGTTGGCCGATAAGGGAATAGCACTCTGATTATAGCATAATATGATTGCAGGGCTGTATTGATTCAAACTAATGTCTGATAATAAATTTCTCAATCAAAATGCTTCTTTGATAGACTGAGAAGCTAGATAGGACCGCCGTTGAAGAAGAATTTAAATCCAGATGTGGACTTGCGATTGTCTACATCTCCTCCCCAGCGTGCATCATAATATCCATTGAGCTGATGAAGATTGTCGTTGTTGACTTCTCCATAGCAGATGCATTGGTTCATGGTAGCTCAAATATACCTCATGACTCTTTTGAGAGTCTTCCAATGGGTAATGCCAGGATTAGCCATATATTGGCTGAGTGAGCTTATTGCAAAAGAGATGTCAGGCCTTGTACAGACCATTGCGTACATGAGAGATCCAAGTATCGATCGATAAGGATACTCTCTCATCTTCTCCTCTTCCTGCTTGGTCTGGGGACATTGGTCCTTTGACAAATGTAGGCTCGGATCCATCGATGAGTGATCTAACTTACAGTTCATCAAATTATATATGTCAAGAAGATACTTTTTTTGAGTGATATAAATCAGTCATTTCGCTCTGTCTCTATGGATTTGAATGCCCAGACATAAGTGAGCTTCGTCCAGATCAGTCATGTCGAACTCAGAAAACAAAGCTGTTTGCACATCAAGTTGATGCACCTCAAGGTCAACAGCTGCAACATATGATAGGAGGACTCGGATCGATGAATGCTTGACGACTGGACTGAAAGTCTCACTGTAGTCAAAGTTGGAGATATGAGTGAATCCTCATGCTACCAGCCTTGCCTTCCTTCGATCAATCGCTCCATTGGCATTGTACTTGATTTTAAAGATCCATTTGCAATCAATGATATTGCAGCCAGTAGGAGCTTCGACTAATGACCACGTCTGGTTCTTGATCAGAGAGAAATACTCTCTATCCATGGCTTCTCTCCAAATATCAGAGTTCTGTTGGCTAAGTGCCTCTTCAACTATTGTCGGTTCCTGTATCAAGAGACATGTAGACTCAAGAGTATACCTTGTAGGCTGTGTTCACACTCGGCTTGATCTTTTGAGAGGAATCAACTGATGAACCACTCCTAGGACTTATTGTTGGGTAGCAGCACCATCTTCGTCTGAATTGTTGTTGAATAGTGGATCGACAATGAACACGTTGATCCTGAAGCTCGGATAGTCATGTCAATGGCATTTGATAAATGTTCTCTTGGAACAATATCTTAGCCTTTGATGTCAACGAATTGATCCTCGATTAATACTGTATTCTGACTATACAATATTTGCTGGGTATTCGGATCATACAGCTTGGATGTGTTATCAGATGAAGTATACCCAATCAAGATGGTCTTGAGACCCTAGAAGTCAAATTTCTTCTTTGTGTCTTTTAGGATCTATGCGTAAGCAACACATCCGAATACTCATAGGTTTTTCACAGAAGGCTTAGGACCTATCCACACCTCATGGGGTGTTTTGCCTGAGAGGGCCTTAGTTAAACATCTGTTCTGGACGTAAGCTGCATTGGAGACAACTTTTGTCCATAAGCTCTTGGGTAGTGATGCATGCGCTAGCATACATTTAGCTGATTCAACCAGAGTACGGTTCTTCCTCTCGGCTAAGCCATTAGACTGAGGACTATAAGGAGTGATGAATTGCTGCTCAAGGCCTTGGCTCTGGAAGTACTCCTTAAATTCAGTAGAGATGTACTCTCCACCATTGTCAGACCTCAAGGCCTTGATCGTCCTTCCAATCTCTTTTTCTGCACGCTCCTTGAAGATTCTAAAGCAATTAGAAGCTTCTGATTTCTTTTTGATAAATTACACCATAGTCCTTCTAGAGAATTCATCAATAAAACTTATAAAATACTTTGCATCCTTCAGAGAAGGAAGCCAGATAGAATGTAGAAAAGCATTGTAGTATTGACACAAGTCTAAATGCAGAATAAATAGAGCTGTAATCAGATTAAGTATAACGAAATATACAAGTCAATACTACAGGTGAGCACAAAACAATAGTGGATGTAACCGCGTGCTTCACAAAGCTAATCATGATCTGTAAAAGTGATGAACTTATTACTGACAATCCATCTAGAAGAAAGAATCAATGCGCAAAAGCATCTACAATGTCTGTCTCTGATTATAAGTGAAGTTTCGCTCTATCTTCTGTTCTATCTAAATACTGAGATGGTATCCAATATAAATACATAATTTTTATAGGTGTGTAGATGAAAAAGGTACAAAAGTAGTTATGTTGACTATGAGAGATCGTGGGTGGCTGATGTCGTTGTCAAATCTGATTGCACAATGCATGGGACAAGCGTGAGGAGGCCGTGACGTCGGGCTTCGCTAAAATTCATGCTGGTGAAAATGCAAAAATTGCGACACTCCGTCCAATGCCTTAGAAAATCATTGGTAGGGCACCTTGGCATTTGTAGGGCAATGTTGTATTTTTCGCCTGTGGAAATCCCCGAGTAAAAATGCAGACAGTCGCATTTTTCACTTGTTTTATTTTACATGTAAATATGTAGATTGTGCAACTACACAAATAAAATACATCAGCATGAATGGAGGTAGATTAAGATAGGATTTAGGAGAGTAAAGGAGATAAATCCAACAAGCTCCTCCTCTTGAAAATTGCTCATTAGCTCTTTTGCTTCTCAATTGAATACTCCTTTACTCCTCACAATCCTCATTGGTGATAGAGATATGAAGAGTGTCTAACAAAGAAAGAGAGATTTGAGGGTAATTTTTATTAATTGGTAACTCTTATTAAATCATCATTGGTAATTCTTATTAATTGGTGAGGCTAATGAGGTGTGTTGAGGCTAATGAGGTTTAATTTGGTTGAGGGTGGGAGTGAGAAAACCCTAGCATTATATCTAAGTCTATCAAAATATATTATGGATAACATTTGTGTCGGATTTTGACGTATTATTATGTCGGATTCCGACATATTATGAATTTTTTTTGAATTCGTCAAAACCTTGTGTCAGAAATTGCGCATTTTGTTGTTGTGTTAATGGCTTGTCATTCTCATGCAAATGGTCTGTTCCTTCTGTTGTTTCGTCTCAAAGCCACACTTCTCTCCCTTTTGGCTTCTTTGTACTTTAAAATGCACTTGTCCATTCTTCCACAATTGTACAAAATGAACGTGCCAATTTTACACATAACGATGCAGACATTTTTCTTACAACTCCTTTTTCTTGAGATAATTCACCTTTAATTCATCCTCTTCAGCATACCATAACTTTGGCGTGCTAGGGTGTATTTGTGAGAGATATTCTGTGGTGTAAAACAATGATTCTTGAACAAGCCAACCTTCTACAATGCTACCTTCTGGCCTTGGCTTTTGTCTCACAAAGTCTTTTAGAACTTTCAAAAAATGCTCAAGGTAGAACATTCATGTAGTGTGCATTGGCCCGACAATGGAAATTTCATCAACCAAATGCACAAGTACATGAACTTGTATATCCATGAAAGAAGTTGGAAAATCTCTTTTTAGCAAGCACACAATTTCAATCATTTCTTGTTGTTTCGAATGCATTTTACTCCACTTGATTTCCTTTGAGGTAATCCACCTACAAGATAAACATTACATAAAATAATGTACAAAGAATGGGGCACATTCATTTTGTAAGTAAAGAGAGATCACACACCAACCCAAGAGAACACTTCTGAACTATATTTACAAAAGAGACTGAAAGGTACATATACACAGTCTAATTTTTGTGGGGTACCGTTGCATGGCAGTTCGGTCCCCATTACGGGACGCATGTCCCAACTTACACTATGTGTACCGTCAAACTGGCACACATGCATACTATCACAAAAGCAGTAAAAAGCTCAAAATCACTGCTAAACACGAAAAGTCATGAACTGTGAGAGAAACTCGGGCTTACTTATTCTAACACTCTCCCTTAAGCCCTAGTATATTTTTCTTACAAAGAGCTTTTGTCTAAAAAACTCAAACTTATCAGTACTTAAAGGTTTACTACTTAATTTCTATATGCTTCGTGCGTGCATGAAATACAAGATTTTTAGCTAGTTGTATAGCACTCTGACTATCACATCTGATAACAGTAGGCTTATTTTTAATTCCAATGTCTTCTAACGTTCTTCTTAGCCAAACTACTTCCTGCATGCTGAACATAGTGCTTTGTATTCTGCCTCTGTAGTAGAAAGAGCAATTGTGTCTTGTTTCTTACTTGACCAAGAGAATACACCATTACTCCGTCGCGACCCTCTCTATCTCTCCCTATGTGGGTCGCAGCTATCTACGGCCTCTTCAAATCTGCTTCCTGCAAGTACTGCGCCCTTGATCATAGTTTTTCATCTACCATAAACTCTTTCTTTAGAGAGAAATAAGCTACTATGTAGATAAAAACCCTGGCTGTGGGGTTTTTGTTGCCTTTTAAGCTTTAGCTATTCTTCCTTTGAGCTCTTCTTGTAGATACATGTCCGAAAGAGGTCGGCCTACTACAGGTCACTCACTGGAACTGTTAGATTGCCGATTGATGAGGAATTGATTGAGTACAGGGTGACAACACTCCAAAACCTGCTCTTTTAAAGAGGCTTACAATTTTGAACTCTTTGTTCTTCTAGAGAAGACACAATTGAAACATGCAGATGTCTCAATCCAACTAAATCAAGTTGCTTGCTGACCAATTGAATCGATTGACTGCAAAGCCTACCGTATCCAATTCTTCAAATTCTCCAAGAATTTGATTTCTTGCTAACCATGAACTGCACCACTCCCAGGCTCTGATACCATGTCAAGGATCTTACTAGCAGTATAGTAAGCTAATTTGCAAGCTATCTAACATCAAATAGATAAGCAGTAAAGAGAGATCACACACCAACCCAATAGGACACTTCTAAATTGTATATACAAAAGAGACTGAAAAGTACATATACACAGTCTAATTTTTGTGGGGTACCGTTGCATGGCAGTTCGATCCCCGTTACAGGACACGTGTCCCAACTTCCACTATGCATACTGTCAAACTGGCACACATGCATACTATCACAAAAGCAATAAAAAGCTTGAAATGTTCTGCACCTCAAGAACAAGATCGTGATGACGGATTCAATGACACAATTTCAGAGGATGATTCACAAGCTAATGATGATGTTGAGCGTGATGCATCAACATCGGATGGTTCGACGACACATGATACACCTTCTCGATCTCACTCGTTGTCATCGTCACTATTAGCTTTTGAATATCAGCTTATTAATGATGAAGCTATAGGAGATTTTTGGGTAGAATTAGAGATAGACTCATTTGGTTTGGCGGATTTGTCACATGATGATGTGGCAAATGATAACGACGAACCACCAAATGAATGAGTGAGACAGTACGATGTATTTCAATTCATTGTAGTATTAATCATATTGCTCACACATGCAATTACACTTTATTAATTGACTAGTTGACATCAAACAAGAAGTCGATGCATGTGAGTACACAATTTGTGATCATCATTTTTTTGTGATACATAAATTTCTTTATTCACTTGTGCATATGGCAACCAAAGTTGATAGAAAATGGAATTCAATGTATTGATAGGTAACAAATTCCAAAAGTGACATCCATTTACATTTTGTTTTATACCGTGGGTTATACCGAGGGGCCCTTTTTTCATGAATCTCGGTGTTACACTCGGTTAGCAGAGTGTCCTAGAATGCCTCTAGCCACTTGGACCCCTTTATAAATGTCTCAAAAACAAGTTCAAATTTGGTAGGCTTATACCAACGTCAGCCTCGGTATACCCCTCAAATTAGCTTCAGTATTCCGATGTATATTCCGAGGTCCTCCAGTGGTTTTATAACCCTCTCTATATTTATCTCTATAAATATTTCAAAATCAAGTTTAAATTTGGTAGGCTTATTCCGAGGCCAAACACCGGACCCGAGGCTCAAGCATTCCGCTTCCCCCGCGACTCATTTTAAAGACTATCTTTCAAAGAAACGCTCAAAAAAAGCCTTGGCCCGTCCTCTGGTAGTGCGTAAAACTGGAAGACATTGAAAAGAAAGAGATTACATGTAGAAATGCACACTAAATCACAACCTGTACGTGTGATAATGGAAGGGGGGGGTATGTATAAAGGGCTTACTTGAAAGGGGCTAACAATGTCATCATCATGTACTAAGCAAAGCATTTTTCTAGGAAGCACGTGAAAGAAATCATGACATAATACATGGGGATTTTTTTATGCCAACCATTGGAACATCATCTAGAACATGTGATACCATCCTAAGGGCCTTATACTACAATATTTTAAATTTCACCTTAGGCTGAGATCAAGTTTGAAATACTATTCTAATATGCTGTGATCGAATCCCAAGATAGACATGAATTTGGATAAACATCAACGAAAGTCATAAAAATAGATGCTATCATTAGTTGTCTCAAGAAGACGATTTCTGAACAAAAACTTTGAATGGGTCGTCGACTTTTCAAAGCTTCTCTTATCATCAAGAAGCAAGTCATGATAAGCGAACTCTGGATGAAAGGAATGCACACCTTCTAGAACTATTTTGAGAAATGAAGGTCCAACATTGACGAGTTATGATCAAGACCACACCTAGTGCAGAGAAGAGTGAATAGGAGAGAATGTAATGTTCTAAAAGTTCAATGGCTAAATATTATGAAATCTGTGACAAATACAAGACTTGATTAGAACAAGACCCACACCTTCTAGAGTTGTTGAGAGGCTTAAAACTTTCACCCATGCTGAGTAAAGGTCTTTGCCACTAGTACCCCTAGAACAGTGCCACTACATAACATCGTACAGTGAGATAAAGGGCCTACAAATCAAGGCATGATAGATGAGCACCGACCACAACGATATTGTCCCATACTTCGCTTCATTGGACTCTATGTGACCATCATAGGACTCGATACCACATTATGTGGCCGTCGAATTGGAGACTTAGCACTAGAGGTCGATAATGAAGGATTTCGAGTGAGGGCTACATTATAAATCAAGATAAATCAACAACGGATATCAGTAACTACATGGACCTTACAATTGCAACCTATTGAGCAAGCGTTAACATCTTTGGTTTTTCTGTGACAAGTACGGCACTAGGTGACCTACCCCTACCAGGAGACTTAGGTCAAGTAGTATGACAAGAATCAACCTATTACCACTTTTATAACCCTTATGTCTAGCGTTTTCTCATTCCCAGAGATTGATTGTTTCGAGTTAGGCATAGAACATATGGAAGCACTTCAATTGTGTATGAATTAGCAGTCAATCTAAGTTGGGTGTGTGTAGGCTTAACAACCATCCGATCAGTTATAATGAATTAGTGGTACCCCATCAGCCTCCTCCTCCAGCTCGACTAATGACGATCTAACTACAATTCTCAAACGCATTGCCCAAACTTCGGAAGAAGAGCCAGCGCCTACAATTGAAACCAACAAATGATCTTGACAGCCATAGGTGTACACGCAGAACTATGTCATGAATGGAGTGCATTTTGGCCCACACAAATTCTGTTTGGCATTAGAGGAGTTTTGAGCTCCAAAAAGACCCTTTAAGAATTCGTGCAAGATGTAGTTTATATTATTAAAATATTATAATACTAATACTTTTGACTTGCCATAACTTTTTAGTCATAGCTCAAAAGTATATCATGTAACATATCATTGGAAAGCCCTTGTCGAGGCTTTCCAATGCACCAAACTCCGCTAAATTCGCAATTACCACTAAAAAGTTATGCCATTTTTAGTGTGGAATCAAAATGTGATCTCAAAAAGTTACTTTACGTAGATTTCAAATTTGAGTGTTTTGATTGGTCCATGTGTAAGAAAAAATTGAGAAAACATATAAAAAGAATCTTTACAAAGGGTCCTTTTGGATTTAGAACTCCTCTAATGTCTTACATGTTTTAGGGCTCGCGAATATAGATGTCATAGCATTTGACACCACAACTTGACAGGTTCATATTGGAGACAATGCCATAGAGATAAACACACATGGATTCCTCATTCTAGCCACTTTTTACATATGAGAACATCATCGTTGGGTAGCACAGACCGTCTATTCACTATGTATCAATAGCCGCACTTGGATTTGTGTGAGCACTATGATCAAGACGATCTCCCGTTGGACATATCCCTGAGAGCCTGAAAAACTCTCATTGACTCAGGAGTACGGGGTAATCAGTGGGACCCCCATAATAGGAAACAGTCAAATTTTGATCATCTGTGTAAGGATAGTGTGGATCCTTCTCTCACTAAGGCATTTTGGCTGGACCAATCCCTAGTCAAAATTTGCCCGAAGATTGATGCCATTCCATTTTGGTCTGAGGATATCACTCGGTTCCTTACAACTAGTAGAATTAAAGGAGGACTAAATCAAGTAGCCAAAAGAAATTTTTTACTAAAAGCGGCACCCTTTCAACTTATCACCGGACATTTATATAAAAGGGTTGCTGACGGTACTATACATCGATGTGCTTATGAATCTGAGATACGACCTATCATATCTCAAGCACATGAAGGCATTGGTGGTGGTCACTTCTCTGTTGAAGTGACAGAATTATGGTGGCCGTCACAGTTTAAGGATACATTTGCTATTGTAAAAATATGTGATGTTTGTCAACAAGCCAAAAAGACAATGAAAGTTGACTTTACGTCTCTAACCCCAATTATAGAACGCAAAGCTTTCTATAAGTGGGGTATAGATGTTGTTGGGCCGAGTCAGCCCAGCAGCCAGAAACACTGAAGCCTGTTACATCCTGATTGCCACCGATTATGCTACTAAATGGGTTAAGGCTAGAGCCACAAAGGACGCCAATGCGAAGACCATCACGCATTTTCTATATGAAAATATCATTACGCATTTTGGATGTCCTATTGAGCTTGTTAGTGACAGAGACTCACACTTCTTAAATGAAGTGATTGATAATCTATTACGTCTAGTTGTCCATCGCAAAAGTACTCCGTACTACCCCCGATGTAATGGCCAAGCAGAATCCACTAACAAGACCATTTGCAAGATTCTTATGAAGATAGTTGATACATGTAGATTAGATTGGGAAACCAAGTTGTTCTCAACTATCTGGGCATATCGTACAACTCCCAAGAAGGTCACTAGATGGATCACACCATTCCAACTCATTTATGGTCAAGTGGCAGTAGTGCCTATTGAATTTTTAGCTCTTTCCCTGTGCATCCTACAAGATTTCTCTACTGATCTATGTGAGAAAGTTGCAATCGAACAAAAAGTCCAAAACAGGCTATTTACATTAGCCCAATTGTGCGAGACTTGACTCATCTCATATCATGCACAATTAGTTAACAAATGTCATCAAAAAGCCTGGCACGATCGTCACCTACATAATAAAGATCTCCACAAAGGTGATAAAGTGCTTCTCTATATCTCCAAGAAGCACCCTGGCAGAAGTGAAGGACCATACATAATCAATAAAGTCTTTCCAAATGGAGCAATCCAGTTAGAAACACTTGACAGAGTACTCCTCGACACTGTCACCTTGACCGAGCCAAGTTAGTACCCAACGACTATAAAATGACTAAACCCAACTTCATTTGCACCTCAAAGATGTGCAAACTCTTTTTATTTTTCTAGTAACAGATTCCTAGAGATCTTTGTGCTTCTGTGCTTGTTTTTGGTGATCTTTCACTCATTGCATTCACGCTCAGTCACTCCATCTGCCTCTCAAGCACCATAATCACCCATCAAGCATAGCCCAATGAGCGCCATCAACAACCAATTAAAAAACCTAACCGCCAAGAATCTCCTAGGGTGCGAACTTTTTGACATAACTTTTTTACACAAAGACACGTTGAGGGATAGTGTTGCTGGAGCACAAATCGGTGCTCTAGTTCACTATTGAGAAAGAATCTATACTTCAAAATTTCATCTTTATTCCGCTTTTCCGTTCATAAAGCAATTTCACCACAACACCATTTTTCAACTTTGTTCAAACTGCTTCTGAAGTCGACTAGACCAAGTCATAACTTCCGATCTCTGGACAGAGCCATCTTAGTTTTCTCTCGACCGAGTCCTTTAGTCTCTTCTCAACCGAGTCCTTGCATCAAGTCTCAATCGTGTCCTTGACTCATATCTCAACTGAGTACTTGAGTCACATATCAAACAAGTACTTGAGTACATCTGGACCAAGCCATTGAATCACCTGGACTGAGATGAGTCCATTAGTACAGTCTCGACCGAGTCAGTCCATCCAAAACTCTATTACCAATCTCAACGGAGCGGAGTCCCTCCAGAACTCTGTTACATATCTTGACCGAGCCGAGTCCTTACAGATAGACCAGCATGTCTTCACATACATCTTCTGGTTTTGATGACCATGATTCTGATAAGATAGAAATGAGCATGGGCAGTCTAGATATTTTTGAAATGACCACCTGGTACCACCAAGCACATAAATTCATGACCCACGAGTTCCGGATCCCTGCTTTATATGGCAATCAGAACCCATTTGTCTTGCATATTGCTTATGCCTTATACAACCCTACAGACCGATCTTTTCGTTTTATTTTATCTTCAAACAGGAACCACTTAGATAACATATCTCTCTCTGGAGCTGACATCGACACCTTTGGCTTCCCTCGGGGACCAAATGTAGTCACTCGAATACTCCAGAAGATCGAATCCATTGCTTACTTCAAGTATATCGATCCTTCCGTGGATAAGTGGAAGAACAAGGATGGATATCCCGTCGACGCAATCAATGATAGACCTCTAACTACTGCATGTGCTTATCTGACCAAATACACATATTGCTACAGGTTGAAAATTCTATGAATCCTGATGCCCCTGTTACATATGATAGCAGATTCAAGACTGCATGGCCAGAACTTGTATGACTTGGCCTAGTTTACATCCAACTGCCTTCATGAGTGTATCAAGAACAAGCAACCCTCATTAGAGGAGTTCTAAATCCTAAAAAGACCCTTTGTAAAGATTTTTTTTATATTTTTTCTCAAATTGTTCTTACACATGGACCAATCAAAACACTCAAATTTGAAATCTACGTAATGTAACTTTTTGAGTCCACACTAAAAATGACATAACTTTTTAGTGGTTTGTCCAATTTTAGCAAAGTTTGGTGCATTGGAAAGCGGGTTGATGAGGACTTTCCAATGATATGTTATATGATATAATTCTGAGCTACGATTAGAAAGTTATGGCAAGTCAAAATTATTAGTGTTATTATATTTTAATAATACAAAAGAGACCTTTGCACGAATTTTGATAGGGCCTTTTTGGAGCTCAAAACTCCCCTACTGCCACCCTACTGGGCTACCTTGTGACGGATATTACACTACAGTAGGTGAGCAACCAACCAAGGCTCTGAGAATTGTTAATAATAGCTGATAAAACTTGGGAAGTTCCAGCTCCATCTAGGAGACCAAGCATGCAGCTCCTAGAAAGAGGACACTATCTCCACAAGGGCCACCACCACAGAGGTCGAACACGAGCATAATAAAGCTGACAGTGAGAAAGCAACCCATGACATTGGCATCACATCAAGACACTGCTCCAGAAGGGTCTTCGGCTCAGCAAGATGACACCACACCAAGGCCCAACCACTAGAGACACAAAAAGTGAGGATGAGAAACAAGATGAAAGCCAGGCCTCCTCTAGAGAACACAGAGACGGATGAGACCAAATCTGATGGTGACAAACTCATCAGAAACCCAAGATCCATGAGAGCAGCTACCCAGTCTCAACAAATTTCATCTGGGTTGACGGATTCACAAGCTGACAACTCTACGTCAGATACAGCCTCCCAACAACACTTGTCATCACCTCATGTTACCAATGGTGCTGATGGTGCTGATGTTGCCGATGGTGCTAATGGTGTCGATAGATCTATAGTTGTAGCCACTGCCATAGATTCACAAGTTTCTCAAAAAGATTCAGTTGCAGCTCCACCCATACTGATTCACATGCCAACGTGCCAACATTGCCAATGGCACATGCAGTCCAAGTAGAATTTTTGGCAACAGCTATAGATCGACTATTACACATAGAAGCTAACATCCAAACAAACTCCACACCCCAATAGGTAGAAATTTTGGGAGGGGAGGGAGATGGGAATGCCATTCCCAAAGATACAACAGCAATCACGAAAGATCAAGAGCAATCCACGTTATTACGGACAGTTGGTTCACTTTGTCCAAAACCTGTTACAGGGCCTTCGCCACTTCTTCTAGCTGTTTCTGGGACTCTGGAATGATCTTTGCTAGTTTTTCCGCAACACATTCAAAGTTCTTTTTTTCAGCTTCCCTCTCTTGAATAAGCCTGATATATTTTTTCATTCAGATCGTTGAGGCTTGAGGGAGCTGTACCAAAATGTCTTCTGGCTTCATAGGAGGGTCGTCAACTATTATTGCTTCAGATAATCCATCATGAGCTTGGTCGATCTGGCTCAACTGTTGTTTAAGTCGATTCTAAATGTTGTTTAGCTCTTTGGCTTGCTTGCCCAGGGTGGCTTGCAATTCCATTATTGATATCTTTTTTTTCTCAGTCTCATCTTTTCTCTTTTTGATCTATTTTTGCTGCTATGCTATGACTTGGTCTTGCTGCTTTACTTTGTCTTCCAACTCTTTTTGCTGGCTCACCAACCAATGTACATGATAGCTAGCATCAGATAGGCTTAATATAGAGTGTTTGGCTACCTCTGAGAGCTCGTCAAGATTAGAAAGAATGGGATACTTGTTAGGGCATGGTGAAATGGCGTTAGTCCAAAGAATAAGATTTGAGAGGAATGTGGATGTGGAAATGGTGAAAATGGAGTAACATTAGTGGTAGTGGTGAATGTAAGAGTGATGGGTGGATCAACAGGTGGGTGGATGTGGTGATGGTATCTGGTGAGATCTGATTTCCTCTAGGTTGGTCTTCCTGTCCTTTGTCAATGTCATCATATATGTTGATCAGGTCCACAACATCGAAGTAGGATACCCTCCTACCTAACTATCGAATTTCCCATTTCTCTTCATTTGATTTTTTCCAAATCTTCATCCCCACGTACCCCGTTCCCCAGCCATCATTCTTCGATTCTCCTCTAAGTCGATTTTTGAGACCACATCAAGGGCCTCCCGAGATGTACAAGGCATGATGAGACGAGTTCTTAAAACAACTTAGATCTCCTGATGCTGCATACAACCTTGTCGAGAATCCCGATAAGCATGCCAAATTCATGACACTTTCGCCAAATCACACTCCACCAGACCTACTTGAAACTAACAAAATTTGTAGAATCTGATGACCCTCAGGCTAATCGACTAGACCATCGAAGATTTTCACCACGACCTGCTGGTTTCAACGTGGGTGAAGCTGAGCCCTCAACAAGTGAATGGGCCAGAAAAGATAATAAGCGTGCCACGGTGCTTGATGACTATCTGGCAAAGCCATAACAAAATCCAAAGGCGACCCAACCGATCGAGCCAAGACCTTAGATGGCTGATGCATGAGAGTCAGAAGGGTTTGACAGAAAATACCCCAGAAGCATGAGGGGCAGAAAGGAACCTCGACCAGAGCCAATATTCCACCCTTCAACCACAGCCAGAGTGGAGAATAATATCCTGAAGGATAGGAGGAGTCTACAAGAGTATTTAAGGGCACCATCTTGGAAAAGGGTTGATCCCTTCTATATGCCAATCAAAAGAAAAAATCTCTGGCTGATGGAATGACCACGAAAGGAGGATGTCAACTGGTCGGTTATTCCACGGGTTTTAGAGAGCTCAACGATCGATGAACGATCAATGATTTGAGGTTGCAGTTGCTGGACTTTGGCCATAAATATAAGTCTAGTGCTGACTTATGCATACAAGAAAGTGCTAAGTATTGAAGATCCATAGCATTTCTCATAATCCAAGAATGCTTTTGGGATCGAGGCCTAGATCTTATAAAGATCAATCCCAACATAGCTCTCCAGTCAGAAGAAGACCACCAAATGATGGCCTAACTCTTTTATAGAGAGGCATTCATGTCTTCTCGCTATGTCATGATGGTGGAAGACTGGCAGGAGTTTGGATTCATCCAGAAGGTGTGAGACTACATGGGGCCACTACCATTCTAAAATAAATTACGTTTCCAAGTATATGAAGCCCTGGGAAGGAAACTGAGTACGAGAAAATAGTCCATGAAACAACAAGGGGAGCAGGACACACAAGAGGTTCTCAAGTAGGCTAGAATGTAAAGGGCTATTTAAAGATCTCAACAAACACTTGGTTTTACGCAAGCGAAAGAAGATCTATGCTTTTCCAAGTTCCAAGGCGCAAGCAAAAGTGATATCATTCGACATGTGTTGCAGTGGGTCCTGCAACAAATTAGGGGAGGATGATGTTGGCTGATTCTGAGGAATCCCCAAAATGATCAGCCAAAGCTATTCTAGGAGCACCTCTCACCCTAGACTGAAGAGGTCTCTGAGAGAAGAAGAAGAGGATGAAGAATTAGAGCCAATCATGAGAGCCGAGAAGTACTAGCTACGACAATAGTTGGAAATTATGAGAGCCTCATGGTGAATTCCAAGTGATGGAATGACCATGTAGGAGCAAGTATGAGTAGACATTTGCAATAAATGTTGTAGACCCCTCTTAAATAAAGTAGAGTGAGCCACCTTTTGATGGTGACCTCTAGTGGAGGAACTAATTCCACTTGTAATTTGCTAAATTAGGGAACTGCCACTTAGGCTCCACCTAGGCAACCCATTGGCTTATTTAAGAGACCCCCTCTCTTGTAAGGGAGCTTTACTTGTATGGTCATTCTCTTGTTTTGAATAAAGAAGATCTTCCACGAGTTTTGGCATTATTGGAGCTCCTTGTTCATGATGGCTTTCTTAAGTGATTCCGTTATGAGCATGCCCTTCCATCCCGTTGAGTGTCATTGTGGAATTAGATTAATCTCTTGCTTTCTTTTATCATGCATTGTGGAGTAGAGTGGATTAGAACTCTTGTTTCTTGTTTTAGAGTAGAATCAAGCTTCAAGTAAACTAAACAGGCTGAAGTAATGGCATAGATCTCACAAGTATTCTTCTACTCTTCAGTTCTTGATGTTCTTGAAAAGTTCAAGAATAAAAAAATGGGTATTTCTTGATCCTTGCACTTCTAATGCTTGTTAGCTAATTTTTTGTTTTCTTGTTTTCATTTATGTGGATGCTGATTAATATGAGTTTCAAGAATTGTTCCAAATCATTTGACATTAAGCAGAAGGAGGATCTGTTAGTTGTTCATCTGAGTTGCATGCTGATTTTTAGATGAACACTATTGACTTGCATGTTTCTTGAATGTGAGTGCTTCAGGAGTGAACTTACCTGAGAATCCATTGACAGGCTGGATTTAAAACATATACTACAACATAAATCAAACCTTTCTACCTGATCTAGGCAATGAACAAAGAAGATAAGAATCTAATGCCCAA
The DNA here is from genome assembly GCA_029204225.1 of Diphasiastrum complanatum. NCBI lineage: Eukaryota > Viridiplantae > Streptophyta > Lycopodiopsida > Lycopodiales > Lycopodiaceae > Diphasiastrum > Diphasiastrum complanatum. Next base: position 21,212,230 of record CM055099.1, read on the forward strand.
CAGCCTGTTAACGGGCAGAACAATCTATAACCAGAGAAAAGAAACGCAAATAACCACATTTCACAAATTCTCAGTCACAAAGTCTGTGAACACTCCAACTAAGCACCTCTCTTGCTTATTTAAGAGGTCCCCTCTTCTATGAAAGAGCTTTTTATGTATTGTCTCTACTCCTTGTGATTAATGAGAAGAACCTCCATGACTCATTAGCAAGCAATTAGTTCCTTGATCATGATGGTTTCTTGAGTGATTCTTTTGTGATCATGCCCTTCCATCTTTTGTGTGTGGTTGTGGATTTAGTTTAGTTTCTTGCTTTCTTTCCTTATGCATTATGGATTACTTGTGGATTAGATTTCTTGCTTTGTGGATTAGTGTAGAGTCAAGTATTCAATAAACTACATAGGCTAGAAATGTGGTTCAAATCTTGCAAATTCTCATACATTCTAGTTCTTGATGTTCTTGGACTGTCCAAGAATCAACAAATGAGTGTTTCTTGATTCTTGAACATTGATAATGCTATCTATTCTTGTTTCTAGTTTCTTGATTCTATCTTGATGCATGTAGATTAGGTTCATTTACAATGATCTATTCAACTCGTTTTTGTTGCAATAACTAGTAGGATTCCAATTAATGCTCAACTGAGTTGCATGCTAATTTTTTGTTCACATCTTGGTTTGCATGTTTTGTAATACATGCATGTGAATACAGTTCAAGAGTGACAAACCCATGTATCCTCAGACAGGCAGGATAAACTACAACGCTTTCAGATCCCTCCGCCTGATTTGGGCATCAAACCAAGAATGTAATGCCCGAAGAAGCCTGGTAACAGGTAGCTCTAAAACCAGAGATAAAGAACCGTAAGAAATACCAAATTGTACCAGATCCCAAGCAGAGAATCTGTCAACACCATTTTGGAATAAAAAAATTGAAAAATATGGGGGGACTGATTTTTAAATATTCAATGATTGTTGGATAGAACTCCAGATGAACTTTTGAAGATGTAAGTATTCAAAAAACAATTATGTTAACTATTATTTTATCACAAAAAATGGTTATAACACAGTTTATTCATCATCACAAGATTACCCAAGGGAGTTGGCTCAATTGGTTAACGCTTGACATCCAAAGTTTCTTTGGATTCAAGTTCGAGCCTTCCATTGGAAACCAAGAAGCATCATCACAAGATTCAATGATTGATATGTTGGTACTTGTTGTCATTTTAACCAAAGCATATCACTATTTTATTAAGGTTGTCACTCATGTTAGTATACATAACATATGGTCATTTTAGTTTAATATCCTAAACCCTAAACACTAAACACTTTGATAGGTGTAATAGTGTGTCCTATTAATTAAATAAGTAGGTAAATCTTCATGAACATGGATGGCTTAATATATAATATGTTAGATATATGCGACAAATAGGCTTAAATCATCATTCTAAGCTTAATTGACATAATAAATGATGTCCTAGAAAAACCATCATTTATGATGGTTTATATGATAGCTTTTCAAAAGCCATCGTTTATGCCAAAATGACAATTTTTGAAGTTTTTTGGTTTAATTTGTCAATAAATGAGTGGATGTAAGTGATGGATGGATGTATCGGTATCACATATCTAGGCTGATATAAGTGCATCATATAGTTTTGAATGCATGTCGATGTGTATTGATGTATCCACATTGGATCAAATGGTCAATAGGTGTAATACCCAATAATGAAATAAGTAGGTAGAGGTAGACTTAGACTTACATGGATGGATTACTATATAATGTGATGTATATATCTGACATGTAGTGTTAAATCCATGCAGTTTATGCATAATTGGCATAAATGATGACCTAAAAACTATCATTTATGCCAATACATCATTTTTGCTTTATCGATTGATTTGGAATGTGTAAACCATGGCACAAGATATGCCCCAAACACAAACTTGTCTTACTAGATTAAATAAATATAGCTAAGAAAATATATTTTCAACATTGAAGACGCCTTATGATTCTCATATCTATTTACCAAACTACATGATAGGATATTCAAGTCACTAGATTTTGCACACACGCACGCATGCACGTGCGCACGTGCACACACACACACACACACACACACACCATAGATAACATATGACAAATGAGCCAATTGGATACTTGGAAAATGTGTAGGCATAAAGTAAACCATGGGCGGGCAAGCCTACACCAAGAGCCTTTTTAGAGTCCGAATAAAAAATGATATTGGCTACTAGCAAATTTCTTGGGAGACCCAAAAAATCTAGAAATAAGGGTAAACCATCTACTTGACATTGCCAAATCTCTTTAGTATCTATTTTATGTGTATATGTCCCTTAAACATGAGACCCAGGATGTACAACCAAGTGGGATGCAACTACAAAATCTTGAATTGAAAAAAACCTTTGTCATCCCCTAAAGTAAGTTCCAATCATCAAAGACGTGCAAGCGTAGATGTGTGAAGTCAACCTGAAAACAAATGTAACACAAATTTAAGTAGACAATTATATAGCTAGGCAAAAGCATACATGCTCAGGTTCTCAACTATCACCTAAATTGAATAAATACACGCAAGAACGTCATTTATTTCTCACATTAAAGACACCTTACGACTCACGTAACTATTTAACAAACTACATGATAACATATTGAAAGTCACTTGGCAAATTGTGTGCACACACATGCACCCCACAGATAACATATGACAAATGAGCAGATCGGATATCTGGAATCAAATCAATGGTTGATCTAAAACAAGATTTTGGTCAAGGGATTGCCCATGTGCAGGCATAAAGCAAAGCATGGGAGGACAAGCCCAGTCCAAGGACCCTTTCAGAGTCCGAATTAAAAAAAATTGTGCTTAGAAACATTGTCTTACAATGTGTATTTGCTACTACCAAATTTATTAGGAGACCCGAAAAAAACACAAATATGCCTTGAAATACTATTGTAAAGCATCTACTTGAGATTGCCAAATTTCCTTAGTCAAAATCTTGAGTTGAAAAAAACCTATGTCAACCTCTGAAGCAAGTTCCAATCATCAAAGTGGTCACTCTAGACGTGCATATGTGAAGCGTAGACGTGTGAAGTCAACCTCAAACAAATGTAATACGACTTTAAAAAGACAGCTAGGCGTAAACATACGTGTGCTCAGTTTCTCAACTACAATCTACTACTTCACAATTCTATAAAGCCTGGCGATGCTTTGCTTCTGAGTTCATGAGTTTGCTCCTTGATTTCTCCTTAGTGGGTATACTCGATCTAAGCCGAAAGGACGACAAGTACATTATCTTAGTTTAAAGTAAAGTTAGTAAAGTAGGAGCTTGTTCGGTCATCAGTACTTGTTCCTTCATCAGCCTTAGTGCCAAGGTGCTTTAGCGATGTATATTGCTATTGATACAATCACAATTACAGAATTTACAGACTGCGATTACATGATTGCCTGAAATCACTTGGTAGTTAGCTCTTTTCCAATATCACACAGTTTTCATCGTTTAAGTTCAAGAAACTCCAGGATCGATCCTTAAGCGCCCAGTATGAAGGCGTTGATAGTCCTCCTGGTAATCCTATGCGTCCTCACTTTCTCATCGAAGTTGGTCCTTGCTGACGACAAAATCGAAGTTGCAGGTTTTGTACTGTGTAAGGAATGCGAGAATGATGAGCCGGGCAGACCACCAGTGAATGTAACGAAGCCTATATGGGGTAAGCCGCAACTTCCTCTTAGCCTTGATTATTTGCTTTCAGGTTTACACTTTCTCGCTAAGCAATAGATGTTGAAATGGGTTGCAGGTGCCGTTGTCAGTGTGGCTTGCAACGATACGCATGGGATGGCGTTTTTCTTCGGTGAGGCCACAACAGACTTTCTTGGTCATTTTGAAATCAATGTCGACGGATTTGATGGGATTAACAGGACAGTCGAAGGGTGCAGGGTGTTTATCGAGTCCTCACCAGACAAGGAGTGCAATCTGAAGACTAACATTGGCAATGGTAGCAGCGGTGCTTCCCTCACTACAAGAATTTGGCCAATGACTTTCCTGGTCGGTCCGTTCGCATTCACCACAGAGGATTGTCTGTCTCCTGCACCCTCACCCGCGCCTCCCTCACCGTCACCTCCACCACCTTCTCCGCCTCCTCCACCACCATCTTTCCTGGCATCCCCTCCTCCTCCCTCTACCCCACCCCCACAACCTTCTCCGCCTCCCCCATCACCATCTTTCCTGGCATCCCCACCTCCTCCCTCTACCTCACCCCCTCCACCCTCTCCGCCGCCTCCATAGCCATCTTTCCTGGCATCTCCACCTCCTCACTCTACTCCGCCTCCTCCAACATGACCCGTTTTTCTACCATCTCCACCCAACCCTCCTGTCCGCATTGTGTCGCCGTAACCCCCATCTTCATCGCATTTCCATCATCCCCGCCTTTCTTAATTTCATTGCCATGACCTCCATCTTTCAGATCCGATATGGCTCTGTTTCCCACCAGTTAAGAATAAAAGAGAAGCACTTGCCATGTAACCAATAAGTGTAGTAGTTATATACATGCCATGGTGTTAATGTTCTATGTGACTACGTCGTTTCGTGATGGAATGGTTAGTGAACCGTTGCGTAGAATATTGTCACCACCAACCATTTTCCGATAAACCACCCTCTTCTAGAGATATACATGGCTCAACTACAGTGCATTCATGCTGTAATCATGTCTACTTGCAAACTTATATTGACTTCTTATGATTATTTACTTTCTCTTGGAATTGATTTGAAGATGATAGAACCTCATTAGGAATGTCAAGCCATTGTGAAGATGCATTTCGAAATTGATGTATAACTTCTTGTAGTATGCAATATCCAAGTTACCAAGAAATGAATTAGATTTGACTTGTTTAAATCTCTTCGTGCATTTAAGGTAGAATGTAAGTCATTCATTTCAGCTAATTATGCGTTTGTTATTGTTATGTTTCATACAGATGCTGATTGTTTTTTATGAAACTCATGAGATAGTATGACTAGAAAGTGCTTTTTGTATGCATGTCAGAATGACAACATATCTAGTGGCTTGAGAGATGATAACATGATAGGAGCCTATAGAGAGAAACTATAGTATTGGGTGGTTTGATGTGGGGATGTTTTGCTGCCATTATTGCAAAATAAATCAAAGCACACAACACATTCATGATAGGAAAGAATAAGTGAGTGAGTGAGTGTGTGTGTGTGTGTGTGTGTGTGTGTGTGTGTGTGAGAGAGAGAGAGAGAGAGAGAGAGAGAGAGAAAAGACGACGAAGGCAAGGAGGAGGTCATTGCAAAGAAATCAAAGCACACAATGATTTCATGATAGGAGAGAGAGAGAGAGAGAGAGAGAGAGAGAGAGAGAGAGAGAGAGAGAGAGAGAGAGAGAGAGAGAGAGAGAAAGAAGATGAAGGCAAGGAGGTGGTGCAATGACTTCCTCCAAGGCGACCCCTTGTTCCAAGTCCTTTTACACATAAGAAATAAACCAGTTATTAATCACACATTGACATTTTAGGCCCGTTATTTATAATAATAGTGAGTACATGATGAGTTTGTAATATAACATTTGAGGTAGATATATATTGCTAATGTGTCACCATATTAGCATATGATGCAAGATCTTTATGTAACCATGGTTTTTAATTTTCTAATATGAAATAACTAATTAGGTGAGCTTAGGTGTATAATGATAATTCATCAAAATGAAGGCAAATTATTTCAAAATTCAATGTATTGATATCAATGTTGGGCGATAAAACTTTGCATTTTCACTACCAATTAATAGTTAAATTTTCTATTCAAAATATAGAAATAAAGACAACATACAAAAAATAGTCCAAAAAAGAAACTATGGATGTAACCAGGGTACATATGTTCAGGTCACATGTGTAACACTCTCCTTTGAGCCAACATCCATGATTATCCCCAAAACCTTGCATTTTTTCCAAGAGTTATGCTCCATGCAAAGGACAATGTTCCTCCATACATCTACAACTACATATTCAACAACGGAAAACACCACAATTTTGCATCCATTCATCTTTTAGAAAATCATTACTTAAATTGGCCATCTTGTTGTAAGCTCCTTAATCACATAGACAATTAAAGAACTGTGATCACAAATACTTAGAAAAAGTGGTCTTCTAGATCATTCGAAAAGTTAGAGGGCTTACATGTTAGATTTACTTTCTCTTTAGTGCCCTTACCATTTTTTTGTGGCTCCTTAGCCTTTAGATATGTCTTTTTCTTCATGCATAGATTTTCTCTTAACATATTAAAGGCAACATCACTTGAACTCTACATTCTACATTCTTCCGCAAGTAAAGCATCAATTATATACAGTTCTCATAATTTCCTTAAATATGTTATTGGGTATGAAAATGTCAACATGGTCCTCATTCGACATGTCATTAAGCAGCACAACCACAATATCATCTTCGAGGACATTTGAACCAATGTTTAAAAGTTGGTTGGTTATGCACTCTATATGAATTACATGGTCAATGCCATTCTCTAGCTTAAGAGAAAAATTGTTGCCTAAAAATGCTTTTACCATTCTCCTCTCTAGCTTTAAACACCACCTCAAATCTCTTTTGATTTTTTCTTGAGGTCCAAGTGGTGGATTTAAGAGTATGCTAAACCAAGACCTATATGTGAAAAACTTAGATCCAAAAGTGATCTAAGATCCAAGATCATTGGCTTGAGTGATGGTGCAATACAACAGTCCACCAGTCCATACAACAACAAATATACTATTTTGATCAACCCTAGGATCCTCCAAAACAAGCAACTAACATTCACATTACACCAATGTAGGGAAGAGAGAAGCATAAAACCAAAAACTCCACCAAATTTGACCAAAGCATATTGAAATGACAAAGGTAGTTTTCCAAGGTTTAACCTACTATTTATAGCCATGGAAGATGACTCTCTCTCCTCTCTCTCTATGAGCCCTATCCTTAACTTAGCCAACAATTGGCCAAAATTGTCAAGCAACTCTAAAAATAAACGATCTGTATCTACAAGTGAACAAATGAACTTGGGATCCAACTAGAAATAACTCTAATTTCACACTACATGTGAGAAAGCCATGTGAATCTTATTAACAAGTTTGGCCTCTAAAATGGCTAAAGGATCAAAACTAGTCAAGTAAATATTGACAACCTTTCACACTCTCTTTTCAGTTGTGCTTGCTATTTTTACAACACTAGTTTGAGCCAACTTAAGAACTAACTCTCTATTAAGAATAGATCTTGTCTCTTTGATCTATAAAGTAGCAACAAACATTTGTCAAAACAATCAAATGGTTGAATGCTTTCATGCTTCATACATATCCCATCTCATGTGAGGTGTATGCTCCAAAACCACCATGAAAATAACTCCATTGCCATCCTACCACAAAGTATCTCCAACCATTGGAAAAATAAGAACAAATGAATGCCATAATGATGTTTCCTTGGCTCCATTTACATTAGCAAAATTGTTATGTCCATTCCGAATGTGGTCGTATCAAGTAATTATTAATTATATGAGGGCCCAGACCTATAATTGGACATAGGAGCACATGCATGGTGAAGACTGCTTTAATGCAAGAATAGGAGGTCAATAGCTCAATTTAGGTTGCATGGGGATCCTAGGGAGAATATTCTCTCTCTCTTGGAGAGAATATGTCTATTGGAAACTCGCCCATCCTCTTATTGTGAATTGTGATTCTTGAGCCAGTTTCTCCTCTCCTCTCTTGTGTTCTTCATTGTGGCTTGGGGGTGGATTTCTTAGGCTATTGACTAGCCTCTCCATATTGGTTAGGTGGTTCAGGCTCCATAGGTGTCCTTCTGGTTTGCATGTGACAGGATTGTGGAAGATCTTCACTTGGTGATCCTAACAAAAACCATACAAGAACACTTGTCCATCTTTAAGATCCAAATAATGCAAAACTATGATTTCATCATATCTTCAGAATTTTCATGTATTGACATGACAATGTTCAAACACTTCCTTGCCATCTCTTTGACCTTATTTGAGTTCTTCAATAACTTGCAAAAAAAGTCTTTAGTGCCTTTTCCTAGCTCCAAATTGCCAATTTTCACTTGGTCACTACAACATTCGAGAGGTTTTTCAACTCTATTATCGAGGCTTTTCTGAAGAATTAAAAAAAAAATAGTACAGACCTCGGTATACACATCGATTTATAGCTCAGTAGCAGAACCTCGTTAATTACATCAGTTCTCAAGGTATCACCATCCCATTTTGACATTGTTTAGAGAATGTGTTTGCCGAGGGATATATTGAGGGACCTCGGTATACCCCTCGACATGATTGTTCGTTCCAAGACACATTCCAAGGGACCTTGGTATAACCGTATAGAAAGAATGTTGTTCGGAGGGTCATTCCGAGGGCTCCTCGGTATACCCCTATCTAAAAGGTCGTCTATCTCGAGGATTATTTTGAGGGCTTGAAAATCAAAAAAAAAATTTAGGGCAGAATGGAGCCAGTGTATTGGCTCCATTCTGCCCTAAAATTGGACTCCATCCAACCCTAAGAGTCTTTTGCACCACTTCTTATGAAGATGGTAAGCAAAATCATTAGTTCATGATTGTTAGTAAAAAAAATTGTAAATATTTGAGCTGAGTCGTCCTCGTCCCCCGGCCATTGACATCGTGGTCTGACTTATGTGACTGCGATGCATGGAAGAAATTGAGAGAGGGAAACCAACCACAGGAGAGAGTCAGGAATGGGGGCGCATTATGCCGACGGACATGGCGAAATAGTTCATGTCTACTGATTTAGATTCGGTGGTTGTGGTTGCTTCACATGCTTTTGCAAGGGAGAAATGTCTCGATTGAGGAGACATTTACACTAGCTTAATGGTGGCAATGCAATGGTGGCGGTCACAATGTGAAGGATTTCAATGATAAGGTCAGCTAGATGAGCCAAAGTGGAAATTTGGAAAGTGATCTAGTAACTTGACTACATTTCATGAAGTGGTGATGCGAAGAGGACATCTAACCAGGTACTTGCACGGTGGTGGAACTTTCGACATGCTGGGAGGTACATGGTGTATTTGAGGACATCTCTGGAAAGATGCGTGGAGCTTTGGATGCATGGTTGTTGTAGCAATGGATCTACCTATGGCAAAGGTGTATGGTGCAGGAGGATATCTTCTTCAGCAAACAATGATCATCAGTTGATATTTTTATCATTCGTGTTGGTTGCATGAATGTGATTGCTTGCATGTGACTTTGTCACGAGAGTCTTTGTGACTAGACGTAGATCAGATTTGGAGTTTGATTGGTTATGCACTTTCTACTGAAAGAAAAACAAAGTACTCATTTGATGCTCAGTGACTTGTTGACATGTCTACTAGCTGATTTTCTGGCAAGGGTATAATCTTAGTGGCAGTAAGATTTTCTCAGGTTGAGCCATAGTTGCTCATTGTTATCAGCGTTATGAGTTTGTCTTGTACGCATTTGATAGGATGTCAGTCTAGTAAGATGGAGGATGATAATCTCATGGTGGCAGTGAGGTTTCCTCAGTGTGAGTCTTGTGTCTCACGTGGTCCGCTTGTGTTTCAAGTTGGATGGTGAACAAGTCAAGTTCAGAGTGTGGCAGACTCTTGTTGAAAGCATGGTGTTTAGTTGATACTTTGTGAAGTCAAGTGCTTTGACTGTGTACTTGAGTGTGAGTTGAGTAGAGGTAGCAAGGAAATTGCATATGATGTATATAGACACTCCAGAACATGGCTACACATTTTTATTCTAATACTCTTATCACATTTGAGCTTAGATTTGATTTGGTTTAACTATTTCAAATGTGATACTGTAATAAGTGTACAGTTAGGTTGATACTTAAACCACACTTGAGCTTAAGAGAGGGAGTTAGAAATAGTAAGCTCAAGTGTGATTGTAGTTTATAGTTATATAATGTTTTAGTTTGATAGGCTTTAGTTAAAAAGCCATCCCGGGGGCTTGTCTCGGGCCAATAATGGGAGTTTACCTATATATAGGCTAAAATGCCATGTAGAGGCCAATAGTGAATTTTGTGCATTTATTAGGTCTATGCCACGTGGCGTCCCCATGCAAAGGGGACCTTTACTTGTATATGTATCATTCTCTTTGTAATAATGATGCTCTTTCTTTGTGAGCTCTTTGCTTTACGTGAGCTCGTCCATCACTCTGTTACTTGTGGACGTTGTTCATGGTTTTGATGGTTGGCAATCAGTCAGTGATTGCATCTCTAATCTGCACTCTCCACTAGATCAGAATTTTTGCATATAATGTTAATCAATAGTCACCTGCTAAAAGCCCTTAATGAATGTTAAGTTCTGTAGGGTGAATTGATACTCAGGTTATACCCCACTCCAAGGCTCAAAAGGACCCAATGGTTCTCAACCGTGGCCGGTTCTTACAAAAGAGCATAACCGCCAGTTCTATACATAAGCCGATTTTTGAGAAATAGTGTACCCGCCGATTAGGGTCTTTAGAACCGGGTTGATAAGCGAGCTGAGAACTAAAAGTAAAAAATCGATACACGGCCAACACTGGTCCGAACATATGAAAATGGATCCCTTGGAAAATTACAGTTTTGCAAATTCACTACTTTTGATAAAAGTCAAATTTCAGAATTTTGGGTAGTTGGACACCCAAGAATAGTGGCTAGATGCCAAATACGTCTATGTTTGGACACTTATGACATCGTTTAACTAGATGACCAGTACAATTTAGCAAATAAAAAATTGTGCCATCGAGTGCACTATATATTCTTTGACAAGGCTTGGGAATATAATTGTCAACAATCTTTGAAAATTGTGTGATTTTAGAATGCATCAATTTTGAGTTGATTTTAGCATTTAGTGGAGGCCTCAAAATGCACCTCAAAATAGACCATGAAATGCAAATTCTAATTTAGTCAGGGCCTTGGAACAGCCCTCGGTATACTGAAGCTAGTGTGAGATGTATACCGAGGGTCATACAGATTCTTGCAAATTTCGAAAGGACTAATCATTGCCGCGACATTTTCAAAAAGTGAAGAGAAGTGGGTGATGGAATCAAGGGACGTACCTACTACGTTTGTCCTCTCCCTTGTTTGTTGATCCTTGATCACTCTCTTTATCCTCCTTGATCTCCTTATTCTCCTCACATTTGACTACTCCTCTTGCTTCTCTTGCTATTGTTCTTTGCTTTCTCCTCGTGCATTTTGCTTGTTCCTCTTTCTCCTCTTGCACTTTGCTTGTTCCTATTGCTTTTTCTCTTTGTTTACTCCTTGCAAAATAAAATGTGGTGAGCTCAAGAAAAAAAAGGAAAGTGGAGGATGGAGGCTTTTTGAATTTTTGATGGAAGGTAATCTCTTTTTCTCACTCTCTCTTGCTCTAACATCATAGTATCCATCTCAAAGTGATTGCAGTTTGGTTTTATTGACACCATGTCTTCTATGCAAGTTTATTTTGAGGCAAAGAAGTCGACGGATCCACAAAAGACTTTTAAAGGTAGCAGGAAGGTCGGAAAGGCTGTCGGAATAGGCAGCTCTGCAGGATTTGCTACTCCGATGGATATTCCGATGGCTTATTTTCTATTTATCAGATGTTTTAGGGTGCTATAGATCTAGGTGAAGGGGTTGTAGATCTATAGTTGGGGGTGTTGTAGATCCAGACTTTCAGAGGGCCAGGATGCCTATTGGAATATACAAATCTGTGGGATTTGTTAAATCAGCGTCTATTTCGATGGCTTTTCCAATGTAAGATCCTATTGGCGATCCAATTTTTTGGTGCATATGCAAGATTCCATATGGATGTTTGTTGCTCTTTTTGTAAAATTAATTTGTTACAACTATTTTTTGTGATACTAAACTTAACAAACTGCAATACTGGTTTTTGGTTTGTAGGTTTCATTATTGGTTACTGGGTCGATATTCATCATAACATTTCAGACAAATCATCATCATAGCAGTTCTCTTAGGTACTTTCAGAGTTGGAATGGAGCTTGGAATAGATCATGCCTATTTCGACCTCGCTTTAAATGTTTTTTTAGCTTTCCAATGACAGATATGCGAATTTTATGATACATTTGTGAAGCTTAGTTGTTTTTTTGAGCAGAATCTTCAATTGTGATGATTGGGCTCTAACATCATCCAAGTAGCTGACTAACACAACTAGTAGTAGTTCCAGGTACTTGTGTAGTATTGTAGTAGTTTGTCTGTTATATTTTGTTGTAGATCCACATTTTGTAGTGTAGAACTACATTCACTTCTATTTACATTAGGATTTATGAAAATAGATCTACACATCCTAGAAACAAATCTGTACTTTTATTTATAAATCTGTTAATAATGGGTACATCTATCAACTGGGGTTGGAATCAGTGGAGATCAGAACAGACCTTGGAATATATGGATCTGTTTAAGTCAATATACCATCTCTTATTTTGAGGTCCATGTTTTTAAAATCATAAACAGATTATATGCTAGATTGTTACCAGCTCATAGATGCTAGATTATATACCTCTGCTCATAAAATTTTACATAAATGTTTATCTCTTATCTTTTCTTGTGGTTTAAGTCAATGTAACATCTCTTATTCCGAAGTCCATTCCAACCTCTGCTCCTACATTTTTTACAATTCATAAACAAATTATATGCTAGATTGTTACCAGCTCATAAATGCTAGATTATATACCTCTGCTCATAAACTTTTCCATAAATGTGTATCTCATATCTTTTGTTGTATTTGCACATTTTTATGAATCTGCTCGGGAAGTCCACAGTTGGCCTAAGAAAACAAATGATATCCACTCTAAACAATTCAATTGAATTATAATTTATGTGTTGCGTATTAGTTATGTTTCATGCTTAGAGGTAGAGAGCGAAGAATAAGAATGGTAACCAACACTCTCAATTCTAGGAAGGTGTGTAGCCCTTGTTTTCTTCCATTGAAGACGTGGTTCAAATGTTTCTTGTTGGACAATTAGTTCCACAAGAAAGCCCAAACGTCGTAGGGAGGGAGCATGTGGTGACATTTTGGAATAGGATATAATCGTACGATTTGGGAGTTTAGGTTAGCACTCTACTATGATCTTTCTTTTTTTTCTCATACCTTTGCTCATACATTTGTTACAATTCATAAATAGCTTATATGCTAGATTGTTACCAGCTCATAAATGATAGATTATATACCTATGCTCATAAAATTTTACATAAATGTTTATGTCCTATCTTTTGTTGTAGATGCACATTCTGTAGTGTAGGACTACATTCAATTTTATTTATATTAGGATTTATGAAAATAGTTCTACACATCCTAGAAACAAATTTGTACTTTTATTTATAAATCTGTTGATAACTAGGGTGAGAATCAATGGAGGTTGGAATAGACCTCGAAATATGTGGATCTGTTTAAGGCAGTATACCATCTCTTATTCTGAGGTCCATTCCGACCTCTACTCATACATTTGTTACAGTTCATGAACAGATTATATGCTAGATTGTTACCAGCTCATAAATGCTAGATTATATACCTCTGCTCATAAATTTTTACATAAATGTTTATCTCCTATCTTTGTTGTAGATGTACATTTTGTAGTGTAGGACTACATTCAATTTTATTTACATTAGGATTTATGAAAACAGTTCTACACATCCTAGAAACAAATCTATACTTTTATTTATAAATCTATTGATAACTGGGGTGAGAATCAGTGGAGGTCGGAACAGACATCGGAATATGTGGATTTGTTTTAGGCAGTATACCATCTCTTATTCTGAGGTCCATTCCGACCTTTGCTCATACACTTGTTACAATTCAAACAAATTATATGCTAGATTGTTACTAGCTCATAAATGCTAGATTATATACCTCTGCTCATAAATTATTACATAAATGTTTATCTCCTATCGTTTGTTGTAGATGGACATTTTGTAGAGAGAGAGAGAGAGAGAGAGATCGTGAAAGATTCAAAGGTAACCAATACTCCCAGTTCTAGGTGTGTAGCCGTTGTTTTCTTCCATTAAAGACGTGGTTCAAATGTTTCTTGTTTGACGATAAGTTCCACAGGAATGCGCAAACATCGTAGGGCAATCAGATTTGACAACAACAACAACCACCCACGATCTCCCACAGACAACACAACCACTCTTGTATCTTTTTCATCTGCACACCTGTAAAAATTATGTATATATTGGATACCATCTCAGTATTCAGTGAACAAAAGATAGAACGAAACATGACTTGTAATCAAAGACAGACATTGTAGATGCCTTTGCACATTAGTTCTTTCTTCCAGATGGATTGTCAGTTATAGGTTCATCACCTTTATAGATTGTGATTAGCTTTGTGAAGCATGTGGTTACATCCACTATTGTTTGGTGCTCACCTGCATTATTGACTTGTATATTTCATTATACTTAATCTGATTACAACTCTGTTTGGTTCTACGTTCAGATTTGTGTCAATAATGCAATGCTTTTCTACGTTTTGTCTAGCTTTCTAATGGCTTAATCTGGTTGTCTGCTCTTCACGACTAATTATTAGTCTAACTCTTCCCAAATAATTCGTGACTAATAATTTGTCTAGCTCTTCACGACAAATTATTTGTCTTATATTTTGATGCTCAATGTTTGGCTACATAATCAGATCAAACGTGATTTCTATCACTAATGTTTTGTTCAAAATTGACAGGCATAGTCATGCATGAGGAAAGAGTGAGATAACTTATTCCGCTGTGCCCGAACATTTTTCATTCGAGTTCATTTCTTTTCGAGTTATCTCTCAACACACATTTTTCCAACATGGTATCAGAGCTATTTCTGTAGCTTGATAGGCTTTCATAGAAACAAGACTCTACTAGCCGATAGAGTAATTGTCTTCTTGTTTTGTAATTTAGCATCAGGTTTTCATACCTAAGTCATTAATAGTTATTCCTATCACCTACACTAATCTTCAACATGGATTTCCAAGGAAATCCAGTCCTATCATGGACAAGCTTGATGGAGCCAATTACCATCTGTGGAAGAACCGTGCTAATGGCTAAGGAGTTGTATGGCATTGTTACAGGTGCAAAGGAAAAACCTGAAGCTGACGACACAACTATCTCAAGATGGAAGCTGAAGGATGGCAAAGCATTTGCGTTGATCATCCTCAACATTTCGGATACTCAAATCAATCGTGTCCAAAGCTCAGACATCTAAAGAATTCTAGGACATCTTGGGCACATTATATGAAGTGCAAGATATAGCTTCCAAGCTACATCTCAGGAATAAATTTTACTCCCTCAAGATGGCAAATGGTGATTCCCTACAAAATCACATCAACCAATCCAAGAACCTGCTGAAGCAAATGGCCACTCTCGGATCTGTCATAGACGATCAAGATGTAGTAATGCAACTGCTTACAAGCTTGCCAAGCTCATACAACAGTTGGGTGATGATCATCACGACAATCCAGAGCTTACTCTCTCAAGAGTCATTGCAATGTTGTTGTAGGAGGACATGTAGAAAAATGAAGCCTCCAGTTCCTCAAATGATTCTCACGCCTTGTACACCAACAAAGACATGGCTAAGCAAAAGAAGAAGAAAGGCCCGAAGCAACCAAAGCAAGCCCAAAAACCAGCACAGAAGAAAGAACAGTCAAATTCATAGACTAAGAAGAAACTGTTCTACAGATACTGCAAGAGAAACAACCACGAGATTCAAGACTATCGGATACTACAAACAAAGAACAACAGCAACGGATAGCCAAATCATGTGGCCAATGCAGTCACAATAGCTCCACAGCCCATTCAAGAAGTGGATCATGATGCTTTCATGACTAGCCATCAAGAAGCATCCAATGACAGTTTTTGGTTCCTGTATTTCGGTGCCACTCAGCATATGACCCCAACCTCATTGGCTTTTTCTAGTCCTATACACCCTACAGTACCAACAAATACGTTTACCTTGGTGATAATAGCACACAAGCTATTAAAGGTGAAGGTAATGTAAGATTAAGGAAAGCAAATGATCAATCTAAGCTACTTTCTAAAGCCCTATATGTACCCAATTTATCTACAAATCTGCTCTTTGTAAGATATTGTCCATTTAGACATTTGTGGTCTGATGAAGAATCTTTCTTTGAAGGATGCAAAGTATTCTATAACTTTTATTGATGAATTCTCTAGAAGGAATATGGTGTGTTTTATCCAGAAGAAATCAAAAGTTTTCAATTGCTTCGGAATCTTCAAGGAGCATGCAGAAAAAGAGACTAGAAGGACGATCAAGGCCCTGAGGTCTGACAATGGTGGAGAGTACATCTCTACTGAATTTAAGGAGTACTGCTAGAGCCAAGACATTGAGCAGCAATTCATCACTCCTTATAGTCCTTAGTCAAATGGCTTGGTCGAGAGGAAAACCCGTACTCTAGTTGAGTCACCTAGATGTATGATGGCGCATGCATCAATGTCCAAGAGCTTCTAGGCTGAAGCTGTCTCCACTGCAGCTTACGTCTAGAACAGATGTTCAACCATGGCCCTCTCAAGCAAAACATCCCATGAGGTGTGGATAGGCTCTAAGCCTTCTGTGAAGAACCTACGAGTGTTTGGATGTGTCGCCTATGCGCAGATCCTGAAAAACACGAGGAAGAAATTCGACTTCCAAGGTCTCAAGACCATCCTTATTGAATATACTTCATTTGATAATTCATACAAGTTGTATGACCCCGATACCGAGCATATCTTATTCAGCCGAAATACAATTTTTATCAAGGATCAGTTCATTGACATCAAAGACAAAGACATTGTTCCAAAAGAACCTCTAATGTCTGCCACTGACATGTCAATCCAGGATTCAGGCTCAAGCGTGTCCATCGTCGATTCACTATTTGACAGCGAGTCAGACGAAGAGGTTGCTGCTACCCAACAACAAGTCCCAAGAGTGGTTCATTAGTCAATTCCTCCCAGTAGATTAAGTCGAGTGCGCACATAGCCCACAAGGTATACTCTTGAGTCTACATGTCTCTTGATACAGGAACCGACAACAGTCAAAAAGGTACTTAGCCAACCAGACTATGATCTCAAGAGAGAAGCCATTGATAGAGAGTATTCCTCTCTGATCAAGAACCAGACGTGGTCATTAGTTGAAGCTCCTACTAGCTACAATATCATTGATTGCAAATGGATCTTTAAGATCAAATACAATGCCAATGAAAATGATTGATCGAAGGAAGGCAAGACTGGTAGCACGAGGATTCAATTAGATCCCCAAGGTTGACTACAATGAGACTTTAAATCCAGTAGTCAAGCATTCATCGATCCGAGCCCTCCTATCATATGTTACAACTACCGACCTTGAGGTGCATCAACTTGATGTGCAAAACCTTATCTGAATGGAGTTATTCAAGAATACATCTACATGATCCAGCCCAAAGGATCGGACAAATTTTGATTGGTCCAGCCAAAATGCCTTAGTGAGAGAAGGACCCACACTGTCCTTACACAGATGATCAGAGTCTGACTGTTTCCAATTATGGGGGTCCCACTGATTACCCCATACTCCCGGGTCAATGAGAGTTTTTCAGGCTCTCAGGGACATGTCCAACGGGAGATTGTCTTGATCATAGTACTCACTCAAATCCAAGGGCGGCTATTGATACATAGTGAATAGATGGTCTATGCTACCCAACGATGATGTTCTCATATGTAAACAGTGGCTAAAATCAGGAATCCATGTGTGTTTATCTTTATGGAAATGTCTCCAATATGAACCTCTCAAGTTGTGGTGTCAAATGCTATGACATCTACATTCGCGAGCCCTAAAACACGTAAGACCAAACAGAATCTGTGTGGGCCAAAATGAACTCCATTCATGACGTATAGTGATTTATCTTGATGTATAGTGTAGCCGTCACTCGAAATCCTTCATTATCGACCTCTAGTGCTAAGTCTCCAATTCGACGGCCACGTAATGTGGTATCGAGTCCTATGATGGTCACATAGAGTCCATTGAAGCGAAGTATGGGACAATATCATTGTGGTCGGTGCTCATCTATCATGCCTTGATTTGTAGGCCCTTTATCTCACTGTACGATGTTATGTAGTGGCACTGTTCTAGGGGTACTAGTGGCAATGACCTTTCTTCAGCATGGGTGAAAGTTTTAAGCTTCTCAACAACTCTAGAAGGTGTGGGTCTTGTTCTAATCAAGTCTAGTATTTGTCACAGATTTCATAAGATTTAGCCATTGAACGTTTAGAACATTACACTCTCTCCTATTCACTCTTCTCTGCACTAGGTGTGGTCTTGATCATAACTAGTCAATGTTGGACCTTCATTTCTCAAAATAGTTCTAGAAGGTGTGCATTCCTTTCATCTAGAGTTCGCTTATCATGACTTGCTTCTTGATGACAAGAGAACCTTTGAAAAGTCGACGACCCATTCAAAGTTTTTGTTCAGAAATCATCTTCTTGAAACAACTAATGATAGCATCTATTTTTATGACTTTCATTGATGTTTATCCAAATTCATATCTCTCTTGGGATTCAATCACAACATATTAGAATAGTATTTCAAACTTGATCTCAGCCTAAGGTGAAATTTAAAATATTGTAGTATAAGGCCCTTAGGATGGTATCACCAGTTCTAGATGATGTTCAAATGGTTGGCATAAAAAAATCCCCATGTATTATGTCATGATTTCTTTCACGTGCTTCCTAGAAAAAATGCTTGCTTAGTACATGATGATGACATTGTTAGCCCCTTTCAAGTAAGCCCTTTATACATATCCCCCCCTTCCATTATCACACGTACAGGTTGTGATTTAGTGTGCATTTCTACATGTAATCTCTTTCTTTTCAATGTCTTCTAGTTTTACACACTACAAGAGGACGGGCGATTTCCAAGGCTTTTTTTTAGCGTTTCTTTGAAAGATAGTCTTTAAAATGAGTCGCGAGGGGAGCGGAATGCTCGAGCCTCACGTCTGGTGTTTGGTTTTGAAATATTTATAGAGAGAGATATAGAGAGGGTTATAAACCCACTGGAGGACCTCGGAACATACACCAGAATACTGAAGCTAATTTGAGGGGTATACCGAGGCTGACGTTAGTATAAGCCTACCAAATTTGAACTTGTTTTTGAGACATTTATAAAGAGGGTCCAAGTGTCTACAGGCATTCTAGGACACTCTGCTAACTGAGCGTAACACCGAGATTGATGATAAAAAGGCCCCTCGGTATAACCCATGGTATAAAACAGAATGTAAATGGATCTCACTTTTGGAATTTGTTACCTATCAATACATTGAATTCCATTTTCTATCAACTTTGGTTGCCATATGCACAAGTGAATAAAGAAATTTATGTATCACAAAAAAATGATGATCACAATTTGTGTACTCACATGCATCGACTTCTTGTTCGATGTCAACTAGTCAAATAATAAAGTGTAATTGCATGTGTGAGCAATATGATTAATATCACAATGAATTGAAATACATCATACTGTCTCACTCATTCATTTGGTGGTTCATCGTTACCATTTGCCACATCATCATGCGACAAATCTGCCAAACGAAATGAGTCTATCTCTAATTCTACCCAAAATTCTCCTATAGCTTCATCATTAATAAGCTGATCTTCAAAAGCTAATAGTGAGTGAGATCGAGGTGTGTCATGTGTCGTCGAACCATCCGATGTTGATGCATCATGCTCAACATCATCATTAGCTTGTGAAGCTTGCACATGATCATCCTCCGAAATTGTGTTATTAAATCCGTCATCACGATCTTGTTCTTGAGGTGCAGAAGATTTCGAGCTTTTTACTGCTTTTGTGATAGTATGCATGTGTGCCAGTTTGACAAGACACGTAGTGGAAGTTGGGACACGCGTCCTGTAATGGGGACCGAACTGCCATGCAACGGTACCCCACAAAAATTAGACTATGTATATGTACCTTTCAGTCTCTTTTGTATATACAGTTTAGAAGTGTTCTCTTGGGTTGGTGTGTGATCTCTCTTTACTGCTTATCTATTTGATGTTCGATAGCTTGCAAATTAGCTTACTATACTACCAGTAAGATCCTTGACATGGTATCAGAGCCTGGGAGTGGTGCACTTCATGGTTAGCAAGAAACCGAATTCTTGGAGAATTTGAAGAACTGGATACGGTAGGCTTTGCAGTCAATCGATTCAATTGGTCAGCAAGCAACTTGATTGAGTTGGATTGAGACATCTGCATGTTTCAATTGTGTCTTCTCTAGAAGAACAAAGAGTTCAAAATTGTAAGCCTCTTTGAAAGAACAGGTTTTGGAGCGTTGTCACCCTGTACTCAATCAATTCCCCACCAATCGGCAATCTAACAGTTCCAATGAGTTACCTGTAGTAGGGCGACCTCTTTCATACATGTATTCGCAAGAAGAGCTCAAAGGAAGAATAGCTAAAGCTTAAAAGACAACAAAAACCCCATAGCGACCCACATAGAGAGAGATAAGTGAAATTTCGCTGGTTTCTACCATAGCCATAGCTTCAAAGCTTGAAAAACAAAGGAGAGAAATAGAGAGGGTTGCGACGGACAAGTCGCGCGTGCCCAGAGTTGACAATGGTGTATTCTCTTGGTCAAGTAAGAAACAGGACACAATTGCTCTTTCTACTACAGAGGCAGAATACAAAGCACTATGTTCAGCATGCAGGAAGTAGTTTGGCTAAGAAGAACGTTAGAAGACATTGGAATTAAAAATAAGCCTACTGTTATCAGATGTGATAGTCAGAGTGCTATACAGCTAGCTAAAAATCTTGTATTTCATGCACGCACGAAGCATATAGAAATTAAGTAGTAAACCTTTAAGTACTGATAAGTTTGAGTTTTTTAGACAAAAGCTCTTTGTAAGAAAAATATACTAGGGCTTAAGGGAGAGTGTTAGAATAAGTAAGCCCGAGTTTCTCTCACAGTTCATGACTTTTCGTGTTTAGCAGTGATTTTGAGCTTTTTACTGCTTTTGTGATAGTATGCATGTGTGCCAGTTTGACGGTACACGTAGTGTAAGTTGGGACATGCGTCCCGTAATGGGGACCGAACTGCCATGCAACGGTACCCCACAAAAATTAGACTGTGTATATGTACCTTTCAGTCTCTTTTGTAAATATAGTTCAGAAGTGTTCTCTTGGGTTGGTGTGTGATCTCTCTTTACTTACAAAACGAATGTGCCCCATTCTTTGTACATTATTTTATGTAATGTTTATCTTGTAGGTGGATTACCTCAAAGGAAATCAAGTGGAGTAAAATGCATTCGAAACAACAAGAAATGATTGAAATTGTGTGCTTGCTAAAAAGAGATTTTCCAACTTCTTTCATGGATATACAAGTTCATGTACTTGTGCATTTGGTTGATGAAATTTCCATTGTCGGGCCAATGCACACTACATGAATGTTCTACCTTGAGCATTTTTTGAAAGTTCTAAAAGACTTTGTGAGACAAAAGCCAGGTAGCATTGTAATTTGGCTTGTTCAAGAATCATTGTTTTACACCACAAAATATCTCTCACAAATACACCCTAGCACGCCAAAGTTATGGCATGCTGAAGAGGACGAACGCGTTAAAGGTGAATTATCTCAAGAAAAAGGAGTTGTAAGAAAAATGTATGCATCGTTATGTGAAAAATTGGCACATTCATTTTGTACAATTGTGGAAGAATGGACAAGTGCATTTCAAAGTACGAAGAAGCCAAAAAGGAGAGAAGTGTGGCTTTGAGACGAAACAATAGAAGGAACAGGCCATTTGCATGAGAATGACAAGCCATTAACACAACAACAAAATGCGCGATTTTCGACACAAGGTTCCGACGAATTCAAAAAAAATTCATAATCTGTCGGAATCCGACATAATAATACGTCAGAATCTGACATAGAAAAAAAAAATTGATAGAAAAAAAAAAAAATTTGCCGGAAATTTTTCTGACGGCCAATAAAAATGTCGGAATCCGACATCCCATTTCGGAGACTGCAACTTTTTAAATGGATGACGTTACCTATCCATGCAAAAAAAAAAACAAGCACAAAGCGGACGTCGGATTTCGACGGATAATATAGATGTCGAAATCCGACATCCGTGACCGAATTCTCAAAGCTGCGTCATTTTTTTAGGGTTTTTTTATTTTTTTATTCTTGCACGAGATTGTTGATGATCGGCTTTTGGGGCTTCTTCTCAACTCTATCAATTCCATTTGTCTCATTCCAAGTACGATTCTTTTGTTTTGTTATGTGCAACTAAGATTTCTTTCTTTGTAACCTTTTCTTGTACATTATCTTCCTTGTATTTTATATTTTGTGTAGTTAAACACAAATATGTGTCTTAGTGATTTATGATCATGAGCGAATGAGAGAGGAAGAGAAGGATGTGTGTGAGAGACATGAGAGAGAGAGAGCTCTTGAGGTTTGAATGAAGATCATAACCAGCTCCACCATCAAAGATGTAGAGCTACCACTTTTTCTCATTGATTGATCCAGTATGGCTATCTTGTTGTTACTCCCTATCGAGCCATAAAGGGTAATCCATCGTTGCCTGATACATGTAAAATGAGATATCAGCGAGAGTTGTTGAAAATCAAAACTCAAAATGAACTTTGAAGAGTGCCATTGACTCACTATCTTCGTTGGAAGCTTGAGATATCTTGGCTATGGGGTGCTTAATTATCTTTGCTATGTGAGTTAGAACCCAATTTTCCTTGCAAGATATTTGGAGAGCTGGCCTACCATCATTGCTAGATGAGTGAGCCATCTAATATAGTCATTGAGGAATTTAATGTTGACTTCCAAAATACTGAAAGATTATTGCTGATTTTCAAAAGAGAGTTGAGAGATGCGATTATTAACATCGCTACCTCTATAATACATCTGACCATCATTTCTACTACTTTGCAAGCCTTCACTATGCCTATGAGTATTAGATATGAAGGAAAGCCATCACTAAGCTAGTTGTCAGATCAGAGACTCAGCTAACTGAGACTTCACGACCATGAAAAGGGAGCTTGCAACTGTTGTCTAAAGCTGCTCTATCAACGACCATTGAGAACTCACCGATTTATTGTCAATGAGAGCCCTGATGGCTGTTCTAGTTGAGAGTAGTCCTGTCCTGGCAAAGGATAGAAGCAAAGTGACAAACTTAGTAGAATCAATTGAAGCATTCATGACTAGCACGTCTTCGCTTTTTGGCTACATGCATATGCACTCAGAAATAGGTATGGCTTTATCTATTTTCAGTTCGTTTCATCTATGTCATTTTTCGTAATCATTTATTCTTCGTATGCACTTCGAATTTCTGTCGATTGGAGTATGTTTTGTTTTTGCCATGGTTTTCTTTTTGCCACATGGACATCGGATTCCGACTGCCTGCCGGCCATGGTGACGTTGGAATCGGATCTTGACGTCCACGTGGCAAAAAAAAAAAAAAGAGAAAATTTTTTTTTTTTCATCTTTGTGCTTCCGTGCTTGTTTTTGGTGATCTTTCGCTCATTGCATTCACGCTCAGTCACTCCATCTGCCTCTCAAGCACCATAATCACCCATCAAGCACAGCCAACAAGCACCATCAACAATCATTTCAAAAACCTAACTGCCAAGAATCTGCTAGGGTGCGAACTTTTTGACTTATCTTGTTTGCACAAAGACACGTTGAGGGATAGTATTGCTGGAGCACAAATCAGCGCTCTAGTTCACTATTGGGAAAGAATCTATACTTCAAAAGTTCATCGTTATTCCTCTTTACATCTTCTGGTTTTGATGACCATGATTCTGATAAGATAGAAATAAGCATGGGCAGTCTAGATATTTATGAAATGACCACCTGGTACTAGCAAGCACATCAATTCATGACCCAATTCGAGTTCCGGACCCCTGCTTTATCTGGCAATCAGAACCCATTTGTCTTGCATATTGCTTATGCCTCATACAACCCTACAAACCGATCTTTTCGTTTTATTTTATCTCCAACCAGAACCACCTAGATAACATATCTCTCTCTGGAGATGACATCGACACCTTTGGCTTCCCTCGGGGACCAAATGCAGTCACTCAAATACTCCAGAAGATAGAATCCATTGCTTACTTCAAGTATATCGATCCTTCAGTAGATAAGTGGAAGAGCAAGGATGGATATCCCGTTGACGCAATCAATGATAGACCTCTAACTACTGCATGTGCTTATCTGACCAAATACACATAGTGCTACAGGTTGAAAATTCTATGAATACCGATGCCCTTGTTACATATGATAGCATATTCAAGACTGCACGGCTAGAACTTGTATGATTGGGTCCAGTTTACATCCAACTACCTTCATGAGTGTATCAAGAACAAGCAGCCCTCATTAGAGGAGTTCTAAATCCCAAAAAGACCCTTAATAAAGATTTTCTTTTATTTTCTCTGAAATTTTTCTTACACATGGACCAATCAAAACACTCAAATTTGAAATCTATGTAACGTAACTTTTTGAGTCCACACTAAAAATGGCATAACTTTTTAGTTGTGAGTCCGATTTTAGCAAACTTTGGTGCATTGGAAAGCGGGTTGATGAGGACTTTCCAATGATATGTTACATGATATACTTTTGAGCTACAATTAGAAAGTTATGGCAAGTCAAAGCTATTAGTGTTATTATATTTTAACTATACAAAAGAGACCTTTGCACGAATTTTGATAGGGCCTTTTTGGAGCTCAAAACTCCCATATTGCCACCTTATTGGGCTACCTTGTCACGGGTATTACACTACAGTAGGTGAGCAACCAACCAAGGCTCTGAGAATTGTTAATAATAGCTGATAAATCTTGGGAAGTTCCAGCTCCATCTAGGAGACCAAGCATGTAGCTCCTAGAAACAGGACACTATCTCCACATGGGCCACCACCACAGAGGTCGAACACGAGCATAATAAAGTTGACAGTGAGAAAGCAACCCACGACATTGGCATCACATCAAGACACTGCCTTTGTCAGACACTCTTCATATCTCTATCACCAATGAGGATTGTGAGGAGTAAAGGAGTATTCAATTGAGAAGCAAAAGAGCTAATGAGCGATTTTCAAGAGGAGGAGCTTGTTGGATTTATCTCTTTTACTCTCCTAAATCCTATCTTAATCTACCTCCATTCATGCTGCTATATTTTATTTGTGTAGTTGCACAATCTACATATTTACATGTAAAATAAAACAAGTGAAAAATGCGACTGTCTGCATTTTTACTCGGGGATTTCCACAGGCGAAAAATACAACATTACCCTACAAATGCCAAAGGTGCCCTACCAATGATTTTCTAAGGCATTGGACGGAGTGTCGCAATTTTTGCATTTTCACTAGCATGAATTTTAGCGAAGCCCGACGTCACGGCCTCCTCACGCTTGTCCCATGCATTGTGCAATCAGATTTGACAACGACATCAGCCACCCACGATCTCTCATAGTCAACATAACCACTTTTGTACCTTTTTCATCTACACACCTATAAAAATTATGTATTTATATTGGATACCATCTCAGTATTTAGATAGAACAGAAGATAGAACAAAACTTCACTTATAATTAGAGACAGACATTGTAGATGCTTTTGCACATTGATTCTTTCTTCTAGATGGATTGTCAGTAATAAGTTCATCACTTTTACAGATCATGATTAGCTTTGTGAAGCACGCGGTTACATCCGCTATTGTTTTGTGCTCACCTGTAGTATTGACTTGTATATTTCGTTATACTTAATCTGATTACATCTCTATTTATTCTGCATTTAGATTTGTGTCAATACTACAATGCTTTTCTACGTTCTATCTGGCTTCCTTCTCAGAAGGATGCAAAGTATTTTATAACTTTTATTGATGAATTTCCCAAAAGGACTATGGTGTAATTTATCAAAAAGAAATCAGAAGCTTTTAATTGCTTCAGAATCTTCAAGGAGCGTGCATAAAAAGAGACTAGAAGGACGATCAAGGCCCTGAGGTCTGACAATGGTGGAGAGTACATCTCTACTGAATTTAAGGAGTACTGCCAGAGCCAAGGCATTGAGCAGCAATTCATCACTCCTTATAGTCCTCAGTCTAATGGCTTAGCCGAGAGGAAAAACCGTACTCTGGTTGAATCAGCTAAATGTATGCTAGCGCATGCATCACTACCCAAGAGCTTTTGGACCGAAGCTGTCTCCACTGCAGGTTACGTCCAGAATAGATGGTCAACTAAGGCCCTCTCAGGAAAAACACACCATGAGGTGTGGATGGGTTCTAAGCCTTCTATGAAAAACTTATGAGTATTCGGATGCATTGCTTACGCGTAGATCCCAAAAGACACAAGGAAGAAATTTGACTTCTAAGGTCTCAAGACCATCTTGATCGGGTATACTTCATCTGATAACACATCCAAGCTGTATGATCCCGATACCCAGCAAATATTGTATAGTTGGAATACAGTATTTATCGAGGATCAATTCGTCGACATCAAAGGCTAAGATATTGTTCCAGGAGAAAATTTATCACCTGCCATTGACATGACTATCCGAGCTTCAGGATCAAGCGTGTTCATTGTTGATCCACTATTCATCAGCAAATCAGATGAAGACGGTGTTGCTACCCAACAATAAGTCCTAGGAGTGGTTCATTAGTCGATTCCTCTCAAAAGATCAAACCGAGTGTGAACACAGCCCACAAGGTATACTCCTGAGTCTACATGTCTCTTGATACAGGAACCGACAATAGTTGAAGAGGCACTTAGCCAACAAAACTCTGATATTTGGAGAGAAGCCATGGATAGAGAGTATTTCTCTTTGATCAAGAACCAGACATGGTCATTAGTCGAAGCTCCTACTGGCTGCAATATCATTGATTGCAAATGGATCTTTAAAAGCAAGTACAATGCCAATGGAGCGATTGATCAAAGGAAGGCAAGGCTGGTAGCACGAGGATTCACTCAGATCCCCAGTGACAACTACAGTGAGACTTTCAGTCCAGTCATCAAGCATTCATCGATCTGAGTCCTCCTATCATATGTTGCAGTTGTCGACCTTGAGGTGCATCAACTTGATGTGAAAACAACTTTGTTTTTTAAGTTCAACATGACTGATCTGGACGAAGCTCACTTATGTCTGGGAATTCAAATCCATAGAGACAGAGCGAAAATCGGTGGATCCGAGCCTACATTTGTCAAAGGACCAATGTCCCCAGACCAAGCAGGAAGAGGAGAAGATGAGAGAGTATCCTTATCGATCGATACTTGGATCTCTCATGTACGCAATGGTCTGTACAAGGCCTGACATCTCTTTTGCAATAAGCTCACTCAGCCAATATATGGCTAATCTTGGCATTACCCATTGGAAGGCTCTCAAAAGAGTCATGAGGTATATTCGAGCTACCATGAACCAGTGCATCTGCTATGGAAAAGTCATCAACGACAATCTTCATCAGCTCAATGGATATTTTGATGCAAGCTGGGGAGGAGATGTAGACAATGGCAAGTCCACATATGGATTTACATTCTTCTTCAACGGCGGTCCTATCTAGCTTCTCAATCCATCAAAGAAGCATTTTGATTGAGAAATTTATTATCAGACATTAGTTTGAATCAATACAGCCCTGCAATCATATTCTGTTATAATCAGAGTGCTATTCCCTTATCGACCAACTCTAGATTTCACTCTATGAGTAAGCAAACACAATCCGATATCACTACATTAGGGACAAGGTTCTCAACAAAGAAGTAAGCTTAACGTACTATAGATTGTAGGACATGGTTGTAGATATATTTACAAAGGCATTAAGTGTTAATGCACACAACAGGTTTTGTGCATTGCTTAGTCTAAAGATCAAGGCATTCGCGGATCTAGATTAAGGGGGCGTGTTGGATTTATCTCCTTTACTCTCCTAAAGCCTATGTTAATCTGCCTCCATTCATGCTGCTGTATTTTTACTTGTGTTGTCGCACAGTCTGCATATTTACATGTAAAATAAGACAGGCGAAAAGCGCGACTGTCTGTATTTTTACTCGGGGATTCCACAGGCGAAAAATGCGACACTGCCCTACAAATGCCAAAGGTGTCCTACAAATGATTTTCTAAGGCATTGGACAGAGTGTCGCAATTTTCGCATTTTCACTAGTGTGAATTTTAGCAAACCTGACGTCATGGCCCCCTCATGCTCGTCCCATGCACTGTGCCATCAGATTTGACAACGACAACAGCCACCACGATCTCCCACAGACAATATAACCACTTTTGTACCTTCTTCATTTGCACACCTATACAAATTATATATATATATATATATTAAATACCATCTCAGCATTTAGATAGAACAGAAGATAGAACAAAACTTCACTTGTAATTAGAGACAAACATTGTAGATGCTTTTGCGCATTGATTCTTTCTTCCAGATGGATTGTCAGTAATAAGTTCATCACCTTTACAGATCGTGATTAGCTTTCTGAAGCACGCGATTATATCCGCTATTGTTTTGTGCTCACCTGTAGTATTGACTTGTATATTTCATTATACTTAATCTGATTACAGCTCTGTTTATTCTACGTTCAAATTTGTATCAATATTTTAATGCTTTTCTACGTTTTGTCTAGCTTTCCAATTGCTTAGTCTGGTTGTCTGCTGTTCACGACTTATAATTAGTCTAGTTTTTCACGACTAATTCACGACTGATTATTAGTCCAGCTCATCGCGGCTGATTATTAGTCTAGCTCTTTACGAGTAATTCACAACTAATAATTTGTCTAGTTGTTCGTGACAAATTATCTGTCTGATGTTTTGATGATTAATGTTTGGCTATGTAATCAGATCGAACGTGATTTCTATCACTAATATTTTGTTCGAGATTGATTGGCGTAGCCATGCATGAGGAAAGAGGGAGATAGCTTATTCTGCTACGCATGAATATTTTTTCATTCAAGTTCGTTTCTTTTCGAACTTGCTTCTTTTCGTGTTCGTTTCTTGTCGAGTTATGTTTTCTTTCACCCCTATTTCCAACAGAGCTATCATAATAGTTGGTTGTGAGAAGCATAGGGGTGCTAGCTATGGAGTGGAGTAGATGAGGTTATGCGGGTTCTCAAGACACACGCACACACACACACATGCAAGGTGCATCAATCCCTTGAGTATTGCGAGGAAAATCCCTTGGTTTAGCATACTCTTAAATCCACCTCTTGGACCTCAAGAAAAACTCAGAAGAGATTTGAGGTGGTGTTTAAAGCTAGAGAGGAGAATGGTAAAAGCATTTTTAGGCGACAATTTTTCTCTTAAGCTAGAGAATGGCATTGACAATGTAATTCATATAGAGTGCATAATCAACCAACTTTTAAACAATGGTGCAAATGTCCTCGAAGATGATATTGTGGTTGTGCTGCTTAGTGACATGTCGAATGAGGACCATGTTGACATTTTCATATCCAATAACATATTTAAGGAAAATATGAGAACTGTATATAATTGAAGCTTTACTTGAGGAAGAATGTAGAATGCAGAGTTCAAGTGATGTTGCCTTTAATATGTTAAGAGAAAATCTATGCATGAAGTATCTAAAGGCTAAGGAGTCACAAAAAAAATGGTAAGGGCACTAAAGAGAAAGTAAATCTAACATGTAAGCCCTCTAACTCTTCGATTGTTCTAGAAGACCACTTTTTCTAAGTATATGTGATCACAGTTCTTTAATTGTCTATGTGATTAAGGAGCTTACAACAAGATTGCCAATTTTAGTAATGATTTTCTAAAAGATGAATTCATGGATGCAAAATTGTGGTGTTTTCCGTGTTGAATATGTAGTTGTAGATGTATGGAGGAACATTGTCCTTTGCATGGAGCATAACTCTTGAAAAAAATGCAAGGTTTTAGGGATAATCATGGATGTTGGCTCAAAGGAGAGTGTTACACATGTGACCTAAACATATGTACCCTGGTTACATCCATAGTTTCTTTTTTGGACTATTATTTGTCTATTGTCTTTATTTCTATATTTTGAATAGAAAATTTAACTATTAATTGGTAGTAAAATGCAAAATTTTATCACCCAACATTGATATCAATACATTGAATTTTGAAATAATTCGCCTTCATTTTGATGAATTATCATTATACACCTAAGCTCATCTAAGTTCTAACTTTGCTATATTTCTAAATTTCAACAAGAAATACATCACCTAGTGTAATAAATTAGTTATTTCATATTAGAAAATTAAAAACCATGGTTACATTAAGATCTTGCATCATATGCTAATATGGTGACACATTAGCAATATATATCTACCTCAAATGTTATATTACAAACTCATCATGCTCACTCTTATTATAAATCTCAATGTGTGATTAATAACTGGTTTATTTCTTATGCGTAAAAGGACTTGGAACAAGGAGTCGCCTTGGAGGAAGTCATTGCACCACCTCCTTGCCTTCATCTTCTCTCTCTCTCTCTCTCTCTCTCTCTCTCTCTCTCTCTCTCTCTCTCTCTCTCTCTCTCTCTCTCTCTCTCTCTCTCTCTCTCCTATCATGAAATCGTTGTGTCCTTTGATTTCTTTGCAATGACCTCCTCCTTGCCTTCGTCGTCTTCTCTCTCTCTCTCTCACACACACACACGCACACACACACACACACTCACTCACTTATTCTTTCCTATCAAGAATGTGTTGTGTGCTTTGATTTATTTTGCAATAATGGCAGCAAAACATCCCCACATCAAAACCACCCAATACTATAGTTTCTCTCTATAGGCTCCTATCATGTTAGCATTCTCTCAAGCCACTAGATATGTTGTCATTCCGACATGCATACAAAAAGCACTTTCTAGTCATACTATCTCATGAGTTTCATAAAAAACAATCAGCATCTGTATTAAACATAACAATAACAAACGCATAATTAGCTGAAATGAATGACTTACATTCTACCTTAAATGCACGAAGAGATTAAAACAATTCAAATCTAATTCATTTCTTGGTAACTTGGATATTGCATACTACAAGAAGTTATACATCAATTTCGAAATGCATCTTCACAATGGCCTGACATTCCTAATGAGGTTCTATCATCTTCAAATCAATTCCAAGAGAAAGTAAATAATCATAAGAAGTTAATATAAGTTTGCAAGTAGACATGATTACAGCATGAATGCACTGTAGTTGAGCCATGTATATCTCTAGAAGAGGGTGGTTTATCGGAAAATGGTTGCTGGTGACAATATTCTACGCAACAGCAAGAGATGGAAGTGCGAGAGGAGAGCAAGAGAGATAAGGAGCCAGCGAGCAATTAACTAAATTATTGAATAATCAACAGATCATGAGCAACAGCCTTTTACAGTGAGAGAGGCAACGGTTCACTAACCATTCCATCACGAAACGACGTAGTCACATAGAACATTAACACCATGGCATGTATATAACTACTACACTTATTGGTTACATGGCAAGTGCTTCTCTTTTATTCTTAACTGGTGGGAAACAGAGCCATATCGGATCTGAAAGATGGAGGTCATGGCAATGAAATTAAGAAAGGCGGGGATGATGGAAATGCGATGAAGATGGGGGTTACGGCGACACAATGCGGACAGGAGGGTTGGGTGGAGATGGTAGAAAAACGGGTCATGTTGGAGGAGGCGGAGTAGAGTGAGGAGGTGGAGATGCCAGGAAAGATGGCTATGGAGGCGGCGGAGAGGGTGGAGGGGGTGAGGTAGAGGGAGGAGGTGGGGATGCCAGGAAAGATGGTGATGGGGGAGGCGGAGAAGGTTGTGGGGGTGGGGTAGAGGGAGGAGGAGGGGATGCCAGGAAAGATGGTGGTGGAGGAGGCGGAGAAGGTGGTGGAGGTGACGGTGAGGGAGGCGCGGGTGAGGGTGCAGGAGACAGACAATCCTCTGTGGTGAATGCGAACGGACCGACCAGGAAAGTCATTGGCCAAATTCTTGTAGTGAGGGAAGCACCGCTGCTACCATTGCCAATGTTAGTCTTCAGATTGCACTCCTTGTCTGGTGAGGACTCGATAAACACCCTGCACCCTTCGACTGTCCTGTTAATCCCATCAAATCCGTCGACATTGATTTCAAAATGACCAAGAAAGTCTGTTGTGGCCTCACCGAAGAAAAACGCCATCCCATGCGTATCGTTGCAAGCCACACTGACAACGGCACCTGCAACCCATTTCAACATCTATTGCTTAGCGAGAAAGTGTAAACCTGAAAGCAAATAATCAAGGCTAAGAGGAAGTTGCGGCTTACCCCATATAGGCTTCGTTACATTCACTGGTGGTCTGCCCGGCTCATCATTCTCGCATTCCTTACACAGTACAAAACCTGCAACTTCGATTTTGTCGTCAGCAAGGACCAACTTCGATGAGAAAGTGAGGACGCATAGGATTACCAGGAGGACTATCAACGCCTTCATACTGGGCGCTTAAGGATCGATCCT
This sequence comes from Diphasiastrum complanatum, assembly GCA_029204225.1. Taxonomy (NCBI): domain Eukaryota; kingdom Viridiplantae; phylum Streptophyta; class Lycopodiopsida; order Lycopodiales; family Lycopodiaceae; genus Diphasiastrum; species Diphasiastrum complanatum. Next base: position 21,244,601 of record CM055099.1, read on the forward strand.
GGAGTTTCTTGAACTTAAACGATGAAAACTGTGTGATATTGGAAAAGAGCTAACTACCAAGTGATTTCAGGCAATCATGTAATCGCAGTCTGTAAATTCTGTAATTGTGATTGTATCAATAGCAATATACATCGCTAAAGCACCTTGGCACTAAGGCTGATGAAGGAACAAGTACTGATGACCGAACAAGCTCCTACTTTACTAACTTTACTTTAAACTAAGATAATGTACTTGTCGTCCTTTCGGCTTAGATCGAGTATACCCACTAAGGAGAAATCAAGGAGCAAACTCATGAACTCAGAAGCAAAGCATCGCCAGGCTTTATAGAATTGTGAAGTAGTAGATTGTAGTTGAGAAACTGAGCACACGTATGTTTACGCCTAGCTGTCTTTTTAAAGTCGTATTACATTTGTTTGAGGTTGACTTCACACGTCTACGCTTCACATATGCACGTCTAGAGTGACCACTTTGATGATTGGAACTTGCTTCAGAGGTTGACATAGGTTTTTTTCAACTCAAGATTTTGACTAAGGAAATTTGGCAATCTCAAGTAGATGCTTTACAATAGTATTTCAAGGCATATTTGTGTTTTTTTCGGGTCTCCCAATAAATTTGGTAGTAGCAAATACACATTGTAAGACAATGTTTCTAAGCACAATTTTTTTTAATTCGGACTCTGAAAGGGTCCTTGGACTGGGCTTGTCCTCCCATGCTTTGCTTTATGCCTGCACATGGGCAATCCCTTGACCAAAATCTTGTTTTAGATCAACCATTGATTTGATTCCAGATATCCGATCTGCTCATTTGTCATATGTTATCTGTGGGGTGCATGTGTGTGCACACAATTTGCCAAGTGACTTTCAATATGTTATCATGTAGTTTGTTAAATAGTTACGTGAGTCGTAAGGTGTCTTTAATGTGAGAAATAAATGACGTTCTTGAGTGTATTTATTCAATTTAGGTGATAGTTGAGAACCTGAGCATGTATGCTTTTGCCTAGCTATATAATTGTCTACTTAAATTTGTGTTACATTTGTTTTCAGGTTGACTTCACACATCTACGCTTGCACGTCTTTGATGATTGGAACTTACTTTAGGGGATGACAAAGGTTTTTTTCAATTCAAGATTTTGTAGTTGCATCCCACTTGGTTGTACATCCTGGGTCTCATGTTTAAGGGACATATACACATAAAATAGATACTAAAGAGATTTGGCAATGTCAAGTAGATGGTTTACCCTTATTTCTAGATTTTTTGGGTCTCCCAAGAAATTTGCTAGTAGCCAATATCATTTTTTATTCAGACTCTAAAAAGGCTCTTGGTGTAGGCTTGCCCGCCCATGGTTTACTTTATGCCTACAGATTTTCCAAGTATCCAATTGGCTCATTTGTCATATGTTATCTATGGTGTGTGTGTGTGTGTGCGTGCGCACGTGCATGCGTGCGTGTGTGCAAAATCTAGTGACTTGAATATCCTATCATGTAGTTTGGTAAATAGATATGAGAATCATAAGGTGTCTTCAATGTTGAAAACTGGGCTGACTCAGCCCAACAAAGTCTATACCCCACTTATAGAAAGCTTTGCATTCTATAACTGGGGCCCGCGACGTAAAGTCAACTTTCATTGTCTTTTTGGCTTGTTGACAAACATCACATATTTTTACAATAGCAAATGTATCCTTAAACAATGATGGCCACCATAATTCTGCTCGGAGGATGATCTAAACAGTCACGTTGACAGAGAAGTGACCGCCACCAATGCCTTCATGTGCTTGAGATATGATAGGTCGTATCTCAGATTCATTATCGCATCGACCTATAGTACCGTCAGCAACCCTTTTATATAAATGTTCGATGATAAGTTGAAAGCGTGCCACTTTTATTAAGAATTTCTTTTGGCTACTTTATTTAGTCCTCCTTTAAGTCTGCTAGTTGTAAGGAACCGAGTGATATCCTTAGACCAAAATGGAGTGGCATCAATCTTCAGGCAAATTTTGACTAGGGATTGGTCCAGCCAAAATGTCTTAGTGAGAGAAGGACCCACGCTGTCCTTACACAGATGATCAGAGTCTGACTGAATCCAATTATGGGGGTCCCACTGATTCCCCCGTACTCCCGGGTCAATGAGAGTTTTTCAGGCTCTCACGGATATGTCCAACGGGAGATTGTCTTGATCATAGTACTCACACAAATCCAAGGGCGGCTATTGATACATAGTGAGTAGAGGTCTGTGCTACCCAACGATGATGTTCTCATATGTAAACAGTGGCTAAAATGAGGAATCCATGTGTGTTTATCTCTATGGCAATGTCTCCAATATGAACCTCTCAAGTTGTGGTGTCAAATGCTATGACATCTATATTCGCGAGCCCTAAAACACGTAAGACCAAACAAAATCTGTGTGGGCCAAAATGCACTCCATTCATGACGTAGTTCTGCGTGTACACCTACGGCTGTCGAGATCATAAGTGTAGGCGCTAGCTCTTCTTTGGAAGTTTGGGCAATGCATTTGAGAATTGTAGTTAGATCGTCATTAGTCGAGCTGGAAGAGGAGGCTGATGGGGTACCACTAATTCAGTATAACAGATCGGATGGTTGTTAAGCCTACACACACCTAGCTTAGATTGGTTGCTAATTCATACACAATTGAAGTGCTTTCATATGTTCTATGTCTAACTCGAAACAATCGATCTCTGGGAATGAGAATTGTCTAGACATAAGGGTTATAAAAGTGGTAATAGGCTGCTTCTTGTCGTACTACCTGACATAAGTCTCCTGGTAGGGGTAGGTCACCTAGTGTCATACTTGTCAAGGAAAAACCAAAGACAACGCTTGCTCAATAGGTTGCAACTATAAGGTCCATGTAGTTACTGATATCCATTGTTGATTTATGTTGATGTATAGTGTAGCCGTCACTCGAAATCCTTCATTATCGACCTCTAGTGCTAAGTCTCCAATTCGACAGCCACGTAATGTGGTATCGAGTCCTATGATGGTCACATAGAGTCCAGTGAAGCGAAGTATGGGACAATATCGTTGTGGTCGGTGCTCATCTATCATGCCTTGATTTGTAGGCCCTTTATCTCACTGTACGATGTTATGTAGTGGCACTGTTCTAGGGGTACTAGTGGCAAAGACCTTTACTCAGCATGGGTGGAAGTTTTAAGCTTCTCAACAACTCTAGAAGGTGTGGGTCTTGTTCTAATCAAGTCTAGTATTTGTCACAGATTTCATAAGATTTAGCCATCAACGTTTAGAACATTACACTCTCTCCTATTCACTCTTCTCTGCACTAGGTGTGGTCTTGATCATAACTCGTCAATGTTGGACCTTCATTTCTCAAAATAGTTCTAGAAGGTGTGCATTCCTTTCATCTAGAGTTCGCTTATCATGACTTGCTTCTTGATGACAAGAGAACCTTTGAAAAGTCGACGACCCATTCAAAGTTTTTGTTCAAAAATCATCTTCTTGAGACATCTAATGATAGCATCTATTTTTATGACTTTCATTGATGTTTATCCAAATTCATGCCTCTCTTGGGATTCAATCACAACATATTAGAATAGTATTTCAAACTTGATCTCAGCCTAAGGTGAACTTTAAAATATTGTAGTATAAGGCCCTTAGGATGGTATCACCAGTTCTAGATAATGTTCCAATGGTTGGCATAAAAAAATCCTCATGTATTATGTCATGATTTATTTCACGTGCTTCCTAGAAAAATGCTTTGCTTAGTACATGATGATGACATTGTTAGCCCCTTTCAAGTAAGCCCTTTATACATATCCCCCCCTTCCATTATCACACGTACAGGTTGTGATTTAGTGTGCATTTCTACATGTAATCTCTTTCTTTCAATGTCTTCCAGTTTTACGCACTACAAGAGGACGGGCGATTTCCAAGGCTTTTTTCGAGCGTTTCTTTGAAAGATAGTCTTTAAAATGAGTCGCGAGGGGAGCGGAATGCTCGAACCTCACGTCCAGTGTTTGGCCTCAAAATAAACCTACCAAATTTGAACTTGGTTTGGAAATATTTATAGAGAGAGATATAGAGAGGGTTATAAACCCACTGGAGGACCTCGAAACATACATCGGAATACTAAAGCTAATTTGAGGGGTATACCGAGGCTGACGTTGGTATAAGCCTACCATATTTGAACTTGTTTTTGAGACACTTATAAAGAGGGTCCAAGTGGCTAGAGGCATTCTAGGACACTCTGCTAACCGAGCATAACACCGAGATTGATGATAAAAAGGCCCCTCGGTATAACCCATGGTATAAAACAGAGTGTAAATGGATCTCACTTTTGGAATTTGTTACCTATCAATACATTAAATTCCATTTTCTATCAACTTTGGTTGCCATATGCACAAGTGAATAAAGAAATTTATGTATCACAAAAAAATGATGATCACAAATTGTGTACACACATGCATCGACTTCTTGTTCGATGTCAACTAGTCAATTAATAAAGTGTAATTGCATGTGTGAGCAATATGATTAACATCACAATGAATTGAAATACATCGTATTGTCTCACTCATTCATTTGCTGGTTCATTGTTACCATTTGCCACATCATCATGCGACAAATCCGCCAAACCAAATGAGTCTATCTCTAATTCTACCCAAAATTCTCCTATAGCTTCATCATTAATAAGTTGATCTTCAAAAGCTAATAGTGACGATGACAACGAGTGAGATCGAGAAGGTGTGTCATGTGTTGTCGAACCATCCGATGTTGATGCATCACGCTCAACGTCATCTTTAGCTTGTGAAGCTTGCACATGATCATCCTCCGAAATTGTGTTATTGAATCCGTCATCACGATCTTGTTCTTGAGGTGCAGAAGATTTCGAGCTTTTTACTGCTTTTCTGATAGTATGCATGTGTGCTAGTTTGACGGTATGCGTAGTGGAAGTTGGGACACGCGTCCTGTAACGGGGACCAAACTGCCATGCAATGGTACCCCACAAAAATTAGACTATGTATATGTACCTTTCAGTCTCTTTTGTATATACAGTTTAGAAGTGTTCTCTTGGGTTGGTGTGTGATCTCTCTTTACTGCTTATCTATTTGATGTTAGATAGCTTGCAAATTAGCTTACTATACTGCCAGTAAGATCCTTGACATGGTATCAGAGCCTGGGAGTGGTGCAATTCATGGTTAGCAAGAAACCGAATTCTTGGAGAATTTGAAGAATTGGATACGGTAGGCTTTGCAGTCAATCGATTCAATTGGTCAGCAAGCAACTTGATTGATTTGGATTGAGACATCTGCATGTTTCAATTGTATCTTCTCTAGAAGAACAAAGAGTTCAAGATTGTAAGCCTCTTTGAAAGAGTAGGTTTTGGAGCGTTGTCACCCTGTACTCAATCAATTCCCCACCAATCGGCAATCTAACAGTTCCAGTGAGTGACCTGTAGTAGGGCGACCTCTTCCAAAGCACTATGTTTAGCATGCAGGAAGTAGTTTGGCTAAAAAGAACGTTAGAAGACATTGGAATTAAAAATAAGCCTACTGTTATCAGATGTGATAGTCAGAGTGCTATACAGCTAGCTAAAAATCTTGTATTTCATGCACGCACGAAGCATATAGAAATTAAGTAGTAAACCTTTAAATACTGATAAGTTTGAGTTTTTTAGAGAAAAGCTCTTTGTAAGAAAGATATACTAGGGCTTAAGGGAGAGTGTTAGAATAAGTAAGCCTGAGTTTCTCTCACAGTTCATGACTTTCCGTGTTTAGCAATGATTTTGAGCTTTTTACTGCTTTTGTGATAGTATGCATGTGTGCCAGTTTGACGGTACACGTAGTGTAAGTTGGGACACGCGTCCCGTAATGGGGACCGAACTGCCATGCAACGGTACCCCACAAAAATTAGACTGTGTATATGTACCTTTCAGTCTCTTTTGTAAATATAGTTCAGAAGTGTTCTCTTGGGTTGGTGTGTGATCTCTCTTTACTTACAAAACGAATGTGCCCCATTCTTTGTACATCATTTTATGTAATGTTTATCTTGTAGGTGGATTACCTCAAAGGAAATCAAGTGGAGTAAAATGCATTCGAAACAACAAGAAATGATTGAAATTGTGTGCTTGCTAAAAAGAGATTTTCCAACTTCTTTCATGGATATACAAGTTCATGTACTTGTGCATTTGGTTGATGAAATTTCCATTGTCGGGCCAATGCACACTACATGAATGTTCTACCTTGAGCATTTTTTGAAAGTTCTAAAAGACTTTGTGAGACAAAAGCCGAGGCCAGAAGGTAGCATTGTAGAAGGTTGGCTTGTTCAAGAATCATTGTTTTACACCACAGAATATCTCTCACAAATACACCCTAGCACGCCAAAGGACGAACACGTTAAAGGTGAATTATCTCAAGAAAAAGGAGTTGTAAGAAAAATGTCTGCATCGTTATGTGAAAAGACAGCACGTTCATTTTGTACAATTGCGGAAGAATGGAAAAGTGGATTTTGAAGTACGAAGAGGCCAAAAAGGAGAGAAGTGTGGCCTTGAGACGAAACAACAAGAGAAATAGGCCATTTGCATGAGAATGACAAGCCATTAACACAACAACAAAATGCACGATTTCCGACACAAGGTTCCGATGGATTCAAAAAAATTTCATAATCTGTCGGAATCCGACATAATAATACGTCGGAATCCGACACAAAAAAAAAAAAAAAAATCTGCTTGAAAAAAAAAAAATTTGCCGGAAATTTTTACGACGGCCAATAAAACTGTCGGAATCCGACATCCCATTTCGGAGACTGCAACTTTTTAAATGGATGACGTCACCTGTCTGTGCAAAAAAAAAAAAAGCTAGCGGACGTCGGATTCCAACGGATAATACAGATGTCGGAATCCGACATCCATGACCAAATTCTTATTTTTTTAGGGTTTTCTTATTTTTTATTCTTGCAGGAGATTTTGAACATCGGCTTTTGGCGCTTCTTCTCAACTCTATCAATTCCATTTGTCTCATTCCAAGTACGATTCTTCTGTTTTGTTATGTGCAACTAAGATTTCTTTCTTTGTAATTTTTTCTTGTACACTATCTTCCTTGTATTTTATATTTTGTGTAGTTAAACACAAATATGTGTCTTAGTGATTTATGATCATGAGCGAATGAGAGAGGAAGAGAAGGATGTGTGTGAGAGACATGAGAGAGAGAGAGCAAGAAAATATAGATAGAAGAGTTTGATTTAATATTATGTTCTTTGTAAATTTTAGGGTTTAGATTTAATGTTATGTTCTTTGTGAAATAGTGTGAGACTGAGAGCTCTTGAGGTTTGAATGAAGATCATAACCAGCTCCACCATCGAAGATGTAGAGCTACCACTTTTTCTCGCTGATTGATCCAGTATGGCTATCTTGTTGCTACTCCCTATCGAGCCATAAAGGGTAATCCATCGTTGCCTGATACATATAAAATGAGATATCAGCGAGAGAAAGCTAGTGAAGCGTGCTCGGTATGATGACATTTCTGTCGAAAATCAAAACTCAAAATGAACTTTGAAGAGTGCCATTGACTCACTATCTTCGTTGGAAGCTTGAGATATCTTGGCTATGGGATGCTTAATTATCCTTGCTATGTGAGTTAGAACCCAATTTTCCTTGCAAGATATTTGGAGAGCTGGCCTACCGTCATTACTAGATGAGTGAGCCATCTAACCATTCAATCACATTGTAGCCGTTGAGGAATTGAACGTTGACTTCCAAAATACTGAAAGATTATTGCTGATTTCCAAAAGAGAGTTTAGAGATGCGATTATTAACATCGCTACCTCTATAATACATCTGACCATCGTGCAAGCCTTCACTACGCCTATGATTATTAGATATGGAGGAAAGCCATCACTAAGCTAGTTGTCAGATCAGAGACTCAGCTAACTGAGCCTTCACGACCTTGCAACTGTTGTCTAAAGCTGCTCTATCAATGACCATTGAGAACTCACTGATTTACTGTCAATGGGAGCCCTGATGGTTGTTCTAGTTGAGAGCAGTTCTATCCTAGCAAAGGATAGAAGCAAAGTGACAAACTTAGTAGAATCAATTGAAGCATTCATGACTAGCACTTCTTCGCTTTCCGGCTACATGCATATGCACTCAGAAATAGGTATGGCTTTATCTATTTTCAGTTCGTTTCATCTATGTCATTTTTCGTCATCATTTATTCTTTGTATGCACTTCGAATTCTTGTCGATTGGAGTATGTTTGGTTTTTGCCATGGTTTTCTTTTTGCCACGTGGACATCAGATTCTGACGGCCCATGGGGCATGGGGACGTCGGAAGCGGATCTTGACGTCCACGTGGCAAAAAAAAAAAAGAGAAATTTTTTTTTTTTCGTTTTTTGAGATGAGTGTATGGACTTAGATAATGACGAGAATGAAGCACTATTTGACGAGAAATGTAATGAGAATATTAACTTATAATATTGACTCACAATTCAAATGTTATTACAAAGACTGCTTGCACCAGTATCACAAAGGCATGACCTCAAGTTTCAACTTTGAGTATTTAAATATGTACTGTGGACCTAAGTTGCACCCCCTTCTGGAATGTTGCCTTCCAATCGCGTTTTGGAATGGATCCGGGTTCCGAAAAGCTGCGTTCCAAAATATAAGGGTCACGCATTCTGGAACACTATTGGATTTCGAAACCCGGTTAGTTGGATTGTGTTCAAAGTTTACTGAATGCTAGTTGACGGGGTGTGGATCCGAGAAAACCCATAAGAGAAATAGCACATAAAATACTTTTTTTGGCTCTGCCTAACCTTTTGTTGGTCTCCAAGATGAATGCTAGCTTTACAAGGCAAGAGCTTGACTATGCTTCATTATCTTTCCATTTTATTCAACTTGGATTGGCCTCAGACTTTGTAGCACTCAAACTAAGTGTAATTGCATTCAATTAATTAATAAATTATGTACAAACAATGCAATTGCTTATATTTCGTATCTCTTGTACCCTGATGTTATCCATAATATATTTTGATAGACTTAGATATGATATTAGGGTTTTCTCACTCCTACCCTCAACCAAATTAAATCTCATTAGCCTCAACCACACCTCATTAGCCTCACCAATTAATAAGAGTTACCAATGATGATTTAATAAGAGTTACCAATTAATAAAAATTACCCTCAAGTCTCTCTTTCTTTGTCACACACTCTTCATATCTCTATCACCAATGAGGATTGAGAGGAGTAAAGGAGTATTCAATTGAGAAGCAAAAGAGCTAATGAGCAATTTTCAAGAGGAGGAGCTTGTTGGATTTATCTCCTTTACTCTCCTAAATCCTATCTTAATCTACCTCCATTCATGCTGATGTATTTTATTTGTGTAGTTGCACAATCTACATATTTACATGTAAAATAAAACAAGTGAAAAACACGACTGTCTGCATTTTTACTCGGGGATTTCCACAGGCGAAAAATACAACATTGCCCTACAAATGCCAAGGTGCCCTACCAATGCTTTTCTAAGGCATTGGACGGAGTGTCTCAATTTTTGCATTTTCACCAGCATGAATTTTAGTGAAGCCCGACGTCACGGCCTCCTCACGCTTGTCCCATGCATTGTGCAATCAGATTTGACAATGACATGAGCCACCCACGATCTCCCACAGGCAACATAACCACTTTTGTACATTTTTCATCTACACACCTATAAAAATTATGTATTTATATTGGATACCATCTCAGTATTTAGATAGAACAGAAGATAGAACGACACTTCACTTATAATCAGAGACAGACATTGTAGATGCTTTGCGCATTGATTCTTTCTTCTAGATGGATTGTCAGTAATAAGTTCATCACTTTTACAAATCATGATTAGCTTTGTGAAGCATGTGGTTACATCCGCTATTGTTTTGTGCTTGCCTGTAGTATTGACTTGTATATTTCATTATACTTAATCTGATTACAGCTCTATTTCTTCTGCGTTTAGATTTGTGTCAATACCACAATTCTTTACGAAAGATTTTTGATCAGAAGCATGTAGTACCGCAGTCTATCTTCAAGATAGAAGTCGTACCAATGATAGCACCTGAGGAGGCATTCATGAATAAGAAAGCAAAGGTGAACCACTTGCAAATCTTTAAATGTAAGGCCTTTGTACACATTCCTAAGGAAGAGAGACGTAAGCTTGATGTAAAAGTTGTAAAGTGCATTTTTTGAGGATATGATGATCGTGTAAAGGGCTATAGATGTTTTGATCCATTAGAGAACAAAGTACATGTTAGCCATGATGTTATCTTTGATGAATCTAAGATGTACAAAGATGAGGATGTTGATAAGATGGATACATCTACTGGAAAAGATGGTACAGTGAGAATTCCTTTTGATGATGAACCATTTGTTGACTTTCCTAGTGATGGGCATGTAGATACACCTCATGATACTACTACTCAACCTCGAGAGATAGGTTGGAGAGGTAGAGATAACCATTTGGTGCTAAGAGGATTGCAGTTGCAGGTGACAAACACAAGGAGAAGCATGTACCATGGGATAGATTTTCACCAAGAAGCGAATCACCTGATAGGAAGCTCTATAAGTGGTTTGAGAGATTGATGGAGAGCCGCGACATGCCTGACTTTCCTTAATCATCTCTCCAAGGAGAGCTACAAAGATCAACAACCTAACAAGTATGAAGAAATTTATGTTCTCTTATCTAGCATCATTCAAAACAAAGAAACTTTGACTTATGTTGAAGCGAAGGATGATGACATTTGGGTCAAGGCCATGGAAGAAGAGATGGAGTCAATTGCTAAGCATAGCACATGGGACTTAGTGGAACCACCAGCTGGCAGGAAACCCACTGGTTGTAAATGGATATACAAGACTAAGTACCATGCAGATGGAAGTATAGCAAAGCACAAAGAAAAATTGGTGATCAAAGGCGATGCACAAAGTAAAGGCATTGACTATGAGGAGACCTTTGCACCAGTATGTAAGTGGAATACTCTATGTCTACTTGTTGCTTTAGCTTCACATTTTGGTTGGCCTTTACATCATATGGATGTGAAATCTGCTTTTCTAAATGGTGAGTTAGAAGAAGAGGTGTTTATGGATCAACCTGAAGGCTTTATAGTGAAAGGACAGGAGAATAGGATATGTCGCTTGAAGAAAACACTTTCTGGTCTCAAGTAGGCACCACGTGTATGGTACAAAAGGATTGATGCCTACTTTCGTTCTAAGGGCATGGTTTGTGATATCTTGCAATCTTGTGTGTAGAATGCTCATTTTATGTTATTTTCGGATCGACACATGTAAAGTACAATAGCTTACTGGTTTTTATAGACAACAACTTCATAATACCATATGTTTGATGTTTAATCAGGTTCTTACTGAGTTTGCATCTCTTTCATTGAGTAGATGTTGATTTTTCTACATTGGAGTTGATCTTCTAACCAAAGATCAGGTTATGAATTTGGATCTTACATTATTTGAAATTTTTCACATGGTATTAGAGCTTGTGTTGCAGGTTTTGAGAGGATCAAGCACATCTATAAAGGATTTGGAGGAGATATCAATGCTAGAGCATGCTAAGATTGACTTCTACTCAAAAATCGAGTTTCTTGCATATGTAGAATCATCTTCAAGAGATCTTGATCAATGAAAAATATAGGCTTCAAGCAAGAGGTGGATCTACATCAACATCTCAAGTTGGAGAGGAGGCTATGTTCATCAGGGCAAATTTAGAGACAAAGACAAAATTAAGTGGTCTAAAGGTCAAGATCAAAGGGAGGATTCTTCAAATGGCAAAAAGAAAGATAGGTCAAAGCTAAAGTGCTTCTATTGTGGCTTCAAAGGACACTTTACAAGTGAGTGCTACAAGAAGAAGAGAGATCAAGGAGACAAACAAGGTAATCTTACTCATGATGAAGATGGTTTGGATGTTCAAAACTCAAATGGATGCTTTTGTGATGTCTTCATGTATGCTTGCTAATGATGGAGATCTAAATCCATAGTGGATTGATAGTGGTGCAAGCTCACACATGACTTTTCACAAAGAGTACTTCACTTCTTTGTTGGCATATGGAGATGACAAGAAGGCGATCTACACGGCCAATGATGGTAAGTGTGCAATCAATCAAAGGGATTGGTACAATTTCTATTTTTCTCTCTACAAATAGGAATGTTCATTTGAAGGATGTTTTGTTGATACCTTCCATTACCAAGAATTTACTTAGTGTAAGTCAATTGCTAAGTAAACTTTTTAAAGTTGAGTTTGATGGAGATGCTTGCATGATCAAAAGGAAAGATGTCTTGATTTTAAAATGTAAAAGACAAGGGAAGTTTTTCAAGCTAGATGCTTTTGTTATTGCTAACCAAGTTGGATGCGTGGCAAGTGAGCAAATACCTATTCAAGAGGTTTGACATTCAAATAATAAGAAAAGTCCTAAAATCCACTATATATAGTGGTGGATTTGAGTTATTTTGTACATTCACTCTTCATTTCAATAAAGCAGTTGGATCCTCTTTCAAATGAATATGGAATGTCCTTGCTCTTCTTCTTTCCTTCTCTATCTCTCATGTTTTTTTTGGATTTGCTAATTGTTGAATTTGATGCTTGTTGGGATTGATTTTTACTATACTTTGTGTGTGTGTGTGTGTGTGTGTGTGAGAGAGAGAGAGAGAGAGAGAGAGGAGTAAAATCATTGCTTGAGTAGTGTTAATCGCTAGTGTTAATGGATTGCAGTGTTAATGGTTAGTGTTAGATGTGGATCATAAGCATGTGCTTAATTATGAACTATGCTATCGTTGCTCTAATCTTCGTGTGACAACAAGTTAATCTTCTTCATCTCTTTGATGCTTGATTGAGCTTGGATCTAGGTTTGAAGGTGGATAGGAAATACCTGCTACAGGCTTTCATCAATTTTTTAAATGCTTCAAATGCCTCAAATGTCTAAATTGATACAATTGTCAATTTGTATATAGGTCGTGCTAGATCGGCAAAGAATAGGATGAATATTCGATAATAGTTTGCATGACCCATAGAAATATAAACTCCTCTAGTCGTTCATGGTGGATGCGATTCAACAATAACCTTGATTTTTGAATAATCTGTAGCAATTCCATGTCTCGAAATTACATGTCCAAGAACAACTCCATGAGTAACCCATATTTGACACTTTTCTAGATTTAAGAAAATCTGGTACTTACGACATCGTTCAAGCACTTTGTCCAAATGTTCCAAATGGTCTGTTTCAAAACTATGGACTCCAAGGTCATTTAAATAAATTTCAACAATTTTTTGCAAATACTCCTTAGAACTAAACTGCATAACTTGTATGACCATATGCTAAAACTTCCACTATTTCTTGCAAAGAATGCTGAATGATGCCATATTATGTGTTGCATTTCATAAAAGCAAAATCTAGATCAGTATCATAAGTATCTAATTTAGTAGCACAAATTTGTCAACAATAGTATTGCACCTAAATCTTACCACATAATGTGTTATGTGATATTCTCCCCATGCATTTGTTGTTACTGTACAAATTGCCACCAACAATATTGATTTCTTGAAATGGTCTAATTGATGTTCCAGAGACTAAACTAGAACCTCCTCATTTTCTGGTGTGTCAATTGAGATAGTGTGAATTGTTGGCGTCTGTTGTTCTATCTATGCTGCTTGGGAAGCAATATTATGACGTTGTTCCAGGAGAGTACCGCATGGAACATTGTGAGGATCTGTCTAGCATGCAGAGCCATAGATTACCCACACTAACAAGGGCTGAAGGACACAAAACCAATATAGTGAGTGTCAAATGCCCAGCTTAAAACACTCAAATGCCGAGCTCAAAAATTCATCTCGATTATTTATAGCCAAAAGTTCAATGGTATATGATATGCCAATTCTTCCACGGCCAATCTTGTGCATGAATCGTCCCTTTATGCATCACATTGTAACCTGCTTCTCACTCCTTGATCCCTGTTTCATTTTCACAGTTATTTCAAATACACTGCCAATGCTTTAATCTATCAATCCCTGGAGATCTATGCCTTGATTGAAACTTGCACAAGCTTTCTGAATTGCCTGATTTGCTTATCAAAAATCCTTGAAAATAGTTTAAGAATCAATGCCCTGGGAGGCCCTTTCCTCTTAAAAAATACATTCTATCTACTTTAAAACTATTTGAAATGCCTCATAGTGCTCTCTTCATCCCTCTCCCTCTCTCTCTCTCCATACATGAAAGCATGCATGAAACCACATTGCCTCGTTGCCTTGGCCCTTTCACTCCTCTCTGTGTACTCCTTTCTCTCTTCTTTGTTCTCTTCTATACTTTTCTTTTCTCTTCTGTACTTGTTATTTTATTTGTTTGATGTACTTTGATCTGTACTGAATTATTATTTTTTAGTTAATACAAAACAATTGATGATGTGGCGCGAGGTCTGGCCCGTGATGGAGCAACGGGCTGCTCCTTGGCTGGCGCTGCAAACGGAACGCAGGGAGTGCCCGGGGCTTCACGAGCAGAGGCTGCAAAGGGTATGCTTCACGGGAGGTGGCTGGCCTGGCCGGGAGATTGAGCCAGGAGGAAGATGCATTGGGCCACGGAGGGAGTGTGCGCCCCTGCACTCCCTAAGCGGAGCCCAGGCCCGGCATGGGGCCAGTGGCTGGCCCGGGGCCAAACACTAAACACGTGTGGCCCACTACGGGGTAGGCCCTTCGCTTACTTCCGTACTTTTCATCATCTTTTGTGGATGCATGCATTGCACCTGAACTAACGGTATACTTTTCATTATAATCTGATCGGTTTGCATTGTCGACGATCGCTTTCGGGCTTGCCTCTGTTTTTCTCTTCAGACGATCAGAGAAACGGATTGCGTGCATTAATGGTGTAAATTGAAGAACGAGGTCGGTGTTCAGGATAAATGCTGCAATCGAAGGCCATTATATCCATCAAGAACTCGCTGAGTTTTCGTCATGGACTCCTTACAGCGAAAAAAACTTGCATTTGGCTATGAGGAACAGAGGTTTCATTTTTTGCCATGATTTATCTTTTGTGGAAGGAGGGAAACTATTAACACACGACTAATAATTGTTTCGAAGTTTCAGAGCGCATGTGAGTTTTGGAGATGGGGTTCGCTGGAACATAACACTGTTAGGGTTTATTCTTTTGCGATCCCTTCTGCTTTGGGCTGGAAAGCGAACCGTTTCAATGGCGACACTTGAGGATATTTTACTTTGCTGTTTCTTAATGCTGGTGGCTGTGTTCCTCGCTTATGTCATAAAAAAATACCATTTTATCTATTTGCCTGAGTCAGGTTCGCTCCACTTTCTATGAATTACATGAATCTTATGAGAGTTGCAACTTTCTTCTCGATTTTTTGAAATGCTCTCACGCAGATAAATTGGATGCAACACAGAACGATTTCTCCTTGGCAAGCTTCACAATCCTGTAGACGAAATATATAAAATAGTATCTGTGGCTCGTGCTACAGTTTCCCTTGGCAATTATTGCATCTTTTTACGTCAAGTTTCATGCTTAAGCAAGATAGAGAATCTCTCTTTTGAAGTCTCTTATATGCCTAGCTTTCAGCAATGATGCCTATTCGTACCTTATCGATTCGACATTTTCTTCTGAAAGGTTTTAACGAAAAGTCAGCCAAAGTCAGCCAAGTGTTAGAATGGTAATGTTTAACTTTTTGAACTGTCTACCCCATTTAAATTATAATATTCCGTTGAGATTCTAGGGGAAAGTCAATCAAGGCAATGCTTGGAGTGCCACATAAAGTGGTGCTCGTGTAGTACGTTGGTTTTGTACCAAACTGGGTCAGTTAAGGGGACCAGTCATCCAACATATCATGTACTCTAATTGGAGGTCCTAGGGAGGGTATAAACAGGTGGCAAGCAGGCTAGCAAGAAAGTATTTCTTATCATTGTGAGTGACAGTGGAGACTTTTTTATTATTATGACTACAAGTCTAACTGGTTTATTTGTGCCTGCCCCCCCATGAGATGCGTAAGGTGAGGTACTGATTAATAAAGTTTGATGTGTGATTTTGTTCTATATCATGATCTGTGTAATCATATTGTTGTGAATGCTCATCTGTTGTTGGGATCTCTTCCTTCATAGCCTATTACTACGTTGCCATGTACCTTTTTTGATATTATGCAATGTAGTCTGAAATTTTGGTCATCATACATATTAAGGACAACAAGTATTCTTGCTTGCTTGTGATGAACCTATTAGAGATAGGCAGTGTTTCTATGTGCCTACGATGAGTCTTACTTGTAGGGAGGTGAGAAATCATTTTAGTTTTGACAGGTGAGATATTCCCTTTGTGTGATTGTGAGGTAAGATGGTCCTTCAAATTTGAGTGTGAAAATCCATGAAGCCATAGCAAGTAGCAAAGTTCCTATAGTAGTCTTCCTACAACCACTTGGCTTAAAATAAGTCTCTGTACTAGGTAATCTTCGTAAATAGCTATCACTACTAAAAGGTTGCATATTACGATAATCCAATAACTAAAGTCAAACACCCTTGCAGGCTATTCAAGTGGTTGGTCCACCCCCGAAGGTGAGCATGATATATGGCACCTATGCTTTATAAATAAAGACCTGAATTGACTGTAGCCATGAAAATGATTTTCAGGCTTCTTGTTTTTTTTGTGTTTAATTCTTTTAATTCAGTCATAATTGCCAGCAAACTTGTTTGCATTTGACACATTGCTGGTGGTTCAATGTAAAAAATGAGTACAAATGTCTGATTCAGTTTGAATGTAAAAAATGAGTTAACGCTTGAAAATTTCTAAGTTTGTATAGCATGGGCCCTATACATTAGTACAGTGTAGCATTGTAGCCAGCAGCCTAAAATCATTAATGCTGTGAGGTTGTAAAACTGTAAAGTTAAGAGCAATTTGGTGTAATTTATTAAGTTTAATTAGAATTTAGTGTATGTAGTAAGGTGCTTTCGTATACTATTCTATGCATAACATAGCCTATAAGATGTATTTTGTTCCTGCAAGTTCCCAACCCAAAAAAAAAGTATAGTTTTTTAGGGCAATATTTGCAAACACCCTTGCTCCCCTTGCAAATTTTCAGACCTTTGCAAACGATTGTGTGCATGTTTGTCACATTTGCTGGTAACTATGAATTCACTACACCAGTTGCTTTTTATAAGTAGTAATTGAGATCTCTCTCTTCTTGGACTAAGTTGGTCTTTCTGTGTATATGTGCTACAGCTTCCGCAATGATTCTGGGCATGATATTTGGAACAGTTTCCAAGTTGCTTTTTGATGGAGGACATTTGAGATTTGATCATCAAGCTTTTTTCTATGGGCTTCTTCCAATCATAATATTCAATGCTGGCTACTCTTTGAAAAAAAAGGTTACATCGTGTCTCATCTTTTCGTCATCGGAAGTTTTTGGAATGCTTTGTTGTGGTTCCAGATATATTTTAATCTATGAAGACTATTTCAGTTGTAAAGTTATCTGGTGAAACTCCATCCTAGAGAACAAGAGCATGTTTATTCAGGTTGTTTCCTTATGGGTTTTCTGTGATTTTCTAGCATTTACTGAAGTACTTACTGAAAAGTAATTTGAATTTTAACATAACTGATCAGCTCTTTCTATTTACTGTGGAGGTGTCTACGTGCTTCAAAAACAGGTGTAAGCATAGAAATGAACAATGTTACTTTCTTCTGAGTAAAATCTATTGTGTTAAGAGCTGACAAATTGATCAGACATCAGTGTTTGTTTCCTGCTATGTCAAAGTTTTCAAAAATTCAATGTCTAATATGTCATATTAGCAATGTACCACATCTGACAGATTATGCATATTGCATAGCACCACATATTGAATTATAAATTCCATGATTGGAATCATGATGTAGAAGAGTAGTATGATTCTCATCTTGGATTTCACACTAGCATGGTGGTCACTTTTTTCACAATAATTCTGTAACATGGCATTACACTAAAATGTAGAACTTTATATCACTTATAATCTAGTTTTAGAATGCAAATGTTGCAAAAATGAAGGCTCTATGCAATCTGTAGCCTTTGTTGACTTTTGCACTTTCACTTATAGCATGCATTCAGCCATTATAGATGTATTATACAAGCAAAAAGGTTGCGATATCTATGTGCACGAATAACATCGTGTTGTAGTTAGGGATAATTAGATCCAAGTTTCTGGTGGTTATGCATAGGATTAGATCTCAACCTTTTTCTGAAGAACTAGTAGTAAAGTTTTTATTTGTTTTGGGTTTCAAAAATCTCAAAATACTTGTGCTTTTGTAAGTTGTTTGAGGTGATGAATGGGTGAGTTGTTGTTTTCTCGTTGTAATCCAGGACTTTTTCCGCAACTTTACAACTATCATATTATTTGCTGTAGCTGGGACTGTCATTTCTGCTTTGATATACGGGCTCTTGACATACTTCCTGTATTTAGGAGGACTAGTAACTCATATGAACTCCCAATCACCACTATTGGAGTCCCTTATGTTTGGATCATTGGTGTCTGCTATTGATCCTGTGGCGACTCTGTCTGTATTCCAAGGTACAATTTATTTGCTCAATGGATTTTTAATTTTTGTAACCTCCCATTGTGTATCAGTTGGATCTCTGAATTGTGGGTATTTATGTGATACTCCAGATGTTGCTGCACCAACCGCTTTATACAATCTTGTGTTCGGAGAAAGTCTTGTCAATGATGCCAGCTCAATTGTTCTGTTCCGCACTTTCGTAAGACACCTAAGATTTGGCCATTTCGTCTGGTTCTTTCCTACAATGCTGGAAGTATGAGAAAGAATGCTAAGATTAACATATTTTAACTACCTCATATTTCTTCAACCCTTTTTGCTTCAATCTAAAACTCCCAGTTTTGTAGCTTCCCCCCCCTTGATAGTAAATTTTTTCTGGTATAGTAAGGTTACTTTTTTTGGAAAACTATAAAAAACATTCAAATTAGTTTGGACAATTATAATATTACCTTTCTGCATTTCTATGTTTGACATGATTACTCATCCACATTGTAAAAAACCAGATGAGAAAATGTCTGTTCATCCTAACTAGTGGTGACCTAAGGTTGGGTGCCCTGCTAGAAGGTCTGGGCTATATGAAAGTGTTGGATCCTTGCCAAACGACTCAACGTTGAAGATATCTACCCAATATAATCAATCAAGTGTTTCAGGGGTTTACATGAACCATAGTTGCACATAAACGTGTTTCTGGAGCAAAATGTTTCTAGAAACGCGTTTCTCAGAAACTCGCTTCTGGATTCAGAATCTCTGAAAAAAAAAAGAGATAGGTATTAAAAAATCAATAGGGATTGACAGAATCCAATAGGAATGGATGCACCTAAATTGGACCACGTTGTACCTGAAACATTCGGCAAACTACATAAATGTACCGCCCTTAATCATTGCCTTAATATGGTACCCATATTGTCCTCAAAAGTCAAAATTAAAAAAAAAAAATGTTTCTGGGAAACGCTGTCCCAAACCAGAATTGCAGTGCAACTATGTGTCGTGAACCATGGAGGCCCCAAGTACCGTAGAACAACAATATAAGCCCTGATTATATGTCCATTATGTCTGCTTCTGAAAAAGCATTGTGCTCATGTTTGACAAAACTGTCAACCTAAAAGATGTCATAGAAATGCATATGTTGAAGAAGATGATGCACAACATTAACCTTGAAAAAGAGATCCCAAGAAGGCATATGTGGAAGAAGATATTATGAAAGTTTAAATGCTGAGGATACCAGTTTATATTTCAAAAGAGAAGTCACAAAATAAACGAAGAGAAGAGCCTATTATATAGTAAAAGGATGTAATGTGCCACGTATCCATGTTGCGTATGAGGACTCAAGAGGAAGGACGTTTTAGACAATTAACAAAGGTGGTCACTTTAAATCAAGTTTTCCTTTTCCATCCTACTATGTGGACTCTTTTTTTGCAAACTATTGTTGGCTTAATTTATATTCTTTTGGTTATTTGCGTGTGACAAGATGGGCAGGGAAAATCTATCTAATTACAGTTTGCACTAAATTTTTTCTATCGTCAATGCTGCTTTTGCCCACCACCTATGCTTTCTAGTTAGGTTCTGAGCAAGCTGAAGTGATGAAATGTAAGTTTTCCTTATTTTTTCCATGAGAAAGTATGAACTTCATTTGATTAGCTTTGCTCTTTAGTGCTACGCTTCATCATGACTGAGTCAGCCTGTCACTTCAAAAGAAGTGATTCAGTAGTATGTTGGTCGTTGTACAAATGTATGAAAGCTAATGTGGACATATGTTTGTTCATGCCACCTGTCACTACTCTAGGGTGATGATGACATGAATTGGGATGTTGTAGCATTTGACCTATGCTATGCATGATGAATTTGATGGTTCTCTTTGGTGGAAGCAATATGATCAATGGGCAGACAGCATAAAATCCATATAATGAATCAAACATATATAGACAAATCTTGAAATACAAGGCAAAAGATATGAAGTTGTGGATGGTGAAATCAACGACTGACTATATGGCCATGAAAATCACAGATTAAGAGCTGATCTAAAAGCCCAAGACATGACTTGCTTTAAAACAATGTAAATGTATGATGTTTGGATAGATGAAAAAGGCAAAGATAGGGAAAACCCAAAAATGATGAATTTTAAGTTTCTTGAACTCTAGATATTCAAACCACAATCTGAAAGTAGATTTTTCAGCCAGCTATTTTAGCAAGCCTGATTATTTAATCAGAACCTGAAACATTAAAGGCAGCTTGCTTTGAGAGGTGAAGAAAATGAAGGTGTGGCAGAGTGCTAAATGATGAGTTTCAGACTACCAATTCTCAAAAATATCCAAAGTGAATCATGAATATGGGATAATAATCGTGGATCAGCATGCCACGGTGAATACTTACTGGGGCCCTGTACACACTGCCCCTTCAGCCCCCTATTGGAGGAAATTAATTGGGAAGTTTGTTAAAACTTCTGCACTAAAAGAAAAGGATCAAGTTTCAACAACTTGAATCCTGCCGCCTGCTTTTACAATTTGATTTTGAGTTCGATGGTTACGTTTCCAATTACCTACCCTATAAATATC
Source organism: Diphasiastrum complanatum (assembly GCA_029204225.1). NCBI lineage: Eukaryota > Viridiplantae > Streptophyta > Lycopodiopsida > Lycopodiales > Lycopodiaceae > Diphasiastrum > Diphasiastrum complanatum. Next base: position 21,265,649 of record CM055099.1, read on the forward strand.
CAAAAAGCAAATATCTTAGCCCAAACTCAAGTGATTTCCCTTTCAGTGTGAAGAAATATGAATTTCAGGTTTCTTCTTTCACAGACAAATTGCAGATTGTATCCCCTCCAGCGTAGTAGATTACAGCTTCCATCCTTCTGGCAGGTTGTAGTAGATGTAGATTAGGTCTGGCAGCCTGTTTTCCAATCACAGAACGGCTATAAGCTTGCTAAAAAATTGCTTTGTAGGGCTCCACCCACTTCTCGAGATGTCAGTTTCTCCTGAAAAAAACCTCACTTTGAAAATTGCTCTCATGCCAATTTAAGGTGTAGTACTGTGTACATACTCAAGATCAATTTCCAACTAAATTATCAAGATAGTCAATGATAGATTGTTTTGTAGGGCCTCCTAACAAAGAAACAGCTACACATAGCTCTTCCTTGGAGAAGCTCTCAATCCCTACATTCACCAGAATGAGACTGATGGGCATTTTTGTAGTTCGAGGCCATCTTGTGTTTAGGCCATGTTATGGAAATATTAAATGTATATTTGTAATTTAGAGAATTATGTTTTAAGGTCGCCGCCATCAAGACTGTTACTCTAAGTTTGTAGTTTAGACGGTTAGGGAGCTTTTGTATAAGTATGGGGTGGTTGTTAGTTGATGATTTTCGGTGAGAGCTTAGTAAAATTCCTTGCTTAAGACCCAATTGGCAGAGATGTTCAGAGAAGTTATTGTTAGCATTTACAAACTTTGTTTATTGTTTATTACAGAATGGAAAGTGTTAATTGAATCATTGTTATTACTGGAATGTGCATGTTTTTGCGATGGGTAATCTAAAGTCCTCACCAAGGATACAAAGACTAGCACAACAAAGAAACAATAGGAAATCGGATGGTGGACAAACCAACCCAACCAAACCTAGATTAATCTAATCTAGCCCTAGCCCCCAAGCTATGGATCAATCACTCAATAGGAGAGTGGAGTCACACCGGAAGCATGTAGCTACTAACATCAAAATCAATCAACTTCTAGTGAGAGCCCAATGGGTATACTTATGCCCTCCAAGGCCCATGGACCACTAGTCGTGCACTGTGACACCTCACTGGACACATCTGCAGCCTAACCAGGCCACGTCATCCAGTTCTCCTATGAGTCACTGAGAGACCCATACAAATCCACCATCTTGAGTTTTAGGCCTCCAACCCTTAATTACGACCATGTACACATGAGGGACCCAATACCCCTAATAATCATGATTAAATTATGGGTCGAGCTTGGCCTACTGACCTCCTAACGGGATAATAATCCGAGATCAATCCAATCATGGGCATGACATTCTTCCCCCCTTATTCAAGTTCTGTCCTTAGAAGTTAAAGTTAGGGAAGCCCCCTTTCAGGCTACCTTCCTGCTCCTAGGGATCATCGTCCTCTGTATGACCCTTCTATGGAACCAGATGCTTAGTAACGATACAATTTCTCAATTGTTTAGTTATGGTATCTGAGATCTTTTCAGGTTCAAGTCGAGTCACACCTGAAGATTCATCCAACAGGTCCAATTGATCTCCAGAACCAAGATGTTCCACTTCACGTACACTTTTCTCAAGTCGACTTACGTGAAATACTGGGTGTTATTGCGTTTAGGGTCCAATTTCTAAGCCAAAGATTCTTCCTTCCTAGGATTTTATACGGTCCCCCATACCCAGCGGACAATTTGAATGCTTGCGGCTATGCATTACACTTGAAGCCTTCGGGATTCTTAAATACACCCAATCCCCCACTTGAAAATCTCGAGGTGATCTTTTCAGATTAGCATAATGTCTGTCCCTATCACATTGGACATTCTCACCTGCTATCTATGGCATTTCATGCATATTGTGCAGGAAATCCGCTACTTTCTGAAACTTGAATCGAGTTTCAACTATTATGGGCGATCTAGCCTCATAATTGTACATAAGCATAAACAGGCTATAACCGGTAGCCTCATGCTTACAATTGATACATGCAATCTCCATCAAGGATAACTACCTCTCCAAGGAGATTGCCATCAAAAGACATGCACAAAGCATTTGATCTTTTGATCATGTGCGTTACCCTCTCTTAACAATCAAGTATAAACTGACAAATAACTCATCGGATCTTTATTGAATTATTCTATGCTCAATAATAAGAGAACATGAATATTACTACTCTTAAAACACATGTGAGTTGCTTTCAAGAAAAGTTCTTTTCGCAAGGAAAGTCTCGAACTTACCAACTCATCATATGATGCCTAAAAAGAATTGTAATTTTCAGAATTTGATATGGCACAAAGTGTCATTCTAAAGTTAAGATTTCATCTAGAATGCATCTAGATTCTAATATTCTTAAGCTCTAATCTATAATAACTTAAGATTTACCGAAACTTCATTACGTGAAGTTCTGAATTTTGGTTTACATCAACTATCCAACTCCATTTGAGTTTTCGGGATAGCATTCTATCTTTTTCCAATTGGAAAAAGATTAAAGCCAAAAGTTTTTGTGTATTCTATTCACATAACCCTCTTAATGACCTTAAGTGACTCATAATGGGTGTCACTTATAAGCAATACAAATAAACATAGTATCACTTAGTGATATGCTCTATAATCTAAACTAACTCAGAAGTAACGCTCCTGATTCTGTTAGTTGTACCTAATTTAGAATATTGTTAACCAGCAAGTAATTGTCTCCAAACAATTCTCATCAATATGCATATGTTTTAACGGCTAGTTTATGCATGTATATAAACTTAGTCCGAGGAACACATTGCAGATCCACAGGATTAAGAACTTGCACAAAGAAATCATGATCTCACACATAGCATATCACTACAGATCTCACACAATTTGTAATCAACACTTTTTTAAGCAAGAATTCTGTAACTAGATTAACTCTAAGAGAAAATACACTATTTCGTAACCAAAATCTCGATTAAAGATTTTTTCCAAAGAATATAATGCTAGAGGGAATTTCATTCCTTGCATCAACTTACAGATCCTAGCTCTTGTAGGAAATACAAGCCTAAGGATATAGGATCTTAACTATTCAATCACACAAAGCATTCTCAAAAGAAAGAGAGAGATGGCTAGACACCCTCTTGTAGAAACTCGTGGACAACCAAGTAGAATAGTCAGTATTGCTTACAAAAGTGTTTCATAGAAATGGGATGCACACATATACATAGTCCAAGATTCTCGAAGCAATGATCACAAGAGATCTCTTTGGGTCTTTGATAAGACATTTGTCTTCTTTGAATTCCACAACCAATCCTTGGTTCATAATTGTAGAGAATGAAATGAGATTCTTTTTTGTTTTTGGAACATAAAGTACATCACGAATGTACTTCTCCTCACCATTGGGTAAGATAATGGGGATCATTCCAATACCTTCAATAGGATAAGAGGTCTTATCAACACCTTGAACTTTGCTTCCATCATGCACTTTTACAAGCTTTGTGAAGACTTCTTTGTGATAAGTCATATGGCGTGTGGCACCGTTATCAATCATCCAATCAATAGATGAAAAAACAGCAACTTGTAAAGTTGAAGATGAGCTGTTTTCTGCTGAAAAACTAGCAAGATTTGAAGTGGTATAAATCTCATCTTGAGGAGAGATGAGATTATTAGTAACAAAAGCATAACCATTATTGAAAGATTATCCTACTGTCGTTCCAAAGTAAGGATTGAGGTACTTGTATCGTCACCTTTCTCTTTTTTCTTTGCAAGCCTCTTCCTACATTCTTTAATGTGATGCCCAAACTTCTTGCAATAGTGGCACTTACCCTTCTTCTTGGAGCCTTGATCTTGAGCTTCCGTAGATTTTTTATCACCTTTGGAAGTGTTGAAAGAAGGCTTCCCTTTCCACTTGCCTTTGCCTTTGCCTTTTGCAAAGAAAGCTTGATCTTCTTGTTCACCAAAGTTGATCCTTGTTTGCTCTTCTTGAAAAAGTAAGCCAACAAGTTCGTCAAAGGAGATTTGTTGTCCCCTAAGAGAAATGCTCAATGATGACACAAATCGAACATAAAAATCAGGAACAGAGTTGAGAGTAATTGATACAAATTGTGAGTTCTCAATCACCTCATCAATACTAAGAAGCTCCTCTCGAAGTTCCTTGATCTTCGTCAAGTGGTTTGTAAGCAAATCACCTTCTTGCATCTTCAAGATAGACAGTTGATTTCGAAGATATACCACTTTTGCCGCATTCTTTACTTGAAACATCTTGGCAAGAGTCTCCCAAGCACTTTTGGAAGTCTTGCATGATCTAATATGAGGAAGGATAGATCTCTTCATTGATAATGCAATGACGGAATGTGCTTTTGCATCTCGTCGATCCCACTTCTTTTGCTCATCGGAAGACACTTCCGTAGATGATGAAGTAGCAGTTCTAGATGGTGTAATAGATGCCAAGTTAGGCGGCCTCTCTTTGTCACCATTAACTACTTCCCACAAACCTTTAGCAATTAGAAAGTTCTTTATCATGTAGCACCACAATGAATAGTTTGTGCCATCCAGCCTATCTTCATTAAATAAAGAACCAATAGACTCCGATTCTTTAGCCATAACATAAAAAACAGCTTGTAGTAGATAGGAAATAGACTTTCCAAGACAAAATCTACTCAAAGGGCAGCAACCTCAAAGCTGAAATTATGAGCACAATAGATTGCAATACTCTACGTGCAATTTGCTCAACAAGTAATGAAATAGGTGGCTGATTTCTGCACAAAAAACCGAATGCTCACAAATAGGTAGACTTCAAATGAAGCCAAAACCAAAACCAGAAATTTGTGGCTAATAAGAGTGCACACTATGTGCATATAGAGCTGATGGTAGCGCTCTACTCCAAGCTCACCTACAGGGAAATTTCAGCAAGAAATGTGTCCAAAACACATGTATCTTCATTTGTAGATGGGCGGCCTCCTCTGAAATTTTCAACATGTAATTGAGTCAAAATCACATGCAATTGGTTTGAGCATGGGCGCCCTACTGCTAGCTCTCAAAAGGTGAAGTTGCCCTGCAATTTCCTACAAAAGAGTTATAAGAAGATGAATAGATTCTTCTCCTGCAAAAATCAGCAGCTTGATGGTTTTCTGCTACCAAAAGGGGAAGAAGATAGCTTCCTATTGGGCGCCCTCCTGCAAGCAATATGATCACCTAAAGGCTCTGATACCATGTAGGAAATAGAAGCCTAATGATCTAAGATCTTAACTATTCAATCACACAAAGCATTCTCAAAAGAAAGAGAGAGATGACTAGAAACCCTCTTGTAGAAACTTGTGGACAGCCAAGGAGAATAGTCAGTATTGCTTACAAAAGTGTCTCATACAAATGGGATGCACACATATACATAGTCCAAGATGACTATCTAACTTCATGGCCATTGGCTATCCAACTACTTGACTATTGGCTATCCAACTACTTGACTATTGACTATCCAACTTTCTATAAGTTACATAGAACGAATAAGGTACCTCCAATATGTCAAGTTGGGGTAGTTAATGTCAATATTAGGCCTAGTGGACCCACGAGTCCCTGCCAAGTTAATTTCATACTAACTTAGCTAACTCTAAGTTTAGTAGGCCTAATATAATAAATGAACCATGGTTACATAACTCTTGACCTTTTGGGTCAAAGTAACCTATGGTAATGTAAGCAATTCCATTTAAATTCCAACAAATTCTTCCTCCAAGAAGACCGTCCACTTCCCGATCTTATCATCCAAGAATTGATTGATTTCATTGGAATGAATTTGTCCCTTGAAAAAGCTTAAATCGTTCTTCTGATATGCCAGATTTCAAAATCAAATTTCTGAATGAGTTCTGCCCATCGGGTCTTATGAGTTTTCAAACGTATGAGTAATATGGCTTATCATTTCCTATCAGTGTCTTGTTTTCTTCTTTTGGTGAGCAACAACTTCCAGTTCATCATCAAAAAGAAAAATTCCTCTTATACTTTGGTTTATCAGTTTTTGGTTTCGGGGGCGTTTGGCTGTGCACGCTCTTCGTGAAGCAACAATGGTGCTTTCATAGGCTTTCGCCATGCGGATTGCATCATCCAAAGTATGGAGGACATTCCGTTTGCATTCAGTTTGATAATCGGTTGGTAGTCTATAAACGAACTGCCACTATGCCAATTTTCGATCAAAGAGCGGCACCTTAGCAAAACAATCGAAAAACTCTGGGACAAACATGTCAAGTTCCTGATTTCTCATGTGGTAATTAACTGATTGCAATTTGTTAAATAGATTTTGCATTTGATTCTCTCTTTGTTTATGCCTTGGTGAAGTTCCAAAACGGCTTTACTGAGTGAGTGAAGCAACTGGCTAGAATCGATCGGGTCTCTCATGTCGGGCGACACCGGTCGAATTTCGGGAGAAGTGGGGAACTTCTCCAATTACGGGAACTTCTTTGTTTTGCCATTTCTCTAGGAAATTTCCCTCCCCCCCTTAATTAACAAGTTTGTATGTGGTATGGCAATGTTCATCGAAGCAAATTTTATATAAAAATTAACCCTTTTTTATGAAATTTTGTGCGTGGAAGATAATGCCTTTACAAGCTCGTAATTAATTAGGCAAATGCAATAAACAATAATCAATGTACCAAAATCATCATCTAACATTGTCTAACTGCCCTTAAATAATCAGGAACCAAACATTTTACAAGGCGCATAATAAGAGTTATGGAGAAAAAGAAAAAAATAAACCTTAACTAAGCCCAATCACCCCCCCCCCCCCCCTTTCTTCCCTCCAAATTTTGAGTAGCTCAGGTCTCCCCATCTACTCAGCCTCCATAAATCTGCTGGCTGCGATTTGTTTACAGGTTTATCACACATTTAGTCCATGAGCTACAAAATCAGTGAAGGAAGAGGGAAATGGGCTGTAGCAGCGTTTCTGCCTGCTAGCAGCATTCCATCTTTCAATCACAGTTAATGTTGCTTACAAACAGTTGTTTGCAGCTGTGCATTGGTTTCTTACATGGATTTATTTACCATAAACTCACAAAACAGAATTCAAAATGTTGCCATAAGCCTTGCAGGTAGCTTAGCCTCTGTAGGTTCTTTTTGTTTCTAGTTTATTCACTTTTTTAGATTATACAATCAATGAATAGAACTGGGAAAGCTGTGCTCAACGCAAGTTTTTACCAAAAGATAAAGTTTGCTCAGATTCTAGGCTGAACAATCAACAGAAATAACCTGCATGGTACTGCTAATAATCTGTTTACAGCACTGAAAGAATGTAAGGAACCATTTATAGATTATGTTTCCTTTTTATGCCAAAATGACAGCCTGTTTAATGGCAATAAAAAAGGGGAAACAACCTTGGGTCATCAACTGAAAGCACCGTTTCACTAACAAATACAAAACCGTCAACACATGTCGACAAATAGAAAGTGAAACTGCATTCAAATTATACAAGCACTTGTAGGCGTGAGCGTCCATCCAGGACACGGCCATTTTTCTTTTTAGCTATTTTATACTAAAAAAAAAAAAAGAAGTGCATCCGGGGTGAACGCGTCCGCACGTGGGTCCTGCTACCTTTGACAAGAAGCATACCAAGAAAAATGCAACATGTTTATCTTCCAAGCTTTTCTTGAAATTTTTTTTTCGATTTCTTTGCTTAAAGCACTCAAAAATCAGCTTATCGAAAATACATTTTTTCAGCTTTATAGAGGCTAAAGATTTGCCTTATCGTCAAAAAGCAAGAAACAAAAGTAACTTGCAAAAATTTTGGCAAAAGTTTCTTTTAAAATCACTTCCCAAGGGCGTAATTTATCAAACTGGTTGCAAACTTTGGTAGTGCACATACCGTACAACCGAATCCAAAAAACCGCGATAAGGAAAAGAATCGAAAATCGCCCTACCAAGCTTTCGCTCCACCCTTTTGCTTAAAATATCCAAGAATCAAGACCCAAACTTATGGATCCGTTCTCCAATTCTTGGCCACCACTTGGGCACTTTCCAACGGCAAAACACCTAGCTTTGGCTGTGATACCACTTTCAAGTTCTAAACAAGGATACGAAGACTAGGTAAACCGCAACAAAGAAACAATAGGAAATCGGATGGTGGACAAACCGACCCAACCAAACCTAGATCAATCTAAGCCGCCAAGCTATGGACTCAATAGGAGTGGAGTCACACCAACAGCATGCAGCTATTAACATCAAAATTAAGCATCCTCTAGTGAGAGCCCAATGGGTATACTTATACCCTCCAAGGCCCATACACGACTAGTAGTGCACTGTGACACCTCATTGGACACATCCACAGCCTAACTGGGCCACATCATCTAGTTCTCCTATGAGTCAGTGATAGACCCACCCAATATCTCTCATAATCATAATTTAATGACGGGTCGAGCTTGGCCTACTAACCTCCTAACGGGATAATAATCCGAGATCAGTCCGATCATGGGCATGTATTTGGAATGCTATTAGCTTAAGTATAGTGTACAGTTTGGTGTTTCACATTGCTTTGGTGGTTGTTAGCTATTCATACAATGGACATTAACAAATCCTACTGAGTCAGATGTATAGGGATTAATTACACCCGTAACACCTTTCTGGTTCCATTATTGGTGTATTTCGGGGCAACATTGTTATTTTGGATTTGGATAATTTTCAACTTTGGGTTGAATTGCTGATTGTTTTTGACAATCTTATGACAATACATTTTGAAGCTAGTCGTTCGGATAATGGACACTCCACAGTGGCTGGGGGGCCTTGTAGCTTGGATCCTATACCTGTGGGTCGTACACGGGCAACCACTTTTCAATGCTTCAAAGGGGAAAAAATGAGATGACCCTGATATGCACACACATCAATTTCTAGCAGTATGTCAGGCTAACCGGTAGACGAAAGATTTTCAAAAGTTGGAATTATTTCCAACTACTTTGAAGGCTAATGCTTTGCAGTGGTATTAGCAATTTGGTTTACAAGAATTTTGGACTTGCGATGATCTTAAACACGCTTTTCTTAAGCGTTACAAAAAGGAACATGAGGATGAAGAGATTCTTGATAAACTTCAAGCCATTGAATAGAGGAAGAAGGAAGATGTTTTGGCTTATGTGCAACGTTTCAAAATTCTGGAGAAGCGGTTGCAAGAACCTTTGACGAATCTTAAACGGGTTAAGGATTTTTGTCATGATTTACATCTTTGAGTGATCAGGGACTGAGTGAATTGTGGAGGCAGCTCGACAATTAAAAGAGGAAGAGATGTGTATCATTCTGATGATGAAGGGAAGTCTAAATAATATTGTTCAAACTATGGAGCAGGATATTGTTCCTACTCTGGAGGTTATTATTTAGAATATTCAGATTTCTGGTGTTCGAATTGATGGTGGGGCCTGATGTAAATATCATATTTGAAGATATGTATAAAAAATTAGTCAACATACCGCGTCATAAAAGTCAATTGATAATATGTATGGCGAATCATACACGCGATTCTCCTGTGGAGGAAGTGTGAAAAGTTCTCAAATTAAGGGATTGACATTTTTGTTGAACTTTGTTGCTGTGCATCTACCAACAGGTCCATATGTGTATCCTATTCTATTGGGTGACCATGGCTTCATGCTGCAATAGCGGTTCATGATTGGGCTACTAGTGTCGTTACTATTCCTTTTGAAGGACAAAAGCTTTTAGTTGCAAACACACCCGGGCAGAGTAGCATCAAAGGTTCGTCCTGTTGGGGGGAGACAGTTGAAGAATGATTGTTTAAACCTCTTATAGAGGAGTCTGAGGAGGATTTGCATATTACCAGCTTATTTCCAGACTAAGTACCAGTTGGTGAAGTGCATTTATCTTCTGTTTGCAATCTTTTTGTTGCATTTGCAACTGATGATATACCATGTGTGAAAGATTTGTATTGTCCAGATGCTATTTTAAAAGTTGAAGGGGGTAAAACGGATGAGTTTTAAGGTTCAATGGCCTAAGAGTTTTTCGGAGATTATTGAAGAGTTGTGCACGCTGAATGAGGAACCAGCACGGTTTAATTTTACGCAAATTGCTCGTGAAAAATTTCTCCGTGTTAATTTGGGTACTGAAGAGGTCTGCGGAGCGTAGTCCATAATTTATTGCCCAAGCGACGCAATTTTTTTAAAAATATAAAGGGGCTTTTGCTTGGCCTTACGATGAACTACGAGGTGTTCCAAAGGAGATTTATGAACATACCATTGACATCACAATTGATTCAAAACCGGTGCAACAACAATATTACCGAATGAATCCGAAACATGCTGACCGTGTTCGGGCGTAGATTGAGAAATTGGTTAAGGTCGGATTTATTTATGCTATAGATTATAGTCTGTCGCGAATGTGTCACGAATCTGATTCTATTCGCGTTCGTTTTGGTTTTCTTTTGCGGAAGTTTTCAGGATCCTAAGCAAGCGACTATAGATCACAGAACATAAAAGATTCGGGCAATCAAGACGACGAGAACCTATTCTTTCTATTTTTTTCGTCTCTCTATCTTCTATGTTTGTGTTGATTAGAAAAGTATATTTATCTCTACTGCGTGGAGTTTTCAAGACAGCTAAACAGAGAATCACAAGGCAAGTCAATGCTAATCAACTAGTTAGTTATTCTCTGTTATCGCTAACTCTTTCAGCTGAGCGTGAAGTATAATACACCACGCTCGTCGAGCTGCCAGTTGGCAGCGCAAATTGTTTTCCTTCGTCTCCGTCTTCGTTTCGTTTCGTTTCGTTTCGTGTTTTCCGATCTTCGAGGTATGTTCGACCTTCGGGGTATGTTCGCCCTTCGACCTTCGCTTCGTCACCTTCGCGACAAAGTTGCAGGAGTTCACAATTTCTAACATAGTCTGTGGCTAAGTCCAATTGTAACAGTTCCTAAGAAATATGGGAACTTACACGTTTGTGTGGATTATCGTAAATTGAATTCTTTTACCGTCAAGGATCATTTTTCGTTGCCTTTGATAGAGCAAATATTAGACGAGGTTCCGGGTCACGAGTTATATAGTTTTCTTGATGGATCCAGTGGTTACAATCAAATTCAAATTGCAGAGGACCATGAGAAGATTGCTTTCATTGCAGATAGGGTGCATACGCCTATAAGGTTATGCCTTTTGGGTCAACTAATGCACCAGCGGCTTTCCAAAAACTTATGACTAATGATTACTTGGAGAAGTTTATGAAGATTTTCTTGGACGATTTCTATGTTTATGGGGATGAACAAGATCACTTGCAGAACCTGGAAAAGTCCTTCCAACGATGTTATGAATATGGAATCTGTTAGTACCCAGAGAAATGTACCTTTTGTGTGAAAAGAGGAGCCTTATTGGAACAAATTGTGTCTCAGTTTATCCATTGTTCCGGCGAAAATCGAAGTGATGATGCATTTTCCTGAAAGTGTTAAGGAGATGACCTTTTTGGGTATGACAAGATATCACAGGCGGTATATTTATGATTGTGCAGATCGGAACCCATATTCTATATGAAGTCTTAAAGAAAGGGGCAGTTTATCGAGTGACTATTAAACTATATAAAGCTTTTCGGGATGTTATTGATGCTTTGGTGAATGCTCCAATTACTCAGATTAGAATAACCCCTTTCATGTTCATGTGGACGTTTCACAAGTGACGGTGGGTTGTGTTTTAGCACAACCTGGTGATGAGAAGGGTTATGATCATCCAATTTACTATGCAAGCAAGTTGTTGACACTAGTTGAGCGAAACTATTTCACAACTGAGCGTGAAGCCTTAAGCTTGATATTTGATTGGACAACAAATTTGTGGTCTATATGGATCATCAGCTGCTATTATATATTATTAATAAACCTATGATTGTTGGGAGGATTGTGCGATCGTATTTGGGAAACTACATACTATGGCGGATCAGGCTCCTTGAATTCATACGGGAACTGTTGAGGAAGGCGTTGATGAAATGCCAGATGCTCATCTGTTTTTATTGGAGCCGCTAATGGATTCTTGTTATGTTGATTTGTTTAACTTTTTGGCATATGTTGATTTGTTTAACTTTTCGGCGAAGGGTATTTTTCCGTCACATTTTAAGAAATTACAATGATACCAATTGATATGGAGTGCCAAAAATTTTCAGTTAATCGAAGGGCAGTTGTATAAGCGAGGTCGGGATGATGTGTTATGCCAGTGTGTTCAAACAGCAGATACAAAGTCAGTTATTGAGGATGCTCATGCTGGTTCTGAGGGTGGGCACTTCGCTTCTCAAATTACAGTAAGGAAACTTTTACAAGCTGGCTTGTGGTGGCCAACTGTATGGAAGGATATTGCCAATTATTGTCAGAATTGTGATGCTTGTCAATGGCAGGGCGTTCCTACTCCATCAATGGATTATCCATTACTACCTGTGTAGCCAGTTGAACCGGTCCAGTTTTGGGGGTTGGATTTTATTGGGAAATTTTTGCCACCATCTATGGATGGTTATGTATATATTGTGGTAGCTACGGATGGGCAAAGGCTAAAGCATTACGGGATAATTCGGCACAATCTACACTAAGGTTGTTTTTGAGAATATCCTTACAACCACTGGAGACTGTTTCTGATCGTGGGCCACATGTTATTAACGATACTATTGCAGAATTGATGTTTCTTTTTTGGATTATTATAAAACTTCCACCACTTATTATCCACAAGCCAATGGTCAAGTTGAATCTACCAATGAAATTTTGAAAAATATTATTGCCAAGGAGGTATTGGAGAAGGGAGGTTCTTGGAATAAATTTCTACAACCTGCGCCGTGGGCTTATTGTATTGCTTACAAGATTTCTATATGTAATACTTCTTTTCAGTTGGTTTATGGGGTTGAGGTGTTGGTGCCTTATGAATTTATATTTCCAACTTTACGAGTACAAGCTGCGTATATTATATGGCTTGATGATGTTTTGCTAGGGAGATTACAAACTCTTGACAGCCTGGAGGAAACTTGGGGGCATGCTTATTGGCAGAACTGGACAGCAAAGCAATGACAGATATGGTGGTTTAATCAACATGTTCAAGAGCGGAGATTGGAGAAGGGTGATTTGGTGTTCTACTATCCACGTACTATTACGAACACTTTGGGGGGGCGAGAGGGGGCGCATAAGGTTTTGGATACGTTTGGCATCAATGTTTTATTTTTTTGGCAATGTCTGCTGGTTTGCCTTTTGTTGTGAACAACAGTTGGAGGTTAAGAAATATCATCCATAGGAGGTGAAGGTTGATTCAGATCGTGGAGTCATTTACTCTTTGTTTGAAAACTGTTCTTCTGTGTGTTGTTTATCTTTTGTCTTGATTTTCATGTTATGACATTCTAGGAATATATGTCTATATGTATTTAAAAAAGAAATAATAACATTGGTTTATGTGAGGTCATCATTGTTATTGGGTGGACATGTCTCACGTGTTAAGGGTTTACGTTGTGAGTTGAAATATAGCACCCCCGTAAGGAATCGTAAAAGCCCGTAATACGTAAAATCCTTGTAAGGAATAGTAAAACACCCATAATATGTTCAACCCTAGTAAGGGATCGTAAAACTCCATAAAAACATAATGCTATCATAAGAAATAGTAAAACATATGACCTTAACAAAAATCTAAAACCAAAAACTGTCATAAAAAAACCATAAAATGACTAAACTCCGTAACGTCAAAACATTGTTTATCACCCCACAACATAATAAAAAAGAACCAACTACCGCAAAAGTTCAGACCACCAAACTAACCAAAGATAATTTTCACAAAATCACACAAAAAGACTATGACAAAAAACAGAATCACACTTACTATAAAAATAACAGTAAAACCTATGCAACTAGGCCAATTGATCCAACCCCGCATCTCAAAAGAGACATCCTGTGGAATTTCAACCTCCCTGTTATAACATTCTTGTGGAAATCTCAACATTTCGCCTTACAACCGGTACATAATTCACTGGTGATCCAAACTCCTCTTCCAAATCACTTCGTTGTTGTTGATGTAGACGAGGCCTTCGAACAATATTCCCACCAAAATCCATAACTAATCAGCAAGGACCTCAAAAAACAACAGCAACAGTCTTCACAACTCCAAATAAGATGCCGAAACAAATGAACTCTAACAACAACCTATACACATGTCACATATAATTTCAAACGACGAAGAGGTCAAAGAAAAATATAATCAAATCATTCCAGCAATCTGAAAAATCACACCCAAAAAGGAAAAATATCACCCACCTCAAAAGCACCAAAGTGTTTTTACGAGTCTTTATGGGTTACATTTTTACAAAATGTTCTGGTTTGCGGGTTTTACGTTCTTATGGGCTTTTACGTTCCACTACAATGTTTTGGGTGTTCATTGAGTTTTACGTTTTTAATGTAATTCGTATTTGTGTTAGGACGTGTGGATACATTAAACACTCTTTATGGGGGCTGTACGTTTTGGTGTCTTTTGTACCTTTATCCATTTCTTATCATCTAGTGGGTTTCTTTGGCGGCGGAATACATATGTCGTTCATCTCACATTGCAATCTTGTATCACTTAGTGTGTGAACGATTAAGGAGTGTTTAAGAGACTTTTCACGACATTTTGTGTACCTCATCATGCTTAGTGTTGCTTGTTTGTTTGCTTTCATGCTTTCATGCTTTCTGTTGTTTACCGTTGCATTCACGTTGCTTGCGAGTTGTTTGTTATTGGTGTTGCTTCCTTACTCTTGGCATTTTGCTTGATTGTTTTGGTGTCTTGTTCGTATCATGGCTTCTTCTATAAAAGTATTTGATTTTATCAGGCAATCAGAGATGAATGTTTCTCTGTTTCAATCCTTTTTGATCGGTGCGCGGGGGTTGTTACAAGAGCAGTTGGATGGTATCACAACAGGGTGACCCGTTCATATTGATCCGGAAGGACTTAAAGAATGGACATTGTCCATACCTTAGTTGCCTGTTCACCAAATTTTAAAAAAAAGAAAACGTTCCGTTTTAACAAAGGAATCTAGTCCTTGGGCAGGATGATTGTTTTACTGTCAGAGATGAACGCAATCATTTGCTCAAAAGATAACCTGCGTGTGAACTGTTTCTCAAAGTCTTAAGTGAGAATTTCTGGAATTCTTGCCATTCATTACATGATTGCCCAGAGGAGTTCGTTCCCACTGCGCATAACACGCTTCTCATTGATGATAACCCAGAGAGTACCATCCTGAACCCAAGAGACAATGCCATTTTCCCAACAGCATATGACTGCAGAAAAGATCGTTCCTTAACTCTTGATTCAACTTTGTTCCTGTTTGTTAGAGGACTTGTAGATTCTAGCTTACGTGTTCCTGAATATGTTGCTAGGCATCGAATTGGGCAAGCACCATTGGGCAAAGAGTCTCTATTCTAGATTGTATTCCCGTTGTTTCAGCGGAGCCGGACTTCTGTAGTGTGAATACAACGTGGTGCTGGACCTGGTTGTGGAGGTGCCAGCAGTATCCTTTAGTACTATACTCGATCTCCCAAGTAAGTTCCGGGACCTTGGTACCACACTTCGTGGAGGTAGCAGTATATCTAGTGTCCCTGGACCCTCAGTGTATTGGACCCTCAGTGTATTACAAAGAAGAAGGAAGATCGCGGCCAGTTTAACACATGTTTTTTTATTTTTAATAAAACGTTTCGACCCAGTACGTTCCGGTACAGAATGTACAGTACGTTCTGACCCAAAAGGGTCGGAACGGGTTTCTAAGGTCCATACTTTGGAAGCGAGTGTCTGATAAGATGGATCAGCTAATTGAAGAGCAGTATTTTTTAAAAGAGGAAAATATTCAGTTGGAGACAAAGTTGGCTCAGGTCAAGGGTTACTTGCCTGTGCCTTCTCAATGTGATGGATGGTTGTCACACCAGGAAGCAGTACAAGTGCAGGCCAATTTACAGTAGGCCTTATCAGATTTAAAGGTTTATCAAGAGGAAATGCCTGCGGTAGAGATTGGAAGAAATGCAATTGGAATGCCAACGTGCTTTAGAAGAAGTCAACTATTGGAAGGCAGAAGCAGTTCGTTTGAAGGACTAGGTTAAGGATGCTAACGTGGCTTATCCGGAGGTCGTACAGGATAGAGTAAATACCAGCTGGGCTAATCCAATGCAATGCATCTATACAAAGCTTTATCTCCTTGGATTTGTCTGCGCAATGTGGAGCATTCCTGGAATGTTGATTTCCTTTTCTTGCCAGGGATCAGGGACATCACTGCAGCTGAATGGTCAGAGCCTTGGATCGTTTCAGATTTTTATGAGTTCTTGCAGGAATCAGATTCTAAGTCTCGAGGAGTACTGGATTGGGCGATACTTCAAGGGAAGATCGCATTTCGTGAATTTGATGGGGTAAAGATTTTGGTTGGTAACACCATTCTTTTGCGCTGCAATATGTTTATGACATGGAAGGCAACACATAATCCTATTCATTTCCAGACAAAGGGGCGATGTGGCAAATTCAGGCCATATGCTTTCGGAGTTTTGGATAATTATCATTCTTTATCTCCTGAAATTCTGCATAACATTGATTTAAGCTACCCAATCTTGTGGTAATTGTACTGTGATTGTCAATAAAGTTGAGGAGATTGATGCACGGAGGACGGATTTTGCTACTCGGAACTACAAAACCCATAGTGTGATAGAATTTTGTCATTTTGCAGCATTAGCAATGATGCAAACTCATGAATTATTTGTTATGGGCAAACGTACATTGCTCAATTCAAAGTGTTTGAATAAGGTGATTCTGAATAACAGGGCTCCGGCACTAGTAGGGGGAATTGTGGATAATAAGGGAAGATTGTTGCTTCAGGTGCTGCGAAATTTTAAGTTGGAAAGGATTGGGCAGATAGTGCATACCTACATCGGCAGCACTCGCATTGTTGGCACCACCAGCGTTACCAGGGCCATTCGGTTCTTCACCAGTTAGGCCCTTTTTAACCGTGACTACTGTCCGTTTACGGATGGTTAGGAACTTTTGTGTAAGTATGGCTACTTTGGCCGAGTTGCTAGTTGATGATTTTGGGTGAGAGCTTAACTCCGTAAGCAATTGCTTGCTCTGATTCATTGTAACTGCTGGCAGAAAGTGGAAAATTCTTTGCGTAAGACCCAATTGGCAGATTTGTTCAGAGAAGTTGTTGTTAGCATTTACAGACTTTGTTTACTGTTTATTACTGAATGGGAAGTGTTACTCGAATCACTGTTACTACTGAAATGTGTGTTTTTGTGATGGGTAATGTATTTGGAATGTTATTAGCTTAAGTACAGTGTATTGTTTGGTGTGTCATATTGCTTTAGTTGTTGTTAGCTATTCATGCAACGGACATTAACAAATCCTGCAATTAATTACACCCCTAACAATGATGTCTATTTTTACTTCCTTGCGGCAACTTGGGGTTGGGAGTTTTACCAAAAGTCAGGGTAGCTGTCAAAGCGTTTGGCTCCTTTCAAATGACTTACCAGTGGCAAAATTGTAAGTACTTTAGGCGTCTGCATCATTTAACAAGGCCCCAGGTAGCATAGAATAAAATAATTGAGTGCAACTTATGCTTGTGTATCAACAGGACGTAACTGGTGCGTGCTTGCTATGGTTTTCTTTTAGCTGGTGTTGGTTTGCACATTTTGACTGTTTTTCAGGGTTGTCTATTTGTTGTTCTGAGCGTTACCAAATGGCATGTCAATCTCCAACTTTACAAACACAAGCGGGGATGCTTTAGTATGATAGCTTTTGCTTTCTCCCTAATTTGCACATGCTAAGGAAGTTCATACTTTGTTTTGCCAGGAATCTTTTCTTGATAAAGAATTCACCTTCTCAACTATTGGCATTGCAATCGGTAAACAACCCAGCCACTGTAAAGAGGTCTACAATGTTTAATATATTTACCAAAATTATGCAATGTCTGAACTACTGGCTGTCTTCAAATTTATTTGTTCAATAAGAGTACAGTTCTGACAGATTCTCGTGGTTGATACTTTCTTTACAGTGCAGTTTGGCATAATCAGTGTTGCATCTACTGCGTTAGGCTTTGGAGTCTCCCTTGTTTGTGCCCTTATATTGAAGTTCATCGAAATTCGAAGTGAAAATGTGAAGTTTGAGCTTGCCTTTATTCTCCTGTCTGCTTATGTAGCCTATGCTGTGGCAGAGATTTTTTCACTCTCAGGCATTATGGCCCTATTCTTTTGTGGAATCTGTAATGCACATTATGGCTACTAAAATACTTCACAAGCATCCAAAATCAGCTCCAAGTATGCTTTTGAAGCCCTTGCTTTTCTAGCAGAGGTTTTTGTATTTGCATACTTGGGAATGCAGGTGGTACTTTTGCAGCATGAATGGGATTTAGGACTGATCCTATCAGCTATTCCTTTATGCCTTATTTCACGAGCTGTCAACATATTCCCACTATCATGGATTGCGAACAAAGGAAGGTAATCATGAAGTTGTACTACTTAGTTCATTGGAGCTTAGTGGCCGGCACTGCTTTTTTCACAGTTTCAAGAACATATTTATGATGTATTGTCTGGCAAGCAGGAGATGGCCCATCACAACTGCAATGAAAGTGATGATGTGGATGTGTGGCCTTCGTGGAGCTATTGCTTACGCGCTTGCTGTAAATATGCCTACTCGAAATCGTTCCATAGAAACTACCACACTCTTCATTGTGGTTTCTACAACGCTTGTTTTTGGCAGTGCAACTGGTCCAATGTTGAGGGTGCTAGGCCTGACTTCTAATACTCCTGCCCTGATTAACAGAACTCCAGATCTTCCTGGTGCTGTGAGGCTGGATATCTTCGCAGATTGGGGTCCTCGGACAACTCCCCATGCACTTTTTAGATGGTTTGACCAAAACTATCTGAAACCCATATTTGGCGGACGTATGGATGGTGAACTAGTGGAACCTTGGCTCAAAGATGATGAGCAATGTAGTGACAGCAGCAGCCAGGGGGCTGATATTTTGAGTAGTGATGATGAGTTTTTTGAAAGCCCTGAAGTGACCTTGTTTGATATGCCACCTAGTGGCTTGCACATGGGTTCAAACCCTCCAGCTCGGAAAACAGATGAGTCATAATGCTCATCTCAAAGAGTCACTTATTCCCTATCTGCCCTTTTGGATCCTTGATTGATTATGTTTTGGCAGGCATCAATGGGTATGGGGAAGGGTTTTGATTTATCATTAATGGCTTTGTACACATACAAATAAGAATAATTATTTACCATGTTTTAGCATTGGGGGAAAGCAGAAGAATGTCCTTATATTCCAATAGTGAACATGTGATTTTTTATGATGTTACCAGAATAAAGAAGTCCTCATTGCGGCAACCATTTCCATAGATTGAGCTTTGTATAACTGACATTTTGAAAATATGCTGGTTTTGGTTGTCATTTATTAAATTTTTTTTTCTTGGGAATGTTTTTTTCCCTCTTGAATTTGTTCATCCTGCACATTTAATTCATTGCTTCGAAACTATTTTTTAGTTCACCTAGCTTGTGGTGAATGAAAAAGCTGAGCTTATGACCTTAGAAGCAGATTCATTGAAGTTTGTGCCTTGAGTCTCAAGGGAAACTAAAATTGTTGAATCCTAGTGACTTGTAGTTCCTCAGTTCAGTTTTTGACTTTCTTAATTTATATATGATTTTATGAAACTATCTGGAGAATTATCTGAAAATGACTTTCAAATACTCGTTGCTCTTTGATTTTCTTTGAAGAACAACTACTGGTCTATATTGTAATCGTGAGAATAGGATAACAACAAAATATCTTCAACCTTTCTTCCATTCTGCCTTGCATAAAGTCTGGGAGCTTCGTATGTTATGAACTCGTGGGAAATAAGTCCCTGGATGACACTATTATTTCACTACAGTTTGGATTCTTGTATTTTCTTCTATGATTCATGTTACACACCATCTAGTTTAGGTGGAAAATTAGAGGCGATATCATTACCCTCTTTCTCAAGCGAAGAATGGATTCCTCCAGATTCCACCATAGCAGAGAGCTTCCGATCAAGGTTTTTTATGGGCATTCAAAACTGTATGAAATGTAGCAGAGGTTCAAAAAACAATAGATTGCACTGGCTTTTGCCTATTGCAATTTTTGTTGAGTGTAATATTTGTAAAACAATGACAATGTTTATTTGTAGTGATTTAACAGACAATATGTTATCAAGCCTCCTTGATGATCATTGGGATAAAAAGAGTAATGGCAATATCGAGTGCATAGTTAATAGATCGTCAATGAAATTTAGATATCTTATATAAAAACAAGTGCTTTCTTTAACATTTTATTATAGAAGATGGTCCAAAGTTGGCAACGGATGGAAAGCATTGGATCAGGATTTTACAGTGAATCATCAAGATCAAATAGAAATTCAAGTGAGGAAAAATAATTCTACTATTACAACAATTGAGGTGGAAGAAGATTGGACACTCGATCACATCCGATCAGAGCTTACATTGCTGCAATATGATATTTTTAAACACTTCTGTTTTCGAGTCAACGAGAGATTGGTAGGTGTATGTGTATTTATTCCAGTACACATTTGAAATGACTTTCAATGATTTTATTTAAACATGTTTCAGTGTTTTCGGTATTGCAATATTTCATTTGACATAATCTCAATGTTGATATTGTTTAACAAGTTTCTTTGATGTACAGGTAAGACCAAGACAAGAAAGTCGCATAGAGTGCAAGGACTTAAATAGAAGCGTAGAAATTGTTAAAACCGCATAAACATTGGAATGATAGACGAGCAACATCAATGTACTTTATCAAAAAAAAAAGAATACAAAGAAGTCTCAAATGGCTTCAAGATTTCATCAAGCAATTTGTATTTAGTATTTTGAAAAATGTACATTGTTTTTGAAATCGATATAATATATTTGTGGTATTCAGTAATAGCCCACTTTCTATTTGCCTATCTATTGTTCTATGGATTATCATGTGATGATGTATTTCTGTGTCTGTCGGAACTATATTTACATTTCAATCAAAGGTGCCTGAGGCATATCCTCGAGCACTGTAACCTCATCCATGGATCCCCTGGCAGGTTCATCCGAGGCACCTTCATGCTTGTAGGGCCTTGCACATGATAGTAAAATTTCCAACATTTCATGCCGATACTGATGAATCGCATTCGTTGATACCTCAGGACATCGGAACTGCAAAAAAAAATATCGAGTGTATGTATGTATTAGCCAATGTTTTAAAATATATAAATCCACAAAGTTAACAATATATCATCAGGATACTAGAACATTGAAAAAAATACCTCGCGGATACTAGCATCTGGAATTGCACCATATACCAATCCAAGAACGATTTAACATTCCAGATTGAATACCATCCACACCTGAAAGCATCGTCTTGTTGCGAAAACTGAGAAATCACAGCGAAAAATTGTTAAATTGTAATTTAATATAATTCCAAACTACATGTCATCATGCAAATAAAATGCGTAAAAAGATTCCTTTTACCTTTGCATCAACAACCTCTATGTTGGTATTTACAACCAACCCATCCGGCCTTGGCAATAGCTCCACCATCCTTTTGTAAATGGATTTAATCATGGAATGGGTGGCATGCAAAGAATTCATTGTCATGCACACAGGTGTGTAGCTTCCAGTCAAATCCACTTTCATGGAAATGACGTGCACACTCCAATGTTTGCTGCCAGAAAGAGACAAGCAATGAATTACTAGAATCTATAAGAGTTTTTTAAAAAAAAAAATCTTACAGGAAATTGCATGCTTCATCAGAAAACGTCACGCGCATCCCTGCATCTGCTATTCTTGCTACAGAGAGCAAGTCTTGTTGCAGAGTAGGCATGAACAGAACGTCCGAGTCATCTGTCTTTGCCGTTAGTGTTGAGCCATAGTGAACCAATACCGTTCACCTGATGTCTAGATCCATCTCCAAGAACTATGAATCTTGAGGGATTTGCACTTCTGAAATCAGACATGATTCATCTTGATGCCATGAAGTGTGAGGTGACTCATGAATCTAGGATCACCTCATGTGTGTCAGATGTTGATGCTGCACACATGTCTTCACAAATATAGGCGGTCAAAGAATTTATGTTCGTTCTTTCTTCGCCCATTTTTGAGCTCTCGGGCTTCTTGACATAGGATGGACTATTCTTGTTCTCTTGTCTGTTCTGTGCTGACTTGTTTCTTGGGTTCTGGCGACAATCCATGGCTGCGTGACCCTTCTTGTGGCAATGGATACACTCAATCTTGGGATTGAGCCAGTAGGTATGTATGCTCATCTCTTCTACATCTCACACAAGTCTTCTTGTCTGCACCTTGTTGTTGTTTCGACCTCCCTTTGGTCTTCCAGTTGCTCTTGTTGGTACCCTCTGCTTGCTGGTCACAATCCTGCCTCTGATTGGACTCCCTCTTAGGCTTAAATTGCTTCTTGGATTTTTCTTTAATGTCGTAGAGGGCCTGGTCAGAACCATCCTTGTGATCAAGGTATTCTCTGGCCTCGACTTCCTCTCGAAACTCGACAATCGCCTTTTTGAGGTTCATGGTAGGATTTTTCTCGAACAGGGTCCTCGTTGTCTAGAATGATCTGGGTAAGGCTCTCAACAGGTACGTGAGCGGCTTCTCAACTGACACAACATTCTCTACTCCAGAGTTATGTAGTGATAGAAATAGATCCTTCATCTTTCTCACGAAAGAAGTGAGGTCTTTTCCATCCCACTATAGATTGGTCAGTTGATCTTCCAGCATCATGATTTGACTTCTTGATTTCGTCTGAAATCTGGTGAGCAATGCATCCCACATCTCCTTGGCTTTAGAGAGTGTAGCCAAGTCAAGTGTCAGACTATCTTCGATGGAAGATGATAGCAAGGCTACTGCCTTGTCGTTTTTCTCCCTCCATTCACGTAGCTCCTTGTCTGTTGTTGTAGGCATTTCTTCTGTGCCATCCACCCAGGGTAATAGTCCTTCGCCCTTGAGTATCAAAGATGTCTTAACTTTCCAAGCCAGAAATTTAGATCCTGAAGAATCAAGTATTGTGCAAATCTTGTTGTGCATGTTGTTGATTGAAGCCATTGCTTCTTGGAGTCAGTGAATATGATTATGATCAAGCAAAGACCAACAGCTCAGCCTACTGAACCAAGTGTACCCTTGATGGTTGTTACTAGAGCTCAGAAGCATAAATAAGTTCTATTTGATCAAGTACCTGCTGAATCTTTACCAAGTACAAATATACCTACTACATCAGGGGTGTATCCGAATCTCAACTCAGAAAAGAAGATATACCAGAATATGTGGCAGTGGATTAAACAATTGCAGGAAGAAGAGGAACTAGAAGCAACTAAAGCAGCAACCGAAGACCATTCTTCACCTGTGCCGCCTACAAATTTACATAATCCATGAATGGATGTTGATACTCAGTTGCACCATCATGAAGACCCTTCAAGATGACAGAATCTAAAGCACCGTAAATGAAAATGATCATTAATATTCTGTCTAGCAAGATGGATATTACATTGGGAGAATTTCTTAAGCTGGTGCCAAAAGCAAAAGAAATATTAGCAAAAAATTTAACTCAAATTGAGCCAACAGTCTATCATGTGCCATTCTTTTGTGCCGAGTTTGAAGAATCAAGTGAAGTGGTCAGTGTAAGAGCAGCCTGAGAAAGTAAGCAATGAAACATCACCTTCCCAATACAACATAGATAGTTTGGTAAAGAAGCAGCCGTGATAGGTGGAGGTTCAGGAGTTAGCTTGATATCAACAAAGCTATGCACAAAACAGGGCCTTACAGAGATAAAGCCTGTAACTTTTTTTATTGACAGTCCGTCCTAAGGGGATGGTAGAAGATATACATGTCAAGATCGTCAGAGTTCAGTTTGTCATTACTTTTGTAGTAATGGACTTACCTGATGCACTGAATATTTACTGTGTCTTATTGGGACGCCCATGGTTACGAGTTGCACAAGTAATTCATATTTGAGGCACTGGAAAAATCACTTTTGAGAATCGTGAGCATGCAGTAAAAGTTGATCCAATCACTTGGACTATCAAGCCAATGGTCCAAATAGGGGATGATGATTCATGCACTACAAGAGAAGTGCGTAGAAAGGGCGGCCAAAAACCGCCATGTAGATCAGTTTAAAAGACAGTTTTTGGTATTTGTCCTTTAATCTATTGGCTGCCTTTTCAACGCTACCCTTTAGACCATTTCTTCGAGGGTGGCTTTTGGTTGCCCTTTTGGTGCAAGAAGGATTGAAGTTGCAGGTGACAAATGCAAAGAGAATGATGTATCGTGGGATACATTTTCACAGGAAGCCGATCACCTGACAGAAAGCTCCCTAAGTGGTTTGAGAGATTGTTGGAGAGCCGCAACATAGATGACTTTCCAGGTTCATCTAACCAGGGAGAGCTACGAAGATCAACAAGAGAGAATATACTACCTGAAAGGTATGAAGCAAATTATGCTCTCTTATCTAGTATTATTCAAAGCAAAGAACCTTCGACTTATGGTGAAGCGAAGGATGATGACATTTGGGTCAAGGCCATGGGAGCGGAGATGAAGTCAATTGCTAAGCATAGCACATGGGACTTAGTAGAACCACCAATTGGCAAGAAACCCATTGGTTGCAAATGGGTATATAGGACCAAGTACCATGCATATGGAAGTATAGCAAAACACAAAGCAAGATTAGTGATCAAAGGGTACGCACAAAATAAAGGCATCGACTATGAGGAGACCTTTGCGCCGGTTTGTAAGTGGAATACTCTACGTCTACTTATTGCTTTAGCTTCACATTTTGGTTGGCCTTTGCATCTGATGGATGTGAAATCTGCTTTTATAAATGGCGAATTAGAAGAAGAAGCATTCATGGATGAACCTGAAGGCTTTGTAACGAAAGGACAGGAAAATAAAGTATGTCGTTTGAAGAAAGCGCTTTATGGTCTTACACAAGCACCACGTGCGTGGTATAGTAGGATTGATGCCTAATTTCGTTCAAAGGGGATGGTTCTGATCCAAATCTATATGTCTAATGCTTTGATGGTATGGTTGCTTTGACTGCTCTTTATGTTGATGACTTGATTATTACGGAAAATAATCAAGACATGATAGACATAATCAAGAAAGACCTCATGGAACAATTTGAGATGACAGATCTCAGCCTGATGCATTACTGCCTTGGAATAGAAGTGTGGCAAAAAGGACATGAAGTGGGTTTAACACAGGTGAAGTATGTCAAAGAGTTGCTGCACAGGTTTAGGTTGCAAGATTGCAAACCAGTAAACACTCCTATTGAACCAGGTAAAAAGCTTTCTAAGCTTGATGAGTCACAGTCATTTGATGCTATGCTATATAGACAGTTAGTAGGGAGTTTGATTTACCTTACCACGACTAGACCAGATACATGTTATGTTGTTGGCATTGTAAGTCAATTTATGCCAGCACCTACGAAAATGCATTCGAAGGCAGCTAAACGAATTTTGCGTTATGTGAAAGGCACTTCAGAGTATGGCTTGATTTACAAGAAGCATGATGGTTTACCTGAGTTGTGTGGCTATGTGGATGCGAACTGGGGAGGTGACTATGATGATCGTAGATATATATTCCAGTTTTGTGGTAGTTGCTTTTCCTGGTCTAGTAAGAAGCAAAGTACAATTGCTCTTTCCACCATAGAAGCAGAGTATAAGACAGTGTGTAGTGCTACACAGGAAGCTATATGGTTGATACAAATCTTGGAAGAAATTGGCATGAAGCAGAAAAATCCCACGACTTTACATAGCGACAGTCAGAGTGGCATTCAGCTAGCAAAGAGTCTAGTGTTCCATGCGAGAACTAAACACATTGAGATTCAGTATCACTCCATACATGAGAGGCTACTGAGTCATGAAATTCATGTTGTTTATTGTAGCACAGAAGAATAACTAGCTGATATTCTCACTAAGCCACTTACTGGAGAAAAGTTTGATAAGTTTAGATCAAAGCTTTCTGTACTTAAAGTTTGTTGACTTTAAAGCTATGTATATGACTGTATAAAAAGTTACTCTACTTTAAGGGAGAGAGTTAGAATTAAAGTTAGAATCACTGTGTTATTGTACTGTGGGTCCTACCAGTGGACAAGGATCAGTTGGCCTCGCCACGAGGCAAGTCGATGGGACACGCGTCCCGCCAACGGCAACCTGGGTCATGCATGGGTTGCTTGAGTGAACAACTATATGTACAGTGTAATTTCATTTTGAGAAATACAGTTGCTATGTGAGCTTGCTGTGGAGAGTGTTTTTTGTCTGTGTTACTGTGTGGCATGATCTGTGTTCCTGTGCAAAGCAAATTTTAAGTTTTTTGTCAAAAAAAAGAAATTGGGACTGACTTTTTTGCACATTTTTAGTTATTAAAAAAAGTAAAAAAGTATCACTTTTTAATACTCTACAAACATGTTAGTTAAAGAGCGACTTTGGCCACCTGTTAATCTAAATTTTATGGTAGTTTAAAAGGCAGTTTATGCTTCTCATTTTGTCTCATTGTAAGAACATCCAAACACACCCTTACATTACCATTTTTTTAAGCCCTTTTAAAAAGGTTTGCAAAAATAATTGAGTGACTAAGGACTCCTTTGTGGATTGACGATAAAAAAACAAAAGATTGGAAATTATTTGTTGCCCTTTTGTGTGGTGTACAAAAAACAAGAGAAAAACAAAAACCATTGTTTATGCCATTCATAATTTTTTATTTAAAGATAACAACTCTTGGCCACCTTTGTGATTCTCTCTCTATGCCAACATTCAATCATTGTTCAAAAGACAATTTTTGGTCTTTTTCCAAACATTTAAATATTATAGAGTGATTTTTTTATCTATTGCCCTTAAAAGAAGTTCAATGTATTGTTTCAAAGTAGTTTTTCTATGATGTATGCAAGAATGTTAAATGGGTGGACAAAGCCATCATTTGAATTATAATAAATTTCTTTAGCCATAACATATGAAAACAACAATGAAGATACTCACTTTCACATCCAACTTAGAAATATTTAAAATGAGAAAAAAAATTGACTCTCTTTATGATTGTCATTATTTACACACTTTATGTCAACATCCAAAAATCAAGCACCAACCTCAAACAATGATCTTCAAGCACTGATCTTGAAGCACCCTCAAGCACTGATCTTCAAGCCCTCAAGCACTAGTCTTCAATCGCCCTCAATCGCTCCAAAGACACTCAAATCTGCAAAAAACAAAGTGAGAGAGAAGTTGCTGGATCGCACAAATTCAACGATTGAAATAGACGTCGGATTCCGACGTCCTCCAAACACATCGAAATCTGATGTCTGTGCCCACTCAATCCCGGACAACAGGTGCCAGATGTTGTGGGCAGGCTTTATGGATTGCCGATGTGGAGATTAGATTCCGACGTCCACGTCGGATTACACGTATTTTTTTTTTTAAAAAACTATGGCAGGTCATATCCACGTCTGCATGTCAGAATTCGACATGTCGAATGCCGACGTGCCTTTCAAACATTGGTTGTCGCCCATATTTCCCGATCACCGGACTCTGATTTTCGGATTGTTTACTAGGACGTCTGACTTCGACATGTCGGATTGCGACAGACTATGAAATTTTCAAACACACGTCGAACATCCACGTCGAAATCTACGCTATATGTTATTGTGAAAATTGGAAATATCTATGAGGAACATCAGCTCTTTGGCTGCAAAATTTCATATGCTTGGTACATCAGGTAGAGGCTTTGAAGTCCCTTCCACTTGAATTTTGAACTCGAGTAGCTGAAAGAGCATCTTTGCATGTGTGTACCACTAGAGCATGGCACTACCTTTACAAGGAACCAATTTCAATGTCGGAGGCATCTCTAGTAGATCTGCATTGTGATCTGAATCAGATTCGGTCATTTTTGGAAATCTCTATAGTGGTGTCAGATGAAAATGGTCGTCGGACGTACTGGTGGATGCAACTAGATCAAAAAATTCAGGGGTATCAAAAAATTATCAAAATCGAAAAAAAATATACAAACTCGAAAAAATGAACAAAGTCCAAAAACAAGCAGACTTCAAAAAAATACAGACTCAAAAAAATTCAGGTAGGAAAATAGAAGGTGGCGGATGCAATTTGGCAGATACAATTTTTGTCGGATGGAACCGTTTGTTGAGCATGGGCGGTTGCAATTGGGATGTACACTAGCGGATACAAACAGAGGGTACTTGTGAGAGATGGTGGATGTAGATAGGCCTAAAGACGATAGATGCAGATGGCGGTTGCAACTGGAGGATGCAAACAGTAGATATACTTGTGATGTAGAAAGAAGAGATACAGATGGCGGATGGACTTGGCGGCTGCAAGTGACGAATATAGTTGACAATTGTGTCGGATGCATGCGTGTGCAAAAGCTGGGGATGAAAAAACAAATGAAAGAATCTGTGAGAGCGATCAATGTGCAGTTGAAATAGGCTAACTTGGATCAGAAATCATGAAAAGCGTCAGAGATTTGTTAATCTGACATGAGTTTTCCTGAGAATTGTGAGATAAAAAAAGAAGAGGCCGCCGACGAA
Source organism: Diphasiastrum complanatum (assembly GCA_029204225.1). Lineage (NCBI taxonomy): Eukaryota > Viridiplantae > Streptophyta > Lycopodiopsida > Lycopodiales > Lycopodiaceae > Diphasiastrum > Diphasiastrum complanatum. The sequence continues at coordinate 21,294,117 of CM055099.1, forward strand.
TTTATAGAAAAAATTTAGGACAGGCGTCGGATGCAAGTTATCACGGAAACTGGCGGATGGAAAAAATGAGAGCAAATTGAGAAAACAATGCGTCCAAAAAATGTATAACGAATCCAAAAATTAATGAATCAAAAAATAATGATTCGAAAAAATGATGAATCGAAAAATTGTAAAGTATCAAAAATTTTCAATGACTCAAAAAAAATTTCAATGACTTGAAATTGTTTACAAAGACTCGAAAACATGAAAATTATTGAAATTTTTTCTCAAGAACGTGAAAAAATTTCGAATTTTTCTAGTCGATACAAACTCAAAAAAAAAAGAAAATCTGAAAAAGTTGGTGATGATTCAAAAAAATCTTGGATTTTTTGAGTCGATACAAACTCAAAAAAATCTAAAAAAAATTGTTGTTTGAATCTCTATCAATGTTAGCACATAGAATCTTCCATTGTTTACTGAGATTCTACCTCTCAATGATTCTACTTGACAGCCAATGTTTGCTCAATTGCTCATGTTGCTGGTTGATTTCTATGTCATCGACAATATTAGCTTATTCTTTCTAACACAGACTCTCAATTATCAACAACTTAGCCCCTGACAAAGTTTCAGCTTGGCCAGAACTCACGTGACAAAAATAGATCTAGCTACAGCTCAATCACGGTTTCAGTCTAGAGTATAGTGGTATTGTACCCGCCTGTCGGAGACACAACTATGCCCTGATTTCGATCCTTAATTGACAATGGATGTTCAACTTGGATTTAGGACCTATCAAGAACTCAATTTCCTATTGCTCTACAAACTGCTTCAATTCTTTCTTTAGTTTTACAGATTGTAGATTATTCCTAATCTACTCTACTCAAATAAAAGGGAATTAAACTAGCTCTACTACTACTAAAATCATACATTCATCAACACAACTTTAACCAAACAACTAGGAATCCTACAGAGTGCTTACTACAATTGCCACTCAACATTTGTAGATCAGGGAGTCGAAATGAGAAAACATCATACATCAGTGGAATAGTAGATCAATTTCCAAGTCCTGCACATCTACGTAAAGCTAATCCCAAACCAATCCTTAAGAGAAGAAAGCATCAACAAGCACATTCATGAACTAGTACCCAAACAAAAATGCATGAAGATGGAGCATGGAAGGAAATGCAAGTAGAATGACCTTCAATTAACAATGCAATAGCGTTTCCATTACATGCTTTCGAACTCGTGGTAGAGTCCTCTATCTATAGCCACGAGCTGTTGAACCCAATTACATGTTATTTTGGAGTCCGTCTCTTGCAACTAAATGAACCCCAATCTATAATAATTTGAGTTCCACCTCTTACTTGATAATAGGAGGCCTCTTTATTAAAAAGAACATAACTCAAGTTGAGGTAATCTAATTTGCTAGCTCCCACATGGCTATCCATCTTTCGGGACATACCATGGGGCTCACAACTTGTATATTTTAGCCTAGCACTAACAATTCTCGTGCTCCCTCCCACATGGCTATCCATCTTTTGGGATGTACCATGGGGCTGACAACTTGTATATTTTAGTCTAGCACTAAGAATTCTCATGCTCTCAGACTCGACTCTCAACTTCATCTCTACTATAAGCCCTTTTGAGTGGAGAGGTTCTGCATCGACACCTCAGGGCATGGCATCAGCTAACAGTTGCAAGGGCGAAGAACATCTTGAACTTGATCCACACAGATCTATGTGGGCCTATGAGGACTATGTCCATAGGAGGAGCTTTTTATTTTAGGACCTTCATAGATGATATGTCACATAAGACGTGGATTTACTTCTTAAAGAAGAAATTGGATGCTTCTGCCACTTTCAAGAGCTTCAAGGCAATGGTCGAAAATCAAATAGGTAGGAAGATCAAAGTCCTAAGATCCGCTAGTGGAGGTGAGTACAAGTCTATTGAATTCAATGATCTTTGTGATCAATGTGAGATCAAAAGACAATTTATGCAAGCTCATACTCCTAAACTCAATGGTGTAGCTAAGTGCAAGAATCATACAATTGTGGAGAGTGCCAGATCTATGCTTGTTGAGATAAAACTACCAAAAGTTTTTTGGTCAGAAGCATGCAGTATCATTGTCTATCTTCAAAATATAAGTCCTACCATTGTCATACCAAAGATAACACCTGAGGAGGCATTCATGAAGAAGAAGCCAAAGGTGAATCACTTGCAAATCTTTGGATGTAAAGCCTTTGTACACATTCCTTCCGTCGCGAAAGCTTCGCGATATTAATTCTCATCAATGGATTCCAAGGCATTTTGTGCACTTGAAGATACATCAATTAAACTATTAAATGCATACATAATGTTGCCAAAGACAGCTTGCCTTGCTTGATCCATATGATTGAGCCTAGTTGTTTCCATCTTGATACTCAAGGTTCTTCTGCGTCCTCGAGCCTTGAGCTTGATCCTCCACTTAACTTGACTCCAAAAGATCAACGAATTGAATAAGGTGTTGATCCAAAGGTGTTTCTTCAAGTTTACAAATCTTCCACTCTTGAAAGATCACATTTCCACCATTGACAAATTTGTTGGTGGAAAACAAGTAGATTCTACAATCTCTACTTGAAGTGCAAAACACTACTATTATTCCTATCATAGGATAATCTTTGGCCCTTAAATTGGAATGATCATACACAAATCATGTGGACACAAAGATTTCCAAAGAAAATGATGTTTCATCTTTTATGACTCTATTCAAACTATTACAAAAATAGTTATCTAATAAAATTGCCTAATCAACAACAAATGTAGATTTCAAAGCATCCCATTTCATTGTCTTGTCATGCAACGTAATAAACACCATGAATCTTAAAGGTAAGAAACAAGTCACCTCATGTCTACTAATACTTTCCAAAAAGTATTCAAAGATAGTAGACTCTCCAATGCTCACCACCCTTGCAAGATGCACACTTGAATGGACAATTTGCATGCAATTTGATGACTCGACCATTGTCATTGAGGACTCCCGTGGAACTCTCATGCTTTGAGGCTGATCCTCAAGATCTTCCTCCTTTGGATGCTCCTCCTCAATGCAAGCAAGATCACACTTTGCCAAGATCTCCTCTTGAGTGATCTCCTCCTTTGCCAAGCTCACCCTCTCAAAAGCAACACTAGCTTCCAACTTAAACAATCTTCCATGCTTAAATCCCTTTGCAATGCAAACATTGACTTTCTCTTTTTGGACCGTAAAAGATTCTTGTTTGTGAATCCTTTCATGTTCGTGTCTTCTCATCAGGTGTTCACGAACCTTTCGTGCTTCGTGTCTCTTGACTTTCGTGTTCGCGAACATTTTCATCAGGCAGAGGGTTGAAAGCTAGCAAAGCTTTGTAAATAGAAACAATTTGTTTCTTCAGCTCTCTCTCAAAACATGATAGCTTTACGATCCCAAGACTGCTCCTCTGTCTATCAAAAAGTTCTTTGTCTAGGGCTTTGGTGAAGATGTCAGCAACCATGTCTTTCGTTCTGATGAAAATGGTCTATAGTATCTTCTTTTCAATTAGATCCCTGATCAAGTGATACTTGATCGCGATGTGTTCTGTTCTGGAATGGAACACAGGATCTTTCGTCAGATGTATTGTAGAGGTGTTATTCATCTGCAAGATGAGAGACTCATTTCTTATTTTGCTCAATTCGTCCAAGAACATTGGCCATCTTTGCAGCTACAACGTACTCTGCTTCGTAGGATAACTGGGCCACAATGGTATGCTTCTTGCTGACCTAGAGAACTGTTGCTCCTGATGTGATGGTGCATCCTCCTGAGATGCTCTTACAATTGTCCTTGAGGGATGCCCAGCTAGCATCGCTGTAGGAAAGTATCTTGAAACCTGCATCACGACAATAACACATGCCATAATCTGTAGAATTGGCTCATCCTGAATATTGCATAGGCAATATCAGGACGTGTGTTGTCTGCAAGGTACATCAATGATCCCCTATCAGCTTTCTGTAAGGTGTGAGCTGCATTTGTTCTCTCTCTTCCTCAGTCTTTGGACAGTCATCATTTGTCAGCACCATCCCTGTGAGCATTGGAGTATCCGCTCCTTTGCAGTTTAGCATCCCAAAATCCTCTAGGATCTTTTGGGTGTATCTGGACTGGTGAAGGTATAGCTTGTCTCCCTCATAGTCTCTTTCAATTTGCAAGCCCAGGTAATACCTGGCTTCTCCCATATCCACGATCTCGAAATATTTCGAGATGTCTTCCTTCACTTTAGCAATCAGAGTGTCGTCCACATACACCACAATGATGATCTGCCCATCTATAACTTTGACATACACATTGGAATCAGCCAATAGCGGCTTGAATGCTAATGATTTCAGAGATCGATCTTTCTTCTTGTACCATTGTCGGGCTCACTATTCCAGACCATAGATACTTCTATGCATTCTGCATGCATAGTCAGGAAGTGAATTTGAGACATATCCTGGGGGTTGATTCATATAGACCTCTTCGTCTAGTTCGCCATGCAAGAAGGTTGTATTCTCGTCCACAATGTGGATCCTGAGGTCATAAGCTGCTGCATATGCAAATAACAGATGTAGGGACAAATGTTTGATGACAAGAGAGAAGATTTCAAAGCAGTCAATACCATATCTCTGAGAAAATCCCTTCGCTACCAGTCTTGCCTTGTATTTCGAGACATTCCCGTCTGGTCCGTATTTGAGCTTGAAGACCCATTTGCATTTGCAGAACTCCTTTGATGTGGAAGCTGAGCTGCCTGGCACGTATCTTGTTGGCGCTCTTCGTGGTCTTGTTGACCTTCTAGGAGATCCTCCTGGGACAGCAATGCCTTTGTCTTTGTCTACTCTACTAGGTCCGGAATCATCCTGATTTACAGGAACTATAGCAGTAGGATGCCTCTCGAATCTTTTGTCTTCAAATTTGTCACTCGAATGGGAAACGACTCGAAAATTTTTCTTTTCGTGTTCGTCGTTTGCTCCCTCTATCACTTGCGACATATCATAGTATTGTCTCTCTAGAACCTCATAGCTGACATGGTCATCATTGGCCATTGTCCTACTCTCATCAAATCTGACATCTCTCATTGTTCTCATAGTGTTCGTGTCTGGCATGTAGACTCTATAGTATGACGAGTTGTTGTCATAACCTACCAGAAATCCTTGCTCGGCTTTCTCATCAAGCTTCTTTCGAAGCTTATCAGGAATATGTGCATAAGCTGCACAGCCAAAGATTCTGACGTAAGACAAGTTGGGCTTTCTACCCCACCATAACTCGTGTGGTGTCATGTGAGGAACACCAGACTTACTTGTCCTATTCTGGATGTATGCAGCTGTAGCTACTAGTTCAGCCCACAGTACCCTTGGAGACTTCGAGTAGGCCATCATGCATCTGGCAGCTTCCATCAGGGTCCTGTTCTTTCGTTTTGCAACACCATTGTGCTGCGGTGTGTAGGCTGCAGTCCTTCTGTAAATAATGCCACAATCATTGCAGAAGTCAGTGAAGCGATTCGAGATGTATTCGCCACCTCGATATGTCCTGATCTGCTTAAGCTTATTGCTTGTGCATCTCTCAATCCAATTCACGTATTCTGTGAGTTTATCAAGTGCTTCAGATTTATTCTGAATAAAGTACACTTTGGGAAATTTGCTATAATCATCAATGAAGGTTATATAATATTTTGAACCTCCTACTAAGATCACATTGAAGGGCCCATAGATGTCAGAATACACTAACTCCAGAATCTTGGTCATTCTGTAGGAGTCTTTGATGAATGGAGTGTGTGACATCTTGCCCTTCGGACATGCATCACAGGTGGTCGAACTGGTTGCATTCAAGATGCTGACCCCTGTTATCGCTTCATGATGGCTTGCTTGATAAAGTGCCATTGAGTTCATGTGGCATAGTCTTCTATGCCACAGAGTGTTTGGCCAGTCATCATGAGTCTGATGCACCTGATCTGCAGGTAGACGTACCTTCAGATGAAATAGATTTCTTTTTCTTTTGCCTTGGGCGACCAAAGTACTGGTACTGGCGTCAACCATGTTGCATGCTTCATCCGAAAACATCACACGCATCCTTGCATCTGTTATTATTGCTACAAAAAGCAAGTCTTGCTGCAGAGTAGGCATGAACAGAACGTCTTTGAGCCGTCTGTCTCTGCCATTGGTGTTGAGCCACAATGAACCAATACCATTCACTTGATGTTTAGATCCATCTCCAAGAATTATGAACCTTGCAGGATCAGCACTTCTGAAATTAGACATTATTCGTCTTGATGTCACAAAGTGTGAGGTGGCTCTTGAGTCTAGGATCACCTCATGTGTGTCAGACGTTGACGTTGCACACACATCTTCACAGATGTAGGCGGTTGAGCAATTTTTGTTTGATCTTTCTTCGTCCATTTTTGAGCTCTCGGGCTCCTCAACATACGATGACTGTTATTGTTCTCCTGTATGTTCTGCGCTGATTTGTTTCTCGGGTTCTGGCAGCAATCCACGGCTGCATGACCCTTCTTATGGCAGTGGATACACTCAATCTTGGGATTGAGCCAGCATGTATCGACTGTATACCTGTCTCTTCTACATCTCACGCAAGTCTTCTTTTCTCCACCTTGCTACTTCGGCCTCCCTTTGCTCTTCCAGTCGCCTTTGCTGGTTCCCTCTGCTTGTTTATCACATCTGGTGGAGCCGGTTGCCAAAACTTGCGGCGGCTGCCATTACCTATGAAATATTTTTCCATCCAAGTGCTCAAAAATTACTGCGCCATAGTTTAGGATTTCCTTCACTTTATACGGTCCTTCACTGGTAAACTTCAATTTTCCCTTGATCAGCTTGGTTTTGTACATCAATGCAAGATCTCCTGCTTTCAGATCCTTTTTGTGCAATCGACGATCATGCCATGCCTTCCAGCGGGCTTTCTCTGCTGCTAAGGCATGAGCTACCATCAATCGGATTTCACATAATTTGTGCAACGCTTCATGACGTAGTTGTAAAGACTTATCATCATATAATTGTTCTATTGTCGCTATGTGTAAAGATTAAAAATTCAATCGGCATGACATCATCTTGACCATAGACCAGTTGAAAGGGTGTTTGATTTGTACTATTTTTGTAAGCAGTTCTGAATGCCCATAATGCTGCATACAGTTTATGTTTTCAATCAGACCGACTCACTTCAACTGTCTTTGTCATAATGGTGCAGAGAATCTTATTGGAAGATTCAACTTGGCCATTCCCTTTGGGATAGTAGGGAGTGCTAAATCTGTGTATAACAAAAAAATCTTCAAGTAAACACTTTATTGTTTGATTAACAAGGTGTGTACTCCGGTCATTGACAATCTCAATCGGACATCCAAATCTGATTATAATATTTTCATACAGAAACTTGGCCACCAACCCACTTGGTCATATAATCAGTTGCTACGATAATGTATTGGGCCTGAGATCTTTGCGCGGCAAGATGAATATGACCAACATAATCCAGTCCCCATTTTTCAAACGGTGCTTGCGATAAAACTGGATGCAAGGGTTCATAGTTTTTTCTAGTAGGTCGTTGTGCTCGCTGACAAACATCACATGTCTGAATAAAATTTTATGTGTCCTTATGAAGCGTAGGCCACCAACAACCTGATTGCAAAAGCTTGCGAACAATAATATCTGTAGAGAAATGTCCTTCGCCCATGCCATCATGTGAAAACATGATTAAATCTAGGACTTCATGAGGTAAAACACATCTTCGTAGAATATTGTCTAATCCATGACGATACAATTGTCTTGCAATCAATTGATAAGATTGAGGCTTATGAATGAATTGTCTCTTTTGTACTTTTGTCAAGGAGTCATTTGGTTGTCCTAGCATCAGATACTCAACAATATCCGTTGTCCACTCAGGTACTGCTTCGACATAGAACAATGCAGCATCTGGTAATTCATCATCAATTTCAGTATTAATTGGTGCGGCTTTGATTCGCGAAACGTGATCAGCTAGATAATGTTGCTTTCCCTTTCGAACCACAATTCAAAAGTCAAATTCAGTCAATAACAATAACCATCTTGCAATACATCCAGTATTGCATGTCTTGTTCACCAAGTAAAGTAATGGCTGGTGATCCGTATAAAATGCAAAGTGTGTTTCCATGAGGTAGTGACAAAATTTGCGAATAGAAAAAATCATGGCTAATGCTTCACGTTCTGTTGTTGAATAATTCTTCTCTGGATCTGTAAGTTGTCTGCTTGCAAATCGTTACTGTGTCAAAACTGATCCACTGGTGTATTTTGAGACATCCGTATGGACATGAAATTTAATCGTCCAATCTGGAGAACGCAGCTTTTTTTAATTTTTCAAAGGCTTCTAATGCCTCTACTGTCCAAATAGAAACAATAGTCAATTTGTATATAGGTAGTGCTAAATCCGCAAAGAAGATAATAAAAATGCGACCCATAAACACATAAACTCCACAAATTGATGTTGGCGATGACAATTCCACAATAACCTTGATCTTAATAATCGGTGGCAATACCATGTCTCGAGCATATCATGCTGAACGACATCTGCTTGTTCATTTTCAAAAGGACTTGTCTTGGATCTTCTCTTAGCCTTCTTAGCAGGAATTGATCATGGAGGTACTGACTTCCGAGACAATGATGTCTTGCTAGAATTCTGACTTGTAGAATCATCCTCAACTTTCCTTTTGTCTTTATCCAGTAAGGGTGGCACATTCGCTGAATCAATCTTTTGAGGAGGATTTTTCCAGTTCAGGATTGTATTATGATGTTGCTTAGCTTGTTTCTTCGTCATCGATCCTGTGATCCTATCTTCCTTCAATATAACTACTTTAGGCGGTTTTATTGTTGGTTCATCAAGAACATTATGCACTCCAAATCTGGTCGGATCCAGATCATTTAGAATCTACTCATCCGTAAGTTCAGCATTGCCATCATAAGTCAAGACATGGCTCACAGGTATGAGATCCTCTTCAACCGGATCTAGTATAGGTTTCGTTGATATCCAGGCTACATTCACTATATTCAATGGAAACGTGATTGGTGTATCCAAAGTTCGATCTAATAAGAAAATCTTGCTCAAATCTGATTGATTATCTTGTTGACACATATATCCTACTGTACAATCAATCGTTACAAGAGCCTCATTCCAGTTGACAATATCCATTTGAGAATCGTAACGAACTCCCAAATTTTTCTCTGGACAGTCACAAGTATGATCCGTTGTTGACAAATCGTCATCTTTCTTTCTGAACCATTGGTTTGATAGTCCAAGTTAGAGTTGACTGCAACATCAAATCCTTCGATGCAACATTTTGAGACAAAGGAGATAGAGGCGGAACCTGGTGTCCCACCTGTGCCGTTCGTGGTAAGTGACCCACCAACCACCATCTCATCAACTCCCATCACATCAACCATCACTGTCACACTATCCATCACACTCACCCCCACCACTACACCCCCTATTGTCTCCACAAAAACACTCCCACTCTCCACCACACTAGTCACAACCACCTCTATGCAATCTTCGATGCATTTTTCAAATGTCTTTGATGCATCCTTCAACATTGAAGAATTCTCACTTTCACTGTTAAACACGCCACCTCCTACCACCACACCATTTCCTACACCCACCACTATCGCTACCGCCACCACTTCCACAATACTTTCCACTTCTTTGATCACAAATGCTGACACATCTCCAATCCCTATCACCCTCACTCAAACATCACACCCTCTGTCTGCTCAATCTGTCCATCATGAACAGTAAGTACCACATTGTATCAAAACGTACAACAAAATCTCCTACCATCCTACGCACCTACCTTGCAGCAGTATCCTCCTATTGGGGAGTGGCAGTACCTTCCGAAAAATGTGCGACGGGCCATCAACGCTCAAAGTGATGCCATGCATTTCCTCTACTCTTCCATCAATGAGTATTAGAATTGGTGCAACTTCTCGCAAGGAGAAAACGTGCAGCTGACAAACAAGGTACAAGGATGGCAGATTTATTCCACGGAATTAGAACAAGAGGTCACTCAATCAAAAAAAAAAAAAAAACTCATGGCTGACCTCAGAGAGCTACACCAAAATAACAAAGACGTTCAAGCACGCTTACAACGTAGGGATGATCTCATCAAAACCCTAGAAACATAGTTAAAAGGTGAACGACGAAGCCACAAAAACTTATGGACCGCTATGATGGGCAATATTCAACGGATTGATTTCAACCAGTTCCAAGCACCAATCCTAGAAGGCACCATAATACCTCTCGCTTCCTATCAAAAGTTAACTCAGGTACTGATGGCAAATCAGACGCAAGCACAACAATTGCAGCAGGCCACTCTAGCAAATCAAACTGCGCTCAACACACGGACTGAGGAGCTAGAAGGACAACTAAAAACATTATGCCAGCAGCTACCAACATTACACACAAAGCATGAAGAAACACACACCAAGCACCATAGACAACATGATGCAGGAACTGAAGATCTTGGACCTTCGCACTACATAGGACAACAATGGATAATCCAGGGTATCACTTAGCAATGGTGAAATCTCAAAGCACACAAGGGGGTACTACTACAAACCACGAACGAGGCATCTCAACTGAAAAGCCTAATCCCACTGCCACTCAACCTGACACCAACTATCAAGCCTCATCACCTTCACTCGATGACACACCCCTCTCCCCACCACATCATCTTATCTTCATTCCAACTTTGTGAGAGAGTGCTAGAACTGTGATTATAAGTTCCATTTGTTGGATTAGAAATCTAATTTGAGTGAAACACTACAAGAGAGAGACCTTAGTGAGTTTCTAGAGACAATCAAAACGATTTCTTGGCAAGATTTGTTTGGAAGCCGTTTTCATTTCATCTTATCCTCATTTCAGCTTTGTAAAAGAGTGATAGAACTGTGATTATAAGTCCATTTGTTGGATTAGAAATCAAATTTTAGTGAAACACTACAAGTGTGAGACCTTTGTGAGTTTCATGTCAATCAAACCTATTTCTTGTTTGTAGAAGTCACTAGTAAGATGGGAACTGCTGGTGGCATACCTTCTAGAAACTAGTGAGAGATAACATTAGATGAACCTCTAGGTGCACGGAGTTAGCTAGATACAAGAAGAGATCTAGGCTTGCACTTCATTGTGTGAAGATGAATGTGAGAAATGATTTGTTGAGAGAAGTATCAGCATGTACTAGTGCTAAAGAGGCTTGGGAGTCTTTAAAATCAATCTATGAATCTAGTAACACTTCAAGAGTACTCATGCTTAGAAATCAGATTTTGCAAGGCATGAGGAGAAGTGAGGAGAGTGCACATGATTATGTACTCAGAATCAAGTCTCTAAATAGGGAGTTGGCTTCCATTGGAGAGAAGATTCATGATGGAGAGCTTGTACAAATTGTCCTTAATGGTCTAGGAGATGACGTTGCAAATTTGGTCCAAAGTTCTGCCAACTATAGAAAAACTTTACATTGTATTAGTGGCTGAAGAGTGTAGGATGCTCCACACCAAGGCAAGAATGAGTTCATTGTCTTTGCAGGATGGAGATGAAAACGCCAATTTCTCATTCAAGGGCCAAAAGAAGTCCAATGGAAAGAAGAAGCATCCCAAGGAGGCCAAAGAAGAGGATGATGCATCAAGCTCAAAGGACAAGTCAAAGCAAAAATGCTTCTTTTGTGGAAAGAAGTGATTGATTGAAATTGTGGATATCACATTGAGCTTAGATCCAATGGATACAAACTTCCATCAACCCACAAACCATAGTTTTTTTTTTGTCGATTCTGTGAGCCATAATCTCAAGTGGAGAAACTATGGATCCTTTCACTGCTCCTCTTTTGGATATTAGAGCATTCTCAGCAAGGAGAATAATATGTAGATGAAACTTAGACATCTGAACAAATATCAATAGACAGATAAAGACAAATCAGCAGTCCATTTGACTATCTAAGTTAAAAGATATTCTTCTTCCATGACATACCGAGATACTGTGTCTCTTTTCTCGCTAGTTAAAACAAGGGATACTAAGCTTGTGTAAGAGCATCCAAATAGGGCAAGGGGCTGGTATAAAGTTGAGCCAATTCTTGATAGATCCAAGGCAACAACATTGGGTTGTAGCCAAACAAGTCCTCAGGTACCAAAGAGGAACCTCAAAGCATGGAATTCTCTTCAAAGAGGACAATCAGGACGTAGTCAAATATTTGGATTCAGATTTCGATGGGGATGGCGACCTAGTCGACAGGAAATCTACATGTGGCTATACCATCTTATTGGCTGGATCACCTATTAGTTGGAGTTATTGCAAGCAAAACTCTTTGGCATTGTCATCAACTAAAGCAAAGTACATGGGGTTATGCTATGCTAGTAAGGAATACATGTGCAACATCAAGCAAAACATCACATTGTTCACTAACAACCAAGGTTGCTTGTTCATGAACAAGAACTCAAAAGTAAGCACATCAGTAGTCAATACCACTTCGTGCAAGACCTCATCCAAGAAAACTTATTGACAGTTTTAATTTTGCCCTACAAGCATAATGAAAGCCGACATAAGACAAAAGGATTATTGAAATCTTGTTTAATTGTCTTTTTAAGAAATTTAATAGGCATAAAAAATGTAGATGATTATCGTGTCATTAGGGGAAATATGGACACAAAATGGGTCCTTTAAGCAAGCTCGACTTTAGAGAGAGATTACATGGAGAGAGAAATATCCGGCAACATTTCTTATTTCTGGTGATGCCTGCTGTTTAACCTATATTGTCAATCACCATCCTAATTAGCTATAATTTTTTATTAAACCATAAGAAAGAGGACGTCAAGATCTTTTCAACTCATACCATATTGTATGAAGAAAAAATGTATAGTTGTTAAACAAATGGGATATCAATTCAACACGCTCGACTACATTTGCACAGTTGCAAATGTATTTGGGACGCTGAATCGATATCCCATTTTTGGTCAGCTATAATTTGTTATTATCACATCAAAATTCAAAACTAACTACACCATCAAAAAGAGGACTTCAAGAGCTTTCCAAGGAATACCATATTGTTGGAGTTCTATGAAAGCTTAACAAAGATACGATATCGATTCAACATGCAAGAGTGTCATTTGACACCTTGCAAATGACTTGGGCGCTGAAACGATATCTCATTTTTGGTCGGCTGTAACATTTGATTAGTACATCAAAATTCAAACTGACAACACCATCAAAAAGAGGACTTCAAGAGCTTTCCAAGGAATACCATATTGTCATAGTTTTGCCAACAAACAAAAAAGTTTTTTTTAATTTACCAAAAATGGAAATATCTATTCAATGCACAAGAGTGCCATTTGACACCTTGCAAATGAACATGGTAACTCTGAATAGATATCCTATTTTTGAAAAGCTTATAACTTTCTTGTTCGTTAGCAAAACTATGACAATATCGTATGTGTTGGAAAGCTCTTAAAATCCTCTTTTTGGTGGTGTATTAAGTACTTTTGCATTCTAATGTACATTAGAAGAATTTTGAATCCAAAAAAAGACCCTATAAGAAATGTCACGTAGATTGACAAAGTTTATTAATATAAATTACCAAAATAAATTCATTTTCTGACCAAATGCTTTTTCATTTATGCCCACACTATTTTTTATGCTTAACCATTCTAAATACATTATCGTTTGTAGTTCATTAGATATAGTATAACTTTTTAATCGTAGCTCCGATTGAGATGAAAATTATACTGTTGAAAACCGTTCGACGAGAGCTTTCCAACGTTTCCAACAGTACTCTAGATGGCCTACTTTTGAGCAACCGTTCAAAAGTTATAGCCGATCAGAGTTTAAAATGATCCAATACCTATTCTGTGCATTGATCTTGCTTCTGTGAACGAATAGAACACCCTCTCATAGAGAGGGTACTCTATGGGTGCACAGAAGCGATATTTCACTTTTTCAACTTTGACTGGCTATAACTTTTTTTAACAATAGCTCGGAAGTAGGGCTCTAGAGTATCGTAGGAAAGCTCTCGTAGAGCACTTTTCAACGGTATTAATTTCGTGTCTCAATCGGAGCTACGGTTAAAAAGTTATAGTATTTTTAATGATAATTTGCAATATTATACTATGAATAACATGTCATGCTTGCGGGCTGCCCTTGATGTCAAATTATAGCATTATTAAGACAAAAAAAAAATTCAAATTTGATTGTTTTGATTATTGGTCCATGTATAAGCAAAATTTGAGAAAAAATATAAAAAGTATCTTTACAAATGGGTCTTTTTTGGATTTAGAACTCCTCTAATGCTAATCAAAAGTTATAGTTAGTCAGGATATGTCTCCTTATAATTCATGACTTGGAAACCTTGGGAAGCACCAATGCAATTTATCCATAGAAGTATGTTTTGTGGGCAGTGAAAGGACATCCGAGCAGCAACTATTACTCAATCAACTGGTTTTTGCTTGCCCAGTGCGAATTTCAAGAACATAAAACTATAGACGGAAAAGGCTAAAAGTTTTCAGTCCGTCAATCACTGTCACAGTTCTTTACACATGGATGAAGGTTATTGCCCTATTTGAAAGTTTAAAAGGCGGGAAATCAACAAAAATATCTTTACAAAGGGCCCATTTTAAGCCCATATATACTCCCCCTAATGCATGAAAATGAATAGCGAGAGAGGGTTTGTAGATATAGGTTGATAGTTAAAGGTTACGCTATCCATTTCATGTGAAAGATATAATGACATTAGCCAACATATGTGGCCCGTTTTTAGTAGTTCTTAACATGAATAATTTTGGGTTCTTGAAATGTACTTTTAGGGCTTTACTTAATCAATCTAATTGAGGGCAATCATACCCTATTTTGTGGGATCGGACTTTTGTTAATGATTGCATTGTTTGCTTGGTGTTATTGTTCTTTTGTCTTACGTACTGCTTCAATGATCATGTCATCAGGAGAGACATAAATTTATGCATTGTACAGCTAACATCATGGACGACTTAATTTGCTAGAACTTGTTTGCCAATAAGCAAAAAATATTATTGAGCAAGAGAGAGAGAGAGAGAGAGAGAGAGTCCAAAAATGTTGTTGTTGATTATATTATCAAAACATCACAAGCAGCTTGAAATAGAATATAATTAGCTATGTAATTAGGGTTACTTATCTCACTTGAAAAGATTCTTTCCTCTACACTAAGTGATTAGTTTACAATGAATGAGGTACAAATAACGTGCACCTAGCTGCATGGGAATTATATTAGGGAATTAAGGCACTCAATGATTATTGTACTGAGACTCAGTAGCTTGAAATGTAATGCCACCCAGTATAGCTATTTACTACTCTTTCTCTCCACGGGCTTCTTGTACTTGTACCAATTTGCACATGCAAGATAGAAGAGGATGTTGATGCCGCTGAGCACTGCTAGAAGCCAGAAAAAGTAATCGATGTGTCCGCGGTTAAGGTTGTTTGGAATCCATCCAAGGCTACCACCATGGGTTGTGACATGGGCGATGATGGTTACTAGAAGGGTGCTGAGATAGTTCCCAAGCGCAACGGTGGTGAGCGAGAGTGCACTCCCCATGCTTCGCATGGCATCGGGTGACTGATCGTAAAAGAACTCAATTTGTCCTATGAAGGTAAAAATTTCAGAGGCGCCCACCAAGAAGTATTGCGGCACTTGCCAGAAGATACTCATGGGCACGGGAGTTGTGGTGTCGTCCAGTAGTCCGTGATGCTTGGCTACTTGGAGTCGCTTGATTTCCACGATGGCAGCCACCACCATAGAGAGCATGGAGATGAAAAGCCCTATTCCCATGCGTTGGAGCTGCGTGAATCCACGCTCGTTTCCAGTGAACCTACGCACGAATGGCACCAACAGTCGGTCGTAGATAGGAACCCAAACGATGACGCTGAGCGTATCGAAAATGGAGAGCGCTGCGGGTGGGATCTTGAAGTGGGGACCCATGTGAAGGTCCATGGTCGCACCTTGCTCCACGAAGAGGGTGGACATCTGGGAATACACAGTGGAGAAGACGATGCTGCTTGCCCATATGGGCAAGATGCGGATGATGATTTTCACCTCTTCCACTTGAGTGACGGTGCACAGTTTCCAAGGACTCGGAGGGCTGATGCCTCCTTTAACATCGACCACAGCAGCTTTGTCCAAAAACCTGGTATCAATGTATAAAATTATTGTTCACAAAAAATTAGATACGTACATGAGAATATTATAAGACAAGCGGAATATATAGACTTCAAAAATCATACAACATTGGAGATAGTGAGCTGCAGCTAGTTTGTTTTATGAATTCTAAGGTGTGCAATTTGAGTCTGAGAATTAGGAACTCTAAATTATCGGATGAGATGAAATTTTAGTATCTTTTATAACTGGCATCAACCAATGATCAATCGTTCATTTGTTATTTTTGTAAGAAGCTAGGATATAGTATACCTGAAACCCTGGGTGTGGTGGACCTTGCGGCTTCCCTGAATGATGGACTCCTGGTCGTTGTTCGTCTCGTACAGCAGTTTGTGGTTAGAAGGCAGCTCCACGCGCCATTTCTTAACAGCTGCAACAAACACTTGAGCGATGCGACTCAAAGGGCTGCCTCCGGGCTTCTGGTGCCTGTATCGTGGTGTGCCGATGAAAAAACTCACAATGGCTATTCCCATGGCTACCGCTGGAACTCCGAATCCCCATGCCCAGCTCACATTGTCCTGGATGTACACCAGAACGCTGCTGGACACCAGCGCCCCCACGTTGATGGAAAAGTAGAACCAATTGAAGAAGGAAGTCTTCTTTTTCCTTTCTGCGGGGTCCTCGTCGTCGAACTGATCCGCGCCAAAAGATGATACACACGGCTTTATACCTCCCGTTCCCAATGCAATCATGTACAGCGCTAGGTAGAAAACCGCCAACTGTGTTGTGGATGCATGTTTGCAAGAGGAATCATCCTGAGGACTTAGGCATGGCGGCGGCTTGAGGGAATGCACAGACGCTGATAATGTTAGCAGTACCATGCCCTGCATTCATATTGTGCCCGCATTCATTTATTGATTCAAAGCTAAATCGACCGGAACAGTTATTATTGATGAGAAATCATGACAAATTAATTAAGAATCATCAGGTGTGTCTTACAGAATCTGTAATATATACTAGTAATCCTTCAGCTAATGGCATATAAATTACTCAACTCCGATCTTTAATTACTCGTCTACATCTTTTCGACATGGTGTCCAGCTTGCAGTCAATCGATTAGATGGTCAAATGAAAATATCAGCAGGAATTCACCATGAGTATCACATAACATATATGTAGAGATGGGACATCCAATTCCGAGCCAAAAGTTTTACTATACTATACTATAACATTCACAAACTAGGCTACTTTTAAATATTCATTCACCGTGACCGCGTCCAGAGGTCATCAATTCATTAAATTATTGTTACTTTGGACATGGATGAACTTACAAGGCAGTAAATCGTAGAAAAGGTTGCTATGGTCCAATAACGCCCCCAATAGGCATCGGCAAAAAATGCACCGATGAGGGGCGTAATGTAAGCTGTGCCGGACCAGTTTGTCACATTGTTTGCTGCTGCAGCATTGCCTTGATGGAGCACACTCGTCAAGTACACCACCAGATTTGTGCCAATGCCATAGTAGGCCAATCTTTCACAACATTCGTTTCCTGCATTCACAAGGAAGGAGGAATATATACATCATGATCAGATCAGAGCAATTAGCATACTCAATACGATCGCCGGTGGTTCTATCTAGCATGTAGTCTTATAACCGACGTTAGCCGTTCAATATTTTTAAGGTCTAGTTAGTGCAACCTCTATCCATCAGGCATCTTCTCGTTATGGATGAGAATTTTAACAAGATCAGTATTGCGGAGGCCCGGGTACTACGCTGCGCTCAATGTAAAAGCGCACGCATCAAGTTTGCAGACGTTCAAGAATGTAGCAAACTAACACAACAAAATCATCCTGTAAATGGAGATGCGTGTGACTACGTCTACAAGTGATGTAAGATGAACGCGTGCATACCCAGAATGAAAGGGCAAGCTCTCCATCCACCAGATTTGGATCTGATTGACGGTCGTCCCTTTAGATCCACTGCTCCGTCTTTCACGTAAATGTCCTTGTCAGAGGACTCTTCGGACCGATACTTATCTCCCTGATTCAGCATTCAGCAACAGATACTGTCAGAGTTCAGTATATACAGTACACTAATCCGTGTGTGAAAATAGTTCAAATACGTTAAAAAGACAATAATAAGGAAGGATGATGCCATCAGTGCGTTGTGAAGGAAGTTGTACATGATGGCTAGAACGCGAAAGTTTTCATTCATTAGCTTCACATATTATATGGCATTGTACTCATCTTCCAGTTGATAATTAAAAAAAAGGTAGCTATATTTTGGGGAGCAAAATTAATGACGATAATATAGTTGAACGAATCTTCGATATCAATTAAAGCTTCCTGGACGGAACTTTAAAGAAACATTACAGATTCTGCGAATGAGAACAGATATTGAATTTTTGTGGCATCTAATTATTGACAGTGAGTACGAAAGTTTGCAATATTAATCTCGTCAGCATATTGATGAAGAATTGATGAGACTAGTGCACATATTGTAATGTAGCAGCTACAAGCTGTACAAACTTCTCATCGCAGCAGCAAATTAGTCATGTACATGACTAATTTGAGAGAAACATGTTTCTCTGATTGCAAGACTTTGCAGCACACAGGTTTGATACTTGAAAGTTTACACAAGAGCACCAAATAAAGTTTTGCTCACATCGGCTTGCTTGGCCTCGATTTTGTCCAGTTCCGTCTCCAAACGTCCGTCCCGCTGCCGCGGAAAGGAGACATCCGGATCACCAAGCTCCAGCGGCGTAGCCACCACCATTGCTACGAGACGAATGCAAGAGAAGAAAGAAATAAAGTTGGATCCTGATCGAATTAATTGTTTCTCAGCCTGAAGATCAGTTTGAGAGAGAGAGACTAGTTGTGCTTCAGCCTGAAGAGGCGAGATGATATCACCAGCTTATATAGTACCACTTATTATCAGTTTAAAAGCGTGTGTGTTATAGTATCTTTTCTTTGATATCTTGCCCAGCTATTTTGTTTAGAAATAATAGTGCTCTGTTTTAGTCTTATGCTACAGATAAATGCCGGTTTGCCAAGTTTATTAGATAAAAAAATTGAATCACATTTAATCGGATACCGTTGACCAAAACATCATAGGAAGACTACAAAAGATACTCTCTCATTAGCATCCCGCTTCCTCCTACTCCTCTTCCGTCCATGGATCCGGATATTGACATGGTGCCATCATTCTTTAATCTTCCAGCCAGCAATCTTCTCCCAATTCTAGTTTGAAACCTTTTTTATTCTAATCTTGTTTGGTTTTAATTTCTGGGATTTAATAGGTAGTAGTAAAAGGAAATATACATGGCCATTTCTCCCATCTGCCAATATATTTAATGCATGAATCTTATGGCCATTTCTCCCATCTGCCAATATATTTAATGCATGAATCTTATGCATTCACCACAAATTATGCTAGTTGATACACCAATGTACAAGTATGTGGTTCTCTCAATTACATGCTAATAATACTCATCCTCAAATTGCACTTAAGGCCCTCTTGTTCTTGTCTTGTGAATTCATATGATGCTTCACATATTTCCCATCACTATATTACTCATGATCATTATAGAAATGTTTTCAGACTGGATAGGGTGTCGTGCAACATAAATTGCAAAATGCATAGTTTGCTGATGTGGATAGATGGTGTTGTATATACCACAATTTTCCATTGTTTTTGAAGCATTGCTTTAGGGTGACTTGCCATTAGCCTCTCTTATTTTTATAACTATATATCCCTAGAACATTAATCTGAATCCAAATCCCAATGAAATAAGAAATAATGGTAAAAGGGCAAGACACCCAAGACTTGAAGTGAGATATCATTTTTTTCCATCTTGAGAGGATATGTCTCGAGTAGTTTAGTAGAAGAATCAACATACTTGACATTGAAAGGCCTATAGCCTATAGGTTGAAAGACCTTGATTATCAAATGGCAAGATGTAGATGAAAGCACATATAGAATGATAATGCCCATTGGCAAAGAGTAATTAAGCTAGAAAGCTTAGTAAAAAAATAATAACTCAAAACCTACTACTCGATGTAAGTCACTAACTAGAATAGTTGCAATAATAGTTAGTGCAGGAAGGGTAGGATTGATTTAAGTAGTAGTCAAATTCACAAAATTCATAACTAGGATTATTAAATAAATATTGAAAATAATAAAAGACACTTTCTAAATATGTGTCACATTTCACAATGTTGATGAGAAGGATCCTACTTTGGATGGTGGTGATGATGGACCTTCATCAAGTCAAAAGCCAAGGTCGTTGTCCATCGCTTCTCAGAATGGAAGTAGTTTGGATACACTACATCTGTCCACATATATGTTGACAAGCCATCGCTGGCTAGAAGCCATTACACTACTTGTTTTCATACCACTTTATGAAGCACACACTTTGCTTGAATTCTTATACCATCATGTATAAATGAGCGTGTGCATTGTAGCAAATCGCTGCCTTTAGAACATTAAACTCATACACAACTGTGCATAAGATTTGACTTGATGAATCAATGCGATGAGACACTTCATCGTTGTCCACGACAATGAGACACCAAAGCTTTGCTTATATTTTGTCCCCCGATGATGAACTTCATATTGCTTCATAGATGAATGATAGCTTTTATCAAAAAGAGCACTCAAAAAGTGTATATGCTTTGACGATACTTGCTATCATCTCTGTCTTTCACGGTATAGCAACAAAGTAGCATGTATATTAGATTCATATCAGTGGTTGCCAATATACAGCAAGAGAAGGTATGTATACTGCTCTTTATCTTTGTTCTCAGAATTTATATAATGTAACACACCATTGCAAAAGCTTTCATAATGAGTTTTCAGAAGTTACGGATTATAACAATTACACATCTGTCGTGCGGTTGACTATATAATGTTGTACATAGAATTGAAAACGTGTTTCATAGACATTCAAAAGCAAACATGACCACTTCACAAGAGTCACTAGCATCTACCATTCAGGTTGGTGCTTCTCGCATATCTCGGTGGTTAATTCAAGTAAACTTCAAAGGAATATGTCGGTAGTGTAAGATATCAATCATTATACGTTTAAGAGGAGTGAAATGAGTCTTAAACCAGTTTGTTACATATCTTTTTACGTAAGCAAGCAGTACCATAGTATATAGAATCATTGCTTATCATAAATGGTAACCCTCATTTACTCTGTGAATATGTGGTTACAAACTCTTTTTCTAAGTGAGTACGAGTATTGTGTTTTGACTATATTTTAAGTCACAATTATGGTTCAAAGATAATATAACGTTATGTTAGCTTGTAGAATCTCGTATAGCATGGATTTGCTCAAAAAGTTGCCAAATCCTTCATTGAAGGATGCAAAGTATTTTATCACTTTTATTGATGAATTTTCTAGAAGGAAAATGGTGTATTTCATCAAAAAGAAATCAGAAGCTTTCAACTACTTGAAAGTCTTCAAGGAGCATGTAGAGAAAGAAACTAGTAAAAAGATCGACAATGGTGGAGAATATATCTCTACTAAATTCAAGAAGTACTACCAAATACAAGGCATCGAACATCAGTTCATTACTCCCTATTTGCCTAAGTCTAACGGCTTAACCGAGAAGAGGAATCATACCTTGGTCGAGTCAGCCAAATGCATGCTGGCACACGCATCATTGCCGAAGAGTTTGTGGGTTGAAGTTGTCTCCACTGTAGCTTATATCCAAAACAGATGTTCGTCAACCAAGGCCCTCTCAGGTAAAACAATGCATGAGGTTTGGACAAGATCTAAGCATTCAGTGAAGAACCTACGAGTATTCGGTTGCATTGCCTATGTGTAGATCCCAAAGGAGATAAAGAAAAAATTTGACTTCCAAACATCCTAATCGGTTATACTTCCTCTGACAATACCTACAAGTTGTACAACCCTGATACCTATTGGATTGTTCTCCTACTAATCGACTAATGGACATTTTAATCTTTGTCCAATTCTTATCCAGACTTGCAGTCTTCTTTGTGTTTCTACACAGTTTGCAAAACTACTCAAAAATGGCTCACAGGTGGATCCGACATCTATCGACAACATCGGCAAACTTCGAAGACTTCGGACTTTGGGCACTTCAGAGACTTTGGCCACTTCGGCCATGTCAATTGATTGGCAATTAATGTTTCACTCATCTTGAAGCTAAAGACTTGCCCTAATCTTACAGCAAGTAAATTTCCAGGAATTACCAATTGGATGGATGCCAGCTCACTTTGGATGGATGCCAACTCACTATCCATTATGATCTACAACCTAATTAGTTGTCTTACTATTGGTCGTTGCCGTATTTTGCTTATTATAGACAGTTTCTCATATTTCTACATTTTAATTGCATTGAAGCAAGAAGAATAGTTAACGCTCTCTCTCTCTCTCTCTCTCTCAAGATTTCAAACTTGAAGACTCTTGAGCATTCTAGCTCAGTTTTTCAGAGTTGATTAGAGATTACTATTGCATTTTTGCTTATTAACAAAAGTGCTTAATTCAGATAGAGTTACAATTACTCAGAGATAGCGTAGAGCACGCATCTTTGATCCCCTTTCTTTGTACTCATTTCCATTCTGATTTGTTTCTTTTACTGAATCAATCTATCTTTTTATTGCGTTCAATATCATGTCAGTATGAATGCCTCTCTGTATTTCTTTTGTAACTAATAATCTCTTATTATTTGTCTGATAATTCAATGCTTAATGTTTGGCTACGTAATCACTGTAGTACTAATGATTTCAAAGTTAGTTACTATAAGATCGAACGTGATGTCTATCACTATTGTTTTGTTTGAAATTAATGGGTGTAGTCATGCATAGAGAAAGAGGAAGATAGTTTATTCCGTTGTGCACGATAAGTTTTAATTCTTGTCGTTTGAATTCTTTTTTTTCGATTCTATTCGACCTATCTTTTCGCACACGTCTTTCCAACATGGTATCCGAGCGTTGATTATTCAAAGCCTGATACTACATCAAAGCGCAAGCTCTAATATTTGATATCTTTGGCGATATCAAATTATAACTCAATTCAAATCAATTTGTTTCGCTATCAGAGAATTGATTTCCATAGCACGATATCTCTCTTAACATCAACAGACTAAAGTTCTTGATGGATTCTCAAAGTAAAGCCGATCTTATCACAGACAAGCTGAATGGATCCAAAGTTGTGGGATGTTGTTACAAGTATTGAAGTGAAGCCTAAAGACGACATAGAAGACTCGAAATGGAAATCAAAGGATGATAAAGCTTTCGCGCTTATTATTCTTAATATATTAGATACTCAAAAATGATGATGAAGAGAATCACTATTCGACATCTTGAGTGTGAAGAATTTTTGAAAGATTCAACTTGTTTAGTCATATTTGTTACATTTCTATATTTGGCAAATTGAGGCCAACTTTATATTACACTTAGAGTTTGACTTTTCAAAGTCCATTAGTCTAAATTTCATTTGAATAAAAACTTTTTGAAAGTGTGGGAAAGCTAGATGTCGAGTTTGAATATACTCAAATTTAAATGTTGGGTACATTGAATCTGGACCCAAAAATAGTAGGGTTTACATTTTGGTGGGAAAGCCAAGTGGCCAAATATGGTTTGGACCTATTATAAAAGGATGTAACTTGTGGAGAAACATATCTTCTCTCTCTCTCTCTCTCTCTCTCTCTCTCTCTCTCTCTCTCTCTCTCTCTCTCTCTCTCTCTCTCTCTCTCTCTCTCTCTCTCTCTCTCTCTCTCTCTCTCTCTCTCTCTCTCTCTCTCATTTCATGCTTATACATGGTTCTCTTGGGTTTTACTATCCATTGGTGCACGATACTTATGATGCTTGCAATTCTATGTGTAGAATGATCTCTATTTGTTATTTTTTGGATCCACACGTGTGAAATACAGTAGCTTGATGGTTTTGTATGGACAAAAACAATAATTTATGATTTGGTTAATGTTTGATCAAGTTCTATTAGAGTTTGCATCTCATTCATAGAGTAAATGCTAATTTCTCTACATTGGTAGGATTGTTGATTTGTTTTCTTTCTAACCCATAATCAGTATTTTGGATTTGGATCATCATTAACCTGAATTCTTTCACATGGTATTAAAGGTTGTGTTTCAGATTATGAAGGAGGAAATCATATCTGTCAATGATTTGGTAAAGATATCTGTAGTTTTTGTTTAAATGGTCTAATTTTGATTCTAGTTTGCTTTCTTTTTTTCATCAATTTGGTATTAGTGATAATTTGCAGTATTTCAAATCTCTTTTTTCTCCTTTTCTTTTTATTCTTCATTATATTACTGAGGGTCTTGGTGTGGTCTAAGATTAAGGTCTCTGTTCAGTACTCCATTATTCAAATCTCAGAATAAGGACATGATTCATTATCAGGACCTAGTGGCACTCGACAAGCATAGCTATAAAGCTAAGCTTGACAGAATGTTCACCAAGTTACATAATGATTTCAAGTCTATAGATGAGTGCCCAATTCACAATAAAAAATGTAGATTTGTTGATTTTCAGTCTGCATTTGTTTTTTTTTTTTTTTTGTTAAATATTTTTGACGATTCCGAAGTTGTCCCTTCCACTTTTGAAGCTGCTTCTTCCAATGGTACAAAGTCTGGAAAGTCAAAGATTGTAGATATAGATACTTTTTTTTATTGATACAAACGTTAATTTAGATGATTGTTCAGATTTTGATCCTACTCGAAATAGGGCATCGTTTATAGGCTCTAGAACACCCACTACCCTTTCTCCTTCTACTAAATCTTTGATCACTTTGCCTACTTATATTGTAGATAATAATTCTTTTTTGACAATAAACACTATTTTAGTAATATTGGGAGAATTTCTTAATTGTGAAATGA
The DNA here is from genome assembly GCA_029204225.1 of Diphasiastrum complanatum. Lineage (NCBI taxonomy): Eukaryota > Viridiplantae > Streptophyta > Lycopodiopsida > Lycopodiales > Lycopodiaceae > Diphasiastrum > Diphasiastrum complanatum. The sequence goes on from CM055099.1 coordinate 21,319,099, forward strand.
ATTAATTGCTCTCTCTATCCTCTCTAGCAAGCACGTTTATTCGAACTTAAGTTCGAGCAATGGAGCATGTGCTTGAACTTAAGTTCGCGCATAGGTCTTTGTCAAGTTTGTGTGATTGAACTTAATTTTGAGCATAGGACCTCATAAAAGAAAAGAATGAGACTTGGGATTGTCCCAAAATTACTAAAACAGTGTTAATATTGGATATATCGGATCTTTGGATTTCACTGATGCTAAGAATCTTTGCATTTTGGGCAAAGAGCTTGATGAATTTTCGAATATAATTGATTTTGTTACATAGATGAAATCAGACGTACATCAGCTGAAATAAAAATTTAATAGCCAGTTCTAAGACTAATTCTATTTAAAAACTTTATAGTTCTTTTTGGGTGATCTGGGACCTCTTCGGCAAGGTGAACGAATTTCTGGGTACTGTAAGGTGTATAGGACTCGAAACAGCCAATCATGCTAGTCATGTGCTGAGTGGCTCCGAAATCCAGGAACCAAGAACTGTCGTCAGATGCTCCTTGATGGTTGGTCATGAAGACATCATGATCTGCTTCTTGAATGGACTGTGGAGCTTCTGCAGCTGCATTTGCCACTTGATTTGACTGCCCTTTGCTGTTGTTCTTTGCTTGAAGTATTTGACAGTCTTGTATTTCGTGGTTGTTTCGTTTGCAGTATCTGCAGAACAACTTTTTCTTTGTCTGCAAATTCGACTGTTCCTTGTGCTGAGCTTGTTTCTGATCTAGCTTTGATAGCTTCGGGCCTTTCTTCTTCTGCTGCTTTGTCGTGCCCTTGTTGGTGTACAAGGCGTGAGAATCAGCTGAGGAACTTGAGGCTTCGTTCCTTCGTGTGTCTTCCTTCAACAACATAGTGATGACTCTCGAAAGAGTCAACTCTGGATGAGTCGTGATGATCATCACCCAGCTGTCGTAAGAACTTGGCAAGCTTGTAAGCAGTTGCATCACTGCATCTTGATCATCTATGCCAGATCCAACAGTGGCCATTTGCCTTAGCAGGTTCTTGAATTGATTAATGTGATTCTATAGAGAATCACCATTCGTCATCTTGAGGGAGTAGAATTTCTTCTTGAGATGTAGCTTATAAGCTACATCTTGCACTTTGTATAACGTGCTCAAGATGTTCCAGACTTCTTTCGATGTCTGAGCCTCGGGTACATGGCCGATCTGTGTGAAAAATACAGATCCTAAGTGGATCTAAACTCCAAGATCATTGGCTTGAATGCTTGCACTCCAAACTACATAAGCTAGGAATTGGCAACACATTCTATGCTACCTAGAATGTAAAGAACTTGATCAAAAAGCATTTATCACAAATGGAAACTTCCATAAACATCAAGTGCGGCCCAAAATAGCATTATACAGTCCATAATACATCAGCCTATCACTTTTGGAAAGCACCTAAGATCATACACAATAGCTTGAAGACAATACACACAACAATGCTCTCAATGGAGGAAGAAACAATGACAATGATCTATTGATCTCAATGAAGCATACAAAAGGTTTCTCTAGCCTGTTCTCCACGACTTCCCTACTATTTATGGATGAGGAAGATGACTCTCTCTCCTCTCTCTAGAAGGTACTTGACCCTAGATATTCCCTATATAGGAAAAATAGCTAAAAATGGCTTATATGACCAAAATACATCAAAATGGTCTCATTTTGAAGGGTATGAAGTTTGACACTTCATCATACTGAAAAAATACAGTAAATAAAAACATTGTGGCCTGGTTCACACGTGTGAAACTCCAGAACCAAAACTATTTACAATTTTAGCCAATTTAGGCCTCAAACTAGCTAGGAAATGTTGACAATTTTCACACTCCCTCTTCAACATTGGATGCTAGTTTCAACATAGTCTTTGAGCACATTCCAAGATTAGATCTATGCATTAAATATAGGTCCTTTCCCAATGGTTTGGTGAAGATATCAGCCACACACTCCTTTGAAGAGACATGTTGAAGCTCCACCTCTTTGGCAATGACTTGATCTCTCACAAAATGGTGAGCAATCTCAATGTGCTTGCTCCTTGCATGAAAAACAGGATTGCTTGCCAAGCTTTGGGCTGAAAGGTTATCACAAAGTATGATTGGAGTCTTCTCTGGTTCCAGCAAGTGAAGATCCAATAACATCCTCTTGATCCAAAGAATCTCCTTGGTGCATGTTGTTAATGCCTTGTACTCGGCTTCGGTGGAAGATAGAGAGATAGTTGGTTGCTTCTTTGATAGCCATGAGACCACTCCATCTCCAAGATAGATTGCAAAGGCACTTGTTGACTTCCTATCCATTTGATCACCTGCAAAATCTGAATCTGAAAATCCACAAAGGTTAGGTGTAGTACCTCCATACAAGATGCCAAAATCTCTAGATCCCGAGATATATCTAAGTACTCTCTTTCCTAGCTTCCAATGAGCCTCACTAGGATCTTGCATAAATTGACTTAGTTTACCAACCACAAAGCTTAGATCAGGTCTTGTGATGGTTAACCATATAAGAGATCCTATTAGCTTTCTATAGAGAGTAATGTCCTTGAAGGATCTTTCATTACTTCTTGTAGTTAGCTTTACATTTGATTCCATAGGAGTAGAAACAACTTTACAATCTTCCATATGAAACCTTTTTAGAATAGAGTTAACATACTTTTCTTGACATATGAATGTAGATTTAGAAGTTCTAATAATCTCTATTCCTAAGATATAATGAATTTTACCAAGATCTTGAATTTCAAACTCTCTTTTGAGTGCCATCTTGATTTCATCTATATCTAGATTGTTACCACCACTTAAGATAATGTCATCAACATAGATCAAAAGTAAAGTGATATCATTTTCATTCAATCTAAAGTAGAGAGAATGATCATACTCACTCATAACAAAGTTTTGAGAAAGTAAGAAGGAATTGAGCTTAGCATACCAACTCCTTGGTGCTTGCTTTAGCCCATACAAACTCTTTTGGAGATAGCACACATGATTAGGCTCATCATGTGAAACATAGCCCTCGGGTTGCTCCATGTAAATATCTTCTTCAAGATCACCATTCAAGAAGGCATTAGTAACATCCATTTGCCACATATCCCAATCATAAAGAGTTGCAAGAGAGATTAGGATTCGAATAGTTACCATCTTTGCCACGGGTGCAAAGGTCTCATCATAGTCAATACCATATTCTTGAGCATACCCCTTTGCCACCAACCTTGCCTTGTACTTGTTGATTGATCCATCTTGATTTGTCTTGATCTTGAAGATCCACTTACAACCAATTGCCTTCTTGTCCTTTGGAAGCTTTACCAACCTCCATGTGTTGCTTTTGATGAGTGCTTGATGCTCATGATCCATGGCTTGGATCCATTCCTTCTTTTGAATTGCTTCACCTACACAAGTTGGTTCATCAAAAGAGGTAAGAAAAGCAAAGTTAGAGTTGTCCACCACTTGCTTTCCTTTTTCATCATAGGTTAGCCTTGATGGCTTAGCCCTTTGCCTTTGAGTCTTCCTTGAAGTTTGCTTTGGAGTGGCATCTCCATCTTCATCCAAGACATCTTGCACATCATGATGATTAGTAGGCACATCAACATCAACATCAACAACATTGGAAACATTCTCTTCATGAAAGATGACATCCCTACTTATGACAACTTTCTTTGTAGAAGGAATGTACACTTTGTAAGCCTTGCTTACTTCACTATAGCCAACAAACACACCCTTCTTTGATGAAGGATCTTCTTTAGTTCTATCATCAAGTGTGATATTGACAAAACATGTACATCCAAAGATCCTACAATGCTTGACACTCGGCCTTCTACCATAAAGAACCTCATGAGGAGTTTTACCATCCAAGGAAGCACTTGTCCATCTATTACATAGATAGTTAGCACATGCTAAAGCTTCCCCCCAAAAAGACTTAGCAAGATTAGCATGTAGTCTCATTGCCTTGGCACATTCACAAAGGGTTCTATTCTTCCTCTCGGCCACTCCATTTTGTTGTGGAGTCCTAGGACTAGACATCTCCCTCTTAATCCCATGTGCTATACAAAAGTCTTTGAACCTATTTGAGGTGTATTCCCCTCCATTATCAGATCTTAAGCATTTGATCTTTGTATTGAATTGGTTTTCCATTTCATTCTTGAACTTGACAAATGCAGCAAACACTTCATCCTTACTTTTAAGAAGATAGATCCAAGTATACCTACTAAAGTCATCAATGAAAGTTGCATACATCTTTGCCCCACCATTGCTAGTTGTACTAGAAGAATGAATATCAGAATGCACAAGTTGAAAAGCTTCTTTAGATCTAGAAGTAGATCTAGAATAAGCAAGTCTATGAGATTTGGACAAGGCACAATGTTCACAAACACTATTGTTTGCAACAAGACTTTTAGGGAGACCAAGAACAAGCTCTTTCTTTGCCATTACCTCCAAAGATTTGAAGTTGGGATGGCCCAACCTCTTGTGCCAAACTTCTTGGTTTGTCAATTGCTCCCTAGCCATACATCCTTCATGATTAGAGATCACACATGCATCAAGCTTGAAAAGTTTACCATGCCTCCTACCTTGAGCAATCAAGGATCCACATTTACTTATCAAACATGCATCTCCAATGAACTCCACATCAAGTCCTTTGTCAATCATTTGACTTACACTAAGCAAATTCTTAGTGATTGAAGGAATGTACAAAACATTTTCAAGATTTGCTTTCCTATTTGTTGAAAGGGAAATAGGAATAGTGCCTATGCCTTTGATGTCACATTGACCATCATTTGCAGTGTAGATGATGTTACCTTCTCCCTCATAAGACAATAAGGATGTAAAGTATTCCTTATGTCTTGTCATGTGAGATGAGGCTCCACTATCAATCCACCAAGGATCATTATCATCTATGTTGGCTAACAAACTTGAAGTCATAACAAGTGATTCACATGTGTTATGTTCTTCCTCATCTATTGTAAGATTTCCTTGCCTCTCTCCTTGCTCTCTTTTCTTCTTATAACATTCATTTGCAAAATGACCTTTTATCCCACAATAAAAGCACTTGAACTTTGACTTATTGTTCTTAGTAGAAGAGGAAGAGGAAGAGTGATCATCATGATCAAAGTTACCACCTTTGGACCATTTCCCTTTGCCTTTACCTTTGCCCTTGAATTTGCCTTTTGTGAAGAAAGCCTCTTCACCTCCACCTTGCAAGGATGCACCATCAAGCTTTGATTGCAACCTATGTTCTTCAGCCAATAAGATTTCTTGCAAGTCAACCACACTTGGCAAGACTCTTTGAATGGCAAAACTTTGCACAAGGTTAGCATGTTCATTTAGCAAACCATTCAACATAACTTGGACTATTTCACCATCTTTTATGTTCTCATCAATGCATGCTAAATCATCACTTAGGGACTTAACTCTCAAGATAAATGCATGAGCACTTTCACCCTCTCTTTGCCTACTAGAAAATATTTGTCTCCTTAGGGTCAATACCCTAGATGTGGACTTTGATTCAAAGAGCTTCTTTAAGGCATTCCATGCCTCACTTGCACTTTGACACTTTCCAACTTCCTTGAGAAGTTCATTTGTAACATTCATTTTAATGATATGAAGAGCCCTTTTGGCCTTCTTATCAAACCTTTGTTGCTCTTGAAGTGTGAGAGGTCTCTCTTCAATTTCTGCAACTATGTCCATGAGTTCATTCAACTCAAGTAAGGACTCCATCCTCACTTTCCAAGTAGAGTAGTTTGATGAACTCAACCTTTCACTAGACTCTAGCATGATCCCACCATTGGAAGCCATGATTCTAATGTTTCTTCAACTTTTAGGTTTTGTCCTAAAGCACTTAGCACTCACTTTTCTCTCAACAAATGATAGATAAAGAGATCTATGAAGATTTAGGACCCTAAAACACTTCTATCTTGAACCTAGATGGTTTCCAAGCATAGAAAGGAAGATTGAAACACATGCAACACTTTGCACACACTAAGAATGGATTACAAAATCAAACCAACCTGAACACACTCTTGCTTAAGCTCTCAAACTTTCCAGCAAGTGACCAAATCAAGTTATGGTGTGAAGAGTTACTTGCATTCTTAGAAAATACCCAAAACTAGGATGCCAAGATTACCTAGTAATGAACAAACTTGATCAACATATGATCAACACACTAAGATATTGATTGAACCTGTAAAACCACATGTAAACCACACTTCTAAAAGTTTATAAACTCCAGCAAGTGATAAATACAAGATTTAGAGGTGAATGAATGAGCACACTTAGTGAATCACAAGACTAGCTTCACTATCTTGTCAAATCTTGGTGTTTAGATGTAGATCTAAGATCACTTCACATGAGAATGTTCCTCAACCTGTTAAGAACCTGAAAACACACTTGCATAATGGTTAACACCTTCCAGCAAATTCTCCAATCAAATTACATAAGGAGAGTTACTTACATGCTCAACAAAGTACACCAAAAATTATGCCAAAATTGATGACAATCTTTACAATATGCTCTTCACAATGGAGCTTACAATATGTTCACCCAAAAAAGGGGATCTTTCATCCAAATGGGAGCTTTGCTCAGACTTTAGGAGAATTACAACTCACTCAAAAGAGCATTTGTCATCCACTTAAGGAGAAGTTTCATCCACTTAAGGAGAGTGTTCATCCAAGAATGGAGATTGTCAACAATAGGATTGAAAAGAACATTGTTAGTATTGAATATGCACAAGCCTCACAATCACAAATGATTAGGTGTTATGATCTGATCCAAAATAGTTTCTTTTCAGCCTCTGATCTTCAATAGACCTGAAATATGCTTTTGATCCACAAGTTCAACTCACAAAACAAAGGTTAGTAAGATTTGATCAACAAAGCAATGCAAAATCATGCTAGAACTTGATCAAACATCCAAATATCACCAAAAAATGGAATACTTACTGTAAATAGAAGCCAACCAGCTCTGATACCATGTGAAAAATACAGATCCTAAGTGGATCTAAACTCCAAGATCATTGGCTTGAATGCTTGCACTCCAAACTACATAAGCTAGGAATTGGCAACACATTCTATGCTACCTAGAATGCAAAGAACTTGATCAAAAAGCATTTATCACAAATGGAAACTTTCATAAACATCAAGTGCGGCCCAAAATAGCATTATACAGTCCATAATACATCAGCCTATCACTTTTGGAAAGCACCTAAGATCATACACAATAGCTTGAAGACAATACACACAACAATGCTCTCAATGGAGGAAGAAACAATGACAATGATCTATTGATCTCAATGAAGCATACAAAAGGTTTCTCCAACCTGTTCTCCACGACTTCCCTACTATTTATGGATGAGGAAGATGACTCTCTCTCCTCTCTCTAGAAGGTACTTGACCCTAGATATTCCCTATATAGGAAAAATAGCTAAAAATGGCTTATATGACCAAAATACATCAAAATGGTCTCATTTTGAAGGGTATGAAGTTTGACACTTCATCATACTGAAAAAATACAGTAAATAAAAACATTGTGGCCTGGTTCACACGTGTGAAACTCCAGAACCAAAACTATTTACAATTTTAGCCAATTTAGGCCTCAAACTAGCTAGGAAATGTTGACAATTTTCACAATCTGTGTATCCGTGATGTTGAGGATGATCAGTGCGAAAGCTTTTCCATCCTTCAGCTTCTATCTGGCGATTGTCGCATCGTCTGCTTCGGGTTTCTCTTCTGCACCTGTAACAACGTCATACAATTCTTTTGCCATTAGTATAGTCTTCATCTTAAATTTTCACAGATGGTAATTGGCTCCATCAAGCCTGTCCATGAGAGGACTGGCTTTTCCTTGGGAATCCATGTGGAAGAATTAGTCTAAGTGATAGGAGAAACTATCAGTGACTTAAGTATGAAATCTGATACTAAAAAATACAAAACAAGAAAACAATTACTCTATCGGCTAGTAGAGTCTTGTACTGTGGGAGCTAATCAAGCTATAAAGATTGCTCTGATACCATGTTGGGAGAGAGGGAGGAAGAATAAATGACAAACAAGAACGGGAAACGAACTCGAACAAGAAACAAATGAGAAGCGAACTCGAACAAAAAATGTTCGTGCGCAGCGGAATGAGTTAAATGACTCTCTCCCTAAGCATGACTACGCTTATCAGAATGAACAGAACTTTAGTGATAGAAATCACAGTCATTCTAGATTACGTAGCCAAACATTTAAATGGATGAAGCGCTAGATGAATAATTTGTCGCGAATTGCAAGACAAATTATCTGTCGCGAATGATTCGCAAAGAGCTAGACTGTGCTCGACTGATAATTAGTCATGAATTATTCGCGAAAGACAAGACTAAAAGTTGATCGTCTATTACTAGAAAGAGAAACAAGAAAGATCAGACAGAATGAGAAATAAGCATAGCAATATTGACAGATCTAAAATGCTGAACAAATGAACTGTGTCAGATTAAGCATATCAAGTATACAAGTCAATTATGCGGTAGAGTACAAGACTGTAGCGGACGAAACTGCGTGCCCTACAAAGCTTATTTCTGTCTGTAATGAGGAATGAAACATCTTCTCTTAGTCTCTTCTTCACTCACTTGATCATCTGATCATGATCATCATCATCATCGAATACGCAAATGGTATCCAATATATATACATAATATTAAAGGTGTGCATATGCGAATGTACAGAGTGGATGTGTTGTCCGTAGGAGATCGTAAGTGGCCGCAATTGTTGTCCAATCTGTTAGCACAACTGCATGGGGTGAGGGAGAAAAGGGTGCGACGTCAGCTAGTACTGAAGTGAACGTTGGTGATGACGCAAAAGTGTGTCACTCTTACGAATGGCCTTAGGGTAAGATTTACAGGGTGCCTTATCTGTTAGGGCACCTTTGGCATTCAGGAAGGTAGTGTCCCCTTTTCGCCTGTCACCATGACCTGTGTAAGAACACAGTGTCGCGATTCATTCACCTTTTCTTCGTCTGTGCGAATTTGCGTGTAAAAATGTAGACTGCGTGACAACGTTAGAAAAATATGCAGCATGAATGGAGGCAGATTAAAATTGGGATTTAGGAGAGTAAGAGGAGTAAATCCAACATACTCAGAGTTTGTCGGCAACGGAGAGCGGTCCAGTAGACGATGTGACGCATCGTGCGCACCTCCGGGCTGCGTGCGGGATCCCATCCCCACCGCCTAGCCACCCACCATCATTCCCCTTTGACCCCAAAAGGGCTGGTACCAGGGGACAAGGGTACATTGTCTACAATGAGCTATATATGTGAGTTTTGTTATAGTCTCCATTTGTTTATGGGACAAATGCACTCTTTTTGGTGCCTTTTCGGACGCAGCCGCTTTGTGCGTAGCTTGCATCCTCCAACACCCCCACTCAAGCGAGCACAAGGCGAAGGAAACCCACACTTGCTCATTCAAGACCAGAACACTTGCTCTAATACCAACTCAGAGTTTGTCGGCAGCGGAGAGCGGTCCAATAGATGATGTGGCGTGTCGTGTGCACCTGCAGGCCGCGTGCGGGATCCCATCCCCCCATCATTCCCCTTTGACCCCAAAAGGGCTGGTACCAAGGGACAAGGGTACATTGTCTACAATGAGCTATATATGTGAGTTCTGTTATAGTCTCCATTTGTTTATGGGACAAATGCACTCTTTTTGGTGCCTTTTCGGACGCAGCCGCTTTGTGCGTAGCTTGCATTTTCCAACAACTTCAGGCTCCTCTTCTGTCATAAATTCTTCAAAATTGGATTTCAAATTCTCATCCATACATTGTTTTCAAGATTCTTGTATGGATACTTCTGGCCTAATGTCATTCAAACTAGGATCAAAAGGGATCACTCTTTACATGATGGAATCTAGCTCACTATCAAGTGGCTCAAATTCACTCAACAAGAGTGCTATGGCTAGTAGGAAATTTGACAAGGCTCCTACTAGTTCCTCAATAGAATTTGACTTAATTGTTGGACCAAGTATTTGCAATGAAGATTATATAGGCCATGTAAACTCATCCACTTCTATCTTTGATGGAGCATCGTCAAGCGGTAGATCTTGTGTACTTCTTTCGATCACAAGTGTTGATTCATGGTTTGGAGAATAAGATGTTTGTAATGAAAGATCTATAGCTAGGTATAGATCATATAGAAATTCCTCCAACTCTGTATCTGTCTCTATGGCTTGATTTGAATTGCTAGATAAGAATGTCTCTAAAGATTCATTCAATAATGGCACCGTAGACTCTGGACTCTCAATGAATGCCATGTGCTTCTCCTGGATGTCTATGGAAATTTTGTCAATATCAAGTGATGCACTTAGCTGGTCAAAAGGTAGTTCACTCCACCCATTTGTCAACAGCTCACTAGTCACACTAGTGGATTGGTCTATCTTATCAAGGAAGGGATTAGATACGTTATGGCTGAAGGGGATTGTCAAAATCTTTGCACTCCTGAGATGATCTGGCATTCCGAATTCATGGCCCATGAGTGTTGGGTACATAGCTTCTACACCTATGTATCCAAAATACTCATATAGCAAGCCCTCATCCATGGCTCTTCCTATGTGATAATCATTAGTAGTATATTTCAAGTGCAAGTCTAATTTCAAGTTTGAGTGATCAGTGTTGAATCTCTATCTACCTGTACGGCTCTATCTAGTAGCTTTCAAGTGGCTTCTTTCTACACTTATCCTATTCTATGCTCTAGTAGGCAGATTTGTGAGGGTGTTTACCACTCCGAAACTCTTTGGACCAGTTTTCCCCTACGCTTTTCATCTCTCTTCTGAATTCGACAAGTTCTTTCTAGATGGCCTACCCTATCGCAGTATCCACATATTGTATTCCAACAATCATTAGTGGCATGATCCTCTTGGTAGTACCGACACAATGGTGCGGACTTGTGGGCATAGTGCTGATTGATCAACTCTTGTTGATTTCTAAGTTGTCTCAAATCTAGAGTCAATGCTAGCAATGTTGCATGCATATCTCCCATATGTTGTTTGACCATATCTACTAATTCATGACACGCATTCTCAACCTTGTCATCAGGGTTCGTTGAATAGCCTTGGCTAGATAGGCATCCATGTAAGAGTACCCCTAGCCAGGTGAACAAGTCAATTGATCGTAGGCATAGGGTCCTCATTTGGTTTGCAACTAGTCCCTATGACATTTGTTGGGCTCGTAGGATGCCAACCATAATGAGTCTAGATCAATAACACATCCGATGATCCTCTTTATCAATTCCTCTTAGTAATGACTCATCATGTGATACTCAGTCATCAACTACAAGAATGCTCCTAGCACTCTATTTGTGGGATCAGCACACATATTTGTGTGATGCTAACCACCTCAAGTTTCACTAGTAGGATTGTATTTTAAAGCAACATGTGACACAAGTCAAAAGATATCAGCCATGTGGCAGATGACCTAGCAATGTACTCATCCAATCAGCAAATTCTCAAGACATTCCATTGGTATGATAACCACCTTTCAGCCAACATTATCTTATCAAGTTACTCCTGACAGATGCACCAAATTTGTTAGACTTTTTCCTCACCGTGGCATCAACATAGGGGAGGGAATAACTTAATAGGGTGCATCACTTCCAGTATCATGCTGCTATGAGGATGGTTGCACATGTCTCAAACTCGATTCTAGACTTGGTGATCCCAAACATGTTTTATCAACCAAACCGTGACTTCACAATTTATAGTTCCAAGCCTCTAAAGATATAACTAATGAAGGGGTATACAATTATTCTCAATCTCATTCATAAAATTTGTCTTTCCACGCTCTAATAATTAAGGACACTCATCTCTCTGTGACAAACGGTAGATCTTTTCATGAAAAAAAAGAAATTTGTAGCAAGTGCGGTGTACAATCCCCAAACATCTTGGTTTCAAGATGTCTGATAGTGAGTGACTAGGAACCGTATATTCCAACGGGGTATCCTGGCCACTGTGGTCCTAAGTGAATATGCCAAAAAGGTTGAGTTTTTATCTCTAAATGATATATTCCAACCATGTCGAGTATAGACCTACCTCTTGTATTCCAAGGAGATAGGGTGATTATCCATTAGACAGCATCTTTATACTTGACACCAAATAAAAAAATCAACATTCATGGTTCTTCTTACAACTTATAGATATCAATTCAAGGCACACAACAAAAAGGCACAACCCAATAGAATTCTCAAAAGATAGTATGAATCAAATTGTAGTGTGAATAATACCTGGAATTTTTTTTAACGGCTCCGGATCCAAGTGACCCGCTAAGAAATTTGAGACCAAAGACTGCCTCTTTATCAACTTTGCCTTAGGAAAGTGCTCGTTAAAAAATAATGTCTCAAGCCCACTTCGAAGATGATAGAATTCCAAAGGTGTAGCCATAGTAGAGCGCGGGCACTGGTCTCACATTCATCTCCGAATGACAGCAAGTCAGATCTTCTTCTAATCACTCCCTTAACACATTGAAAACATTACTTTGACAACCTTCCCTATCTGCGATAGAATGTAGAGACAGGTCGCCCACTCATAGAAAGAAAATTGATTCTGAATGCCTCTCTAGTTGCAATAGAAGGCATTTTACAGGTATGTGTGGATTATCGCAAGCTGAATTCTTTCACATTTAAGGACCATTTTCCTTTACCACTCACGGAGCAGATTTTGGATGACATCGCTGGACATGAACTCTACAGTTTCCTAGATGGGTTCAGTGGCTATAATCAAATTCAAATTGCAGAGAAAGATGCGTATAAGGTCATGCCATTTGGGTTGAAGAATTCACCGACAGCTTTCCAAAAAGTCATGACTAAGGCCTTTTATGACTATTTAGATCGATTCATGAAGATCTTTCTGGATGATTTCTGTTTGTATGGAGACGCAGATGATCATTTGGACTATTTAGAGAAGTGTTTTCAACGTAGTTATGAATATGGTATCAGCTTGAATCCGGATAAATGCACTTTTTTGTGTGCGAAGCGGAGTTTTGCTAGGGCAGATCATCTCAAAAGAAGATTTATCATTTGATCCAGCAAAGATCGAGGTGATTAAGAATATGCGGGTTCCAAAGTCCCCAAAGGAAATGCAAACTTTTTTGGGAATGACGGGATATCATTGCACTTATATTTATGCATACTTTGGAAGGACTCATGTGCTATATGAGCTTTTGAAAAAAGGGGCTATATACACAATCACTATCAAGCGCTATAAGGCATTTAAGGATTTAATTGATGAGATAGAATGGCGACGTACATTCCAAAATTTATAGTGTTACTAGTATGTATCTAAGAATCAGTCCTGACCATGTCGAAAGATATGGATGCACAACCATTAACACATATTTTACATTTGATGTAATTATACAAAATCTGTACTACATTGCCTATGAAGCCTGAGAATGTAGTTGGTTATATTGTTTAGCACTAGTGTACGACCACAACTAGTATATAAAACAGTATGATTAACCCGAAAAACCAGCATAATATTTCTTATTGATATCACCCCTTTCTTCCAGAGGATTATAACCCTTTACACGACTGTTGTTGACAACAAATGGTAAACCCGGCGGGTTATGCCATGCTATGGTTACATTGTTTCCAAAAACATTGAGAATACGATACGGTCCTTCCCAATGCTGGACCTTTGATTTCAATGTGTTTGTGATACTCCCTGGGTAATACAGCACTAGATCGCCCTTCTTAAGATTTCGCTCATGTATGTGCTTGTTGAACCACCACCTGTTGTTGTTTAATCACCCAGTACATCCAGCATCCATAGCCTCTATGTTCTTCCAACCTTTCCAATGTTGAGTGACGGCTTGTACATCAGTTACCAGTGGTTCTTCCACTATAATCACCTGTACGGGTGCCTGTTGCTCGGGAGCATTCATCCACCAAGATTTTGAGGTGGATTTTGCACAATGTTTTGATCATTGAAACGATTATTAAGCCGCGGTGGTGGCAAACCTCTTTCTAGACTCCCGACACACTGGCGGTGGTATGCCACACAACTGAAATAATGGTGACCCCTATGACTATCATTCACAAAATGAAGTTCCCTATCAGACACGATTTCCAATGGGCATCCAAACCGTGATAGAATATTTTTGAATATGAATTTGGCAGTTGATTTGGCGGTGTTATCCCGCAACGCTTTTGCTTTCGCCCACTTCGTAGCATAATCGGTTGCTACGATGATGTATGTATTACCATTTGCCGATTGCGGGTTTATTTTTCCAATAAAATCCAGTCCCCACCACTGAAATGGTTCTATAGGTTGTAATGGTACCAGTGGATAATCCATTGCAGGTACCAGCATTCCTTGTCTTTGGCATGCATCACAGTTTCGACAAAATGCAGTTGTGTTTTTCCAAAGATTAGGCCACCAAAACCCCACCTGTAATATCTTTCTAACCATAATTTATGAAGCAAAGTGCCCCTCTGCAAGACCAGAATGGGCTTCGTCCATAATTGCTCGAATGTCTTTTGATTGTAAACAATGGCGCAGGACTTGATCATGACCACGTCTTATATATAGGTGACCTTCAATCACCTAAAAACTCGCAATCGCCAAATCAATTGACAACGGTGAGATTTCTTAAAATGGTCCAGAAACGTCTCGTGCATCAAGAAATTAACCAAATCAGTGTACCAGGGATCGCTCACTAATTTAGACACAAATAACTACGCATCAGACATTTCATCTATGCCTTCCTCCTCATTGCCCGTTTCAGTATGAGACAATTGGTCGGCTACAGTATGCACTCGTCCAGGCCAAATTCGCACTCCAAGCTCAAATTCTTAAAACAAAATCATACAACGCGCAATCCTACCCCCAATCGCATGTTTATGTATAAGGTAAAGTAGCAGTTGATGGTCCACATAAGCGATAAATTTATTATCAAGTAAAAAATGCCAAAATTTTTGAGGTGCAAAAATTAAACTTGATGCCTCTCATTCCATAGTCGAATAATTTTTCTCCGCCGGCGTTAGCTGCTTGCTTGTGTAATACACCGGATGATCATAATCTTTCTCCTCCCCCGGTTGTGCTAAAACACAACCAACTGCCACTTGCAAATCATGGCAATGCACATGGAACGGTTTGCTCCAATCCGGTGGCCAAAGGATGGGGAATGTGCTAGTCCTATAACTACTTCAAGAGCGATTGACAGTAGGCATTCTTTCTCAACAAATGTTGATAGATGTAGCAATAGATATTGCAGACAGCGGCCATGTGTAGTTGCTGTGATGGATCAGTGAGCCCTCAGAGCTGTAGAGAATATGACAAACTTGTCTATGAATCCTAATAATGAGGATTCATCTCTTCATAACTAACTCTTGGAGTAGTGACAACAATCAATTCAAAAGATTGCTCATCATGTGGTACTAGATAGCTCCTCAACAATGTTGTTCTCATAATGCTCATCAAAACTCCATACACTCTCCTTCATGAATATAAATGCAAAGGTTGTAGTTTCAGCAAGAATAAAGCTCTCTCATGATTTCACTTCTCAAATATCTCTCAACAAATGGATATTCAACCTTTAAAGAAAACCCTCTCAATGATAGAATAGATTCGTGAGGCTTGTAAAAGAAATTATAGATGAATTTTCCTTGGGGGACAGAGTTATGGCAGATGTTGTGTCCATGATACAAGAGTCTGCGTACCTAACACAGCTTTTTGAGGACTCATTTTTGTGTGCGGTACACGGAAAGAGAGTGACAATACTCCCAAAGGATCTCCACCTAGCTAGAAGGCTAAGGAGAGAGCGCAATTAAAAATATCATGTACTGAGAGATTTTATTTATAATATGCTTAAGATTTTGTGTTAAATATATTGAAGATTCAGGTTATGTGAATGCAATTTGTTGTGATTGTGTTTATTATCTAATTTCAGTACTATCTATGTGAATGCAGTGATTTGAAAATTTTAATACTATGTGAATGTAGTGATTTGAAATTCTCAGTACTATGGTAATGGTGATTTTTTTTAGTATGATGGAGCAAAAGATAGGTTTTTTTGGCTTGGCGTGAAAATCACGCCAAGGCGCAACCACGAGCACTTTGACCAAGTCAAACAGGCCTGCCTCATGCCTTGGCATGATTTTCACACCAAGGCACGACCACGGGCTGTTGTTGTAAAGCTATCTTTACAAGCTTTACTTCCGGCGCCATCGGCGCTAGCTATGTCCCCGGCGCCAGCAGTGCCCCTGCTGCTCCCGGCGCCACTGTGACCAGAATCCAGCCGGCGCCAAGTTCCTATGGCTGAAAATCTTTGATCGGTTCTAGCGAAGTCCAGAGAGCTCAGATCGATGTGCAATCACCTCACACGATCTAGGCATGATTAAAAGAAGCCTGGGGATCAGTAAAATCTAGAGAGAGAAAATGACTTTCTAGAAAGAGAAAATCCTAGAGAGAGAAAAACGTGCTTTACCAGCTTGGGTAGAGTGCTTGGTATGAGGGGGGGTGCCGAATCACACCAATACTATAGGGGAGTGCGGGTTGCGACTCAGGACGAGCTCCAACCAAGTCTCAGCCTCCCTTGCTGGAATGTTGTCATGGCTCTCGCCTTGGCATGCTAGCGCCCCGGAGACTAGGGTCGGTCACACACTTGAAATGTAACCTTCTCAGATTTATCAATAAAGTGGGATTTTTCTCAAACTGACTCTGATTACCTTCTGGGTTTCAGTATTCGGTAAAAGCGCCAGTTGTAAGGCCGCTTTCAAAATTTTTAACTTGGCACATAGCTGAGGGTCGTATCCCGGGACGCCAGCAGTATGCCGTCGGGACCATTCGGTCCGTGGCGCCAGCGGTATGCTGTCAGGACCATTTGGTCCAGGAACTGGGAGAAGAACCCACAGGACTAAATTGGGCTCCAAATGGTTTAGTACTCACAACAAAACATGCATCTAAACTAGAAACCCTAAACTTAGTCCTGGGATTCTAGGCCCATCGAGCTAGGAATTGGTCAGATTCAGTAAAAAACAGTCAGAACCTCGGACGGTAGGTGTTTAAAAGTTCGTGGGCTCAACACAAACCCACTGGACCAGTTGTTGCTCAATTTTGATGTCGTATGTTTGAAAACGCCCTTCGTGCCGGGAGGAACGCCTTTCGTGCTGGGAGGAACGTCACTAGGTTACAGTAAATGGACTACTTTTTGGCATTTTCGAGAAGTGGTTTGGTATCGCCGAACAGGCTCCATCTTGTATGTCGTCTGTTGTTCCATCCAGTGGTGCTGCACGTCGAGACGAACCCGCATCAACAAATCGGGCTCCAAGAAGTTCAATATGCACAGAGAAATGTGCGTTCAGAAACAAAGAACTATTTTGATGAAAATCTAAAAGATGTTGCAGTTAGATCTTCCCATAGGACTGGATATCCCCTATGTTGATACATCATATTTGAACATCGAGATATTGATTGGTTCCAAGGTGATACATTGACAAAGGATCATATCTACCTAGGAGTCACATGTCTGATTTAAATCATGAGATTTTTAGAGCCTTTTAGTTTGCTCATTCTAAATTATCATCACTCTCGAGATGTTCGCATTTTAATCCTTTTCTAGAGAGTGGTGTGTGTTTTTTATTGTCTTGAAAAAGTGAGAAAGGATCGTTACGTGAAATATCTCATGCATACAAATCCAGAGTTGTCCTTGGAGGAAATGTTCCATTTAAACATTTCACTAGGGCCTGATATATATAATACTGATACATCCCATTTGAATATCGTCTTGTTGATTGGGTTGAAAATTATGTACCGTCAACAAATAGTGTCTCTCCTAAGAGAAGCTAGACTCGAGGAGATAATGGGATCAACTGAGCCTTGCATCCTACCCATCATGAATCTAAGAAAAACGAGAGATATCATAATTTTGATTCTATTCTAGAGGATAAAATCCCGATGAAGGCGTAGATCTTAGCACTTTAGTATCCCACCGACCAGAAAACACCTTAAGTATGATTGTACTTTGCTACTGACCCAGAGTGAGTTGGAGAACTTTATGATAGATATTGATTTCCTAACATCGTTTGCTAACGTCTGTCAGTTGATCCAGAGAGGGATCCCGAGTTATTATTTATATTCCTCTAGGTTCTATCGTTATTTATGCCCAAGGGATATCCCAATCAGACTACAACATTGTGGAGACTATAGCTACTTTGAAATCTATGAACTCGCAGTTGACAAATCTTGGTGGCCTTACTGATGCAGTATCCACCCACTATGTAGGAGTAATACAATTCTCACCAAAAAAACCAATACAGTCACCTGACTCAGCCAATAGTATGAATGCTTGAAATAATTCTGGGAGAGATCCTTGAGGAGAATATGATAGGAGAGTAGCTCAAGAACTCTATAAGCAAACAAGATGTCAATAAAACTAAGGATGATAGTATACTCCTTTATCAGCTATACCTCTAGAGGCTTGGAAACTCTCTATTAGCTGTGAAGATAAGGTTTGGTTGATAAAATATGTTAGGGATCATTAGTTTAGTGACAAGTTTGGGACATGTGCAACTAAACTTGAAGAAAATAACTTAACGTAGTACAACATTTTCAATCTTATGTTGTTACGAGGATAGTTGCACATGTCCCAAACTTGTCACTAAACTAACGATCCCTAACATATTCTATCAACCAAAGGTGTACAATCATAGCTAATAGAGGGTTTCCAAGCCTCCAAAGGCATAGCTGATAAAGGAATATATAATCATCCTTAGTTCTATTGACATCTTGCTCGCTTATAGAGTTCTTGAGCTACTATCATATCATACTCTCCTCGAAGATCTCTCCCATAATTATTTCAAGCATTACTACTATTGGTTGAGCCTGGTGACTGTACTAGGATTTCTGGCGAGGGCTATGTTACTTATACATAGCGGGTGGATACAGCATCAATCAGGCACCAAGATCTGTCAACTGTGAGTTCATAGATCTCAATTATAGAGATGGTCTCTCTGGCTTCAACTTTCGTGTATGGTTTCAGAATAGCGATATATCAGCATAGGTACAACGCCTCAAAAGTGCGATGGTTATGGATTCGATCACTCTTTGTCAATGCTAGACGATAGAGTTCAATTCACACTCAATACTTAGTTCTCTGTTAGCAATCGAGGGCAGAAATAGACCTCCTTTGTCAATGATGAAGAGAGCAAGGACATTCATAAATCCAACTCTAATATCCATTAACCCTAAGCATTAACACTACATCCATTAACACTAGATCCACAATGAAGATAGCTTACTCTTTCTCTCTCTCCCTTTTTCTCTTATAAAAAAGTGTAAGAACATGCAATCCCAATAACAATTAGATCCAACAATTAGCAAATACAATAAAAAGTATGAGAGATGGAGAAAAAGTGATAGAGAGCAAGGACATTCATAAATCCATTTCACAAGAAAACCAATATACTTTATTAAAATGAAGATATGTACATATGTGGGAAACTCAAGTTGGTCCCTTTTCATAATAGAGAGGAGGACCCTGGCCTTTGAATCCTATTGGTCCATTTCTGCCTCCCTAACTATTCAAATTTAAAAAAGAGTGGGAACCATCCAAATTGGAGGGAAACCCAACTTTATTCACTAACTTGACATTTAGGCCCTACGACATTAAAAGTCCCGCAAAAAGGCCTAAAGTCCTTTTATTGACTTTCTAATTAATCAAATCTCTATGTGATCATCGGGTTGGACTTACACACACAGGGTGCCAAATCCCTCTCACTTATTAATTAGAGTTAGGGTTGCCTTGAGATCCGAAAACCCTTCAACAATATCCCCCACCAAGACCGGTGGCGGTCCCACGACACCTACGAGATGTAGTTACTGTGGGCTTTTATTTGCTTCACATCGAATCTTTATTAAATGATACTGCACCTTCTCCATGAAATCGAGTCGGGCAGTGTTGAAATCTAAATTGTGGGACAAAAAACAACGGTGGGCTCCGGCAATCCACTTTGAAGTTGTCCAGGATGTGAATCAAGATTCCTAGGAGCCTCCCATCATTGCGACACAGAAGTACAATCTAGCCATCGACAACTGATCCTTAATGCTCTCTGATGCCATTGGTTTATTCGGATCGAATGCCAAAGGAGGAAGGCAATCATCTCATCGCGTTGCCACAGATGCCAATAGAGTCAAGTCTTTTGTAAAAAGCGCCGATTGCCTCACTATCGGATCGGGAGAGTGTATATACTTCTGCTGGTATGCTTGTAGTGCCTGGTGGAAATCCATTGAAATTTTCCAGCTGTAAGGTTGGTGGATGATTGGCCAGTTTTGGCGTATGGATAGTAATTTTTTCCATGGCCAGTCCCAAATCCTTCCACTTATTCCTGCGCAGCATTGGTACATAATATGGATCTACGCGCAATTGGTAAGGACTAGCCACATAACTCATGATGGATTTCGGAGTTTTCTCAAAAACTATAACTCTCCAAATTGGCTGCCCTCCCAATGCGGGTATTTCATTTAATTCTTTGTCGGCCTCTATTTCAGAGGTCTTAAACTTGAGGACCCAACCACCACATGAGGATTCATGAGGATGTTGCGCTAAAAAGCTCTGGATCTGGTCCTTGATGCTGATTTGTCTTCTGAACAATGGTGTGGTCCTTGATGAAGATGGACTTGGTTGCATTGCTTGTGGAGCTAGTTGTTCTTCTTCAACTTCAGAGGCTCCATCCTAGTACATGCCCGAATCCAACCTTGTATCCATAGGTGCATCAGCTTGGTGCGGAGGGGAGAATTGCAGCATGAGCAGAACTAAAATTTGAGGCCTAGCTTCCAACACCTGAGCGACAACCTTTTCATATGCGTTGATGGTTGCTTTAGCCTTTGCCAACTCAGTTGAGGCTATATCTTTGAATCTATCAAAGTGGTCTTAGAATCCTTGAAGAGCCAATTTATAGGTTTCAACCTTTTTAAACAAATATGCGATTTTCGTTCGAGTTACCAAATGATCAAATATTTGCGTCTGTAGATATGCATCATGCTCAAGGGTGGTCGCATCCAATTCATCTTGGAGACTTGTGCGATCTTGTTCAGCCATTTGCAGTTGACCCTGAAGTAGCTGCACTTGTTGCTTTGCATCATGCGCAACCATGTCCACTTGATCTTGGGCGGTTGTGAGGACATTCTGTAGGGAACTGACATAATCCTCTAGGCGATTAGCCAATTGTTGTGTTGTCTTCTTCTCAGCTTTAGACTTAGCTTCGTGCTACTTGGTGATCTTCAATTCTTTGTCCAACTGAATGACTTTCTAGCTGATGAGTGTATTCTCAAATCCCATATCTAAGATGCGTTGCTCCATTTCTTTTTTCTTATCTAGCACAGACTGGATCACTTGCACAAGGCTTGAGACTAAACCGAGAGCATCACTAGAATCTATTGTTGTGGAAGTGGTAGTAGCAGAAGGACCTGGTGGTACTGTCCCTGGTTGGCATGGAGCAGGTGTGTGTAACTCTTCTTCTTCAAAGAGGTCTTCTTCTTCATAGCCCTCAGGCACTGTGACGTCGAACTGCTTTGGTGATTTGACAGCTTTCTCAATCCAAATTGTGGCTGGTGTGGCTTCAGCTTGAGGTTGCTAGTTAATCTGAAAAGAGTCTTCAAAGCCAGTAGTAGTATCATGGGACTGTTCGAATCCTCTTCCAGGGGATTGGAGTTCAAAGAGTGCAGGGCTTTGGGGCATTACAAAAAATTTTGAGGTCTTAAGGGGATCGGAATCATCGAACATGTCTATGAAATACTGGGTGTTTGGGGAAATAGCTCCTGTGTGTGGAGGTGAGGCAACCTGGGCAGCTGTGATGGGAATCGTAGCCCCAATGGTCACAGATTGTCCGTGAGAGGAAGTAGAGGCGAGGAAAGCATCAGAGGCGGGGGGAATAGGTAGTTCAGTGCGAATAGCAGCAAGGGGTGGAAGCGCAGCTGAAGATGTTTGCCTAGTACGACCTCGTGACGTGGAAGGCGAGTCAAGAATGACAATCTCGCTGCGTGGATGATGTCGACTATGTGAGCTCTCTCCCTCAATCTAAATCCATGAATGCCTTGACCTTCAAACTTAGTTCTGCACAAAACTTTTTGTGCGCATCCAAGCTTAATGCTTTGGCAAAATATCTATTGTCATATCTTGCGTTCGATGCAATCTTACCTCTTTGTCGAGAAATTTGCTTCTGACATAGTGATACTTGAGTTCAATGTGCTTACTCCTAGAATGAAATCTAGGATTGGCTGACAAGGTGATAGCACTTTGATTATCACAAAACAATAATGTCAGAGCATATTGATTCAGACGGATATCTGAAAGTAGGTTTCTCAACCAAATGGCTTCCTTTGTAACTTGTGAGGCTACGATGTACTAGAAGATAGAACTATCGAAGATTGCTTGCGACTGTTCCAGAAACATTGTTCAGGAAGAATGTCAATCCAGACGTGGATTTACAAGTGTCTACATCTCCTGCCCAACTTGCATCTGTGTAACCACTGAGTAAATTGATTTTGTCATTGTTGACTGCTCCAGAACAAATGCAAAAGTCCATAGTAGCTCAAAGATATCTCATGACTCTGATAAGAGCCTTCCAGTGTGTTATACCAATGTTAGTCATAAACTAACTTAGGGAGTTGACTGCAAAAGCTATGTCTGGCCCGGTACAGATTATTGCATACATAAGAGATCCTATTATTGAATAATAAGGATACTCACGCAGTGTTCGGAAAACCTTTTTGAGGTTTCCCTCCAAAAACCGATATGTGAAAAAGTTCTTTGGCGTCTATTGAGTGACAACCTCTTACTTGCCAGTTTTCCCTTATAGAACCCAAGATTTATGACACAAAAAATCCTGTACAATTTTTGCCATGTCAGTTTTTGAGAAAAGATGTCGGTTCCATTCTTGAACTATGCCAGCTTTCTCGAACACTGATACTCACGCATTTGCTCCTTCCCTTTGATTGTTCGAGGACACTGGTCCTTTGACAATTTGAGACCTGGTTCCATTGGTGAGAGAGCTAGCTTGCAATTAACCAGATTATATCTAAATAACATATTGTAAATGTATCTCTGCTGAGTAGTGTAGATCAACATCTGATTTTTGTATCTATGGATTTGAATACCAAGGCAAAAATGAGCTTCACCTAGATCGGTCATGTCAAATTCTAAAGATAGCATTGTCTTGTCTTCTTTTATCAGATCTATTTTGCTAAAATAGCAATGTATCATCCACATATAAAGTGATTGGTATGAGCATTGTCTTGAAGTAGACATTCAAATATGAAGAGCTTGGTGTATAGTCGTGATCAATAAGGAAAGTATTGATGCTTTGAAACCATGCTCGAACAGATTGCTTCAAGTCATAAAGTGCTTTATGGAGTTTACACACATGATTGTATTTACCTTCGATAATATATCCTTCGGGTTGCACCATGTAAATGTCTTCTTCGATAACTCCATTGAGATATGCTATCTGTACATCCATTTGATGTATTTCCAAATCTGCTACAGCAGCAAACAATAATAAAAGTCGAATAGAAGAATGCTTGACTACTAGACTGAAGGTCTCAGTGTAATCGACATTGTATACTTGAGAAAAACCTCTGGCAACAAGTCGGACTTTTCTTTTGTCAATGCTTCCATCTGTTTTGTACTTGACTTTGAAAATCCATTTGCAATCAATTGTATTTCTGCTAGTAGGTAATTTGACAATTGTCCATGTCCGGTTCTTGATATAAGATGAATATTCTTTATCCATAGCTTCTTTCCAAAGATCGAAATCGGGCTGACTGAGTGTCTCTTCGATAATCATCCGCTCCTAGAGGCTCCAAACTCGTTGATATACTTGATAGGTGGTTTGCTAACTCTTGTTGATCTTCTGGGTGATAGAGAAAGTTGATCATTTTCATTTTCATCATAGTGTAGTTGTTGAATTGAAACATCATCATCTTCAGATTTGCCATTGATATGTTGTTTGTCGAGAGTAGACGAGCTTGGACCTTCAATGAGAATAGTCGACTAAGGAACTTTAAAGTTCAATATGTCGGATGAGTCAGACAAGTCGGCTACATGGGCTTTGCCTTTTCCCTTGAGGTCGATAAACTAATCTTCGATGAAGATGACATTTTGGCTAGTGAATATCTTCGACTCGATAGGATTGAACAGCTTGATCTGAAGTACTGTAGCTGATGAAAATACATTTGATACTCTCGAAGTCAAGCTTCACATAAGCAGTACATCCAAAAACTCATAAGTTTGATAAAGAAGGTTTGGTACTTGTCCAAACTTCGAATGGTGTTTTGTTATGTCCATGGCCAGTAATGTAGGATTCAGTATACTCCTAGTCTTGGATACAAGGTACTCTAGTAAATCAAGCTATTAGTTATGCCACGTCATATTGGATGTCACCCGAAAGTAACTAATATCCTTGTGAACCCCAGAACACACTAAATGGAGTTTAGACAAGGTTTGAGATAGTGTATGCATGTGTAGAGTTATCAATAGCAATTCTATGAATAGTTGGTCCATGCTTAGGACTCTATTCTAGGTGAATCTATGTATAGGGAACTTAGGGATATGCATGGCTATGTGCCCAGGTTGCTTTTGGCTATATATATTTCGGCCAAACTCGCCCTACTCCTCATTGTCGTCATTGATTCATTGCCAAAATTTCACTCAATCTTCATGCTTCTTATTCCTTGGCTTGGGGGTGAAGCTTCTAGAGTTGATTGGTTGCTTCTACTTGGTCGGGTGGTTGCTCCATAGTGTGTTTTCCATTGTGTTTTGTCTTGTAAGCAGGAGAAGGGCTACCTTTCGTCAAAATTTTGGATTGGATCATTGGAATTCTCTTCCAAGGTGGATAGCAAGGGTGCAAGTGGGTGTACTATCCCGGTTTCAATGTGCATGTTGCTAAGATCCATTACTCTTGGGATTCTTTGTGGTTTTATGGAGAATTGTCCTTGAAGGCTAATTTGTGGAGCTTTTTCTTGTGTAGACCAAATCTTTGGTAGATCTGAATTTTCCAGCAAGTGTACTTTCATTTTAGGGTTCGTTAATGATGAAACTAATGATGCATGCCGGTTCTTTCTGATGATTTATGATTCTAGGCTATGTTTTGGTCAAAATTGTTTAATTTTTCATGTTTTTTGGCACAAAATAGATAGTAAGAACCAAAATTCAGCAAGATCAGACCAATTAGATGATTATAATTCTGTAAATTGGTTTGCATATGTTAGAGAAAGAGTTGTATGTCATGAATTTCCACTTTATTGTGATGAAAAAACCCAAAATTAGTCAAAACTCATCATTTTTGCTTGTTTTTTTATAAAGTTGGATAGAGGTGGCTGTAAAACACCATGTAGAGCTTGTAAAGAGGTGGACCAAAGTTTTTTAAAGATTTTCCTGAAGTTAGAACCAAGAATTCCAGCAATCGAACTTGTAGGAAGTCAAAAAAGTTCAAAAAATGACCATTTTTGGTGATTTTTTGGGGGTGGATCTCTCCAAATCCATAAGGAGATCATTCTAGAATAATTTACAACATGATTAGCATTTTTTTTTACCTTCCCAGCAAGCTATCAGATTTGTAAAATGATGGCCGGTGGCTTATGCACCATCTCCATCAAGTTTGAAGCTATTTTGACTTCTACAAATCAAGAAATCTTCGTTCTCAGCCTATATTGCATCTTAGGATCAGTATGAATGCTTCATGGAAGTCTAATTGATTTTTTAAGACTGTTGGTAGCATCAATTTTGGGCTAGGATGGGTGCACGATTTTGTAGACTTGTGGAAGTGCGCCCTACTACAGATTTTATGACACTCTGATCTCGCACATGTGAAGCCTAGGTGGCAAGCTGATGTGGCAAGCATCTCGTTCACTTGGTCTCCCTCTATACTGAGCTTTATAGCACCCAATTTGGTGTCTGTTTATGATCATTTGAAATTTTGCAGTTTTGTGAGTAAAATTGACAAAATTTGGAATTGTTCTGATTGCATGCCAGTCATTTTCCTAATTTGTAGTACCGTGTTTGCATAGATTAGTTGCATGCTGATTCACAGAGTGATTCTGACATGCATAAGGGATTTACAATTGATTTGAGTGATTATACGCATGTGCTCTGACAGTTGGGCCACAAGCTGTGTTAATGGCTGACGCATTCCGTAATGACATTTT
Source organism: Diphasiastrum complanatum (assembly GCA_029204225.1). Lineage (NCBI taxonomy): Eukaryota > Viridiplantae > Streptophyta > Lycopodiopsida > Lycopodiales > Lycopodiaceae > Diphasiastrum > Diphasiastrum complanatum. The sequence goes on from CM055099.1 coordinate 21,345,255, forward strand.
GTGACTGATGTAGTGTGTTTTGCATGTCAGTTTGACATTGGGTTGGTAACATTAGGAATCGGACAATGTTTCAATTTTTGCAATTTCGATTGCCTTTTGTACTAACAGTATTTTTGTCAGAATTTTTGAATTACGTAAAATAAAGGAAAAATTGAGTTTTTCGAAAAAATCAAAATTTCGATCATTTTTTCGTTATCTATGGAATCAGTTTAGATTAGTGAATTGATTAAACTGAGTTTATCAGTCTGAATAGGTCACAGTGTGTTTACTAAGTCCAAATTATTTTTCTGTGATAGATAAGTTAAAATTGACAGTAGGAACCGCAATGAAACTGCCGACAGGTTTTACTGTACTATCATTCTTTTAACTTTTGGAGTTGAGAACTCCTAGATTGAAAGTTAAAATTTGAATTTTTTTCTTTTCTGTTGAATTTCAATTTGGTAAAAATTTGAAATCAGCTACTTGTCTAATAGTTTTCTAATCGATGTTGATCGCTAGAAATCAGTCAAGTGAACGTTTGTGCAAGATACTCGTTAAATTTGATTAAAATCGTCAAACAATATGAAATGAACAAATTGAGTGAGTGGCAATAGTATTCTTTATCTAGATAGTAAATTTGACAGGATACGGTTCAAGAATTATTGAAATCCTATTGGTGGGATTTCCATTCATGTAATTTCATATTCTATGTCTGGATAGGTTTTGTCAATATTAACGGAGTAATGCCAAACCAGTCAATAAAAAAAAAAAACAGCCCAATTTTATTGGAAAATTTGTAATAATAGAAATTACATAACTGATTTTATTTCCAGTAAAATCCTATGGTGAATCATATTCAAAAGATCAGACTAGTACGGTTTCACATACTAGTAAATGATTTTTGATATATCAGATATTCAGCCCAGGTATAGGATAGAGATGAAATTGTTTTAGACTTTTTCCCATAGTAATTAGTTTTTAAACATTTACTAATGTCATTATGTCTTCTTGGTATCTTAGCTGAAATAGATTTTCAGAGAACTGAAAATTCTAATGAGGGAAGAAGAGTGGACATCGGAAATAGTAAGTGTGATCGGGAAATATATTTCGTAGTTAGGATTTCAGTATTCCCTATAAATAATTGCTTAATACTGGTTATTAATTTCCTGGATAGGATTCATTCAAAAAAGTTCTTAGAAAGTTGACACTCGGCCTCCTCTTGAATAGCATTTCAAAAGGTGTCCTTCCATCCAAAATAGCACACGGCCGCCTATTGCATAAGAAATTGGCACACAACAAAGCTTGATCCCAAAATGGTTTAACAAAATTAGCACTTAACCTCATGGCTTTAGCACTTTCACATAAAGTCCTATTCTTCCTTTCAGCCACTCCATTTTGTTGTGGGATCATTGATGTTGTATACTCCTTCTTGATCCCATACTTATCACAAAAGGCCTTAAACTTGGTACAAATGTACTCACCACCATTGTCACTCCTTAAACACTTGATCTTTGTGAAAAATTGGTTCTCCCTTGCATTCTTGAACTACAAATACATCATACATTTCATCTTTGCTCTTTAGTAAATATATCTAACAAAATCTACTAAAATCATCAATAAAAACTACATACAACTTAACTCCACTATTGCTAATTGTATTAAATTCATCAATATCGGAATGTACAAGCCAGCACATTATGAGATAGAATGACTACATAATTTGTCAACGTATTGTGAGGCAAAATTGTTACTCCCAATCACATTTGAAATTGCAAATCTATCAACGCATTCTGAAGCAGAATGGCTACTGCCACTATCACCAATCTGAGGCAGAACGCCTACTGCCCATTACATTTTAGAGTAATGATTCATCAACAATTCTTGGAGAAGGTTCCCTGCTGATTCTATCTTACTAGCTATTACCCCTACTGTTGTTCTGAGCATCATTCTGAACTGAGCCATCGCTGCTACAGACACACACACCTGTTTTATCCATCCATCACTACCAGAGAGAAGCCTTGGGAATCAATAGGCGACCAGTTTCTGCCTTCCATTGCAGACATAGAAGCCATGTCATAAATTTTTCTGACATATCATTCACAGAGAATGAGTGGGCAATTTGTTTCTGCCTTCCATCGCTACTGGAGAAGCATTTGAAAGCAATTCTCATTTTATGAATAGGCGACCTGTTTATGCCTTGTATCGCAACCACAGAGGCATTTGGAATCAATTTTCTTTCTACGAGTGGGCGAGGGCGACCAGTCTCTACATTCTATCGGAGATAGGGAAGGTTGTCAAAGTAATGTTTTCAATGTGTTAGCGGGTCACTTGGATGGGGAGCCGTCAAAAAAAATTCCAGGTATTATTCACACTACAATTTGATTCATACTATCTTTTGAGATTTGATTCATATTATCTTTTGAGATTTGATTCATATTATCTTTTGAGAATTCTATTGGGTTGTGCCTTTCCGTTGTGTGCCTTGGAATGATATGTATAAGGTGTAAGAAGAACCATGAATGTTGATTTTTTTATTTGGTGTCAAGTATAATGATGTTGTCTAATGGATAATCACCCTATCTCCTTGGAATACACGAGGTAGGTCTATACTCGACATGGTTGGAATATACCATGTAGAGCTAAAAACTCAACTTACTGGCATATTCACTTAGGATCACCGTGGCTAGGATACCCCATTGGAATATACGGTTCCTAATCACTCACTATCAGACATGTGGAAAACAAGATGTTTGGGGGTTGTACACCACACTTGCTACAAATTTCTCTTTTTCAATGAAAAGATCTACCGTTTGTCACAGAGAGATGAGTGTACTAAATCATTAGAGCGTGGAAAGACAAATCTTATGAATGAGATTGAGAATAATTGTATATTCCTCCATCAATTATATCTCGGAGGCATGGAAAACCCTCTATTAACTATGAAGGCACGGTTTGGCTGATAAAACATGTCTGGGATCACCAGTCTAGAATCGAGTTTGAGACATATGCAGCCATCCTCGTAGCAGCACGATACTGGAAGTGCTACACCCTGTTAAGTTATTCCCTCCCCTATGTTGATCCCACGGTGAGGAAAAAGCCTGACATGATACATCTAAAGTCTCGTAAATACTTGTAAGGATATCCCACGCTTCTTTCGAGGTGGTTTTGTTTGATGCATGAGCAATTCGAGTGTCCTTCAGATTCAAGGATACAATGGCAAGTGCTTTGCCATCCTTTGCTTCCCATGCTAGGAGCATTTGAGGTTCTGCCGGTCTGGCTATCGAACCGTTTATGTATCCCCATAGCTCCTTCTCGATTAAGATCATCCTCATCTTGAATTTCCACATGTGAAAATCATCTCCGATGAACTTGTTGATCAAGCGGATCTCTGAGGTTGAACCTTCCATCATGATCGAGAAACAGAGAATGAACACAAACAGAATATAAATTAGCTCTGGAATTAGTTCCTTTGAATCCTAGACTCTAAACATCGTTGCGAATTGAATGGGTAATTTTGTGGGCTAAGGAGAAACTTATGGAATATTCTCTAAAATTCTCTTAAAAATCTTATAAATTTAACATGATTTTGAAATATACTATGTGCACGTATAAAACAAATACAAAAATTACTAAAAAAAAAAGACTTTTTGTGCATTTTGAACCCCTTAAAAATTTCAAAAATAACATGTTTTTGTACCAGATGAACATTGATGAACCAAAAGATGTTGAAGAGACATCCTCGAGGCTCTTCACTATTGACAAGAACACCACCACCCCCATTTCACATTTGATTGGTAAGTGTTAAATGAAGGACTACAATATGATTGGCCTATTTGAATCTTGACATACGATTGATTTATTTTATTTAAGGTGGTGTGTTTTGAAATGCAAATATGAAAATTTTCATGTTAAAAGGCTGAAGGGTGCTCCAAGTTTTTTTTTCAAGCAGTCACCTTTCAACTGGAAAGGTCAAAATTGAAATGCATTCCATTGAAATGAATATTGGTAGTGAAGTGTTAAAGAAACTTTAAAATGTAGGCCGACATGCCCGTGGCAACTTAACACGCTAGGGGACATTGGCTGGCCTCAAAAATGGATTTGACTTGCCCCTATGTGGCAGTGGGTTCCTCCCATAGTGGCAAATGGATAGTTAATGTAAAAGAGTGGAAGTCACATTTTTTTTCATGGACCAATAAAAGAGCTCTATTTTAAATTTTGGACTTACCAGGCATGTAGTGTGAAATGGGCCTTAGTAAAACTAGAGTTAAGTTTTGCAATTTTGGGTTTCAGATATTTTTACTTGGGCAAATTTTTCATAAATTTATGAAAGTTTGAACACTTTTAGTATTTAATTTTTCAAGATGGAACGCTTGTAATGTTTTAATTGCAACTTTTTGGAACAAATCTTAACATACTATGGAAGGGCCAGGCACAAGCCATTTTTCCCGATAAGGATTTCCAAATTTTTTAGACGAGGCCCTTAAACTTTTTTGGAAAGCCGAACTGGGTAGAATGGGCTGTGCCTGGGCGACTTAAATTTTTTCACATGTACTTTACAAAGCATAATAAACAGTTTGACTTTGACTGACCACTATGAACGTGCCATGTGACAATCGTATTGACGCGTACGAACTAATATTCACAATGTATCTAATAACATTCATGGTTTTTTGCCCAAAGAGAGGTACAATACAAAAGTGAAGCCAAAAAGAGAAAACCCATACTACACTCCACCTCCCAATGTTTTCCTTTACCTTTTGGAACTTTTTTTTTTTTTTTTTTTTTTTGGGGTTTAGGGGTTGAAGTTTAGAGTATATCAAAATCAAAGAGAAGCAGGAAGGGATTTTATCTAGGAATCTCGGATCGGGAGAGAGCTCTGCGGAACGTTGGCGATGGCGACTGCTGCTGCTTCTTCTTCCTCGTCACTCAGAAAGCGCACCGGGAGATCCAGCGCTGCTGTCTCCTTCCAGCTTCCGGAGAAAGAGAAGCCCGACACCGTGGTTCCTCTCGGTTCCAGCGGACAAATAAGCTTTGGAGGCGCATTTGTGGCGCTCATGATTGCTCGTTATTTTAGCGCTACTTCCAATCTCATTCATGACTGCGACGAGGTTTTTAATTACTGGGAGCCGTTGCATTACCTTCTCTATAAGTCTGGATTTCAAACATGGGAGTACAGGTACTTGTTGTTTTTACAAGCCAGTGTTCTAGCTTGACATGTCTGTCATTCATTAGGTTTTTTCAGCACTTCTGCCAAAGTTTTGGAACTGAATGCATTGCTTAGCTACTGAATGCAGCCGTTTTCTAGAATAGTTCAGTGTATTGAGAGATCTGCTTTCTTAGTGCAAGTCCATTACATCACGGTGCTTCCGTACACACGGTATGCTCCTTACGAATAATAAAAGTATGCCAACACCATACGCCAAAGTGCAAGTAAATGTTGCCATCATACTTTCATACGACAACCGTATGCGCATATTGCATCGTATGCCGATTTGAGTATACCAAAGTGTGCTGTACCTATACGCCACAAAATTTATGGTTCGATGAAAACATATACAATCTTCACCGAATAGTACTTTGGGTTGTGTATTTATTTCTAGGTTCTAGGTAACAAGTTTTGTCCGATCACTATTATACAGACTCTACATCCTCCCACCCGTATATATCGATCCATGTCCCTCTCAAGTACTTTTGCTTTGGGGCACACAATTTGAGCATTATTTCCGAGATAGGGTCTGAGCATATTCATTTCAAGGTTGCCATTGCTAGAGTACCGTTTGTTCTCAGATCTTGCCTCTTCCATGTATCCAAGTTATAGTTACGTCAAGTGCTTTAGTCACTAGATTGATATATTCAAGGCTGCCTTGCATATTATCTGCGTAAGTTATGCAATGGTTTTTTTTTAAGTTGTCGACTGAACCAATCAGGCCCTTGCTTCTTATACCCGTGCATTTGCATAGCTCATTTGGTTTTTGATTGAAGCTCTATTGCTACATAGTCAAATTACATGGCCATTCCTTGACAGTGGCTTACTTATGAGTTTTTTTTGTCATGCCTTAAAACAGTTCCCAATATGCACTCAGATCGTATTTGTATTTGCTTCTTCATGCACTTTTGGTGGGTCCGGCAGCATGGTGGTACGGTAGTGGTGCTGGAAAGGTGGGCCTTTCATTTCTCCATGCTAATTCAATATTAGCTTGCTGCTGTGTTGAAATTGAGTATAGATAACAGGCATCAAAACCAGCAGACTGTGCTGCTTAAGAAACATTGTTTCTTTTGTTTTCCTTGTAACAATTTTTTCCCAAGTGCTGAATGTAGATGAGATTGTGTTCCCATCAGTAGGCTTGATAAGGGCTCTCTGTTTAGTTTCCTGATATTAGATTCTAAGATAGATTCAAGATGTTTTGTGTTCTGATTTTCTAATTTTCTCTCATTGTCTAGGTCGGAGTGTTCTATTCACTCCGGTTTGCACTAGGTGCATTATCCGCCCTAACTGAAGCAGCTCTTGTGGAATCAATATCACGACGATTTGGGAGAAGGGTGGCAGCTTACACTTTGGTGCTTCTGTGTTTTACGAGTGGCTGCTTCAATGCTAGCACCAGTATGTTTGCTGTTCCATGGACTTCAATAGGCATTTGGTTGCTGCTAGGAAAGAACTAAAGAGCCTCAGCTTGAACGGTTTAATTGCAAACTCGCAGGTGAGGTTGCAACATTGTTCTAAGAGCTGCAGATGTATTATACATCGCAGACTTGTTTCCAAAGAAGTGATTTTAATCTGACAAGGTAGGTTTACCATGACAAAACAAGACATCATCTCCCTCCTGGTCATGTTCTGTCTTAAACAGCCTGCGTTCTAGTGTTTGATATTCATTTTTTCACCACAGGTTTTCTTCCGAGCACCTTTTCTATGTATGGGATTACTCTTGCATCGGCGTTGTTGCTTGCTGATGAGCTAGTTGCGGCCGTAGCAGTGGCTGCTTTTGGAGTACTCGTGGGCTGGCCCTTTTCAGTGTTGGCTACTGCTCCATTAGTAGTTTATGCGCTTTTCTTTGGGAAATTTTGGAAGGTGTTTTTGGCTGGAGCAATAACTTCAATCTGCACAATTGTGAGCATTATGTCTCTACAACAGAGGATAGTTCTCAGGGAATAATTCATATCAAGGACATTCTTTGGTCTTTTCATGTTAGGAGTTTTGATCATAGCAAGAAAAAATTGAGAACTATCTTTGATTGAAAATTTATTTGCTAATTGCTACCTCATTGCTAAAAGTGTATAATGTATATACAATTTCACTTCCCAAATATTTTGGACTTGTAGAAACTATCTTTAATGATGTATGAGCTCTGACATCTAGCCAATAAAAATCGATCTATAAGTTGTATGTGACTGAGTTACTGGTTTTATGCTTGTTGCAGCTGATGTCTTTGCTGGTTGATCACTACTTTTATGGACAATGGAAATTTTCGATATTGAATCTTGTTATCTATAATGTTGCTGGCGGTGGTGATAGCAGTCTTTATGGTGTGGAAGGGTTTTTCTTTTACCTCAAGAACGCATTGCTCAATTTCAACTTTGCAATTGTATTTGCGCTTATGCTTCCAGTTATGATGTTACTGTCACGGAGGTCCAGTGACAAACAGTTGTTTTGTGCAATTTCACCCATTTACTTGTGGTTGCTGTTTATGTCATTGCAACCACACAAGGAAGAGAGGTTAGTATTTTGTTCTAATGATTTCCCATGTTGCTTCTCGTTTATTACCAACAAATTCCAATCATGATTTGGTATTTGGGGAATGAATAAAGGGAATTGTTTTATAGGTGTTTTTCAAATGGAAAAGAACGTAGATGTGTGAACACTTTCTTGTTGTATTAAGTTTTGTTTGAAGTTTGTACAAAGCTGTCCATAATGTAGTATTGTCCTAGTTTGCCAGACTTCACAATTCTCTTTCAGTTGTCTACACCTTTTTACAATTCAAGATTTTGACAGGTCTTGCTATTTTATGCCTTGGTTCTGGTGCTCTAATGAATCTTATTCACTTCACTATATTTGTTGACATTGTGTACGTTGTTGCTCTTTAATTTGTAAGGGATAATGGATCAATCAGGTATTGAGTTCAGATCTGTTTTTTTGAGAAGTGATTATGGCCAATACTATTGTGCTCCCAATTCATTTCAGAAAACTTTACGTAGATTTTATTGACCAAACATGTTCTACCTTTAGAAAATTCTAGACAGTAAAGTTTATGTTTCTCGCATATGACTGCTTCTGTCACCAGCAGAAATGCAACCCAGAAAATTAAGTTGATAGAAAATGTTTAACTTGGGGCCCCTCCATCTTTGGCAGATTCATATATCCAGTTTACCCCTTGATATGTCTTGCGAGTGCTGCTGCTATTGAAAGAATCCCTGATCTAGTCTCAAAAGTTTCTCGAGCATATGATCCAGAAAGTCTTCTGCTTAAGGTGTGTATTTGAGTATAATTGACTGCTTTCTAGTAAAGAATATGATAGTTTTAAGTAGATTTTTTTCACTTTCTAAACAAGAGTGCTCATGAAAAATTCCTGGTTTTCCAAAGAAATAACATTGATCGTTTGCCAAGCTTTCAAATATACGGGTTAGACTCTGTTAGAGGATGATTGACATGAACCCAACCATTGGTGTTGGAGTTTGCCAAGACCATAATTTCTACCCCATTCAGAGTAAGCCCATTCTTAGTATAACGAATCACATTTCAATTCGATTCATAATCTATGCTACGTGAAATATGATATAAATCATGAATTCATTTTCATAATTCATCGCTCGTTTTAGGTTTAAATTTTAGTTTCTATGAGATTTTGGGATTTGTGACTTGTTACTAGTTACTAAGTTACTTGTCCAAGTAGTTAGTGCTTACCTGAAAGTTAATACTAAACAATGAGTAGTGAGCATTGTGCATTGAGTTCTAATCTAGTGTTTAACTAGTAACTCTTAGAAGTTAGTACGCATAGTCTACTGTCTCAGACCATCCAACATTGTACATACATATGATATGCGATGCTGATTCAAGTGATAAGTCTCATACTCTTTACATGATTAGTGATGATCGCTCAATAACTAGTAGAGCTAAGATTCTAGATTGTAGAATTTAAGTTCTAAAACTTTGTTCTTTTTGAATCATAAATTATAACACTGATTGTTGAAGTCGCTATGTAATATTAGGTATTAGGGTTCATAATTCAAATTTCAAGACTTGGGTAATTGTACTTGCATTATGACAATGTAGTTTGCACCAAAACAGTCAAACTAGCACTTGTTCTTTGATGTAACACATATCTAGGCATTAATTTACGAATTTGCAGAAACCCCAATATTGATTTATTGATTCAGTTTTTTGGCATCCAAGTTGAATTGGTTTGAATCAACTAAGTTGGTTAATCCAAACTGGCCAATTCATCATCATTCAAATTGGCCTAAATTAAAATATGAAGAGTGTTGATGTCAAATCACTAATTATATTGGACTCTAGCGGAGTTGAGTTGGAGGTGCCAGTTTCATTTTTGAGGAGCTTCCAGTGGTAGTAGTTCTAGACTACCTAGGCCAGTATAGGTCTAGAGGTTGTTATGACCCTTGGCACACATGTGCTAATCTAGTAAGTGTCTCAAGGGTCCTTGAAACAAAATGAATACCGTTGAGGCCTGATTTGCTAGTTAATTATTTTGTGTGGTGTAAGGCAAGTGCATATGGGTAGCATACCTATTTTTCTTAGTGTGTTATTGATCTACAAGTAATTTGTTTGTGTTGTGTTGTACTTTTAGCCATTAATATATTGTCTTGACTCATACTATTTTGATTTGTTTGTACTTAACTAAGAAAATTCAAAATTGTGTGCTGCCACCTGCGTTGATCCATCTTTGAAATCTTGTCCTTCACTATGTTGTTTATATTAGTATGTTTTTTTTCTATATGGCTATGATAGATCTTGTTATTGTGTAACTCTAGGTTTAGGTATAACTGTTTGCCATCTACTTACCAACATGGTATCATAGCTGTTTGGTTGTATTACTATGATAGATCTTGTGACTTCGTAACTCTAGATTTAGGTATCAGATTTTGTCATACATTTATGAATATGCTATTAGAGCTTGTGAATTACCTACTCATGGTATCAAAGTTTGCCATCTATAGCCGAACATGCTATTAGAGCTTGTGAATTACCAACATATGGTATCAATTAACTTTTCTTGTGAGGATATGTGTTTGTAAATTTTGGTGACAAGTTTATCATTGTCCCACTTGAAGTTGTGGGCTTGTGATCTTGTGTGACTTTTGAAAAGAGGAATTATTTCAATATTTTGTTTAGAGAAGAGAATTATCTGTGTGAGCGAAAGCGTCTATAGGTGTTAAATTGCCTCTTTTGTGTGAGAAATCCTACTTTTTGATGAACAACACAAGTTGTAGAGGAGATTATAGGCACCAGCCCCTAGAACTTAGTTTTCAACAAGCTAAAAGTGGTGGTATAGGTGGAAAATCAAGTGCAAGAAGAAATTTCTAGTTGAGATTGTGTTTCCACTCCTAATTTTGAAGTTTCTGGAAGATTTTTGTGGCATTGTTGTCTCACACGTGCGAGTCCGTTCAAGGGATGTACAAAAGCTAACAGCCATACTAGTTCCAATTAAATTGCCAGTTGGTGTGCCAAAATATTGAAACTCCGTAGGTAGGAACCTACCCTTAATTATGTCGTTCTATTGTGTTGGAATTCGAGTCTTTGGAAAAAGGGATAGTGCTTCAAAATGAGTCCGCTGATATATGATTTACGTGGTTCAAGAGGTAAGCACCCAGCAGAACAACCTTCATCATAGTTCTCACAGATTGTGAAAGGTACATAATCAAGAATAACACAGCTTATTACTAACTATTAGCGCCCGCTGTTGCAAAAAGAAAGGTCAGAGGTTGACAATCAGTTATAGAATAGAGTTTCTAAGGTACATGTGCAGCACCAAGCTTCAATAAACTGCCAAAACTGATTATGATTATCAACCGTGGACAAAATTGAAAGTAAAAGTTTATAGCTATAGCTACATACAAATATGCTTAAGGCATCTTAAAAAATGCAACCAAATTTTTGATAATAGAGCAAAAATAATTTTTTTTGGTTATGATATGCAATATTTATAACAGCGGCTAGTTGATCACGGTGTCAGAAATCGTCCTAGTACACTACACTTGGAATTGATGCATATAAAAGCATGAGGGAGAACCGCATCAAACCTGAACGGCTTAGATTGCTGACTTTCTTGAATGATCGACATGTTCAATTCTCCTTATATCACTATAGAGCTTCAAAGGGAAAGTTGCAACATCTCTTACAGCATAAACATCTGGTACATTTGTCTTGAAAAAGCCATCCGCTTGCAAAAAGGTTATACTGAAAAAGGCTCTCTTCTGCTCAAAGAAACCAAGCCCAACAGAAGGAAAATAACATCTAAGAGGTCGAGTCACATACACAAAACTCCACTATCTATAAAGGCTTAGCAATTTTTCGAACTAATAATTCACGGAAGTAATTAGACCACTTGGGTAAAGTCGGTACATACAAACTTAGGCATGGCAGACGAAGTGCTCAACAAAAACAGGTAAAATAGAGTCTGAAGAAGAGATTAGATGATCCGGAAGCAAGCACCTCTGCTGGCAGTACCATGGCAACAGTGAGCAAGATTTCGTTTTGGCAGAATAGACAGGTGCGTGGAAAAATTGAAGAAGCACTAATCTGAGGATCTGAGACTAATCCGTTAGATGGGTTAGTAGGGTAATTTCACCTGCTCCAGAAATCTGCCTAGTCATTCTGCCTGGTCATCCCAAGACTTCAGCCATTAGCTTTCTACTCCTGATGAGGATTGGAAAAAAGTGATGCCTAATTTGACAGCATGCAAGCACTTAGAAATCTGAAGCTCTGATTTTTAAGAAGTACAATCATGAAAGCAGTATAAGAGGAAAAGTTCAGAGCAAAAGATTAAGAGTCTTTCATTTTTGCAAATCAGTAACATTCAGTACCTTGGAGATGGTTCAGTTGCAACGGTATCATGCTGTTTCCCATCAAGGGAGCCTGAATTTGGATCTTTTTGGTCCATCTGGGGGTTCAATGTCCTCGTGCTGAAATTCAAAGTGTCTTCCGAGTCTCTCAAAATCTCTGGGATACTCTGAGATATCTTGTGATGCAGCAGAAGAGAATATTATTCAGCCATTAGGACAATATCACGTCAATCAAAACGCTGCATATGCTTGATAGATTCACTAATAGTCTGCATAATCCTGTCAGCAGCATATTAACCACAAAGGATTCAGCACAGAAATATTATTTTATTTGAAAAGTCTAACTTTGAATAGGGATTGGCAAAACTATAACTAAAATGCAACATTATAAGTAAAATGCAATTGGCAGATGATATAACTGGCCGCATCAGTGAATGCAGTTCCTTTTCCTTATAAAATCCATGATACAAACGACTATATGTCCCCGTTGCAAATTGTTGTCCCAAACATAGCTGCATACATTTTTGCCCCAGGATAATGTCAAGTTTGCACCATCCCAATCGTATCTACAATCGTTCATAATGCATTCATAGTTTCGTTATGCTTTCTAGGTTATGGTTTTGAATTGATGCTGGTACTGATTCAAATGAATTCTGAGCTACAGAAGTTTCATATAACTGGATAACTGAAATGGGTAATCAAGATAAACTATCTGAAACTCTTAAAATCTGCACGGGATGTACCTTTTCTTCTTTTTAGAGTTTTAAGCATGTAAAACGATACGATTAAGGTTTCATACGATATGACCTCGTAGCTGAACTACTAAGCGCCTTCATAATCAGTGACTTTTCCGAACTGTCACAGTTCTTAAGCCTGTCTCTCTGCTCAGAGTGGTTACAATCCGGAAGGGCGCATTCAACGGCGGACTGTTTGAGTAAGAAACTTTAAATGCATTAGAAAACATTCCACCTCGGAGTGCTTGAGAAGATAGCAAGCCAGTTGGGCGTGCTCGCATTTGTCTGGGCGACCGTGGTATTGCTGGGAGGGAGACGCTCAGACTTACAAACGTCAGTCATGGATTATATCGCACAACCATAGAGGTTTATGCAAAATCAGGTCCTTGTATAATGAAAGAAAGGTTTTGACATGAGCCAGAACTCCAATCAGGGCATATTCCAGGAAACTCTATTGATTGAGCTAACTATGATGCAAATCCAGATCCTGGTCCAAAAGCATGGATGCAATCTAATAAGAAAGAATTTCCTTGTAGATGAAAACCAACTGTCAACCTGCAAGTATAGCAGCTGCCAAGGCCTCTGATTGACCGCAACAAACGGTAACCTCAGTAGCAGGGTCCACTTTCACTCCATGAGCCATCTCAAATGCTGATGCCACCTTTTTGTAGACACCCTGCATATGCCTAAAAAAGAATTGGTTTTGCATCTTAATCTAGCTCTAGCCGCATTGACTGGTGGTCCGTTTCTATAGAAGCTCACCTATATTGATTGAAGTCGGCTGTTATCGCAGCTACATCAGCCTCTTTGATGTGAAATGGAGTAGGAAAGTCCGGGAAGCCTGCAAAAGTAGCTTATGTTATAAACCAGACTCAAAATTTTGATGGTATTTCCTCGTTATGAGGCACAAAAAATCCCTTTAATGTTGATGTTATTTTCTCTTTCAGAAAGTCATTAGAGCAAAGCATGAGTGATTAATTCCAACAAACAATGGCAATTGTTTCATTTTACTCTACGATAGATAACATTCAAGTTTATGTTTCAAATTGAGGTGAAGACAGAGATGCAAACTGAAGAGCTTCAACTTGGCTACTGGCCGCTTCAAACTTCTTTCGGATTCCTCAACATCACCTTTCATTCTCTTCATCGAAGCACCTATTAGAAATCACCCAGCAATAAAAATTATAACTACTGCTATAAGATCTATCAATCCATAGAGAAATAAATAGGGAGCTTAGGGTTTGGTTTAGAACTTAGAGGCTTTTCTTCTTCTTTTCTTTCAGTTTTTCAAGACAGGACTAAATGCCAAAACCTGGATAGTTAGTTAGCCAGGGCAGGAGCTAATCTTCAGCTAAGTTAATTGCATTGTAGGCTTTTGTGTCCGACAGTCTGGTGTCTGCTGTCTAGAAGACCTACTGTCATCCAATGGATAATGAATTCCACAAACTCGCTGCTGATACTTCCTCGCAGAAAACGAAACATATCCCTTAAACGATACGACATACATGCCTTTGGATGATTTACTTGACTGTACGATGGCGGGTGGTTTTCTAATACTCCAAAAGTGCATTCTAGGATGCGCATTTTCAGAAACGGCTATGCTGATAGAATGTAGAGTGCATGCCACTTGCTTGCTCACAGGGGAGGGAGGGAGGGGGGGCGTCTGCGTGTGATCTGAGATGAATGGAGCACTCTCGCACGCGGAGGTGCGGATCACTGACCATATCATTTTATTCAATATCTTTATTCTGCTTATATCATTTTATTCAATATCTTTATTCTGCTTTGATCTTCTTCCTGTGGCCATGGTTTTTCGTGTATTCACTCTGGTTTTCCGGCTGCTCATAGCGTGCGGGCGATGGCGATGAAGGAGCGGGCGATGGCGATGAAGGAGAGAGAGAGAGAGAGAGAGAGAGAGAGAGAGAGAGAGAGAGCAGGGGGGGGGGAAGGTAGGGAAAATTCAAATTGGGTGAGAGGGGGGAAAAGTAGGGTATAGGAGAGAGTCTTCTACATACATACATACTATTTTCACCATACATATCTACACATACATAAATATATATGCTTGGGGAGGAGGGCCATGCATCTTGTGCCCCATACATGCATCCTCCTCTCCATCATTTCTAGTTCAAAAATTGTGTATGCATGGATGTGGGGAGGAGGATGCATGGGTGCACCCATACACATGCGCAAAACTGTACATAAGTTTAAATATATATATATATATATATATATATATATATATATATATATACTAGTAAAATGTGCCCGCCGATGGCGGACATGTGCGCGCAAACGTGCGTGGGTGTGGGTGTGGGTGTGTGGGCGCGCGTTGTCTCTACGCCTATACGAAGGATACCCATTCACTACCGCTGTTTCATCAATGAAATTCCTTGGGTAGTTCTTCGAGCATTTTCCATCCTTCATGCACGGTGCATTCGGAAAAGATGTTCCGCATGGGCTGTGCATCATACCCTAAACCCATTCCCTTTGTTAGCCATAGGCAGTTGATCTGCCTCGCCCTAGCGTCCTATTCAATCGGAGTCAGGCAGCGGGCCAGCAGACCATCGCACCTGCCAGAGAGAGAGAGAGAGAGAGATAGAGCATGGTGGGCATCCCAGTGGAGCGAGAGGGTATGCTCGATGTGAGAGAGAGAGAGAGAGAGAGAGAGAGAGAGAAGGGGGGTGGGTAGTGGGCATCAAATAGTGATCTTAAGGTGAGGATAGCCATTTAAGAGCTTGTGTAAGGGTGGTGCTCCCCCACCCTACTCTCCCCAGGTGTGACATAGGGAGAGTAGACTGGGCTAGCAACACCCTTATATCTTTATATATATAGATAGATAGATACACACTTCTCCTTAAAAAAGGTTACTCGTCAATTGTGGCTCCTAGGGTTTGTGGATGTGTTCTATCTATTTTTTGTTTATTGAATTTTTTATTGTTGTTTTGACTTTGATCCTTTGACTTTTTGAGTTGCTCGTATATTGTTTCTAAGGTTTACCTTATGACATCACTGACTTCTCTATATAAATTTGTGAAATTGGATATATTCTAATTTTACAAATAGATATCTATCTATAAATGATGTGAGTGAGTTTGTGATTCCTGATGGATGGTGAAGATTCACGGTTGGATGATCTAGCAAACCCCTGGGCAGTTCTTGTGTGTGTGATTAAAACCAAACTTTGGTATTAGACTCCAAAGCTTGTGAACAACCAACAAGATTGCTTTCGTGAATATGCATTTTGATTCCTAGAGGCTACCTCATTTGACATAGGAGGTAGAAGTATATTGTTGTAGTGTGTGTTCTTTCAAAAATAGATTTGTATAAGAGAAGATGGAAATTGTAAAACTTGAGCACACCATGTCAGATGGTGTCCTTTTTGTCTCATTGGTTGCAATGCACAAGTGGATGTCATGAACGCCAATGCCTGTGGAAATACAGCATCTAGATGTGTAGAAGGCCATAGCCTTTTTCCATCATTGGGTTTATTGCAAACCCTCTCATTTCACAAAAGCCTTCCAATGTGATATAGTTTGGAAGTTGGCCTAAAACATGCATGGCTTAATCCTTACAAACGTTGGGCCTTTGCCATTGTACTCAATTCATACTCTATAATTATCCTATATTTTAGCTAAGATATGGCTAATCATACTAGTTGATGTTTTTCCAGCTTCATGGGGTCCATGACAGATTGGTGATTATTAAACATGAACAAGTGTGAGCAAGAGGATCTTGAAGGAATATATAATGCTTAGCTCGGAGGTCATTGATAATACGGGTATGTTGAGGTGGCTAAGAGCATTTAATAATGTCTTGGATCATCTTTGGGGTAAAAG
The DNA here is from genome assembly GCA_029204225.1 of Diphasiastrum complanatum. Classification (NCBI taxonomy): domain Eukaryota; kingdom Viridiplantae; phylum Streptophyta; class Lycopodiopsida; order Lycopodiales; family Lycopodiaceae; genus Diphasiastrum; species Diphasiastrum complanatum. The sequence continues at coordinate 21,361,819 of CM055099.1, forward strand.
AATCGAGAAAATGGGTGGTCGAGTGTTGACCATAGTCCATAGATCTATCTATGTAGTATAATGCTATAGTGCGTGTGTCTATATACGAGTATCAATCCAAGTATAGAGGTTTGTCAAATTGGGGTGTGGGGTCATTTGGAGGAAATTCATGCAAAAACTCATTTGCGATGAGCATTTAAGAAGCTCTTGAAGGGCTTGTGTTCTCATGTAGTGAAGGCTCTCTTCTTACCTCGAACTACTCTTCTATATGATTAGTGGATCTCCTTAGCTAAAAGAAAGCTTTTTCGTAAATCTTCTGTGCCCGTCTATGTAGTTGATAATGCTGACTATTGCACCAAGTATTCCTTAATATCCATAACCCAGGATTCTTTTCGTGCAGTTTTGGTAAGAAAGGGCAAAGAACTTATAAGATGTAGGCAAGAAATGAGTTCTTTGATTTGCTTCTCAAGTGGTGCATCATCTAGCAGGAATTGGCTTGTGAGTGTTTGCAGTGAGGATTGAAAAAGTGTTATCTAGGCTCAGGTTACAGCAGCGTAATTAGGTGCGGGATGACAAATTGGGTGCATCGGTGCAATAAAGGGATGCAATCGGGGAAGAACATGACAATTTTTGCTTAGAAAGTGTGGTTGGATAAACTTGGAGATTTTTTATACTAGTGGTGAAACGATATGTACTCCAAAAGAAAGCCAACTACATGATGACCCCCAATTTTGTATGTGGCATATAATTGCTCCTGATTCGTGTTACTGGTAGGCCATTACAAATGTGCCTGACTAATATGGAGTACTTGCCGAATGGTCTCATTAGTTCCAAATGAACGCTCGGAAGACTGTGAAAGTGCCAACTCCTCAATATTGATTTTGAGAGAGAGAGAGAGAGAGAGAGAGAGAGAGAGAGAGAGAGAGAGAGAGAGTACTAAGCCTACATATCAGCATGTTGTAGTTCAAGTGCTAACGGTGTTGCAATTTATACAGCTTTCAAAATTGGTGAGGCCTTTGGCGATGGCATTGATTTTAGTACTCTCATATAGTAGAACAACATCACTATTGCAAGGTTATTCTGCTCCCATGCACGTTTACCGTCAGCTTTCCTCATTGGAAAACACATCCTCCACTGGTAAGCATCATGATATATTCCATAATCTTTAGGGATAAAATTAGATCTATCCACAACAAAATTTGCTTATGGCTTTATTTTGTAGTCTTGTATCTTAAAGCTGTATAAATATGGGAATCAAGCAGAGTATAGTATGCAGAGGCATGGAGTATCTGCTTATGAGGACATGACTGTCCAACTTTGGTTTAACTCTTTGGCCCAGCATCCTGACCTGATTGCAACTTGATTTTCAAGATGTGTTCCACTTTACTTAAGCTGGTCTGAGTTCACCTCATAAAATATGATACTTTAGCTAAAGTTCCGGTGACTTGTTCTGTGACATTTTATGTGCTATATGGGAAGGCACTTCTTGCTTAAGTTTCGCATGAATTATCAAGCCTGTGAATGTTCAAAAGAGACATGAGCCTTTCAATGAAAGTGGGGTCAAGTTGATGGCTTTGTCTGTAAGCTACAACAGGCAAGGTTTTCAAAACGGTTAAAGTCTCTGACCTCCATCAAATGGTTGATAGTACAATTCTTACTTGGACACTGCTTGGAGCTTGTCCATCATTACTCTATGCCTGTCGACTACTAGGATACGCCATCTGGATCTTCGTAGATCTCTAAGAAAGTTTACAGGACTGTCTTGAATATTTTGTGTGTTATACATGCCACTCACTTCGTTGAATGGCAGCGCTTAGCTACTCATTCCTCTTGAATATGTTGCTTTTAACTCCCTTTACTCTCTTTCTTGTGAAGCCGAGTAGCTTCAGAGTCTAAAGATTTCTAGTATCCTTGACTTAGAGATAAGTAGTGTTCTCCAGACTTCAAGTGACTAAATGTAATCTCTATTTTGTGAGCTGATCTTGTACATCAATGGCCTGTGCGACTTTCCAGCTGCCAACAATCCCCAAGGCTACGCCAAGTCATCATGAAAAAGGCAATATTAGAAGTGTATTGTCTTTGGTTGTCATTGACCTATTTTGAGCTTGCTATTATTGCAATGCATTGCCCCTGGGGCACAATATAGAAAGCTTCGCGACTTTCTGATTTGTCTAATAGCAAACTTTTTCAGGTGAGATAGCACTTTGGTCCCATGCAGTTGCTGTTGACAGATAATTACGTTTCTGTCTTTGCAGGCTCTACTGTGTGCATCGGGAGCGAATGGCACAGGTTTCCATCATCATTTTTCCTACCGAGCTCTAGCTACAAAGTCAGCTGGGTCGATGATGGCTTCAGAGGTCTTCTTCCATTTCCTTTCAATTCTACTGCGGGAGGAACCAGAGTGGCGCCAGCTTATTTCAACAATCAGAACCAAGCCTCTTCAGGCCAATTTGTATGTATTTATGTTTGTTTTCCCCCTTTAACTGAAACGATATCACAAGGGAGAGTCATCACATTATGGATCTTCTCCATTGCTTTGTTAAACATGCTGGTCCTCCGTGTATTTGCTTTCCTACCCCTGCAGAAAAAAACTCTCCCACAAGTTGACATTAGAGTCGTTAATTTGTGTAGTGAATCTTTTTTATTCTAACAAATGCACATGCACACGGATAGCACTTGTAAATCTTGTATGTACAACTAATTCTCACCTGTGCTTGATTTTCATGACCGCATATTCCTGGTTGACACATTTGTCTTTGGCAGCTGACAGAAGAGGAAAACTGTAGCTTGCTGGTGGAGCTTGCGTTGAAAAGATCTGGTCAAGCTTTTCGTGGAGAAAATGCTACAACTTGGGAGGTTAAGCCCTCTCTAACTGGGTTGCTTAGCCTGTTAGTTTCAAGTTTGGCTCAGCATGTTGTGAAACTGAAAGCTTTCTTGTTGGCTGGATCAGAAGTTTTGATGTTTGTGTAACCCATTAGATAATATATTTTTCCAAGTTTACTATGGTTACATTAGTATACTGGCCATCTCAGCTACTTTCAGCAACTATTATTGATCCAAATTTGCATTTGCAGGCAGTTGCAGAACGTTCTTTTCTAGATAACCAAAAATCACCGCCTCTGTATCGTGCCTTTTTCATACCCTGGCTTTGGGAAAATAAGAACACATTTGGTGTGTATAGATTATCAAGAAAAAGATAAATGATACATAACTCTTGAATCAGGAAGTGGCATTTTTTACAGCGAGGTGAATCAAATTTTTCCATATTCATCTTTTCAAAGTTGGCGTGTTGCCCATTTGTGCCTGAAATGAGGGTCAATGTGGAACTTTTCTACCTAAACGTTAAAATTTATATCTCATATGCATCAAATGAGCCATGACATTCTTGTTTGGCAATCTTTCAAAAAGTAGGCACCTCTATATACCATCTTCGAGTTTCATTATAGTTTGTCCTTTCTAGCAATGCTATACTTGGAGGGTGACAAGGCAAATGGATTTGTAGGCGATATGTCTGTTCGTTTGCAAACAATTTTTTACTACCAAAACATTTGCATTGTCCTGTGTTTTGTATCCAAAGCTGATTGTTGGAAAGGTGCCTGTTAATGTGGACATGGTAATTTATTGAACAAAATGTGTGGAAAGTTTCTTTCAAACCTTTGTCAAACCCTTGCCAATTTTTTTAGGAAATAATGGTGGATTAATCCATAGATGATGGCATCCAAAAAGTCAACAAATATGTTTGCATTCAATTTTTTATGCAGGGTAAAAGCTCGAGTGCCAAGCACTACACTTTCTCAGGCCCTTGCTCTCGGGCATGAGCTAGAGCCTCCCCTCAGGTCTTTACCCCTCACTTACTGGAGTAGTTGTGAAATAGATCAGACAACAAAATTTTTCCAACTGCAATCGTAAATAACAATTTTAATATATGCACTTGCTTGAAATATTTATGCATTGCACCATGTAGTAAAGGAAGAGGATAGAACAATAACCAACACTTGCCATGACTTAGGGTAATGAAATAGATAAAAAAAAAATCATGAATGGCAACAACCGCTTATCCTTATACGTAAATAACGAGGATGTAAATGTGGAGACTAAGATTACAAGTCATGAAGCATTTCAAGGGCCTGTCTGGTTTAGGAAATATCATCTCTGCTAGCTTCCTTGCAAAGCTTGCAGACATAGTCTTAACCATTGTATTGCTCATCTGTAACAAGATGGTCTATAGTGCAGTAGCTCACTGTTTTAACATTGAGGCGCACCACTACTTGAGAACCCAGCTGTAAATAAACATACGTAGTTTAAGAGTTACATCAGCAAATAACCTAAATAGTTATGCATTCATTGGAGCATGATATGTGTAACTATGTTGAGAAGAGCTATTTTGAGTAAATATCCAAGAGCTAGATAATGAATTCATATTCCTTCCGTTTGTACTTCCAACAAATAGATTGTCTTGCACTTTTGTCCTTAGTTATGAACATAGATGCTTCCAAGTTCAAAGAAACACTATCTAGAAGGGTATCTTCTAGCATTTAAAAGTCACTCAATGCCCTTTCCTTTTAATTCCACAAGAAAATAACTTGTTTATTGACAACTACATAATGTAAGATTAGCTTCATATTGTGAAAATTATTGGCTGGTTCTCCTATTGAGCTAGTGGTCAGCCAAGAAGATGAGTCAAGATTTTTATATATTGAGACATACACATTATCAGCCTAATGTATTGCAAAGTTCTTGCCTAAACATTGCACTAAGTAAAAACTCCATTCATGAGCACTACATTTTCTGGTTCCATACAGGAGGGCTTAGTATATTTTTGAGGCAGAAAAAATTCTGACCAATCAAATTTAAAGGTAGATACAAAGGCGGAATATTATAATGTTTGCCAATTTCAATATTTTTTGTCTGATCCTATTAAGATTTTATTCTCTTGTATGGTATATCCTCATTTTTGTTGCTGATTGGAGAGGAAAGGAAGTCTTCAGTTCACACATTTCAAGTATATAATAGACAACCCTAACCAGCTTGTTGTTTTTCTATTACAAATGAAAAGATGCAAAGGTCTTGCAATCTAGTGAATGCACAATGGAAATGGTAAGAAGCTTTGATTTTGTGCACAATCTTGCATTTCACTAGGTCTTGCACATGCTTGAATATTTGTTGCAGTAGATGCACACGCAATGGATGATCGAAAAAATTCAGACCTTACACCACAAGGTTGAGTTAAATAACTTTCATGTGGTTTGACTTTCTACCTGAAAGATCAATGGATTGCCAATTCAACATAGGAAAAAAAACTGTGTATTGGGCTTTTGAGTTAAATTTGAGTTAAAAACAATGTATATTGGGCTTTTGAGTTGAATTTGAGCTAAAATATTTTTCATGACATAATTGGATACTTGGGCAGCCATTTTGAAATGTGTGAAACTTTTCCTGAATACTTGTTTCCAATAATTGGAGATAATAAATTCTTAATATATTTAGTGGAGGCTTGCTTGCTTGTTTTTTGTAAACTCCCTCATGTAAAGTGGCAATTTCACCGCTAGGAAATCCATACGGGTGTAATTAGGCCTCAAGAATCCTAGTGGTATATATTGAGGAACGGTCTTTTTAGTGACATTTGTGCTCTATAAAACGGTCACAAAATCATGGCGAGGTCATTAGGTTGAGCCCAAATCGAACAGGCGTTGTAGACCAAGTGTAAAGGTCACTAAAAAGACCGTTATTTTTTCTGGACTTTTTTTACAAGTCTCACTAAAATGCATCTTTATGGGGCACGATATCTCTTCTCAATTTCTTTACGACCTTTTATTATCACAATGATTGTGAAAATTTATTCTTGGACTTAGAATTCATGACATGCCAAAAAATACAGGTGAAGTTATTATCAAATTTTATGGTCACTCTCTTGAGTTCTTACTGTGATTCTCAACACTATATGGGAAACTTTGTATTCAACGGTGATTTCACAATTTCTTGATTTCTTGAGGAAAGGCAACCGGTGCAAAAATCATAATTTCTTGACTTCTTGAGAAAAGGCAATCGGTGCAAGATTTAGTTGTCTTCAAGAATATGAAAGAACACGCTAAGCGAATCTTCTAAGATCAAAAATTCATGAGGCTATTTGGCAAGATACTAAACCTTTAAAAATAACTATATCAAACTAACTTTAGACTACAAAAACTTTCATGACGGTATTTTGGCAAGAAACCTTTAAAAATAAGTAAATCAAAATAACTTATGTTGCAAGAATCGTTTTATTTTAAAGTCAATAGGGTAGAAATTTTTTGTAAAGATCTAGAATTGCTAACCAATTTATCCAAAATCGATTATGTCTTGACTAAAAGACAATAGCTTATTTTTGTATATGAAGTAACAACCACAATAATAAGAATATTTTCTTGAATAAAGTCCTCATGTATTGGCATTTGTTTTTTTTGGAATGATTAGAAGGTTTGGAGGGTGCTGGTACAGTACATAGACATCCACACGTGTGAAGGATTTTGCATTGATTTTGTAGCCATAGAGTGGAGTTCAAGCCAAGATAAGCTAGAAATCAATACATTGATTTGTGTTCTAGCTATTGGATCTTGTTTGGATCTTAATTAGGTGCTTTCTCCATTATTTCTTGGATCAATTGGACTTATTTTGCTGCAATTTAAACATGGGGCCCTCAAATGTATTGTCATAATTAATAATTGGAGGCGTAAACTCATGATGGTGGATTTTTATGAGTTTATTAGTGAGTCGTAGGGGAACTGGATGACGTGGACTAGTTAGGCTACAGAGGTGTCAGTGAGATGTCATAGTGCACTACTAGTGGTGCATGGGGTTTGGAGGGTATAAGTATACCCATTGGGCTCTCACTAGTGTATGCCTGGTTTTGGTATGGGTAACAGATGATGTTGCCAGTGTGACATTTCTCCTATTGAGCATTGATGGGTAGATCCATAGCTTGGGGCCTAGATCCATAAGATCTAGATTTGGCTTGGTTGGTTTGTCTTCCATCCGTTTCTGTTTGGTTCTATGGATTTCAACCTCCTAGTCTTTGATGCTCATAGAAGGTTTTTACAGTGGTATCAGAGCCAAAGCTAATATAATGAAAAATTTTGATTCGTAGTGTGAAGCTTATTCTTTATTTGCCAAGCCCATTATGGATTTTTCTGAAATACATCTAAATAGTTGTGAATTGTCATAAATTCTTAACCAAGTGGAATAAGATCATGGATTGAGAAGAATAAACTCATGGATTGAGAAGAATAACATCATGAATGAATTTAAGGATGTTTTTCTAATGGCTAAAAGCATGGTTTGGTGGTAGAACATGGACTTTCAAGGACACTACATTTTTTTGGGTAGAAATGCACTGTTGTATTATTATACACTATTTTCAACTAATACATTTGACTTGCAATAACTTTTTAACCGTACCTCGGAAGTAGGTCATGTTGTTAACATATCACTGGAAAGTGCTCGTTAAGCGCTTTCTAATGCACCAAACTCCGCTGAAATTGGGCTTACCATTAAAAAGTTACGTCATTTTTAATGTGGACTCAAAAAATTATGATTAATAAAATCCCCATACTTTTGACTTGCCATAACTTTTTAACCGTAGCTTGGAAGTATGTCATCTAACATATCATTGGAAAGTGCTCGTCAAGCGCTTTCTAATGCACCAAGCTTCGCTAAAATTGGACTTACCACTAAAAAGTTATGTCATTTTTAATGTGGACTCAAAACAATTATGAGTAATAAAATTCCCAAAACTACCAAAAGGTACAATGAAAAATGGGTTCTTTTTTTGTACCACCAAACCATGCTTTTAGCCCAGTTGAATTACCTCATGCTATACCACCTTCTAGGTCAGTAGACCACATAATTGAGTTAATTCCAGATAGTCACCCTATCTCTAGACAACCATACCGGTTTTAGCAAAAAAAAGAGATAGAGATTACAAATCAAATTGAAAATTATTTAAGATGGATCATATCGAGCCTAGTAAGTCCGTAGGGTGCTTTTGTTCTTCTAAAAGTGAAGAAAGATGGAGGATTTCGGATGCGGGTGGACTACTACACAAAACACAACACAAAACAAATAGTACAAAACATAAATAATGTAAAATTAGTCAATTTGGAAAACATTGATTCTTATGTTTAACTTTGATTTTTAGATAGTACGATTCTTATATGATTCTTTTGCATCTTGTTGTAGATTGTAAATGCACGTTTTTCCTTTTTTTTGCTATTACAGGTATGAAAGTCTAACTCTAATATGCATTAAAGTTTTGTAATTGATTTTCTTTTCTACTTCATTTGAATATATTTTTGGATTAGGGTTTTACATTCAAGCATTAGGGTTCATTGTAATGTATTGTATGTTGTGAAGGTATTAATCATATCAGAGTCTCACAAGTATGAAAGTTTAACTCTAACATGCATTAAAGTTTTGTAAGTAATTTTCTTTTCTACTTCACTTTAATATATTTTTGGATTAAGGTTTTACATTCAACTATCACTCTTTCTAAAGCATTATAAAGACAAGAATGATGTCTAACTGATTTATAAATCCAGAATTATCTATACTAGTAGATTATAGATCATTGTTAGTCATATGTAAGTCCATAAAGACAATGCTGGAATCGCGAGAGGTTTGATTCGCCAATTCGTTGGATTAAGAAGGAGAGAGAGATGTGCTCTATGTCTCTTCTGTAGACGTGATCAATCAGTGAACAATAGTCTTTCTGTGATCTCGCTATTTGGAATACATTGTCCTCTTCTAGATTTCTGATATGCCTAGATAGAGTCGAGCTCTTAACTATAGCTACTACTTCTAATTAAGATCTATCCTCTTCCAAGGTGTAGACAAACACTGCTGATCTATTGCTGATTTAACTCAGATGAGCCTTTATGCGGAAAAAACAAATGATAGCTGGTTTTGTAACAAACATTCTATAAGCATAACACATTCAAAGATTATACATAGTAGACAGGAGATAAGAAACATCTAAAATTATAGTGATTCCTATGAGCATTGTTTGGCATACCGCACAACGCGTTGCCGCAAGAGAAACTCCGTTTCTTAGAACCAAAGGTTAGTACCGCTTACTAGCATGCACTTCTATCTATCTCTCTATGTGTGTCCTTATTGGACTGATCAGCTCAACTCGTCAGCAAATGGTTTTTCCTCCTCACATTCATCAATCAATCACTCAACCTATCTAAACATCCTTCTCCAGTTCATCCCCTATATAGAAGCGGAGAAAGGAAGTGGTCTTTAATTTGATTAATGATTACAAGAATTGCTTGACCCACTACTAATGGCTTTCACTTTGCTGTCTCCTTCATCTGTGGAGTTTTTTCTGTCCTGCTGGTACTTCACTAATGTTGTGTTGTGAAGACGCGCCGACTTCGCAGCTGCCTTTGGAGCCGTAGACCAAGCTGTCATTGGTTGAGCTTCGGTCTTCACTTGTAGACCGCAAGTATTGACCTATGGTTCCCTTTGGTCATCTTCGTTCGTCATCCACATATTGCGGTTTGCGGTTTGTTGCGGTTTGCAGGTTGTTGCCCTTTGTTATCCTCACTGTTGGTGTGCGTTGCAATGCAATTGCGGTAGTAGTGGTTTGTGGCTTGCGGTTCATAAGCTAGCCCACTTTGTGGGTAGAGACTTCAAGTTTCTTCAGCTCCCTCTCAAGGCAACGTGCGCTCGAGAGAGATATTGGTAGTTTTGTGATTCATAAACTTGCACGCTACTTCTCAAACATTCCCTTGGCAAGAGGCTTGGTAAAAATATCAGCTACCATTTGCTTTGTTGGAACAAATTCGGTTTTGAGTTTGTCTTTCTCAACTAGATCCCTGCTCAAATGTTTTTTTGATAGCGATGTATTTCGTTTTGGAATGAAACACAGGATCCTTCGTTAGGTGTATGGCGGATGTGTTATCCATATACAAGATCAGTGGTTCGTCAGTGTTTTCTCCTAGTCCATTAAGAAACTGTCTGTGCCATGTAAGCTTGTTGGCCATTTTGGCTGCTACAACGTATTCAGCTTCACAGGACGATTGTGCGGTAATCATCTGGTTCCTACTGATCCAAATAATAGCTGCATTGGCTGCTATAGTGTAGCCCCTGAAACACTCTTTGAGTCATCCTTCATAGAGGCCCAGCTTGCATCGTTGTAGGACTTCACTTGAAATCCTGCATTTCGAGAAAAGCAAAGACCATAGTCATTCGTTTGTTTCAGGTATTGCAAGACCCTCTTAGCAATCTTCCAGTGTGTAGGTCCTGGACTAATGTTGAATTGACTCATTTTGAATATTGTGTAAGCAATGTATGGTTGTGTGTTATCTACCAAATACATTAATGAACTGATAAGCCTTCTATAAGGCCTTTGTAGCATAGCTTCCTGCTCTGCATCGTCTCTAGGACGGTCTTCATTTGTCAGCACTATGGTAGGAATCATTGGAGTGTTTACTCCTTTACAATTTGTCATGTTGAGATCATCAATGACCCTTTGAATGTAGTCTGATATCTCAAAGTGCCTTGAAACATCTGTTTTCACTTGTGCAATCAGAGTGTCACTTCTTGATAGAATCAATGTGTCGTCAATATAGACATTGATGATTATGATTTCATTATCTATGATCTTTACATAGACGTTATAATCGGCTATTAGAGGCTGGAAGCCTAAGGATCTAAGTGTGTGATCCTTCTTCTTCTACCATTGCCAGGCGGACTGTTTCAATCTGTAGATGCTCTTGCACATTCTGCATGCATAGTCAACAAATGTCTTATAGGTAAAACAAAGTGGTTGGTCCATGTAGATTTCTTCCTTCAGATCTCCATGTAGAAATATTGTCTTCTCGTCTATAATATGAATTTTTAGATTGTAGGCTACTGCATATGCGAACAATATGCGTAGTGATGTATGCTTGACCATGGGTGAAAAGGTATCAGTGTAGTCAACACCATACTTTTGTGAGAATCCCTTCGCAACTAGCCCCGCCTTGTATTTTGATACATTGTTTTCTGGTCCGTATTTGTACTTGTAAACCCAATTACATTTGACAGTCTTCATGTCTGATGGTACGGGTTCGGGATCCCATACATCATTCTGCTTCATGGAGGTCATTTCTTTTTCCATGGATTTTATCCGACTGTCCTTTTCTGGACTGTTGATGGCTTCTTCATATGTCTGCGGCTCACTGCCGAATCCGCAGAAGTCCTCTTGGGTTGAAGATGAGCTGTCTGGTATATATCTGACGGGTTGTCTTCTCTCTCTACTGGATCTCCTTGGAGGAGGTGTGGGTGCGACAACTCCTTTGCCTTTGTCTCTTTTGTTGACATCAAAGCTATCGTGCGCTCCCTCTGTCGATGTTGGTAGGCTGTAGTATTGCTTACCAAGGATTTCATAGCTAATTGGATCTTTGTTGGCCATGGTTCTTGCTTCATCAAATTTGACGTCCCTGACATTTTTAATTTGATTAGTCTCCTATAGATAGATCCTGTAGTATGATGAATGTGTATCATATCCTACAGGGTATCCATGTTCAACCTTTCCATCCAACTTCTTGCGGATCTTGTCGGGAATGTATGCATATGATACACATCCAAATATGCGGACATGGGCTAGATTTGGTTTGTTACCCCACGACAATTCGTGCGGATTGGTGTGAAGAACTCTTGATTTGCCCGTCCTGTTCTAAAGGTAGGCGGCTGTGGCTACTGCTTCAGCCCATAGTGATCTTGATGCCTTTCATGCACCTTGCTACTTCCACGAGAGTTCTGTTCTTCCTTTCTGCCACACCATTATGTTGTGGTGTGTAGGCTGCAGTCCTTCTGTGAAGGATACCACGACTGCTACAGAAATTAGCAAAGCGGTTAGAGATGTATTCTCCACCTCTATCAGTTTGAATCTGCTTGACCTTCCTTTCTGTCCACTTCTCGACCCAATTTACATACTCTATGAACTTGTCAACAGCTTCAGACTTGTTGTGGATAAAGTAGACGGCACACCTTCTCTCTATTGATTGCGGTCTAGTCTTCGAGATGACTCCTCTTAGGATGAGGCTTCTTCTTTCGTTGATCTTTACTGCTATATAGAGCTTGGTCAGATGTCATTGTAGTGCTCTCTTGCTTCTACTTCTTCCTTGACCTTGCTTATTGCTTTTTCGAGAGTCATTGCAGGATCTTTTGCCAGTAGAGTGCGCCTTGTTTGGAATGATCTTGGTAGCGCGTGCAATAGGTACGTTAGCTACTTCTTCTGTGAGACTGCGTGCTCCAGGATGACATTATGCAAAGAGAGGAATAGGTTCTTCATGTTTCTGATGAATGTTGTGAGGTCTTTGCCATTCCAACGTAGGTATGTGAGTTGATCTTCCAAATGCGTGATTTGGCTACGTGACTTGGTATCAATCTTGACTTCAATGTGTCCCATAGTTCTTGTGCATTTGATATTGATGAGAGATTGAGTGTAATACTGTCTTTGATAGAGGAGGATATGATAGCTACTGCTTTACCATTTTTCTCCTTCCATTCGCAAAACTCCTTTCCAGCATTGGCTGGCATCTCTTCGGTCCCGTTCACCCAAGGCTATAATGCTTCTCCTCTTAGGATAAGCCATGTCTTCACCTTCCAGGCCAAGTAGTTTGACCTATCTGCCTGAAGAATGGTGTATATATTTGATTGAATGCTACTTATAGATGACATTGTATTTTACAATGTTCCAGCTAGAATAAGGCTCTTTGGTCATTATCAATATGGTCTTTGAACCTTATGGGCTCTGACTTGTCAGACTACCAAGCTCTGATACCACTATTAGAATCGTGAGAGGTTTGATTCGCCAATTTGTTGGATAAAGAGAGAGAGAAAGAGCCTTGTGCTCTATGTCTCTTCTATAGATGTGATCAATCAGTGAACAATAGTCTTTCTATGATCTCGCTATGTAGAATACATTGTCCTCTTCTAGATTCTTGATATGCCTAGATAAAGTCGAGCTGTAGCTACTACTTCTAATTAAGATCTATCCTCTTCCAAGGTGTAGATAGACATTGCTGATCTACTGCTGATCTAACTAAGATGAGCCTTTATGCGAAAAAAACAAATGATAGCTGGACAAACATTCTATAAGCATAACAAATTCAAAGATTATGCATAGTAGAAAGGAGATAAGAAAACATCTGTTCGACTATAGTGATTCCTATGAGTGGTGTTTGGCATACCTCATCGTGCGTTACCGCAAGAGAAACTTTGTTTCTTAGAAACAAAGGTGAGTACCGCTTACTAGCGTGCACTTCTATCTATCTCACAAGGAAGTGGAAGTTTGTGAGGAAAGAATTTCGAGAAAATCCAGATCACTTCAAGCAACAACGAGAGGCAGCTAAGAAGTGACTGGAAATTACATGGCCTTCTCTCTTGGGTAGCAGTGGCTAGGGTTTTTTTCATGCCCATTTTGTCAGTCTCCCAACTGTAAGTTGAATTTGATTTTAACGAAATTCAAATTTTATCTTGCTAATCTTCTTACACTATCCTAAAATTATATTTGCAAATTTTTTTTATATCAATTAGAAACAAAAGATGTTGCTTACCAACTTCATAGAAAGTAGTGCAAAAGACTCCTGGAGTTGGATGGTCCAGTTTTAGGGCAGAACGGAGCCAATATACTGGTGTTCTAATTTTTTTTTTTGATTTTTGTTCCCTCAAAATAATCCTCGAGAAACTATTTGTAAGAACCTCAGAATAATCCTCAGAAAACACTCCCATCTAATCAGTGCACACCCCGAAGGAATTCCGAGGTCCATCGATATATCCCTCGAAAAACACTCTTTTTTAATCAGTCCACACCCCGAGGGATATTCCGAGGTCCCTCCTTTTATCCCTTGGAAAGCACTCTCTTTAAACGGTACAAAATTATTCCGGGGATGCCTTGGAGCCCAATGCAATTATCGAGGTTATGTTATAAAGGCATACATTGTTGGACATATCGACATATAAGGATTTTGTTTTTTTTTTTTGCTTCAGAAAAGCCTCGGTAATAGGGTTGGAAATCTTCAAAAATGTTGTAGTGCCTGACACTTATTAAATTTCATTTTTTCTCAATCAGATGAAACACGATATCTAATTTTGTTATTATGTCCTCACAATCTAAGATCCAATACCAAGTAAGTTTTTCTTTTCCACTATGATTAATTTGTAGACTTAAAATAAGTAACAAAAATCCACACAAATTTGATCAATTATAGAAATAGATATGTATGTTCTTCTAGTGTTTGCATATCCACACATGGAAGATCCACTAACTAATGCACCAACTGGTCCTCCATACATTTTGGGTGACAACCAGATTATTTTGAATTTGCATGGAAGTTTCACACAAATTAATGCACCAACTTTTCTCGATGCATCTTCGGTGATGGAAGTTGAGTTTAAAATTTTTGGTTTGCATAGAAGTTCCATGCGTCGAAGTGCCACAAAAAATAGTTTTTACTTGTCCAATGTAGTGGACGAGATTTCTTTTGCCTAAATTTTGGTTTGTGTGGAAGTTCCACACAAGTTTCATTTTCGTGAATCAATTAAGTATGATGCCACGTTGCATGGATAATCAATATTTTTTTTTGTTGTGAACCTATAAACATCACTCTATCTTGATGTGTAGCTAACACAATGTAGAACTTGGTTGGTTCCCAATATAACCTGTACATTAAACTAATAAATTCAAGATTTAAATCCTAGAGCTCAATTCACTCGAGCATGTTTATCTTCCAACTAATCAAACACTATGTTCTAGAACTTCAAAAATTTGATAGAAGCTTCTTAAAATTCATGCAGTTTATCCAGATTATCACACTTGTTTGAACTGGGTCCAATTATTGACAAAAACTCTCCATTTGCTTCTAGCCAATTTGGGCAATCTTATCATAATGCAACCAAGCTAGTGTGAATCTTGAATCCAATGATGTAACACTATCCTTGCCATATGCCAATGGAAATTAAAACTCCACCATATTCAAATAAACTTTGTCCAAGATTGGCAACTTGTTGTTAAAATTATACAGTATTCTTATCATCTCTTGTGTAAGTGCATGTGAAGATTTTTTATAAGAAATAGTAAAATTGACCATTGAGTGCTAATTAGGGTTGGGGGAGACAAATTATGCATTGTACATCTAACATCATGGACGACTTAATTTGCTAGAACTTGTTTGCCAATAAGCAAAAAATATTATTGAGCAAGAGAGAGAGAGAGAGAGAGAGTCCAAAAATGTTGTTGTTGATTATATTATCAAAACATCACAAGCAGCTTGAAATAGAATATAATTAGCTATGTAATTAGGGTTACTTATCTCACTTGAAAAGATTCTTTCCTCTACACTAAGTGATTAGTTTACAATGAATGAGGTACAAATAACGTGCACCTAGCTGCATGGGAATTATATTAGGGAATTAAGGCACTCAATGATTATTGTACTGAGACTCAGTAGCTTGAAATGTAATGCCACCCAGTATAGCTATTTACTACTCTTTCTCTCCACGGGCTTCTTGTACTTGTACCAATTTGCACATGCAAGATAGAAGAGGATGTTGATGCCGCTGAGCACTGCTAGAAGCCAGAAAAAGTAATCGATGTGTCCGCGGTTAAGGTTGTTTGGAATCCATCCAAGGCTACCACCATGGGTTGTGACATGGGCGATGATGGTTACTAGAAGGGTGCTGAGATAGTTCCCAAGCGCAACGGTGGTGAGCGAGAGTGCACTCCCCATGCTTCGCATGGCATCGGGTGACTGATCGTAAAAGAACTCAATTTGTCCTATGAAGGTAAAAATTTCAGAGGCGCCCACCAAGAAGTATTGCGGCACTTGCCAGAAGATACTCATGGGCACGGGAGTTGTGGTGTCGTCCAGTAGTCCGTGATGCTTGGCTACTTGGAGTCGCTTGATTTCCACGATGGCAGCCACCACCATAGAGAGCATGGAGATGAAAAGCCCTATTCCCATGCGTTGGAGCTGCGTGAATCCACGCTCGTTTCCAGTGAACCTACGCACGAATGGCACCAACAGTCGGTCGTAGATAGGAACCCAAACGATGACGCTGAGCGTATCGAAAATGGAGAGCGCTGCGGGTGGGATCTTGAAGTGGGGACCCATGTGAAGGTCCATGGTCGCACCTTGCTCCACGAAGAGGGTGGACATCTGGGAATACACAGTGGAGAAGACGATGCTGCTTGCCCATATGGGCAAGATGCGGATGATGATTTTCACCTCTTCCACTTGAGTGACGGTGCACAGTTTCCAAGGACTCGGAGGGCTGATGCCTCCTTTAACATCGACCACAGCAGCTTTGTCCAAAAACCTGGTATCAATGTATAAAATTATTGTTCACAAAAAATTAGATACGTACATGAGAATATTATAAGACAAGCGGAATATATAGACTTCAAAAATCATACAACATTGGAGATAGTGAGCTGCAGCTAGTTTGTTTTATGAATTCTAAGGTGTCCAATTTGAGTCTGAGAATTAGGAACTCTAAATTATCGGATGAGATGAAATTTTAGTATCTTTTATAACTGGCATCAACCAATGATCAATCGTTCATTTGTTATTTTTGTAAGAAGCTAGGATATAGTATACCTGAAACCCTGGGTGTGGTGGACCTTGCGGCTTCCCTGAATGATGGACTCCTGGTCGTTGTTCGTCTCGTACAGCAGTTTGTGGTTAGAAGGCAGCTCCACGCGCCATTTCTTAACAGCTGCAACAAACACTTGAGCGATGCGACTCAAAGGGCTGCCTCCGGGCTTCTGGTGCCTGTATCGTGGTGTGCCGATGAAAAAACTCACAATGGCTATTCCCATGGCTACCGCTGGAACTCCGAATCCCCATGCCCAGCTCACATTGTCCTGGATGTACACCAGAACGCTGCTGGACACCAGCGCCCCCACGTTGATGGAAAAGTAGAACCAATTGAAGAAGGAAGTCTTCTTTTTCCTTTCTGCGGGGTCCTCGTCGTCGAACTGATCCGCGCCAAAAGATGATACACACGGCTTTATACCTCCCGTTCCCAATGCAATCATGTACAGCGCTAGGTAGAAAACCGCCAACTGTGTTGTGGATGCATGTTTGCAAGAGGAATCATCCTGAGGACTTAGGCATGGCGGCGGCTTGAGGGAATGCACAGACGCTGATAATGTTAGCAGTACCATGCCCTGCATTCATATTGTGCCCGCATTCATTTATTGATTCAAAGCTAAATCGACCGGAACAGTTATTATTGATGAGAAATCATGACAAATTAATTAAGAATCATCAGGTGTGTCTTACAGAATCTGTAATATATACTAGTAATCCTTCAGCTAATGGCATATAAATTACTCAACTCCGATCTTTAATTACTCGTCTACATCTTATCGACATGGTGTCCAGCTTGCAGTCAATCGATTAGATGGTCAAATGAAAATATCAGCAGGAATTCACCATGAGTATCACATAACATATATGTAGAGATGGGACATCCAATTCCGAGCCAAAAGTTTTACTATACTATACTATAACATTCACAAACTAGGCTACTTTTAAATATTCATTCACCGTGACCGCGTCCAGAGGTCATCAATTCATTAAATTATTGTTACTTTGGACATGGATGAACTTACAAGGCAGTAAATCGTAGAAAAGGTTGCTATGGTCCAATAACGCCCCCAATAGGCATCGGCAAAAAATGCACCGATGAGGGGCGTAATGTAAGCTGTGCCGGACCAGTTTGTCACATTGTTTGCTGCTGCAGCATTGCCTTGATGGAGCACACTCGTCAAGTACACCACCAGATTTGTGCCAATGCCATAGTAGGCCAATCTTTCACAACATTCGTTTCCTGCATTCACAAGGAAGGAGGAATATATACATCATGATCAGATCAGAGCAATTAGCATACTCAATACGATCGCCGGTGGTTCTATCTAGCATGTAGTCTTATAACCGACGTTAGCCGTTCAATATTTTTAAGGTCTAGTTAGTGCAACCTCTATCCATCAGGCATCTTCTCGTTATGGATGAGAATTTTAACAAGATCAGTATTGCGGAGGCCCGGGTACTACGCTGCGCTCAATGTAAAAGCGCACGCATCAAGTTTGCAGACGTTCAAGAATGTAGCAAACTAACACAACAAAATCATCCTGTAAATGGAGATGCGTGTGACTACGTCTACAAGTGATGTAAGATGAACGCGTGCATACCCAGAATGAAAGGGCAAGCTCTCCATCCACCAGATTTGGATCTGATTGACGGTCGTCCCTTTAGATCCACTGCTCCGTCTTTCACGTAAATGTCCTTGTCAGAGGACTCTTCGGACCGATACTTATCTCCCTGATTCAGCATTCAGCAACAGATACTGTCAGAGTTCAGTGTATACAGTACACTAATCCGTGTGTGAAAATAGTTCAAATACGTTAAAAAGACAATAATAAGGAAGGATGATGCCATCAGTGCGTTGTGAAGGAAGTTGTACATGATGGCTAGAACGCGAAAGTTTTCATTCATTAGCTTCACATATTATATGGCATTGTACTCATCTTCCAGTTGATAATTAAAAAAAAGGTAGCTACATTTTGGGGAGCAAAATTAATGACGATAATATAGTTGAACGAATCTTCGATATCAATTAAAGCTTCCTGGACGGAACTTTAAAGAAACATTACAGATTCTGCGAATGAGAACAGATATTTCATTTTTGTGGCATCTAATTATTGACAGTGAGTACGAAAGTTTGCAATATTAATCTCGTCAGCATATTGATGAAGAATTGATGAGACTAGTGCACATATTGTAATGTAGCAGCTACAAGCTGTACAAACTTCTCATCGCAGCAGCAAATTAGTCATGTACATGACTAATTTGAGAGAAACATGTTTCTCTGATTGCAAGACTTTGCAGCACACAGGTTTGATACTTGAAAGTTTACACAAGAGCACCAAATAAAGTTTTGCTCACATCGGCTTGCTTGGCCTCGATTTTGTCCAGTTCCGTCTCCAAACGTCCGTCCCGCTGCCGCGGAAAGGAGACATCCGGATCACCAAGCTCCAGCGGCGTAGCCACCACCATTGCGCCTATAAGACGAATGCAAGAGAAGAAAGAAATCAAGGTGGATCCCGATCGAATTAATTGTTTCTCAGCCTGAAGATCAGTTTGAGAGAGAGAGACTAGTTGTGCTTCAGCCTGAAGAGGCGAGATGATATCACCAGCTTATATAGTACCACTTATTATCAGTTTAAAAGCGTGTGTGTTATAGTATCTTTTCTTTGATATCTTGCCCAGCTACTTTGTTTAGAAATAATAGTACTGCTCTATTCTAGTGCCGGTTTGCCAAGTTTATTAGAGAAAAATATTGAATCACATGTAATTAGATACCATTGGCAGGAACATCATAGGAAGACTACAAAAGATACTATCTCATTAGCATCCCGCTTCCTCCTACTCCTACTCCTCCTCCTCCTTCCCTGGGATATTGACATGGTGCCATCATTATTTAATCTTTCAGCCAGCAATCTTCTCCCAATTCTAGCTCGAAACCTTTTATATTCTAATCTTGTTTTGGTATTAATTTCTGGGATTTAATAGGTAGTCGTAAAAGGAGAGCAAGAGTGCATCAACATGAACTAGCTCTTGGGCTGATCTATTTTCTCAAGAAAGAGAATCAACATGGCCATCTCTCCCATTTGCCAATATATTTAATGCATGGATCTTATGCATTCACGACAATTTATGCTAGTTAATACACCAATGTACAAGTATGTGGTTATCGCATTTACATGCTAATAATACTCATGGTCAAATTGCACTTAAGGCCCTCTTGTTCTTGTCTTGTGAATTCATATGATGCTTCACATATTTCCCATGATATATTACTCATGATCATTATAGAAATGTTTTTAGACTGGATAGGGCGTCGTGCAACATAAAATGCAAAATGCATAGTTTGCTGATGTGGATAGATGTTGTTGTATATACCCACAATTTTCCATTGTTTTTTAAACATTGCTTTAGGGTGACTGCCATTAGCCTCTCTTATTTTTATAGCTATATATCCCTACAACATTAATCTGAATCCAAATCCCAATGAAATAAGAAATAATGGTAATTTGTGAAGCGTAAGACACCCAAGATTGAAGTGAGATATCATTTTTTTCCATCTTAAGAGGATGCATTGGAGTAGTTTAGTAGAAGAACCAGCATACCTCACACTGAAAGGCCTATAGGTTGAAAGACCTTGATTATCAAATGGCGAGATTATTAAGCAAATTCCATTCTACAAAACCTTTGATGCATTATTTTCCTTGGAAAGACATAGATCCTGCTTTGATTATTGAAGGATGGGAAAGCCAATTGGCAAAGAGTAATTAAGTTTAAAAGCTTAGGAAAGCAAAATACAGGCGTCCTAAAATTTTGGCCGTCATAGCAGACAAGCACATACAATTCAAAAATGTCATTTGGACATTCGAATTGTTTTTTTACTTGTATAGATGCACAATAAATATATTATACACATCACTTGAAACTTCAACAACAACACAAACTCTCACATTCATGATTCAACTTTTAGCTATTCCAAAAATTAGTACTCATTTCTAAACTATCAAACTTCATTTCAGATTTGAAAGTCAAATGGTTTATCAAACCGTCATTAAAAAAACGCATGACAGGCAACCTCGACCGTCAAACTTCAAGGCTAATTAGATTTGATGACCTTGTTTCGAAACTTAACATGAAATGGCTTTAATGAATCCACATGTAGACCAACCTTTAGCAATTATTTTCTCCATGCTAGCCACAACCTTTCAAGTGTTTAAGAAATGCCCACAAACTAGGCTCTAGATAAGTAGGTAGTGCATAATACGTAGGAAAGTAGCATGAAATCATTAGGTAGGTGGGTAAGCTATTGTCTATATTCTATATATTAAAGATATCAGTTGTCCCCTTCTCCACTTCCATCAGTTTCGGGTGAGCCTATGCGGTCTCACCCTAGTGTCTTTAAAGACTTAAAACCTCCTACTTATATCGGGGAAGAGAAGGATAGAAACGTAGACATTCTACAAACCTTTCTCGGCAAATGGAAGAACATTCATGCTCTTAAACAGACCCTTGAGAGGCCAGTCTTTCCCTAGGGCCCATGGCCTATAAGTGGTGGTTAAATCTCCAGGAGACTGGGCAGACTCCCCGGTCATGGAAGGCCTTTGAAGAAGCCTTCCTAAGAGAATTTCTATCTGAAAATGAACTTCATAGAGCCTGGGAAGCCTGAGAGAAAACAGTAATGGACAAGCCCCTAATTCAATATATCTCGTAGTATCGAGAAGCAATTTTAAAAATTAAAAATATGGATGACTATCAAAAAGTCAGGGGATTTGTCCGTGGTCTCATAGATGAATATAAAGTAGAGATGAATATTTGTCCATTGGCTGAGACCTTAGAATATTTTAGAGCTTCAGATCTTTCTTGGTTTGGCGAATATGCTCAGATAGCAGTTCCTATGACAAATCTTCTTACGAGGAAGGGAAAGGAGTTCATTTGGGAGTCCGCACAGCAAGAGAGCTTTGATGCTCTCAAAACAGCCTTAGCTACAACACCAGTTTTAAAAGTCGTCGACCCCAATCAGTCATTTGTGGTCGAAACAGATGCTAGCGACTTTGCAGTTGGTGCTATACTAATGCAGGGTGGACGATCAGTCGCGTTCGAGAGTTAAAAACTTGAACCAGCTCAGACTAGGTACAGTGCCTATGAAAATGAACTCTTTTCTATAGTCCATGCCCTTAAGACTTGGAGGCATTATTTGTATGGTGCCAACTTTGAGGTCCTGACAGACCATGAAAGTCTCAGATACCTTTGCAATCAACCTGAGCTTAGAGGTTAGAACGCTCATTGGGCAGAGTTGATGCAAGAGTTTGATATGTCTATCGGATATAGACGGAGGAAATTCAATACAGTAGCAAATGCCCTTAGTAGAATGCCTATGATAAACGAGCTGAGTTTTACTCAGATTCGTAATGAGTTACTCGAGTCCTTGAGAGGGAAGTGCCAACATGATGCATTCTTCTCTACTATCTGGAAATCAGTCCAGAGGAGACAGTTACAGACTCCAGAACCAGTTCCCGGGGCTGGTGCCAGTTCATCCAAGAATACAACAACTTTCGTTGAGGATGATGATGAGTCCGAGTATACGTCAGAGGACGTTGAGGATTCTAAACCTGTATTACCCAAGCAAACCCCAGTGGTTGAGGGTCAGTTGACTCAAGGATTCAAGTGAAAACAATATTCCATTCAGGATGAGTACTTGCTCTGTAGAGATAGAGTATGTGTCCCCAATTCAGAGGACTATAGGCAGCTCGATGTCCAAATTGTAAATTTTGTTTCAAAGCAAAAATGACAAGTAGATGAAAAAAAATTTACTCAAATAATGATGTGAATCTTTGGTAACTCCATCTATATTTGGCTTTAAGATTTAATAGAAGTAGAGAAGTCGCCAAACAAGATGTATTTGCTCTAGAATACAATGCGATCTTTGATTCTTCTCGCAATGAACATACCAATATATCTATTAGATAGATTTGTCTTTTCAACTTGTTAACATTCAATGAACTCAAAGAATTGCACGCTTCTACATATTTACATATTTATGAATTTCACATTCATTAGCTTTCACTTATTATCTTATGTAAACATCTAGGCAAATGATGAATAATGCTCCTTACATTTGACATATTTAATGACATTGACAAACCAAATACAATCAAGATGCATGCATTATACATCCCTACATATCAACAAAATTTAAATCTTCACATTTGACTTATTGTCTTTTGCAAACATTTGGGTAGAGGACGGTTGAAACTATACTTGATGAACAATTCCTCCCCAAACCTGATAGATCTAGTGGCACAGACCATTACATAAGTGCCCTTTACATTCCTAGTAAAATATTCTTCTTTTCCATTGGTGCGTGCTTCAAAATCACAATTCATCAATAGAGGGTGGCCAATGGAACTATTTATATATGCAGCAATGTTTGGACGTCCATCAATGTATGTATGATTTGCCCTTGAGATGTTGCCTCCTTGCATGCGTTGCTCCTCTAAAGAACAACCATTTGGATTCAAGCCATATACTTGCATCCTCCATTGGTGATGACACAAAGCATGCCAATCACCCCAATTGTATTGAGGTCCTGCATATGGCATCAATGTCACAACAGTACTTAAAGGGACCTCAATACTACTCAATGCAAAAAGGCCCAAACTTAGCCTCAGGAAAGTGTTCAATAGGCATGATCATGTACATTCGACCCCAATACGTAAATGGTGTTCCATTTAATGGTAATGTTGATTGGAGTGGTTAACACGAATATCTACTTCTAATGAAAGTTTTTACTAATGGTTGCAAGCTAGGTGAAAGAGGAAGTTCAGACAAAGAACCTAGAATGTCTTTTGACACATCAACAGTGCGTAGTAATTTGCAATTATCTTTCAACCTAGTCATAATACATCCAAGACGTGTTCTCTTTTTTAAATGGGTGGTCAAGTTTGTGGAATCCACGTGGAGGACTCATGTGCAACATCTAGGATAGGTGTGGCTGGGTGGTAAGAACGTTCTAGAGCTTTGGAGACATGGATTGAATCACAAGGCATCGATGAACTAATTATATCATGCAAGGGGTCATCATCAACAAGAGCATCATCTAGGGCCAATGATGATCCAAAATCAATATTCATGTGATTTATCCTATCAATAATATTCTCGATCTCTTTTGCAACTCTTTTTCTTGAAACCAGCTTATGGTCTTTCTTCTGCAAAAGTTGAAAATGTTAGATGTATCAGTTTCTCTCTCTCTCTCTCTCTCTCTCTCTCTCTCTCTCTCTCTCTCTCTCTCTCTCTCTCTCTCTCTCTCTCTCTCTCTCTCTCTCTCTCTCTCTCTCTCTCTCTCTCTCTCTCTCTCTCTCTCTCTCTCTCTCAAGCATGAAACATAAATTAATATATAACACAAACCGTAAACCAGTAGCATGAAACACACACACACAAACACATGTATGCACACACCCACCCACCCACACCGACCCTAAACACACATGAAGAGAAAAACAAAGAGAACATTATAGAGTGCTAATCAAAACTCCCGAACCACACAATTATATCCTACTCCAGAATGTCACCACATGCTCCCTCTCTGCGGCGTTTGGGATTTTTTGTGAAACTCATCTTCCAATAAAAACCATTTGAACCACGTCTTTAACGGAAGAAAACAAGGGCTACACACCTTCCTAGAATTGGGAGTGTTGGTTACCTTTAACTCTTTCATGATCTCTCTCTCTCTCTCTCTCTCTCTCTCTCTCTCTCTCTCTCTCTCTCTCTCTCTCTCTCTCTCTCTCTCTCTCTCTCTCTCTCTCTCTCTCTCTCTCTCTCTCTCTCGTACGTGAATGAGTCTATTATGGGTGATTGAATATGGAAATCAAGATTAACTACATCTACTCATTCTATTTGGATTTTTTCTTTTAGAGGCAAGTGAGAGATTAACTTCATCTAATCATTCTATTTGGATTTTTCCTTTTAGAAGCAAGTGAGAGATTAACTTCATCTAAATATTCTATTGGAATTTTTCCTTTTAGAAGCAAGTAAGAGATTAACTTCAAAGTATCGTGGCACTCATCCTATCGCTCAATATTTATTGGCCAAACTATACTTGAAGTGTCATAAGGGTCAAAATTAAAGCATTTCCGAAAAACACTTTAAAGAGTTTATCTCTCATACTCTTGGATTCTCTGTGTGCACTCCATTGGCCCAAATATGATTGTTGACAATCCTCCTTGTCCGAATCCTAAGGCCTTTGCATTGTGTGCATGTACATGGTATCCTCTCATCATATTCTGGTTGAAACTGGTCCAATAATCCAATTGCAAATTGCAGAAATTCTTTCAGTGTCATTCAAGTGAAAATTGACAAATTCTAACATGTGACAAAAATTGACAAAATAGTCTTTGTACATTTAGTGCATTTTCAACCTTCATTTGTGATAAAGTGGTGTCTTGCCTTTCCAAAGAGCAATATACTATATCCAAAGAGCAAATCGGAGTACATCACTATTACATAAAAAAATTATGACATAAATCGATATACATACATGTGATGGATCAATAGGCGGTCTACGTCGACTGATGGAAGAGCTTGAAGATGAACTAGTGAATAGTTGTTCATTGTACTTTAGTCTTGCTTGCTCCTTTTTTTTGTGATAGAGCTCAATAATTTTTCTTTCTCTAAATCACGTGGAGGTACGATAATCTCCCTAGAATTCATAATTCCAATCAAATGTCATGTAAGAATAAATTTGCAAGAAAAATTATACACTCATATTCAAATAACAAATAAAGTGCAATTGATGTCAATATCAATGACAATATCATGAGATGAATCGCTATCTGATGATGATGACATCGTCGATGACATATACACACTGTAGCCAACTACTCTATACCACATCATAAGTAATCATTATGAGACCGTATATATTGAACAAATATAATAAAATTTGTTAAAGACATGCCAACATCTAATCCATGTATATTCTACTTATGCTTAATGTAAATCTAATATTCTAGTAACATTGCTATCAAGAAAATTGCTTGGGTGGGGCAACACATGACGAGCAATCAAAATGAGGTTCATACTGACAAATGTTAGACATCAGTAGATAGTGCGCGCAGGCCTATCTCAACTAATTTAAAGATCTATGACATCTTTATTACAATGCTAAACGATATTTCAACTAATTACTATGATTTCATATAAGGTTATATAGGTCACACACCAACAATTATAAAGATTTATCATATAGGTCACATATCACTAAGGTCCTCAATATAACATAAATGCTTTTGATCATGAATCTAAATGACCCCATGCAACCACTTAAGAGGACACATGACAAAAACAAATTTTTTTTATTTGACCATATAATTATGTCATCAAATTATATCAAATCTATGACACCTAGATTATTAATAAACCAAATGTTTTATGACATCACCAATTTGACATCATATTATGTCATAAAATCTTAAAAAACTTGTCAAATTACTTGTTTAATAATAATATGTACTATTTCTTATCTCATGATTTTGTCTTGTATGTCAAATCTCAAGAAAAATAAAATTTATAGCAATATAAAACTAGTTTTAACAATTAAATACTACCATAATGATCTTTGAATTGATTTTTTTATATTCCATCATATTAAAAAATATATTTCATGTAAAATCCTACAATAAAATATTCTCATAAAATCTAGAAAAGATTATGAGAATATTGAATGACATTTGAAGCATGCAAGCCCATGTGGGGGACCTCTGATGTGCCAAGAGAAGAAAAAGAAAACGTGTGGAATATCCACGCGTGGATGTCGCGTGGATTATCCACGCGTGGATAACTTCTGCGTGGATTATCCACACGAAACTTAAATGCCAATAAAATAGCATTTTCGCGAGCATTTTTGCTCCTCTTCTTTTGCTTTCAAGTTTTATAGGTTTTCTAATCTAGTGTTTAGTGCTTTTGCTTGGTATTGCTCTTCTAAGCTCTATAGATTTTACTTGCTTGCTTTTGGTTGCTCTTCATTGCTAGTGATCTTACTCTTGCTATTGCTTGCTCTATTGATCTTGTTTGTTCTTGCTTACTATTAATCTATTGCTTTCTTGTCATTGCTTACTCTTCTAATCTAAAAGTCTTCAATACTCTTTCACTCCCATTCTCCACTACTTTTTAACTTTTAAAGTTTGTCTTTGATACAATGTCTTCAAGTGGTAGGTCAAGTGTAAGGTCAAGTGAGAGACCATCTAGGAGAAGCGCTCGTGAGGAGCTCGAAGAATATAATCAAGAGTGGTTTGAGAATCTATCTCCTCAACAAAGAGATAGAATCAAAAATCTCGTGTTATCTTCTTCGAGTGAATCATCCGAGAGAAGAGCTTCCGAAGATGCCCCTTTCCAAGAATCGTGTAGTGTGTAATATGATCTTAATCCACGTGGTGGAGTTATAAAAAATACGCGTGGCAATGTAGTTCATGCCCATTTGCGTGATTTAGTTGTTTTATATTTTGGTAAAGATTACGTTGGTCCTCCCAATCGCTTGAAGACAAAAATAAAATAATAGAGACTTTATATTCTGAATTCCCTCAATCCAATGCTTTTAGTAGGACTTGGGCCTCGAATACAATGTGCCTTTGGATTCGAAATAAAAGGCAATTGATGAGAAGAGCCGTGAGGAATCCAAAGAATCCCACGAAGCCTAAATGGTGCTCCAAAAGGAATTGGAAGAAGGTGAAAGGGGAATTGTTGCAAAACAATCCCCAAAAGTATGAACAACAACGTAGGGCTGCCGCCGAGAAACTCTTAAAACATGGCCAAAGTCACTTGGGATCGGGAGGAAGGGGCAATCTAGAGGCCCAATTTGTAAGTGCAATATTTTAGAGTATGATTCTATTTTTGTAGTGAGATTGTTAATGTTTTTTATTGCTAAACTATGTTTTTTTGTTGAATGTAGCTTAGTGATTTTGGAAGACACATGACCGCCGCGGAGTACAAGCAAGGTTACGATCATGGATATGCGGCCTTAAGGCTTTTATGGAATCCCATGGATTGTTTCCAATCGTAAACTCTTAACCTTTATTGTTTTGTGATTGTTTACTTTGTGGTTTACAAGTAAGTTTAAACTCAATTTAATTAAATCTTTGATTCTATTTTGTAGAGAGGCTCTACAACTTCAAGTGTTTGTGATGTGGAAAAAAATGTGGAGATTGTGGAAGAGTATGTGAATGAGAGTGAAGGGGAGTTTGAAGATGTGGACACCAACGTACACCTACAAGATGAAGGAGGCGAGGAGGGAGGAAGTGATGATGAGTAGAGGTTTTCGAATTAAATGTAAGGCCTTGTAGAAGGCAATGTAGGAAGAGATAATTCATTCTCTCATCAATGTACTTTTTTTTAAGTCAATCAATACAATGTTTTGGCATCACGTCATTCTTGCAAAAATTTTGAATGCATATACTTTTAATTCATGAATGCAAATGTATAGTTTATTGAATGCACATCTATTGAATGCGCATCTATTGATTGCAAATGTATCTATTGATGTATTCAATGCAATGTATAGTCTATTTAATGCACATCTATGCAATGCAAATGTATCCATTAATGAACTCAATGCAATGTACCTATTTTAGCACATGATTTGCATGCTAGAATGCACAATAGAAAGTAATGGAAAGCACAATGGAAAGTAATGGAAACCACAATATAATGCATCAATAGATAACACATTAAGTTATCAACTAAATATCAAATGAATCAAAATAAATGTGAATTTACCTTTACTATTGTATCTCCATTGTTTTGCAATCTTTTCTTTTCCTTTTGCATGCACTTGATCTTTGAATCCTTTGCAATGAAAGCTCATTTTTCATTTTTCATATCCAAACCTACATCACAAACAAAAAAGATCTTAAAACTTATGATCCAAAACACATACTATTAACATCCATCAATGAACTAAAAATCGTAAACACTATCAATCTTCTCACTCACATTCATCCTCATCTCATTCTCACTCCCATCTATACTCTCTTTTTCTCTCTCTCACACAACACAAAAAAGAATGCCACCTCTAGTTTAGGAGCGAACCACATTTTGGTTCGCGCCAAATGTTTTTTTTTTGGTCAAAAAATTTTGCGTGGATTATCCACGCGTGGATAATCCACGCAAAATCCAGAAACCTATCCGCGTGGATACCACGTGGATATAATTCTTTTTTTATCCCCGCGGTATCCATGGCCTCAACTCTCTAGATTTCGCGTGGATAAAGCAAATTTTGCGTGGATAATCCACGTGGTATCCACGCGAAAGCCGAGCCTTTTTTATTTAAATTTTACTATGGCGTGGATAATCCAAGCGTGGATTATCTACGCAAAATTTGAATTCCTATTTCCGGCTCTTTTTCAACTCGAATCTTGAGTTGAGTGACCTCCTAGCACTTGTGCATTCAACACAATACATCTATTTGTTAATAATGATGGAGATTTAGAATCTAGGATCAACTCAAATATGAGATCTAGGATTGTCCATAGTTAGAAATAGATCTTAACTCTACCATCTAATGTGAAATTTACCATTGATGCATGTGGTCTATTGGCTTCCATATAGAAAATCAGGAGGATTGGCATGGGCCATGTTCTTGTGGATGGAGCTTCGTCCACCATTGCTTTGACAAGTAAAGGTGAGAATGTCCTCCAAATCCAAGGTAGAACCTCCAAATGTCCTCCAAGCAACTTGCAAGCTCCAAGATGCTTTCCCAACTCCAAGCTAGGATGCCTCCACCTGCAAGTAAGGATCTGCAAGCCTCCAAGGATCTCTCCTCCACCTGTGTCTCTACTCTTTAAACACAAAAATAGATAACAAGCTGGCCTCAAGTATTCACCACCCAACCATAGCTAAATCCAAGCTCCAAGCAAGACCTATCTAGCACCCCCTTGCTAGCCATAAAAAAAAATCACAATCATTCCACAACACTCCATAGCATACTCAAGATCAAAACCCTACTTATGTCCCATACCATAAGCAAGATCCAAACCCTCAGCATACTACACACAAGAAAGTACTCTACACACTATTAGCCATACTAGAGCATAAGCAATACAAGCAAAAGAGATATCTCTCTCTCTCCTAATGGGCGCCCTACTCCCTTTATATAGATGGCAATCGGTACCCTCCAATACACTATGGAGTTCCATGCACATCCAATGAGAATGAGAGAGGCCTAGAGGAGTTCAAGAGCCTTTATAGGTTTATGGAAGGTCATCAGACATCTTCCATAACCTATTTTCTACTCATGGATTTACAAAACACATGCCATGGTTGAAGTTTATTGACAGATACTCATATGTGGTCTTACAAAACACATGCCACAGAGTTTTATTTCTTTCTTTTTTATTTTCTCTGTGTTAGCACAGTTGCTAGCATTATCCCTCTCCTTATTGGATTGGTGGTCCCACACTAATCAACGTCTTTTCATCCTGGATCTTTTGTGCTTCTTGGAGGCGAGACTGTTGCTGTCGGGAGCTGTAGATTGTCTTGCCGATGCCCTCCATCATTTGCCACCATAATTTGTTCAGGAAGGGCATGGGTTTGTAACAATGGAGCATACCCTAGAGAAAGTTATAGATTCTCCATAGCTCCACCATATCAACATGCAAGGCAGAAGTGAGTGCGACGTGATAATAGAGCCTTGCAACGTTGATATGGTCGTCTTGCATTTGCAAGGGTTTATTGATATCATGAGCGATTGGGGGTAACCCTCGATCCCAAAAACCTCTGAAATCTTCCAGAAATGCCCCCAAGCCGCAATTATCCGCAAAATATTTGACGTCGCGATTAGGATTGTCATGGTACTTCTGGTAGAATACTCGGTTGGTGACCATTTCTTCGGCTAAGTTGCCTGTATCTTGACCTAGGTGGCAAGAAACGGTTCTCTCCTCGCTACTGGATAGTAATAAGGATTTGTGCGCATGTAGGAGGGAGCTTCGATATACCGTGCCATTGAGGTCTTACTTTGCAGGAAGAGCTGATGACGCCAGAGGGGTTGTGGATCCAGGAGTGTGACTGTTTTTTTATGTGTTTTACTCTGGTCCAAATCTGGCAGTATGTAGCCACCTCGCTCTTTTGTTGTTGGATATTTCTTGGCAAACTCCTGAGAGACACGGAACTCCTTGCTCGGTTCTAGGGGCATGATTCTGTGCCGAATGGTTGGGGCTTCAGAGTCCACTATTTTCAACTGTTCCTTCATAGCGGAACATGCTGCTTGTGAATCTGCTACAGCCTCATCATTTTTGGCTTTGAGGGTATCGATGGTTCATTGCATGTTGGATACCTTCAGTTGGAGTAGGTTTTGGAGGTGGAATAGCATCTGTTGATGTTGTTGATTGTAATTCGTGAGATTCTGGATCTGCAGCTGTTGTTGTTTGTTTTCCTCCTCCAGCCTTGCTTTTTCTTTCTGAAGGTCCGCCATAGCACTATCGTCGAATTGCCGCATAGTATACCATCCCCCTAGGGTGCTGAATAGATTGTATTGGAGCTCATTCACCAACCATACCGATTTTTTGGGGTGCAAGAGGTAACTGCTCCCAAGGACCAATGTCAGGGAGGGTGCATGTGTAGTTAGGATACGGCATTGGGTTAAATGGTAGAAAATCAGGAGCAGGGCTAGACAGAGGTGTATGAAAAGCAAGTGGAGGTGATTGTGGATTGAGGGGTACAAGAGGTGGGGAGATACTATGTGGCGGAGATGTTTGGATTGGGTTAGTGGTGACAGTGGTTGATGGAAGTGCACTTAGTAATTGTAATGCAAAATCATCTACGTTGACTGTGGAGTCAAGTAGGGTGGAGATTTGTACAGGTGAGGGCTTTTGTGGAAGTGTGGAAGTGAAGCCCGTGTTGAGAGTTAGTGAGGGTGTGGAGGTGGCAGTAATAGTGGGGGTGGTGGTGGGAGTGTGAGAGCAAGTGATGGAGAGGAGATTGCCTGTGTGGACGGAATCACGCCCATAGATCAAAGCCAAAAGTGTCTGTCGTCCCCACAACTAGAAAACTCTGTGTTTATCCACGCAGAGTATCCACGCGAGACCCGACACTTAGTCGGTTTTCCGAGATTTTGTTTGCAAGAAACATCCACGCGTGGATCATCCACGCCAAATTTTTTTTGAACACGCCTCTGGCCAGTCTACTGGTGTTTTCCTGACACGACGCCGAAAAATTAATGCACATGGATAATTCACACAAAATTGAATTTTGAAAATTTCGGCAACTGTTTGGGAGGGAAGGTTAGCGGCGTCGGAAAGCAGTTTTGGCGTGGATAATCCACGCGTGGATTATCCACGCAAATTTCAGTTTGTTCACTGGACGAGACCGGAAGTTAAAGATATCCATGCGTGGATATCTTCTGCGTGGATTATCCACGCATTTTTTTTGTTTTTGTTTTTTGCATGTTGATAATGACATAAAATTAGTTGAATAAATATATTTCTAAAGTGAATTATATTATGATTAAGCTATTTTTTTTTTTTTCTAAAGTGAATTGTATTATAATGAGGTTTTTTTTTTTTTTGCATGTTCATAATGAAATGGAATTAGTTAGATAAATATTTATCTAAAGTGAATTATATCATGGTGTTTAGGGTCTACCCGAATGGCACTCTACCTTATCTCATATCCGAGATCATTTGATATGGATTGAGAGCTCATTTTGTACTTACTTCGAGAGATTATCAAGAGATGGTGATTTTGGCAAGTTTCCTCTTTAATGAGGTATTGATGAATGATGGATGTGATATTTTTTTGTGTCTAATGAATAGATCTGAATCTGAACAAAGTATTATACTTTCCACGTGTGTGACAGGATGTGAAGATCAATTATTTCTAGTTTTATTGTGGTGTTCAAAAGCCTTTACCAATTAGATGCAAAATAGGTTGAATTGTGTGCTAATTTTCTATCTATTAGATATAAGTGAAACCTTTGATGCTTTTTCAAGGTTTTAGTATTCAAATGAGGTTCATAACCTTTGATTTTAACATGGTATCAGAGCCCAAATTCAACCATCAAGGCTCAAATACAAGGAAGAGAGAAGCAATTACAAGTTGATGATTGTTTAATTTTTATTGCCCTTATTACTACCTCAAGTTTGATGATGTTCCTTCAAGTGTGAATGAAACTGTAGCAACAAAAGAGTGATTTGATGTAATGAAAAGTGAGGTGAGTACATGATGCATTGTTTGAGATACTTGTAAAATTATTGATCCTCCATCAAAGATACAAAATGTTACTATTTGCAAATGGGTCCTTAACATCAAGCTTAATCAAGATGGTAGTGTGAACAATTATAAAACAAGACTAGTTGCCAAGGGATATGCTCAATTCAAGGGGATTGACTATGATGAAACACTTGATTTTGTCATAGTTTGTGGTGGTGATTTCATTAACTCACATGCTTTTAGTGATTTACTGCCTTTGCAGCATTTGTTAAAAAATGAGAATTTTCTTGGAACATGAAGCCGTACATCTATCTTCACCAACATTATCTCCAAAAAAATGGGATTGAAGTCAAACTATGTCTATTCTTTTCACTTACTTGACCATAAATGAGACTCTATTTTGGCTAAATAACAATAATTTGAAAGCATTGCAAGAAACAATTTCATTCAGAATTGCAATAATCAATTTTTATTCAGAATTACAAGAATCAATTTCATCAGTGACAAAATCTTGCAATTCATCTCCTCTTAGATGATTTTCATCATCACTCTCACTTTCAAAAATTATTTCATCATCCCGACTATTGGAATTTCTATTCTCAACATCTATGGAAGTGGGTGCTTCAAGTATGGTTTGACGATTTATTACATCTCTAGGTAGCTCAATCTCATAGATAAAATGAAGGTTTTCCATTTCATTCTCAACATTTGCACCCTCAGATACTCGTTGTGAACGTGGTTCAACTTGAGCTACAAACCACCATATCTTGTTTAGTCGATCTGGTTGAAAAAACACCTGCAAAAATCACTATTTTAAAACATATCGAAAACTCAAATACTGAAGTCACTTGCAATAAAATGAAAAACATTATAGCATAGCATGTGCACCTACTCACAGTGACGAGGCAACACCAAAGTGTCAAAGAACTCCATGCTCAATGTTTTTGATGAATCAATCGCAAAAATCCACTTGGATCCGATTTTACAGTTGCATTTGGCCCTCTACACTTTCATGTACCTTTCCATAAAGAACATCCACCTAAAAAGTCACAAATGGTTAAAAATAAGTGTTTATTTAATGAGTTCATGTATCAATTAATTTAGTTTAAATGCACATGCAAAAGATAATTTATGCACTTATACCTAGTGTGCACTAGACCAGCAATAGAAACTTCTTCAACCAAGTGCACCAATAAATGCACTTGTGAGTCCATGATGGAAGTTGGAAAATATCTCTCAAACATGCACACAATCTCCGCCATATCCTCATGTCTCTTGCGAAGATCCAGCTCACGGATTTCTTTTGAACACATCCATCTGCAACATATTCAATCCATTTTATGTCTATTTGAATTTCCAATCAATAAATACTAAATAGAAAAATGCACCAAGTACATGTAAATACCTGACAATGATTGATAATTTGTATATGGTCTCACAAATATCTTTTGACAAGCACCCACGAATTGACAATGGATAGATGAATTGAATCATCTTTAGCCAATCATGAGATTTAAGACCTTGCAACTTTCCATCCACTGTGAATGATGACCGTAGAGAAT
This sequence comes from Diphasiastrum complanatum, assembly GCA_029204225.1. Taxonomy (NCBI): domain Eukaryota; kingdom Viridiplantae; phylum Streptophyta; class Lycopodiopsida; order Lycopodiales; family Lycopodiaceae; genus Diphasiastrum; species Diphasiastrum complanatum. The sequence goes on from CM055099.1 coordinate 21,396,170, forward strand.
GGGCAAAACCAGTTCGTGTTCTAATGTCATGAATAATGGAGCGCACATGGTTAAGCTCCTCCTTAGTGAATGTCCAAGGTACTTTTGGAGCATGATCTTCACCATCCTTTATCCAATATTCTTTTTTGGTGTTTGATTCTTTTAGATCGTGCCTTGCAGCAGTGGTATCTTTTTCACCAATCAAGTGTTTTCAAATAGATTCACCCATATTTTTAAATATGTGCATGGGATCAAGTAGGTGATTAATCAAAAGGTTATTCCAATATTCCAAACGATGAAATATAGAGTCTTTTCGTACCATCAATTGGCTTTCCTTGAGATTCCTCCCATAGTATTTGCCAATCTTTCACGGACATCCTCTTTGGAGGCATCTCTCTCTCAACTCTTCCTCCAAAACCTCTTCTACGAGTGTCTCTGAATGGATTTCCTTCATGCAAGTATTTACGATGATTTTCATAAACCACTTTTTTGAGACTAAAAGAGTATCTTCCCACAAGATTTGGCCCGCACAAAAAACAAGCATTTTTTTCAGCTGTTTGAAAGTCTGCCCAACAAATGGATACTCTCAATCACTATTAAAAAAAAGTATATGTCAAAAAACAATTATAGCCATTGTAGTATATCATGAAAAAGTCAAGAATTACTAGTTGTATGTAACTGTAAACAAACTCCTATGTACACAAGATAGACATTGTTTGAATGATTACCTGAGCATTCACCTAATCCTGGATAGTCATGCATTGTCCACATTACAATGGCATGTAGTGTAAACTCCCTCTCATGTAAGGGGCGCGAAATGTCATATGCTTTTATCCCCTTCCACAAATCTTCCAACTTGTCAATAAGCAGCTCAAAATACACATCCATGTTCTTAACCTTGCGTTGGCCAGGAATTAAAAGTGCCAACATAATGTGTCTCTTTTTTGTACTCAACCAAGGAGGAATATTATAATTTACCAAGCAAACATGCCAAATGGACCACGTAGTTGCTCGTACACCAAAGGGGTTCACACCATCTGTTGCAAGACCAAATCTCACATTTCTTGACTCATTGGCAAAGCTTGGATACTCTTTGTTGATGTGTTTCCATGCAGGTGAATTTGAAGGTACCCTCATCATCCCATCTGTAGAGGTATGGTGTGCATGCCAGTCCATAAGTTGTGCAAGAGATTTACAACGAAATAAACATTGCAATCGTGGAATTACTGGAAAATGTTGTAAAACTTTGCACTGAATGGTTGCCCCTTGCAAATCATCTCTATATCAAGGAGTATCACAAATGGGACATTTCTTGAGTGATTCGTACCTTCCTCGATATAAAATACAATCTTTTGGACATGCATGATATTGCTTGTAGTCCATTCCGATGTTAGTCAACATCTTTCGTGCCTCATCTCTTATCTCAGGCATGACATTCCCTTCTGGGAGAATTTTGTTTTTCAATAGTCTGTACATGACAAAAGAAGTCATTGTAAAAAAAATCACACTCGATGTCCAAATTGTAAATTTTGTTTCAAAGCAAAAATGACAAGTAGATGAAATTTTTCTTACTCAAATAATGATGTGAGGCTTTGGTCACTCCATCTATATTTGGCTTGAAGATTTAATAGAAGTAGAGAAGTCGCCAAACGAGATGTCTTTGCTCCAGAATACAATGCGGTCTTTGATTCTTCTCGCAATTTTGTTTTTCTTCTTTAGACAAAAGTGCCTCCTCATCTTGTTCATTGTGTCTAGCTGCAATATTGTTCTCGTACATATCATCCAACATATCTCCCATGACTTCAAATTCATCATTCATTGAAAGCTCATTTTCATCATTGAAACTTGTTTGCGAAGAAGTAGATTTAGATGAGCTAGATTCAGATGCATTAGTCTCTTGATTAATGCGCTCATCAATTTCCATCATCTCTTTTAAGCCTTGATGTAGACGACGAGGTAATTGCTTTATATGTGGACCGTTGTATTGCATTCGTCTTCTACGTCGACCATTACGAGGATTATTGTCTCCAACACTAAATGAGGATGAAGAATCCTATATATCAAAATAACAAGAAGTAGGTTGAAATAATGCTTGATAAACATTTCCTCCCAATACTTGATAGATCTAAATGTTGCATATGAATATAAATTGCCTCTTAGTTTAAAAAGTATAAACATACCAATGTATCTATTAGACAGATTTGTCTTTTCAACTTGTTAACATTCAATGAACTCAAAGACGAATAATGCTCCTAACATTTAATCTAGGCAAATGACGAATAATGCTCCTAACATTTGACATATTTAATGACACAAACCAAATACAATCAAGATGCATGGATTATACATCTCTACATATCAACAAAATTTAAATCTTCACATTTGACTTATTGTCTTTTGCAAACATTTGGGTAGAGGATGGTTGAGACTATACTTGATGAACAATTCCTCCCCAAATCTGATAGATTTAGTGGCACAGACCATTACATAAGTGCTCTTTACATTCCTAGTAAAATATTCTTCTTTTCTATTGGTGCGTTCTTCAAAATCACAATTCGTCAATAGAGGGTGGCCAATGGAACTATTTATATATGCAGCAATGTTTCCATGCACATCTGGATGTCCATCAATGTATGTACGATTTGCCCTTGAGATGTTGCCTCCTTGCATGCGTTGCTCCTCTAAAGAACAAGCATTTGAATTCAAGCCATATACTTGCATCCTCCATTGGTGACGACACAAAGCATGCCAATCACCTCAATTTATCCACGCGGTATTCACGGCCTCAACTCTCTGGATTTTGCGTGGACAAAGTGAATTTCGCGTGGATAATCCACGCGTGGATAATTATCTACACAGTATCCACGCAAAAGCCGAGCCTTTTTTATTTTACTTTTATTATGGCGTGGATTATCCACGCGTGGATTATCAAAGGAGGTCCTAGAGCAGCAGACGACCTTACTTCACCAGGCCCACCAACGCAGACAAGCAGTAGCGGCAGCAGCAGGCAGCTCCGGGCACAAGAACACATATAGCAAATATCCACGCACAATACAAAGGAGGACGTGCGGGCAAAAAAAAATTCACGTGGATATAGCCGTGGATGGGCGTGGATATACGTGTGGATACAAGCGCGTGGATTATCCACGCGTGGATGTTCCACGCAAATGTCTTTTTCGGTAGCAGATCGGCCGGATGTCGTGAAATTCAAAATGCGTAGATTATCCACGCGTGGATTATCCATGCCAAGTCCGATTACTGGCAGCCGGGCAAACCTCCGACACTCGGAGCCGAAAATAGGAATTCTAAAGTTTTAGGCTCCCTCTAGATTTAGCATATTCCACCCGATGTTGCTGGATAGAATGTCATGAGAGACATTGGCTTTTGTGCTGATTGCCTTCCCTTTCTACTTCTTAGTAGGTGGGGCTGGTGAGACCGGTTCGGCTATCGGTTGGGGGGTGGCTCGCTTTTTTGTGCTAGGATAAACAACATCTAGCTCCTTGATGGTGGCAGCCGCCTTAGACCCCAATTGTTTGGTGACCAACATGTGGAGGAGATACCCACATTTGGTAGTTGGTTTTCGGGCTTTCAGAGCTCCGCACAGCTTCTCTGCTACCTTCTCATCCCACTTATAATTTTGAGTGGGATCGTCCATGGTGAGGATCAAAGAAAAGAGGTCGCTCGAAGGTATGCAATCCATCTTGACGGTATGCACTTCGACCATGGTGATGAGAATTTTTGAGGCGGCCCATAGATGGGGATCCGTGATGAGGCGGATAGCGATCCCGTCGTTGGTTTTGCCGTCCTCTGTCAGAAACTTTGTGAAGTACTTGGCATCATAGTCGGTGCCCTTTCCATGGATTGTCTCTCCGAGATTAGAGAAGCCAATGCTTTGGAGATCCCCAGGAGAGACGTTGATAATGGTATAGCTGCCACTCTTGGATGTAATCCGAAAAGTTTGGAATTCATCCGAATAGGTGGAGTAGGCTGCTCGGATGAGGCTCTCGCTCTACTGGTCTCGGAAAAGTGTGAAATCAAAGCCAAGGTTTGTGAGGATATCCTTGGCCAGGGTGAGCTGCTCGGCGTAATTCTTGATACAGATCATAAATATATCCCCTGAATAAGGACGAGGGGGTTTGCGGCGATGCAAGCTGAGCGAGGAATCACGGGAAGCCATGATAGCAGTGATTTTAGATTGCTCTGTGAATTTTAAAAATTTTGAAAATTTTTGGCATGAACTCGAGAGCAGCAATCTAAAATAAACTCGTGGAGAGAAGGGTGGAGGACTATATATAGACTTTTTTTTTGGCAGAAATTTGCAACTTCACTCAGAAAGCATCCTCAGTGTCCACGATTTGGTAATGATGGTCGCGAATTTCGAGGCAACGTTCTGAGGGCTCGCAAATTCTTGTAAGTGATGTTTTTATGCCAAAAGAGAAAAAAAATGTCTGATAGTGCAAAAATGTGTCTGATAAGAATTCGCAGAGATAGTAGAGAAATTGTGAGGATCATTTTGAGCTCCAGTAAATTGTCTGTGAATTCTAATAGTGGATATCTGATGAAAAAATCTATTTTTTCTATTTTTAGAAATTATTGTCTCTGAGATAGAATTTGCGGAGGCCAAAAATGAATCGTGCACTATAAAAAACAGGTCAGAAAAATTCTATCTCAGATGTTGTGAAAAATTTTCTTTTGAAACTAATGACTTTTGTGGTTTTCTCAAATAAGACTGTTGGTATACCAGATCTGATAGTATCTTGATGGTTTGAACAAGAAAGCACAACAAAAATATTGTCGAAATGGCATGCAGGCAATAAAAAAGGAAGAAAAACAATAGGAAAAAAAACAACTAATACATATCAAGATAAAAACAGGGTTCATTGTACTTTCTCAGTCGGCTCTCATTGACCACAGTGTCGAGGATATCGCCTTGGAGGGTATGGAGTTGTACATATCCAGAGGCAAAGATTTTTTTAATGACGTAAGGTCCTTAGCCAGAAAATTTCAGTTTGCATTAGAGGAGTTCTAAATCCAAAAAAGACCTTTTGTAAAGATTCTTTTTATATTTTTTCTCAAATTTTTCTTACACATGGACCAATCAAAACACTCAAATTTGAAATCTACATAACGTAACTTTTTTAGTCCACATTTTGATTCCATACTAAAAATGGCATAACTTTTTAGTGGTAAGTCCGAATTTAGTGGAGTTTGGTGCATTGAAAAGCACTTGACAAGGGCTTTCCAATGATATGTCAGATGACATACTTTGAGCTACAATTAAAAAGTTATGGGAAGTCAAATGTATGAGGCATCTTGCACAAATTCTTAAAGGGTCTTTTTGGAAATCAAAACTCCTCTAATGTCTTTGAAGGCTTTGGCCTGGTAGCAGGACCTTATCTCCAACCTGGAAGTCACTCAGTTTCAATGATCGATCAGGCCATGCTTTTTGTCGTCGTTTGTGGACTTGTTGAGCATGGATGCTGATCCGTCGTGTTTCACAGAGTTGCTCCAGATGGAATAACCTGTTTGCTAGATTCTGATGAGTATCAAGCTCAAGGTTATAGGCTACTCGAAGGGAGGGGATATGGAATTCCACAAGCATAACGGCTTCTTGGCCATATGTGAGCTGGAAAGGAGTTAAGCTTGTAGCTCGCTTCGGGGTAGTGCGATAAGCCTAGAGAGCAGCATGGAGTTTGAGTTCCCAATCAGATCGGCTAGATTCGACGGTTTTGGTGAGAATTTCACATAGGATTTTATTGGTGGATTCTGCCTGGCCATTGCAGCGTGGATAGTATGGGGAACTTTTGTGATGTACCACAAAAAATTTGGAAAGAAGATCTGCTATGACAGAGTTAAGGAAATGTGTACCCCTATCACTGATAAGCTCTAGAGGACATCCGAAACGAACTATAACCTGTTCATAGAGAAATTTGGCGGTAGAACAAGCGTCAGCATTGCAAACAGCTCTTGCTTCAGCCCATTTGGTGCAATAGTCTGTAGCTACTATGATGTAACGAGATTGTGTGTGTCGAGCAGTAGGACTAATAGGTCTGACATAATCAATTCCCCATTTTTGGAAAGCTTGATCAGTGGTTACGGGGTGTAAAGGCATGCAGTCTGTTTTTTGAAAGCCTTTTGTGCATTGGCAGACATCACAAGCCTTAGTGTAATTGTGCGTATCCTTCAAGAGTGTTGGCCACCAAAAATCGGCCAAGAGGATTTTCTTAGCAGTTGTTTCAAAAGAGAAATGGCCTGCACCAATACCTTCATGAGTGAGGGAAATTACAGAGGGTATTTTGCCTTCAGTAAGACATCGTCGGATAATTCCATTTAACGCTTGCTTATAGAGTTGTCCTGCAATTAACGTATAAGGTTTAGTTTTGAGGACCAATGCATGTTGTTCAAGTTTAGAGAAGGAAGGATCCATCTAACCTGAAGTTAAATATTCTGTAATTTCCTTAGCCCATACAAGTGTAGAGTCAACTTGGAAAAAGATTGCATCTGATAAATCATCGTTGACGCCTTGATCAAGGGTAGGAAGGTTAGGGATTCGGGACAGGGGTCTTCTAGAAAATGCTGAACTCCCTTACAAACCACGATCCTAAACTCAAATTCTCGTAGTAATAGAATCCATCTAGTAATACGGCCTGTGGTGCAGGTCTTGTTGATGAGATACAACAGTGCTTGATGATCAGTGAAGAACGCAAAGACTTTTCCTAGAAGATAATGGCGAAACTTCTGGACCGCATATACCATTGCCAAGGCTTCACGTTCGGTAGTGGTATAATTGACTTCAGCAGGTATCAATTGTCAACTAAGAAAACGGATTGGGTCCTTTTTGAATTCTCCCAATTGGGTGAGCACTGCTCCATACTTGGATGCATCGGTATGCACATGGAACTCTTTAGAATAATCAGGAGCCCGGAGGATGGGTGCATTGGTAAGGGCTTCTCTGATTGAAAAAGAAATTCAATTAACACTTACATAGCTTGATTCAACTAGTATATATATTTATAAGTGTCGAGAGAAAAATATCTTATGCTTTAACTACCATTTACTCTAGTTTTGCATATGTACAAAGTTGGTAACCGCCCTTAGGGTATTTGTTTCTCCGGTTGTTTTAAGGTTGATGATAAGTTGGTGATGTCAGTCTACCAATGTAGCAAAAACACAAAAAACCCGAAAAACCTAAAAAAATTTGAAGGTATGCAAATCCTGAAGGTGCTTTTGCTAAGGAATACTTGGGGCATAAGATTTCAGAACGGGGAGTGGAGATCGAGGCCGATCGTATCCAAAGGGTTATTGAATGGCCTATTCTTACCACAGTTTGGGAAATCAAGTCTTTCTTGGGGTTTGTTGGATTTTTTTTGTCGACATATTCCCCGATTTGCTCGATTGTCATTTCCGCTTGCCCAAGCCTTGAAAGGCTATAAGAAGCTAAGCCGGAGGGCTAAGAGTCCACTAGTGGTATGGACGGAGGATATGAATAATTATTTTGAATTGCTTAATAAAAGTGTCACTTCGGCACCAATACTAATCATTGGCGATCTTAATAAGGCGATGCCAATTATTATGCTATTGGAGCTGTTTTGATGCAGGATGGACATCATGTGGTTTTTCCGATCTTTTTTTTGGAAAGTATTGGCAACAAGTACTTTCGGGGGTCGATTCAAGTTTGCAAGATTCCTCGAATCAGGGAAAGACTGAAACGAATTTCCTCATTCGAAACAGGATTTTGTTTCAAAAAGGAAAGGTGTGTGTACCGGAGAATGACACTATAAGGGCCCAAATCTTGCATGAGTATCATGATAGTCCATGCGCAGGACATTCGGGTATATAAAGAACACTTGACTTAGCTCAAAGGCAATTTTGGTAGCCTAAGATGAAAAGTCAGGTAGAGGCCTATGTATTTGAATGTACTAAGTGCCAGTTAAATAAAGCAGAGAGGCTAAAAGCTAGTGGCCTATTACATCCTTCAGATATTCCTACAGGAAAGTGGAAAAGTATATCTATAGATTTTGTGGTCGGGAGCAGAGAGAAGCAAAGTGTGGGTTTTGGTAGTGATGCATCTCTCATATAGACTTTTGATGAAGTACAAATTGGAAGGAAAGTAAATATTTGAATTCTAAACTTTGTCACAAAAAAAACCATATACATCATATGGTAACTAATAAATCCATTTATCATGGTTACAAATACATTGACATGGTAAAGTTGTACGACTTCGAGTATCGTGCATGTGTGTGTGTGTGTGTGTGTGTGTGTGTGTGTGTGTGTGTGTGTGTGTGTGTGTGTGTGTGAGAGAGAGAGAGAGAGAGAGAGAGAGAGAACTAATTATATGGAAAGTTAGAATGAGCAATTGCTGTTACACCAATATATCAACATGAGAAAGAAAGTCAAAAGAGACGTGTATGTGTGTAACGTAAGGGTGCGATAGTTGGAGACCCAACTTGGTCAACTTGTAATATATGTGACATATGTGTTCTTTTGAATGTACTTCTTTAATTATGCTATGATAGGAATAGAAGTAATGACTTGGCTTGAAACTAATCTTTGACTTCAGTTTCAACATGCATCCTAGGTTGTAGAAATGATCTTTTAACATCTCTAAGTTGAACTACAACAAAGTTGAAAAGGTATGCCTTTGAATAGCCTATGTTGTTGTAAAAATTGTCAATACCTATTGCATCATCAAGTGACCTTTGTCACCAAAAATGAGGCGATAACCTTGATGATAAACAAGTTAGAGCCCCTGAGTAGGCTATGTAAGTGAATCATATACCTACAAGAATTTGAATATAGTTGAAGAGCAAACGGCCCAGTCTACAATGCCTAAATAATTGCATTTGTGAATTAGGAGATCTAAAAGTAGAGACTAGTAGTTGGGAGGATGAATATTTGAAGAAAGTTTTCAAGATAAATGTGGAGCTGAATTCTCTAAGTGGTACAACGATTTAGCTAATTACCTATCTACACTAAAAATTTCCACTACCTATAACTTTCAAGAAAGATGTAATCTTAGACTTCAGGCACTAAACTTTCTTTAATAGCTAGAGTTTTATATCAAAAAGGAGTAGATGGGATCCACCATCGATGCATGACCTTAGTGAAGCCATATTCATTCAGATAGACTACCATGACTTTGCATGTGGAGGCCATTTTGTTGGCCAATGGATAGGTCAAAGTATATTAAGAGCCTAATACTGGTGGCCCACTCTGTTTAAAGGGCCATAGAAGCAATGCAATGTTATATTTTGCACAATCATTATGGATGAGAGGGTTTTGGATAATATTTCAAGTATATCCCTATAAAAAAATCCATCTATACCTATTATGAGCCAGCAAAATGGAGTGTGCCTCAAGGACTTAGACACAATATCACTACCTTTATGGGTGGTCTAGATTGGGGAATCATTGTTGTTACCTACCTGCCTCACTTGATAGACATCTACATGAGTGTAGATGCGAATGGTTTTATTGTATGTGCATAGCAGTAAAAAAAAAGAAAGAATCAAAAACTTAATTACAATAGTGCATAGTTGGAAACTTAGAATTCTAAAAAAAGTCAAATCATGAGAAGTTATGAGATGACAATTGATCATTCAAGGAAGATGACAAAAATTTGCCAAGAAACGATGACTATATGCAAAAAACTCTTCAAATATAGACAAGGAAAAGTTGTGAAAGCGTCTTTTATTATTTTCAAAAAATATTCAATAATCCTAGTTAGGAATTTCTTGAATTTGACTACTATAAGACTCAAAGCAATCCTACCCTTCCTCCACTACCTATTACTATGACTATTCTAGTTAGTGACTTACATCAAGTAGTAGGTTTTGAGTTATTATTTTAATATTTTATGTTTGACTAAGCATTTTAGCTTAATTACTCTTTGCCAATGGGCATTATCATTCTACATGCTTTCATCTACATTGATGGGCTTTCCCATCCTTCAATAATCAAAGCAGGATCTATGTCTTTCCAAAGAAAATAATGCATCAAAGGTTTTGTAGAATGGAAGTATAATCAAGGTCTTTCAACCTCATAGTCCTTTCTATGTGAGGTATGCTAGTTCTTCTACTAAACGACTCCAGACACATCCTCTCAAGATGGAAAAAAATGATATCTCACTTCAATCTTGGCTCTTCACAAATTACCATTATTCTTATTTCATTGGGATTTGGATTCAGATTAATGTTGTAGGGATATATGGCTATAGCTATACTTAAGATGGAGATCATTCTAAAGTTGGATCAAAGTTCTATGGTTAAGCTAAAACTAGTTGCAGAGGAAGTGTTAGAAATTATTAGCTAATTTGATAGTTTAGTCAAGATTGGTCATAGTTTGATGAAATGCCAAATACACATTTGAGGCCAATTTCATATTAGACTTAGAGTTTGACTTTTCAAAGTTATATTAGTCTACAAGTATTTGAATAAACACTTTTCGAAAGTGTGGGAAATGTAGAAGTCGAGTTTTAGTAGATTCAAATTTGAAAGTTGGGTACATTGAATCTAGTCCCAAAAATAGTAGGGTTTTCATTATGGAGGGAAACCAAGTGGCAATTTAGGTTTTGGACCTGCTATAAAAGGATGTAACTCATGGAAAGAGGGATCACTCTCTCTCTCTCTCTCTCTCTCTCTCTCTCTCTCTCTCTCTCTCTCTCTCTCTCTCTCTCTCTCTCTCTCTCTCTCTCTCTCTCTCTCTCTCTCTCTCTCTCTCTCTCTCTCTCTCTCTCTCTCTCTCTCTCTCTCTCTCTCTCTCTCTCTCTCTCTCTCTCACATTCATGCTTATACATGGTTCTCTTGGGTTCTACTATCCATTGGTGCACTATACTTGTGATATCTTGCAATTCTATGTGTAGAATGATCATTAATTGCTATTTTCAGATCTACACATGTGAAATATAGAAGCTTACTATAATTGTACTGTCATCAACATTATTTTTTTTTTGGTTCATGTTTGATCAGGATCTATTAGAGTCTACATCTCATTCTTAGAGTAGATGCTGATTTTTCTACATTGGCAAGATTGGTGATATGTTGTTTTTCTAATCCAAGATCATTTTATGGATTTAGATCTTTATTAATCTAAAATCTTTCACAATCATGAGAATTGCTATCTTGTACTTTTATTTTTGAATGCATATAAACATGTTGTGCTAATACATATGATATAGAGTGACCTCTGGGAGTTGTCTTAAACTCCAAAATTTTTGCTTTCCAATAAGATTTTTATGTCATCTTTGGCCTTTTCTTATGTCGAAAATTGCCCTTTGATGATGGATGCAGCAACACCCATGAATTCTTCATATATTTTGTTGGCTTCCAATTATTAGCGTCATCTTTATCATTGTAAAGAATCACAGACTCAATTGTAGATCTTGGTCTCCTTTGCCATTGCTATTTTCAAAGCTTGGTTGCCAAAAATTTCTATGATATGATACTCAATTCAATTTGGTATCACATTTAATCTCATGAGAATGCCACAGTAGTCACAGTTAATATGCATACTATATTTCTATAGCTGTAACTAGTCTAGTTAACAAATTTCATTATACTAACCAGCATAAATAAATAAATTTAACTTGAGATATTGATGTCGGGGCAAGAAGAGTGAACATCTTGTATTTGTGATTTTTGCTTGTGGAATGAATGTGTGGGGGCTAGTTTAGTGTGGAGTAGAGATTAGATTTGTTGTTTTTTCATGATTTCTTGCTTGTATGATCTATGGAGAGAGATTGAGAGGTGAGAAACATCAAATCCCAGCACCCTATCCCTTCAATAGATCCTAAAAATCAGAAAAAACCATGTAGTTTTGACAAACTGTTTAGAAAAGACCCAAAAAAACACCTATCAGACCTCATAACTTTCTGCTCTGATCAAACCAACCTTTGCCCACCCGGCAGTACGTTCTGCCACATCATCAGTACCTACAATTAGTCAGGCAAAGGTTATTTCCCAGCCAGTTTGCCAAAATTGCCAAAAAAACAGCCAGAAAAATGAAAAACCTTTGTAAAAAATGTCCAGAATCTCACAGTAGCCCAAAACACCCCAGTTAACTTTTGCTCAAGTTCATTTTCAGCATTAGAGCCATCTTAGAGGTCGGTGAAGGTTAATACTGAGTGTATGGTCTCTGGCAAAGATTCTTAGACAGCAAAAATAGGAATTTGCCATCAAAACCCTCGCCAACTTCAATATCTGCAAAAGTACTTATTGTAAACCTGCGCCAGTTTGTTAGTTTGCCAATAGCTACTTTTCCATGTCTTTTAGCTTCAATGAAGTCGGCGAAGATTAATATTGAGAAAAAGTGGTCAGGCAAATGTTCCCAGTGCTCAGAGAAAAATCTAAGTTCTTTGAACCTTCGCCAACCTCATAAACCCTCGCCAGTATATCATTAATCTTCACCGAGCTCAAAATAGTCATAAAACATTGTTCTGGAGTATTTGTGAAGTCAACGAAGATTAATATTATTTGTAACTAGTCCGACGAACGTTCTCCGCTCTCAAAAGTGCTACATTGCCTTTTGGACCTTCGTCAGACTATCTCTCGCCATGAGAACCTTCACCTACGCCGGCCCTCTGATCTCATTAATTTGTACTTCTCTGCAAGTCGGCGAAGGTTAGTCTCCATCAGTGGCGAAGGTTCCCAGTCCAAATCACACCCAAATTGCTTTCTGGACCCTCATTGAACCATCTTTCGCCAACGCCGAGCTCCCTAAAGTGGTAATACACTGTGATAAATCATATATCAATCAAACAAAAGTTCCTGTTAAAAAAATCTGAAAAAAAAATCCAAAAACTTGTTGAAATTGCTAGTGACTTGACCCGCGAAATACCCATTCGATCCTATACAAGTCATATCGTTTAGTGTTGGGGCCAGTGCAATCCCCCAAACTCCTACGTCGGGGCCTTAGCGGGGAGGCCGCAAACCATGAGAGAACTGTATTTCTCTCACGCCAATGCAATGTGTGGATCTGTCGCACAGTGCTTGAAAAATCAGAAGATCAATAGATACTATTGTAGTTGTTATGCACATATTATTGCACATATGATTGTATGAACTTGAATGAATATTTGTCTGTTACTATTCGTGTATCTGATTCACTTGTTTATTCAATTCTGCACTTTGGTTTGATTTTGTTGAATGCTATATTAATCTATTACGTAGATCAACAGTGTCTGTCTACACTCTGAAGGATTGTAGAAATTATATAGTCGGCAGTGACCAGCAATCATATCTGAATTCCTGACGAACTGATTTTGTTCGCAAATGCTTTCGCTTTGTTTTGCTTTGCGATCACTTGGCTATAAGCGTAAATCAATTTCAGAGCTCACTTAAATTTCGTTTCGTTTGTTTCCTATCGTTACAGAGCCTGATTGATCTTTTCATGAATTCTTCTCTTTCGTCTACTTTCGCTTTGTTTTGTTTCGTTTCCCGATCTCTATGCTTCCAGCATGAATCAATTTCAGAGCTCATTCAAGTTTTGCTTCGCTTCGCTTCATTTCGTTTTTGTCTAGATTTCGTCTCGTTTCGTCTTGTTGTGTTACAGAGCCTGATTGATCCAATACGAATTATTCTCGAACAAAAATAATTCAAGTTTCGCGAATCATTCGAGAATTTTATCAGTTTGTCACCAGAGTTCTAGCTGGAATTTGTATTTTTTGAGTGCACATTTTTCCATCAGCTTCACAAATGTCAGAAGCAATGCACAAACTATCACTCACGAATCGAACTAAGGTCAACCTTTTGAAGGAAGAAATGAGTAAGTCACTAGTCCATGATGTGCCAGAAAACTTCAAGAGTTATACCTTGGACGACGTGGTGATCATGATGCCAAAAGCACAAAGGGAACCTAATGTAAATCAGAAAAAAGAAGAACAAGTCTATGAGGGACCAGCTCGCACTCAATCGATGAATCTAGCAGAGCCAAACGAAGAAGACAAAATTGTTCATGTGGGACCACAACTCACACCCTCACAATTCACCAAGCTGCAGAAACTCCTGATGGAGTATAAAGATTGCTTTGCTTGGTCTTACAAAGATTTAAAAGAAATTCCATCAATCTAACACACCATACCTTTGGTCGAAGGAGCAACTCCAAGGTGAGCCGATATTACCGCTGCAGCCCGAACTACACCGAGTTGATCAAGCAAGAGTACAAAAGTTGCTCGATGTCGATTTCATCTATGAAATTGAGCACACAGAATGGGTGTCACCCATAGTCATTGTTTCCAAGAAGAATGGCAAAATGCGGATTTGTGTGACACGGAAGGACTACTTCCCGTACCATCTTGGATCGAGTAGTGGGAGCGAAAGCCTACAGTTTTTTGGATGGCTTCATTGGCTACAACCAAGTGAATTTTGCACCGGAGGATCAACACAAAACTGCATTTGCTTCTAAATCGGATACATATGCCTACAAGGTCATGCCATTCGGTCTTTGTAATGCTCCTAGCAATTATGAACACTTATCTCAACTAGAGAAAGTGCTTATACAATGCCACATATTTCAAATATCATTGAGCCCAGATAAATGCCAATTTTTGGTCACACATGGTCTTATCCTAGGCCATATTGTATCTAGACACAAGATTGCCACTGATCTTCCTAAGATACGTATCATCATGGATCTTCCACTCCCTAGAACAATTCGTGGAGTTTATGTATTTAGGGGGCATGCCAATTATTCTATTTTTTGCGGATTTGGCACGTCCTATCTACAAACTAACAATTGATCCACATTGGACGGAGGAAGCCTTGCAAGCTTTCCAAAAGTTGAAGGAAGCACTTATACCTGCACCAATCTTACAGCCTCCCAATTGGAGAATTGAGTTTCATGTGTACACCGATGCATCAAAGTATGCTATAGGAGCAGTATTGACCCAGTCAGGCAAGTATAACTATTCGCTTCACCAGTTGACAACTCTACAATGCTGAAATCAATTATTCAATGATTTAGCGAGAAGCCTTGGTAATGGTATTTGCGATCAAAAAGTTTTGCCATTATCTTATGGCAACTCATCTTTATTCTACACTGATCACATCAACTTTTGCTCTACTTAGTCAACAAAACCTGCAACATAGGGAGGATCACGAGATGGTTACTCTTGTTGCTGGAGTTCGATTTCCGGATAGTGGTACGCAAAGGCAAGCAACATTATATGGCGGATCATGTATCATGAATCAAATCGACACAGAAGGATCTCCAACCTGATGATGAGTTACCAGATGTTGCTTTATTTTACGTGGATGTTGTACCAAATTGGGTCACGGACATAGTTGAGTATTTGATGAACGACAAACCAAATTAGTCACTATCTAAGGTGCAACAACGAAAACTTGTACTTGAAGCTCATCCATATCAGCTGATTGCCAGCCAACTGTATCGGAGAGGGACGGACTTGGTTCATAGTCAGTCTTCCAAAAAGGATTTGACGTGAGCTTAAACCTGTTGATGATTATTTTCAACTGAAGCAAGCCATGTTAGATGCGATAAGGGAAGAGGACGAAGAGTCGGATGATGAGGATCATCATTTCGATAATAAGAAAATACAAAAGAACGACAAAAAGAACAACCTGTTGAGGAGATTACCGAACAATGAATATCTGACAGATCGTGCACTTTCGATATGCAGGATGAATTCGAAAGATTACAAAAATCCATATATCATTCGTCGTTGTATCTTGCCCCATGAGACAAGTCAGATCATGTCCCTCTCGCATGAAGCAATGGGAGGCAGACACTTTGCAATGGATGTAACAGTACGCAAGATCCTACAATCCGGTTGTTGGTGGCCAACAATGCACAAGGATATTGAGGCATATATCAAGCAATGTGATGTATGTCATAGGGCACGTACACCAACGAAGGCGAACTATGAGCCGTTACATCATTTATTGGCTCAAGCACCATTTGAGAAATGGGGACTTGATTACATCGGCCCTATTTGATCATGTTTGCTATATTTCCATATTTGAAAAAACTTTGTTTTAGACTTAGAGTTCGACTTTCAAAGTTCATTAGTCTAAATTTCATTTGAATAAACACTTTTTGAAAGTGTGGGAAAGTTAGAAGTCGAGTTTGAGTATATTCAAATTTGAATGTTGGGTACTTTGAATCTAGACCCAAAAATAGTAGGGTTAGTATTTTGGTGGGAAAGCCAAGTGGCCAAATAGGGTTTGGACCTACTATAAAAAGATGTAACTCATGGAGACACATATCTTCTCTCTTCTCTATCTTATTTCATGCTTATACATGGTTCTCTTGGATTCTTAGTGTACATTGGTGCACTATACTAGTGATTACATGCAATTCTATGTGTAGAATGATCTATATTTGCTATTTTTGGATCCACATGTGTGAAATACAATAGCTTGCTGGTTTTATACGGACAACAATAGTACTTTATCATTTGATTCATGTTTGATCAAGTCAAAGTTTGCATCTCATTTTGTGTGTAGATGCTGATTTTTCTACATTGATGAGATTGGTAGAGTAGCTTCTTTTGTAACTCAGGATCCTTTTTTTGGATTGGATCATCAATGACCTGAAATTCTTCACACTATTCACCCAGCCGCTCATAGTACCTAAGCCCAAAATATCATCATGGCTACAAATTATCTCACAAAGTGGGTTGAAGCCAAAGTTGTGCACGTAGCAGATGCAAGGTCCATCGCGACGTTCCTTTATGAAAATATCATTGTGCACTTTGGATGCCCATTGGAGATAGTTAGTGATCGGAGAACTCACTTTGTCAATGAGACCATCAAGGTCCTATTAGAAGAGTTCTTTGTAATCCATCGTTTCAGGACGCCTTACTATTCGCGAGGCAATGGCCAAGCTGAATCTTCTAATAAGATTATATGTGGAATTTTGACAAAGACAGTGGAAGCAAGCAGATTAGCTTGGGAGCACAAGCTACATGCTGCTGTATGGGCTTTCAGAACTGCATACAAAGGTAGCACTGAACAAACGCCATTCCAGCTGGTGTATGGCCAAGATGTAGTCATGTCGGTGGAATTTTTTGTTCCATCTCTTTGCATTGCCACAGTGCAACGATTGGATGATACAAGGTCACTCAACCTTCGCAATGAAGCGCTACACAAGCTGTGTCAAACACACTTGTTAGTGGCCCAAGCTCTTGCTATAGAGAAAGTACGCCGCAAGGCTTGTCATGATCGTCGTCTTCACAAGAAAGATCTTCAAAAAGAAGATTTGGTCCTCATGTACAAGACAAAGGTGATCAAAGGAAAGCTGAAGTTCACAAGTGAAGGCCCTTGTCGCATCACCAGCATCCTACCGCAAGGGGCTGTGACTTTAGAAACAATGGATGGGGCACCTTTCGCTATGCCCATCAATGGTAGCCAGTTACGCAAGTACTGGTCGCCACCAGCCTTCCCAAACACCTCTTGAAGAGTTCAAAATAGGCCCCTCATCATCAAATAAAGCCTCAGGTTTTACGTAAGCGATCTCTATCCACGCTTTTCCTTATGCACTCCATCATCAGCAATAAACGTGTTGACAGCCTTCTTCCACAACAAACACACGCAGGTGTTGTGGGATCGTCACATATTTGGGTGAGGGATATTGTTGGGCACTTAGTGGGTCCTGCCACTAAAGTACTACTGGCTGAGCTTACCAAGTGGTCCCCGCCACAGTACACTGTACAGGTAGAGTAATAAGTGCGAGGGCACTGGCTTCCTACGTGTATAAGCCCAACCCAATGAGCACGCAATTTGGTTTTGTAGAACTTGTAGAATTAGGAATAAGTGACTAGGGGCCTAAAACTCTAAAATGACATTAGAGGCCCTAAGTCAAGTTGTTAATAAAAAAGCTAAAAGGGCCCAAATTAGAACTCACATGAATCATGTGAGTGCCCTTGTGCTTTCCTAAAACCACTAGATTCATTTTGTGTTAATTCAGATGGCTTGGATTAGGATCCTTGCCAGTGTAATTAGCCAATAGAAGAAAGGGGCAAGGGCCTTCCCCACCCATAAAAAGGCACCCTTTGTACCATATTTTCATGTTCAATAGGAGGAGGAGATTATGCCCAAATGAGATTAAAACATCCTTGCTTCCTTCTCTCTCTCTCTCTCTCTCTCTCTCTCTCTCTCTCTCTCTCTCTCTCTCTCTCTCTCTCTCTCTCTCTCTCTCTCTCTCTCTCTCTCTCTCTCTCTCTCTCTCTCTCTCTCTCTCTCTCTCTCTCTCTCTCTCTCTCTCTCTTTGTTGTGTTTTGTATTTGCTTTCTATTTGCTTCTATTTTTCATATTGTTAATGATTTCTAAGAGAGTAGAGAGGATAGGATGTAAGTACCTCCTCATTGTAATCTATTCTTGCTTGTGGTTAGATAGGTGTGGTTAATCTAGGTGTGGTTAGAGTAGGATTTACAAGCTAACTTCGCAAGGGAAGCACTATTTCCTTGGGAACGAATCTATGTGTGACAGGCGAATCAAGGCCGCTACAAACATCAATTGGCATAATGATCCTTGGTCTCTACCTTTGTCGTTGTAGTAAGTTGACATTTTCTATCCCCTGTAAATATTCCTTGGAATCCACTTATATCAATCGAGCTATTGTGGGAAATTTTAAATGATCAATTTCATCAATTGTAGAATAAATTCCATTTGTACTAAGATAGAATAGGGCTTGAATTTTGACATGATAATGCTTTTCAAATTTTTGACTTAGCTCTATCCAATAATTCTTTTGGACATCATGTAACAATCCAGATATGGTTTCATCTACTATATTGCACTTGAGGCAAGATTTATTCCTGTTTCTTTTGGATCTAGCTCTGATTGTGACGGGGTTCATTGCACTGTCGGTTTCAACTTCTTGATCCTAGAAAAGCTTCTACTTCATGCAATTGGTTATTAAATTACCTCCATCTTGCATTTCACGACAAGAAGGTGCTCTCCTTTTCATTCATTGCTTCATGAATTTTGTTGTAAGTTATTTTGCCATCTTTGTTTGCTCATGTGAAAATACATCTATCCTTGTAAGGGAGATTGTATTTTGCCAACATTTGAGCGAATATGTGTAGAATGGGAGAGCCTAGCTTTCTTAAAGGTGATATCTCACTTACCGCTTAGTTCATCAGCTTCATCTCCCTTGACAGGGTCATGAATGTGATGCAAATTGGGGCATGCTGCTACTACAAAATCTCTTCTATATATTTTCCAAAGGAATATGATTTTGTATACTGATGTTCAAGTACGATAAAGGCTCATAGAGTTTGACCATGTTATGCCCCTCTATATACATGGAGCTTTCTCACCTGGAGGATAGAACTAACAAGGAGTTTGAAGAGAAGAGGGCCTATATTGGTGACGTCACATGAATCTTGAGGGCATCAACAATGGAATGAGAGTTGGGGGTTTGCCTATGGATGTCATTGCATCCTCACTTGATTCTATTTGGCACAAAAGCCGAGAGTTGGTTTGAGGTTTAATGAAGGCATATGAAAATAATTGCCTCACTTGATTCTATTTGGCTTATTCTCTCTTCCCATATTATTCTCTAAATTAGTCTTTAAGAGTGTTGATTAAATTTCAAAGTCTTAGTCATGGGTCAAGTTTTTGCATTTCTCGCTCCAGAACTGTGAGCTATTCATTGTGTGCTTGATCGTTTTATAGCAACAAGCTAAAGCACATCCAAAAGGGTTTCTCGTACCGGGGGGTGGGGGGTGGTTATGGCGGAATTGTGACGCTTTTGATTTGGACATATTAGGTGTTGAGACTTGTGTGTGTTGTGTTTTGGTTTTGTGAGGGAGCAGGCAGCTACAAAACCCAAATTGTGCTGATAATTTTACTTGTATGCAATGCTTCTCCGACGCTTGTTTTAACAGGAAATGTGAGCAAGAAGGTGGGTACTATAGCAATCAATAATCCTTTCATATTTGAAGTAGACAAACGCGCGAACATTGAGAACATGCTAGCGCTTGCCCGTACGAAGTTATTATCGCTTCAAACACAACACAATAGGAAGCAAACCTACAGCTGCTTATCATCGGGGACGGTTTGGCCGAGTGGTCTAAGGCGCTGGATTTAGGCTCCAGTCCGAAAGGGCGTGGGTTCAAATCCCACAGCCGTCAATTGTTTTTGTTGCCATTGGATTGTTTTGATTTTGCATTTTATGGAAAAGAAATGTACAAAAGACAACAATACAATATATCTATATCTACATATATAGTTTGAGGGAAAATATGATAGCAAAGTGTGGGAGGCCCTTTGAATTTCGGGCAAAGGATGCTCACCATGCAATTTTGAAACTCATCCTATGAGGTGTGCCTTCTGCAACCAAATATAAATTTGGAAAAGTTGTTAGTGTTGTTGCCAGGATTTCCCATGAAGAATAACTAATTACAAGTTGTAATGTATAACACTTGAGGATCTCTAAATCTAAGAAAATATGCAAAGCAAGCTTGCTAAGTTGGGACTGGCCCTCTTGTTTTTTTTCTCTTTCCTAACAAAATTATGTTGCTTAACTGTATTGGTCATTTACCTTCTTTCTATATGGGTAGGAGCTAAGAGCCAATTTAAGCTCCTTTCTCTAAGAAGGTAACATGTACATTGTGGATTGAAAAGTTTGCGCTAGTTCGTGGGTTGGGATTACATGACCCAAAAGTTTAGTCTTGTAGACTTATTAGTAAAAACTTCTTCAAAACTATTGACACTGACCAATTTTGAATGTTTGCATTAATTAGTATGATTTGCAAACTTTTAATGTTTAGCGCAAGGCAATTGGGGAAACTATCCTTTGGAACATTGAATTTCTTCGAATGTGAATGTCATGTGCCAATCATAGCATTCAGACATCTAGTCCATTCTTTAATATCAAAATAGCATGGTGATGGCAAGAAATCAAGCAACAAGATAAAATAGAGAAAGCTTCACCAAATTAGGGAAAGTAAGATAAAAATCTCCATTGTTAATGATTACCCAAAAATCAAGTCTTAAGTTAGAGCATGATCAAGCTCTCGTGTGATGGTAGGCACATGAACCAAGATCTCCAAGAAAGCATTCAAAGAGAAGTTCCAAAATACATAAAAGTTTCAAAAGTGACATATGTAGAATAGCCTCCAAATGAGCACGACGACCTACTCTATTTATAGCAGTCTTTTGTGCCTCTAGTTTGAGTTTAGGGCCTTATTTGGCTAAATTGGGCTTACAACCATTATTACAACTCTCGCTATCTACAAATATAACATGGTTGTTCAAGTCTTTTTACTAAATGTCCTACTAACTAATCTTATTCCAAATTAGTACCATAACTACTTTGGCAATACTTTTTATTGGTGCTAATAACATGCAGGACATGACACTCCACCTACTTAAGCATTTTTGTTTGCCAAATTGAAGTCCATGTGACTCTTGGTCAAGTGTCATGCTGCAAAAGTCCTTTGGCGGTTCCCAATATCTTTGGCCACTTCTAAGAATGATTTCCCATGTATTGTCTTCAAATGACAAACCCTTTCCATTTGATTTGGTATTCCATTTTCTAACTCTTTATCGCGATACCCAACAATATTCCTTCTTTATTGAAAAGTAGTAGTTCGGCCATTGTTTGAACATTCTTGTCAATATGCTTCTTCAACAAACTCACATGGAACACATTGGTCATTTTTATAATGGTCAGTTCATATGCTAGTTCTCCAATTATTCAAATCATCTAAAATGTTCCATAAAATCAAGGAGATAGCTTCTCACTTCGAGTCTTCTTCAATACTAGTTGACGGAAAGGTTGTAACCATAGATAAACATATTCCCTTTTGTGAAATTCTCAAAATGACCATAGCTTGGTGGCATAATACTTTTTCTGTTGAGCCTCTCGCATATTATCATGATTTCTCGTTAGATTGTTCTGCATATATTGCAACTCATCAGTTATTGCTTCTACCATTACATCTGTCAACTCCATGTCAATTGGTTGTAATGGTTCATATCCATACAATGCATAGGAAAGGATCATTTTTGTAGACATGTGAGTAATTGAATTGTAACTTAATGTGGTAAAATGCAAGAAGTCAATCCATTTTGTTTGCTTGTCTGCTATAAAATGCCACAAGCAGCATTCCAACCATTGATTAGCTTTATAAACATCTTAACCTATTATGGTTTAATCATCAAGCTTAGATTACAAGTGTACAATGATAGCTTAGAAGAATAATTAAAAGAGACAAATGTGTTCTGTAATAGTTTTCATGCTCTTTTGTCTGCAGTGTGGAAGCAACTCACAACATTGTACTTGTAAAAAATATTATGAATGTATCTTTGACTAATAAAAATTAATATCTTTGCCCTATCTCTATGGATTTGAGTTTCTAGGTTGCCCCTCCAAAATCAATCATCTGAAACTTATTTGACAACGAGTCTCTTGGCATCTTTAATTAGCTTGATGTTGTTACTGAAGAGTAGATTATGATCATCATATTATGTACTTATGATAAATGAGGTGGCAACTGCCTTGTTGTAGACATTGGCAACAAGGCTAGGGGTAAAATAATGTTGAATAACAATGTGTTAATCATATTAAAACCAAGCTCTTCATGATAACTTGAGTCCATATAATTCTATATGGAGCTTGCATATCATGTGCCTTACCCTTGAGCTCATAGCCTAAAGGTTGGTAGTTTGTTATGCCTTCATTAATCACTCCATTCAAACATATTGTTTGCACATCGATTTGATGGGTTTCCTCTAGAATCCTTGTTTATGACAGTCTAATAGAAGTACGCTTAATGATAGGGCTAAAAGTTGTAGAATAAAGAACTCTTGATATTGTAAAAACCTTTTTCCCACAAGTCCAGCTTTCTCTCTGTCTAAAATACCATTTGTCTTATACTTGATCCTAAAAATTCACTTATAATAGATGGTGCTCTTTGTAGCATGTAGTTCCATGACTGTCTGCATGCAATTCCCATTCGAGTTTCGCTTCTCGTTCGTGTTCATTCTCTTTTTGAGCTATTTTCATTTCACACACATGACACACCCTCTTTCTCTCTCCTTTCCCAACACTTGCACTCAAGCTTCGAGCTTATCAGTGAGTTTGTGTTGTTTTAGGTTTTGATTATTTGAATACGTTACCCAACATAGTAAGAAAGTCAAATGAAATTCATCACTTTCATTTTTAAAAGCAATGTCGTATTCTATCATGCACTAGGAATTAGTTAATATGAAAGAGTGAAATGTAGGTAATCAAAATTCCCATTCCTAGGAAGGTGTGTAGCCCTTACTTTTCTCCCGTTAAAGGCAAGGTTCTAGTCTTTCCTTGAATGAAAAAACCTATATGTCGTAGGGAGGGAATATGATGTGACATTCTGAAATAGGACATAATCGCAAGGTTTGGGCATTGTAATTGTCACATTCAACTCCAACTATATTAAAAGTATACATAAAAGTATTGCAATGAATATAGAAAAAAAATGAATGCAAGTGAATTTAAGTATTAATAATCATAAATCATTCTCGTCATCACACAAGTCTTGACACTCATCTAAATCTAGGTCTAAGTATAATCATAGATTTCTGTTCGTGTCTCTCTGATAATGTGACCTACCCTCATATTCAACCTCCTCTTTTTCTAGTTCTATCTCATCCAAACGTGGGGGCCTCAAATTACCCTCAATTTGGCCTTGTACAATCATAGGAATCTCACCATTTGCAATTGTATCTTCTTCTCCTATCATTTCCATATCATTTGGAGCTTGGATGAGTGGGTCAGGTTCTTCCAAAATCCGATCAAAATTGGGTGGTGATTCATCGTGTGTATCCAATGTTACAAAATATTTTCTTTCAGACACACATCGTTTTCTTGCATTAAGTTGGATCACATACCACCATCTTGGGTCTATTTGATCTGGATGAAATATAATCTGCCAAAGAAAAAAAAAATTAAGTTAGTTTTATAAGATCGATACATAAATAAGACATTGAGAATATTAATGACATTGGATTGTAGAGAATATTAATCACATGTTCGCAATGTCGTGGCAATACTAAAGTGTCATGAGAGTCCATCATATACATTTTGTTGAGTTGTTTTGACAAAACTTTGAGTTATCATTTCTAATTGTGGCATTGCTTCCACGATAGATGACCTTAAACCATTTTACGTCAAAAATAAAGTCTTTGTCGTTAGTCTCGTAATTGACTTCATAAACATGTTGCAATGTGCCGACATAGTCTAGGTCATCCGAAATGACATTTATGTCCCTCGCAGTAGAACAACTCTCTTGTTGAAAGTTGGCCATTATACCACAATCGTATGTATGTCGCTTGTTGTCAACTCTCTAAACACGATAATGATGTCCATATGCACACATGGCAGTGTATGATTTATACTAAAACACACCAAAAAAAAAACAGGTTTGTGTAAATTAAAATACTATTTCTATATTGAGTAGTACAAAAAACAAAACTTCAGAAAGACAATAAATACTACACTAACCTTCCATCCACATCCACGAACAAATTCTCATTCTAATTCGATCACTTGTTCTCCGTTTTTGGATGCTTTTACCATCATATCAAAAATCCACTCACGAGTGCATTTTGAAGGTAAAGGCTCCAAAGGTTCGTCATTCTCCAACGCTCTCCTTCTTCGATTGATATTTCTTTTTCGTTTCAATGTTATGATTCTTCCTTTTTGGCTTCTTCATACCTTAAAATCCACTTTTCCAATAGTCCATAGTTATATATTATGAACGTGTCAATTTTATCTTTTAATTAAGATGAAAGTCTCTTTTGCACACCATTTTCTTGTGGTACTTCACCCTTAACACATTCATCTTCTTCTTCACACCACATTTTTTGGACTTTGTAGGATGCAATTGTGAGATTATTTTGGTGATATAAAACAAAGATTACTGTACAAGCCAATTTTCTGCAATGCTACCTTCTGGCCTTGTCTTTTGTCTCACAAAGCCCTTCAAAACTTTCATAAAATGCTCAAGGTAGAACATCGACCGCGTGTGCACAGAACCTGCAATTGATACTTCTTCGACCAAATGCACTACAAGATGAAGTTGTATATCCAAAAAGGAAGTTGGAAAATCTCTTTCCAACAAACATACCATTTTGATCATTTGGATTTTCATGGAATCCAATTCGTTATTTTTTATTTCTTTTGAGGAAATCCACCTGCAAAAATATTGATATAACATTAGATTGTTTAGCACATAAAAATATTGAAATAGCACATATTTGAATAGCACATATCTATACAAGTGTTTAAAAAGTTGTAAAGCTTATTTCGGGGGCATAGAGCATGTCAACATTTTGTCAGATATATCAAGCACAAATAGCTGATGGGAT
Source organism: Diphasiastrum complanatum (assembly GCA_029204225.1). Classification (NCBI taxonomy): domain Eukaryota; kingdom Viridiplantae; phylum Streptophyta; class Lycopodiopsida; order Lycopodiales; family Lycopodiaceae; genus Diphasiastrum; species Diphasiastrum complanatum. The sequence goes on from CM055099.1 coordinate 21,421,465, forward strand.
AGTTGCTCAGAAGAAATGTTTGTTAGATTTCTTATGCTCAGGCTTAAACAAATCCTTCAAGTAATGAGCATCCTGGAAACCGAAGGTCGACTACATATTTTCGGACCTTCACATTTTTTTCATTTAAGATTTTTTTTTTGCCTTAACCATTTTTAGCACCTTAGCATTTTTCACAACTTAGCAAAAAAAGTGACACAATGGCCAAGTGGCCAGAATGCCTTAGAAACCATTCTTAAGGCAGCATTGCCTTTTTTGTCTTTTTTTGCCCCTTCGCAAAAAATACGACAAAGTGGCCAAAATATCTTAGAAATCGTTTTAAAGACACTTTGGTTTTTTCGGTTTTTCCACTGTCTTTAGTCTAAGGCACCTTTGGCATTTTTTGATGTCTTTAGTCTAAGGCACCTTCGCCTTCTTTGCTGACTTTGGTTTAAGGCACTTTTTGGCTTTTTTGTCTTTTTCATCTTCTTCGTTGCCTTAAATCTAAGGATGTCTTTAGGATTTACATACCTTAAGTCTAAGGGCACATTCAGGATTTGCATACCTTCTAAATAAGCGTACCTTCAGGTTTTTCGCGTGTTTGTTACATTGGTAGACTAACGTCGCCAACTTATCATCAACCCTAAAAATAGTTGGAGAAACAAATATCCTAAGGGCGGTTACCAACTTTGTACAGATGCAAAACTGGAGTAAATGGCAGTTAAGACATAAGATATTTCTCTCTCGACACTTGTAAATATATATACTAGCTGAATCAAGCTATGTAAGTGTTAATTGAATTTTTTATTTTGATCAGAGTTTTTTCTATAGCCAGCATTATCACGCTCAGCAAGCTGAAGTTATTACTTCAAGCCATTGTACTCACTGTTGATATTAATCAGAGTGCAATTTTTTTCTCACTACTGCGTCGTTCATTTGCGCATTCTGTATGAATTCTTCTACTTGAATATTTATGTTGCTAACTGTTGCATTTTCATTCCTACACACCGCGCTCAAATCCTCGAGCTTCCAATTTCGCTCATGCCCCACGATTTTACAACATGGTATCAGAGCGGGCATTTCAGTAATCTGCATTTCTACTGCGGATTATCAGTCTTGTTTCTGTCAAGACGTCTTCTAGCAAACGCGTAGCCAACAATATTCCGACAGTCGTTGTTTTTACCAACGATCTCGTTCAACCATAATGGATCCATCATCTAGTTCATCTCTCATTGACAAACTCGATGGAGATAACTACCATCTCTGAAAATTTAAGATGAAGGTTATACTTCTAGCCAAAGAACTGTGGGACATAGTTGATGGCACAGAGCTCAAACTAGAAGGTGATGCAGCCGTCATCACTAAGTGGAGAATTTTCACAAGCGATTCACTGACCATTTCAAATTCTTTTGTCGCTTCCATTGAGCCTGCCCCATGCAAGAACATGGCAAAGCATTTGCCATGATCACTCTCAACATGAAGGATACTCAGATCAACCACATGCGTGCTGTTCAGACTGCTAAGGATGCATGGGACATCCTAGCAACTCTCTACGACATCAGAGACGTTACGTCCAAGCTTCATCTGAGGAAGAAATTCTTCACCCTCAAAATGTCTGACGCAGATAGTGTTTCAAGCCACCTCATCGTCTTCAAATGTCTTATGGAACAGATGACTGTATTAGGCTCAGTCATAGAAGATTTCGATGCACTCATGACTCTATTATCGAGTCTACCTAAAGCCTACAAAAATTGGGTAATAGCAATTTCTACCTAGGAGCACCTCACTCTATTAAGAGTAATTTTGTTGCTCCTACAAGAGGAGATCAGAAGATCAGCATCCTCCTCAGGCTCAGGATCGGATCCTCAAGCTCTGTACTCAAAAAATTAGAAGTTTAGATCCAAGAGATCTACAAAGTCAGGCTCTACTGACAAGAAGAGCAATATGCAATTTGGACCAAATTCTGGTTCAGGATCGAATTCAAACTCTTCATCATTCCAACCAGTGCAGAAACTTTTCTATAGATACTGTAAGAGGATTGGCCACAAAATCAAGGACTGCCGAACTTTGAAGTACAACAACGAAAAGAAGAAGCAGTTCCAACAACAAGCACATAGTGCTTCAGCCAGTCAGAAGAAGAAGATGAAGAAGCATTCATGACCAAAGTCAGAGAACAACATGATATTGATTCCTAGTATCTAGATTCCGGAGCAACTCAACACATGACTCACCATCGTGACTGGTTCAAAGACTATAAGGCATTCACCAACTCTTGAGTTGTGCAACTTGGAGACAACTCATTACATTCAATCGAAGGTGAAGCAACAGTCAGAGTTGAATTCAAAAGAGGTGAAGCCAAGTTGTTGTCCAACGTTTTCCATGTTCCAAATCTGACCAAGAATCTGCTCTTAGTTAGCAGAATCACCGATCTTGACTAACTGTAGGTACTGATGATGTGGTAGAACGTACTGCCGAGTGGGCGAAGGTTGGTTTGATCAGAGCAGAAAGTTATGAGGTCTGATAGGTGTTTTTTTGGCTCTTTTCTAGACAGTTTGTCAAAACTACATGGTTTTTTCTGAGTTTTAGGATCTATGGAAGGGATAGGGTGCTGGGATTTGATGTTTCTCACCTCTCAATCTCTCTCCAGAACATCTTTTTCTTTGTCTGCAGATTCGACTGTTCCTTGTGCTGAGCTGGTTTCTGGTCTGGCTTTGATAGCTTCGGGCCTTTCTTCTTCTTCTGCTTTGTCGTGCCCTTGTTGGTGTACAAGGCATGAGAATCAGCTGAGGAACTTGAGGCTTTGTTCCTTCGTGTGTCTTCCTGCAACAACATAGCGATGACTCTCGAAAGAGTCAACTCTGGATGAGTCGTGATGATCATCACCCAGCTGTCGTAAACTTGGCAAGCTTGTAAGCAGTTGCATCACTACGTCTTGATCATCTATGCCAGATCCGACAGCGGCCATTTGCCTTAGCAGGTTCTTGAATTGATTAATGTGATTCTACAGAGAATCAGCATTCGTCATCTTGAGGGAGTAGAATTTCTTCTTGAGATGTAGCTTGGAAGCTATATCTCGCACTTCTTATAGTGTGCTCAAGATGTCTCAGACTTCTTTCGATGTCTGAGCCTCGTATACATGGTCGATCTGGGTATCCATGATGTTGAGGATGATCAGCACGAAAGCTTTTCCATCCTTTAGCTTCCATCTGGCGATTTTCGCGTCGTCCACTTCGGGTTTCCCTTCTGCACCTGTAACAACGTCGTACAATTCTTTTGCCATTAGTACAGTTTTCATCTTAAATTTCCACAGATGGTAATTGGCTCCATCAAGCTTGTCCATGATAGGACTGGCTTTCCCTTGGAAATCCATGTGGAAGAATTAGTCTAAGTGATAGGAAAAACTATTAGTGACTTAAGTATGAAAATCTGATATTTATAGATCAAGAAAACAATACTCTATCAGCTAGTAGAGTCTTGTATTGTGGAAGCTTATCAAGCTATGAAAATAGCTCTGATACCATGTTGGGGGAGAGAGAGGGAGAATAAATGACGAACACGAACGATAAACAAACTTGAACAAGAAACGAACGAGAAATGAACTCGAACAGAAAATGTTCGTGCGTAGCGGAGTGAACTATATAGCTCTCTCCGTAATCATGACTACGCTTATCAGAATGACTAAACTTTAGTAATAGAAATCACGGTCATTCTAGATTACATAGCCATAATAGATGAAGCGCTAGAAGAATAATTTGTCACGAATAGCAAGACAAATTATATGTCGCGAATGATTCACAGAGAGCTAGACTGTGCTCGACCGATAATTAGTCGCGAATGATTTGCGAAAGACAAGACTAAATGTTAATCGTCTATTACCAGTAAGAACAACTAGAAAGATCAGATAGAATGAAAGATAAGCATAGCAATATTAACATAGATCTGAACATAGAACAAAGAAATGTATCAGATTAAGTATATCATGTATACATGTCAATAATGCGGTAGAGCACAATATAGTAGCGGACGGAACCGCATGCCCTACAAAGCTTATTTCAATCTGTAAAAAGGAATTAAACCTTAATTCTAACAAAATGAAAAATCAATGTTCAGGGCATCTACTTCGTTTATTCGTCTTCTTCTACTCTCTTTTTCATATATTACATGAATGGTGTCCAGTATATATATGTTACATAATATTACAAGTGTGCAGATGTGAAAGTACAGAGTGGATGTGATGTCTGTAGGAGATTGTGGGTGGCTGCAATTGTTGTCCAATCCTTAACGCAACTGCATGGGGTGAGCGTGAAAAGGTGTGACGTCAGCCAGTGCTGAAGTGAACGTTGGTGATTATGCAAAAAGTGCGTCACTCTTACGAATGGCCTTAGGATAAGATTTACAGGGTGCCTTAGCTTTCAGGACACTTTTGACATTCTGTAAGATAGTGTCCCCTTTTCGCCTGTCACCTTAAATTGTGTAGAAACACAGTGTCACGATTCTTTCGCCTTTTCTTTGTCTGTGCGAATTTGCATGAAAATATGCAGACTGCGTGACAAAATTAGTAAATATGCAGCATGAATGAGGTGGATTAAAATGGGATTTAGGAGAGCTAGCAGGAATAAATTCAACAATAACAGTACACAACATGGCGAGACTAGCACATAAAACAGCTATATACTGCAACTTTTCCAATGATTTTACAGAAGAATCCAAATTCGTCATAATACAAAATCGACGGATTATAAAAAATCTTCAAAAAGCATGCAAATTTATACAAGCCAATAGGCAATAGACACACAATAAAATTTTGTATATTAAATGAAAATATTTACAAAGTACAATTCAACAACATCTACTCTGCTTCCAATACTTCCTCCAATGAAAGTTGCAACTTAGAATCATGCAACAATTTTCTTCTTTCGTATGGATCCAACAGCTCATAGTTTTCATGCTTACTCAGATCAACGTAAGCAGCATACAATGCAAAATGAGATGATCTGAACATGGAATTCACTGGTCCATATCCTAAAATTTTAACCGCAATGATTTTCTTTACAAAAATTATTTTTATGCACCTTATTGAAATTATGTCCTCCAAGAAAGTGAGACAGTGCCTTGATTGCCATAATCATAGTCTTACCATGTTGATGAAACATTGAATGGGCAACACTTATCTCATTATTCTTGAAGAACTTCAGATAGTGCCCCAGTGCATGATCTCTTGAAAATTCTCCAGCAAAAGATCTCTGCCCTCCTCGACGAATTACGAAATCGTCAAGGAAAATTGTTTTCTGAAATGATAAAAAACAAAGTAAGCTCCAGTATATAATTTGACATAACGAACCTACTAGTACATGATAAGACACAAAAACTTACGCATTCAACTTTGTCTTCCTTGATTACTGTCTCTCCATCAATATTATGTCCACCTCTTATTTCAATATTGTTGGTGAATAGACAGTTGGTTGTGGAAAACCAAGTTGACTTTGGATTCTGAGAAATTCCTCCTTAGAAGGTAGAACATCTTCTTTGTTGTGCATTTCCTCCACAACCATTTTCAAGCAATCTTTTCCTGAATAAAACTTATCATTATGTGCATCATCAACACCAGGGAGAGGATCATTAGCATCAAAATCAATTATATTCGAAAATTCATCAAGCTCTTTGCCCAAAATGCAAAGATTCTTAGCTTCAGTGAAATCAAAAGATCCGATATATCCAATATTAACACTGTTTTAGTAATTTTGGGACAATCCCAAGTCTCATTCTTTTCTTTTATGAGGTCCTATGCTCAAAATTAAGTTCAATCACACAAACTTGACAAAGACTTATGCGCGAAGTTAAGTTCAAGCACATGCTCCATTGCTCGAACTTAAGTTCGAGCAAACATGCTTGCTAGAGAGGATAGAGAGAGCAATTAATTCATTTCAAAGTTAAGAAATCCTCCCAATATTACTAAAATAGTGTTTATTGTCAAAAAAGAATTATTATCTTTAATATAACTAGGCAAAGTGATCAAAGATTTAGTAGAAGGAGAAAGGGTAGTGGGTGCTCTAGAGCCTATAAACGATGCTCTATTTCGAGCAGGATCAAAATCTGAACAATCATCTAAATTAACGTTTGTATCAATAAAAAAAAAGTATCTATATCTACAATCTTTGACTTTCCAGACTTTGTACCACTGGAAGAAGCAGCTTCAAAAGTGGAAGGGACAGCTTCCGAATCGTCAAAAATATTTAACAAAAAAAAAAAAACAAATGCAGACTGAAAATCAACAAATCTACGTTTTTTATTGTGAATTGGGCACTCATCTACAAACTTGAAATCATTATGTAACTTGGTGAACATTCTGTCAAGCTTAGCTTTATAGTTATGCTTGTCGAGTGCCACCAGGTCTTGATAATGAATCATGTCCTTATTTTGAGATCTGAATAATGGAGTACTGAACAGAGACTTAAATCTTAGACCACACCAAGACTTTCAGGAAGGAAGAATAAAAAGAAAAGGAGAAAAAAGAGATTTGAAATACTGCAAATTATCACCAATACCAAATTCATGAAAAAAAAAAAAACAAACTAGAATCAAAATTAGACATTTTAAACAAAAACTACAGATGTAAAATTCCAAATATCGCTCTCAGGCGCAAACTGCAGGTCAGACAAGAATCTCAAGGCAATGTGCTCTCGAAAGATATATTAGAAATTAGGGTATCGGATCCGAGCGTGTGAACAAAGAGCAGACAAGAAATGAGATGTAAGACGCGTTTGAATGCGATACCGGACAAGGCAATATCGGTTCTAGGCGCAAGTAAGTCAACAGAGGGTAATCAGTGCAAATGTCGCGCTTGAAATCGATATCTGACCAAGAAATCAAAAATTTGCGCAAAAATTCAAGCCGAAAATGACCTATTTATAAAAAAAAATATTCGCACGTGTGGAGGAGTTACAAAGGAACATGTGTCAACGGATGATTGGTCAGAAAAAAAAACGCACCATACAAACAATGATTGATCTGACATCTGTCATGTGCAAGAATGACACACGTCGAAAAAGGATTCGTGCACGTGTCTCAACCCACGTGGCCTCATAATGAGGTCATCATTGTCAGTACGGACATTCCACATGCACCAATTAAATGATGACACGTGTCTTCGGCTGTTTTTTTACACGTGTAAAAATTTGGTATATATGAGTCCTCAGAATTTTCATTTTTTTCCGCAGAATTTTTTATTTTCACTCCCAATATCGCTCTCAAGTGCGCCCTCTCACCATTTAATCATCTGCCTTCTCACAGTGCGCTCAAAACCAATACCGCTATTAGTCCAATATCGCTTTTGAACACGCATCTCCTTTCTGAAAATATTTTGTGTATATCTTGTGCTCGAAACTGATATTCAGTTCTGGTATCGATCTCAAGTGCCCCCTTCTCGCAAATTTTTTTGTTTTCATTCCCTGCGCTTTTGTTCAAACTTTTTTTTTTTAATTTTCTTCTCAGAATGATGGCCATGACCAAATCCACTGCCCATGCCATAACCACTGTATAGCCATCCCATGACCATGTTCCCCCTGGTACTGGCCGTAGACGTGGCAGGAAGCAGGTCTGGCTGAGGGAGATTAGAAAACTCCAGAGATTAACTGAACTATTGATCCCTAGAGCTCCTTTCAGCCGATCTGTAAGAAATGTCACTTTGTCACTTGGGCTAAATGTAGGTTTTGCCATGACAGCCATGCAGGCCTTACAGGGTGCTGTAGAAGATTTTATGTCCCAGTTTTTGGAGGATACCTATCTTTTGACAGTGCATGGTAGGCGTGTCACCATCTTGCCAAAAGATTTCATCATTCTCAGAAGACTTCGGGACCGTTTTTCTGGTTTGCATTGAACGTAGAACAAAAAGCTGTTATCAGATTAAGTATATCAAAGTACAGGGTGGATGTGTTGTCTGTAGGAGGTCGTGGACGGCTGCAGTCGTTGTCCAGTCTGTTATCGCAGCTGCATGGGGTGAGCGTGAAGGGAGTGTGACGTCAGCCTTTTCTTTTCATCTTTTCATCGCCTGTGAGAATTTGCATGTTAATATGCAAACTGCACGACAATGCGAGTAAATATGTAGCATGAATGGAGGCAGATTGAAATGGGATTTAGATGACTTAGAGGAAATAAATCCAACACCCCCTCTTAATTTGGATCCGTGAATGCCTTGATCTTCAAACTAATCAATGCACAAAATTTGTTGTGTGCATTAACACTGAGTGCTTTCGTGAATATGTCTGCCACCATGTCCTGCGTTTTGTAGTACGTTAAGCTTACTTCCTTGTTGAGAACCTTGCCCCTGATGTATTGATATCTGATTTCAATGTGCTTACTCCTAGAGTGAAATCTAGGGTTGGCCAATAAGGCAATAGCACTCTAATTATCACAAAATAAAATTGTAGGGCTATATTGATTCAGATTAACATTTGACAGTAAATTTCTCGACCAAAACGCTTCATTGATAGATTGAGAAGCAGCAATGTATTCTGCTTATGTAGAAGAAAGTGTGACAGAAGTTTGCTTACGACTGTTCCATAAGATAGGACCGCCGTTGAAGAAGAATGTAATCCAGATGTGGATTTACAATTGTCTACATCTCCTCCCCAGCTTGCATCAGAATAACCACTGAGCTAATGGAGATTGTCATTGTTGACATCTCCATAGCATATGCACTGGTCCATGGTAGCTCGAATATATCTCATGACTCGTATGAGAGCCTTCCAATGGGTAATGCCAAGATTAGCCATGTATTGGCTGAGTGAGCTTACAACAAAAGAGATATCAGGTCTTGTATAGACCATTGCGTACATGAGAGATCCTAGTATCAATCGATAAGGGTATTCTCTCATTTGCTCCACTTCCTACTTGGTCTAGGGACATTGGTCCTTTGACAGATGCAGGCATGGATCCATTGGTGAGTGAGCTAATTTACAATTCATCAAATTGTATCTATTAAGAACATTGTGAAAATACCTTTGTTGAGTGATGTAAATCAGTTGATTTGCTCTGTCTCTGTAAATTTGAATTCCCAGACAGAAGTGAGCTTCGCCCAGATCAGTCATGTCGAACTCTGAAAACAGCATCTACTTCGAATCCTTGACCATATTGGTATTGTTGCTGAAGAGCAACGTATCATCCACATACAAGGTGATGATAATGAAAGATTGTTGTACTGACTTGGAATAGACGTTGCAATCAGCAGTGCTTGGTTTGAATCCGTGTTCGATGAGGAATGTGTTGATCCTCTGAAACCAAGCTCTGGCAGGCTGTTTCAAGCAGTATAGTGCTTTGTGGAGTTTACAGACATGATTTTTCATACCTTCCAGAATGTATCCTTCGGGCTGGATCATGTAGATATCTTCTTGTATCACTCCATTCAAATAGGCTGTTTGTACATTGAGTTGATGCAGTTCGAGGTTAGTAGCTGCAGCATAAGACAGGAGCATTTGGATCGTCGAATGTTTGACGACTGGAGTAAAAGTCTCACTGTAGTCGACATTCGAGATCTGGGTGAATCCTCGTGCTACCAGTCTTGCCTTCCTTCGGTCAATTGCACTGTTGGCATTGTATTTGATCTTAAAGATCCATTTGCAATCAATGATATTGCAGCCAGCTTTGACTAATGACCATGTCTGGTTCTTTAGTCTAAGTGATAGGAGAAACTATCAGTGACTTAAGTATGAAAATTTGATGCTGAAAATACAGAACAAGAAAACAATCACTCTATCGGCTATTAGAGTCTTGTATTGTGGGGGCTTATCAAGCTATGATACCATGATGAAAAGAGGGAGATGAACGAGAGTTGAAAAAGGTGTCGTATGTTAGAAACGAAAAGTTAGCTCAGAGGGGTAAGACAAACACGAACGAGAAACGAAACACGAACGAGAAATGAACTCGAACAGAAATTGTTTGTGCGCAGTGGAACGAGCTATGCGACTCTCTCCGTAAGCATGACTACGCCTATCAGAACGAACAGAACGTTAATGATGGAAATCACGGTCGTTTTTTATTACGTAGCCAAACATTAATAAATGAAGTGCCAGAAGAATAATTTGAATAGCAAGACAAATTATGTGTCACGAATGATTCGCGAAGAGCTAGACTGTGCTCGATTGATAATCAGTCACAAATTATTCGAGATGGACAAGACTAAATATTAGTCGTGCTAAAAACAGATTACCAAACTGAGCAACTAGAAAAGTCTAACAGAATGAATAATGATAAGCATAACATTATTGACAGAGATCTGAACGCAGAACAAAAAGCTGTTATCAGATTAAGTATATCAAATATACATGTCGACAATGTGGTAGAGCACAAGACAAAAGCGGGCGAAACCGCGTGCTCTACAAAGCTAATTCAAACTGTAAAGGAATGAAACCTTATTACTGACAAAATAAAGAATTAATGCACAGAGCATCTACTTTTGTCTATCTCTGATAAGCTTCTCTTCTTCGTTCTCTCTCACTTATGAATACGTAAATGGTATTCAATATATACATAATGTTACAGGTGTGCAGATGAAGAAAGTACAGGGTGGACGTGTTGTCTGTAGGAGATCGTGGGTGGCTGCAGTCGTTGTTCAGTCTGTTAGCGCAGCTGCATGGGGTGAGTGTGAAGAGGGTGTGACGTCAGCCTTTGCTTTTCGTCTTTTCATCGCCTGTGAGAATTTGCATGTTAATATGCAGACTGCGCGACAACGCGAGTAAATATGCAGCATGAATGGAGGCAGATTAAAATGGGATTTAGGTGACTTAGAGGAAATAAATCCAACATGATGCACCACTACCCTGCATCAAAATATCTACTTGATCCAACTGCATCACAACCCAATGTGAGGTGGGATGAAAAAGATCTGCATGTCATTCATTTTTTGGTGGAGCTATGTGTTGGAAAGAAGTGTATAAAAGATAGGTCAAATAAGATTCGAATAAAAAGAATTCGAACGACAAGAAAGAAAACTTATCGTGCGCAGCGGAATAAACTATCTTCCTCTTTCTCTATGCATGACTACGCCCATCAATTTCGAACAAAACAATAGTGATAAAAATCGTGTTCGATCTTATAGTAACTAACTTTGAAATCATTAGTACTACAATGATTACGTAGCCAAATATTTAAGCATTGAATTATCAAACAAATAATTTGTCGCGGATACATTTTGAGACGAAGCTGAACGCAATAAGAAGATAGTATTGATTCAGTATGAAAGCGAAACATATGTAAATGAGTACACCAAGTCGCGGATCGAAGCCGCGTACTCTAAGCTATCTCTGAGCGGCTAAAATATAAGTCTGAATTAAGAAAGACTCAATGGAGAAACACGCGAGTGTGGAACAGTCCTTACATATTGTATGCCTCTGATTTTCAGCCCAATTCAGTTTTAGATTGAGGGCCACTTGTTTTCAGCTTGTTTCTTTCACTTAGCAGCACTAACAATCTGTTTTGCCTTCTGCTAATGACCTGTGTCACATGTGTTCAGATTGGAGCAAAAGTGCCCACTTCACAAGATCCTTGGCTGTTTTTTGTGCAATGCAAATCTGAAATCTATTTGTGGCATAGAGTTTTTGGATTTGTAAAGAGGAATTGTATGCTGTAAATTTTCCGATTGAGAAACTCAGTTTCAGACCTTAATATTCAGCAGGCTGGTGGGCATTGGCCCAACATTTGCACATAAGACATTTCAGCCTTCAACAATTGTTTGGTGTCTTTTTCATATCATGATTTCTTTTGTAAAAGATTTTGATTTTATCATGTGGTTCTAGGTGAATGTTTCTCTGCTTTAATCCTTTTTTATGGAGGTCGAGGGTTGTGTAGCATTTGGCTGGTTTTCAACCTACTCAAGTGGTTGAATCTTCAGCGAAAGAATTTATTGAAAATTTGAGTGCTGTTAATGATGGTGTGATTAGCACGATAGTCGAGACTGTCATAATTTGATCGATGAAGAGTGATATGGATGAACATTTTCCTTCCACAGCATTATCGAAAGATCGAGGTTGTAGGTTGAGTATGTGTAAGGATGAGGCACTTGGTTCTTTTTGTCGATGGATGAACGAAGTGATTTTGGTTGTCAGATAAATCACAATATGGCAGTTAAATCTTTTGCGATTATAGCAGGGGTTAAGATTCCTTAGGGAAAAATCTATTTCGCCCAATTTTGCAATAGTTTGCAGAGTAAACATAAGCATATTGACAAAAATTTGTGATAGTTTTGGAGTCTTTTGAAGCGATGAGATTAGTAAGTTTAAGAATCCTGATGGAAGGGCTAGCGCTACTAGTAGTTTTATTTCTTTGCCAGTTCTTCCAAGGCTCAGTCTAGCCATGTCAATCTGGTTGCTTTGGCAGTGTCCGATGATGTGGAGATTGAACAAAGTACGGAGGAAACGACTTGTATTCATTCACCAGATTGTCAAAAAATTTAAGAGGAGGAAGTCCTTGTGGTTGTAGATAATCAGGAGAGGATGTCAGCTGATGATGAATTGAGAAAATTTTTTGCAACAACCCAATAATTTTTCGCAGTTTGGAGTTTGAAGTTTGTTTGACAATACTAGTGTTTGGAAGTGCAATCAGCATACTACCACTGCATGTATCTTCTATAGACAAAGCAGCTGAAATTTTTTGATGAGCAAGGACCTAAGTTGTGAGAATGCCAAGCAAGGGTGGTTGAGTTGGAAGAAAAAAATCAGCTGTTGGAGAAGAAATTGAAAGGGGAGCATGAGCAAGTGGAGCATGAGCACGTCTCAAGGAGTTCTGGCTTGGGCAATAGTCCAAAGGAAGATCACATTTCAACAATGTAATAGAGTCAAGATTTTGTTGGTAACACTATTCTTTTTGCGCTTCAATAAGTTTATGACACTAAGAAATTTTTGGCAACACATAATCCTTTTCATTTCGAGATAATGGGGCAACATGGAAAATTCAAGCCATGGGCTTCTGGAATTTTGGATAATTATCATTCTTTGTATGCTGAAATTGCGAATAACATTGATTTAGGCTACCCAATTTTGTGACGATTGTCCTGTGATTGGGAGAGGCAAATTTTGTTAATAAAGTTGAGAAGATCATGAAGCTGATTGATGCACGGAGAATGGATTATACTACTTGAAATTATAAAATATATAGTGCGGCGAAATTCCATCATTTTGCAGCATTGGCTTGGCAATGAACTTAAGAATTATTTGTTACTAGCAGACATACATTGCTTACTTTGGAGTGTTTGAATAAGGTGGTTTTGAGTAACAGGGCTCTGACACTGATAGGGAAAATTGTGGATAATAAGGAAAGATTATTGCTTCATGAGCTGCAAAATTTTAAGTTGGAAAAGATTGGGCGGATAGTGCATACATCTACATCAAGGGCTATGATAGCACCAACAACATTGTTGGCACCACCAACATTGTTGGTACCACCAGCGTGTTACCAAGGCTGTTGGGTTCTCACCAGTTAGGCCATTCAAACCATTTACAGTTATATGGTGTCTATAGCTTTAGACATTTAATGTGAACATGTTTATAAATGAGCTATACGATTTTATCAACATGATATTATCAATGCTTTTGTGATTAGACTAAGTTTCCTTGTTTTTCTAATTATTCTTAAAGTTGGATGTTGAGGAGGATTTGACATGGTCGATTAAGAGTTTATGTCGTAGAGATGTTTGTATGCTCATTTGAGGGTATTAAAGATCTAGTTATTTTGAGCTATTTAGGATTGTAGATTAAAGAAAGAGTACGTGAGATCTTTGATTTAGATGTGGACTAAGACACGGATGCTCTTTATGTCCTCCAGAATTGTCCTCAACATCTTGTGCTTAAGTTGAGAATAATAGTGTAATTTATAAGTTAGTCATACTTTATATGCCATCGATATCGATGGACTTGTTAAACTCCTCTATGATACTGAGTTTTCTAATTGTTAAAACTATCACCATCTATGATGGCTAGCTCATAATGTGGTGTCTAGACATTTGCAACATTTCAATCACATGCAAATGTTTCCTTGTGAGAGAAAGATACAACTCCATTTTGTACATGTTTTGGTTCAAACTCAAAATAAAGAATGGACCCTTTCTTTCCTACAAAGTTGGGCTTATAATTGCTTTTCTCCTTAATTTAGTATGAATTCAAAAATAAAACAAAGCAAAATTAAAGGTTCTAAAACTATTAGCACTATAGAGTTAGCTTGGCATCCAAATTCTCTCTCGTCCCAAGTTCAAGCCTTCCCTTGGAAACCAAGAAGCACTTCAAGGTTCAAGACCTTCACACAGGCTTATGTGTAATGGATCTAAATCATGTACAACCTTAATAAGAGACATTACCTATGTTAGATTGTTGTTGCAACCCTTACATCTCTATGCATGGACCAATGTTTAGGGCTATAATATTTCACCTTTGCACACAAGATCCATTTTCATAAGTAGACATGAAATTAGGTATCTATTATTAACAAAAGTCTTAAATATTTTGGAACTAAACCCTTGATTGATGTCACATTCCCTCAAAAGTAAGATCTATGAATATAAATTTTACAGGACCTTCATGATCCTTAAAAAAAATTAGGAGTAAGAAATTTTACTTAATGAATCACTTTACCATATGATACGCTACATGAAATCTTTCCTAAAAAAATCTTACACTAGTTTTAGGTAAAGGATAAATGATATTTCGGATTACTTCATGCCAAAATTCGACTTTCCAATAGCCTTAACCTCCAATGGAAGTGACTTTTTAAGCTACATCTTCCCCCATCACCAGGCCTCGAAGCCACACCCTTCATCTACCTGATAAATAGCATATTTGCAATATAAAATGACTTAATTAATACAATCCATTAGTTACATACACAATAATAAAAGTAGAAGTAAAATAATGTACCTTGCACATTTGATCCTGTCACTTGTCATGCAAGCTTTCTACACTCTAAAGCCTAAAACATGATGTACAAAGTGCACTACTTTCAAAAGGGCAAGTTGAAATTGATCAACATTTTGTGTTACTATTTTCCAATTCAAAATTCTTCTGAAAGTCTCACACAATGCGTCAAGCAAATTCAGCCATGTCATTGCTCAGAATATATTGATTATAATGGAGTCCGATGTCCAAATTGGTTTTCTAAACATCTATTAATTTTGATTGTCAACAGGTTCTTTTACCAAACTTCAGGCGACAATATGGGTAACACAACCCAAATCCAATTAATATGAGATAGACAAATTTTCCTGAAACTTGTGGATTAAGAATCAACACTCTTTGTTATGAGAGTAAGTATGGATGTGCTAGAAAGAGAGTTGGAACTTGTGACGGCTTTATTTTGTGTTGGTCTAGCTTTCCACACCACACCATTATTGATCTCGATGCATAAGCACTCGAATGTTTTCTTTAAGTAATTGCTAGTACAGGCTATTGGAGCTTCAATGATAACGTAAGAGAGTGGAGAGCTACACCAACATAAACTAGATAACAATTCTCAACAATCCTCAACTGGGATCCATCTTAAAGATCAAAAGCTGCTCCCTTTATCCACTTTATTTAAAACTGATTGTGATAGGATAAAGCTATGTGCAGAATAGCATAAGTTTGGGTGCTCAAAAGAAAGACAATTTATTTTGGGTTCAGAATACAATTTGGAGACCAATCTGATACTTCCAACTGAAAATATGGAAACGTCATAACCACATGTCAAAAAGCACCCAAACCTTCAATATACGGCTTTGGGTTTTGGAATCCACTTGAAATTGAAGCATGCCCAGTAAACATTCTGGTCTCAACACTTTTGTGGCTCAATCTTCAAGAATACAATTCCAAAAGGAACACAATACCTCAACATTAAAAACTGCTTGAGCAAATTCTCATACTTGCTCCAGAAAGCCTTGTAGCTTGAAAAAATCATCTGATTTCATTCAAAACTTCATATTTATTTGACAACCACATTCAGGAGCATACGCCAGCTAACTTAGCACAACTGAGACTATCCATCAACCAATCAATCAATCAATTGGAACTGCAGAAACTGATAATCTTCATACATGAAGAGGAAGCAATATTAAACCTACAATACAAAATAGCCTGCCTGTGGCAAAAATCCAAGGAAGCAGAATATACCATAATAGTACTAGTCTATATCAAGTCTAAGAAAAAGCACCAAAATTGCACTCCGTACTCTGGGCTAAGCTTCCTTGGTTCCTCTTATCCATAGATGGCACCTCATAATATCAAAAATGCGGCTAACTTTCCAAACTCCACAAGGATCTGTAAACTTGATAGGTTGTTTGTTTGGTTCATTGCCATAAAGTCGACCTTGACTAATATCCACCCATCGGAGGCATGCCATAAGCAGGCATGGCTCCATACCCAGGATCATAACCTCCACCCATACCAGGCATAGGAGGAGCTGGAAGAGCTAATGGCAAGAGCTGTGCATACATATTCTGCATGTCACAGAAAATAAGATGGTTAGACATTCTCAAGTGGGATTAAAAATGATAAGTTTCTAGGTCACAGAAAAATAAGATGGTTAGACATTCTCAAGTGGGATTAAAAATGACAAGTTTCTAGTGCAAGCATGCCAGCAAATATACAAGCCATCAGCTCCACTTCACCTGTTGAGCAACCATGTCCTTCTCTTCCTTCTCTTTCGATTTATTTTCTATGATAGCCTCATGCTTGTCTTTGATAAGCTCATCAACTTTACTTGTATATTCTCTCATAAACTGAAGATAAAGGACACATGTCAGGAAACCAGGCAGGGGAAATTTGAATAAATTAGATGCACTAAGAGCAGTTATTTAGGACAAACTTGATGTACTAGAGTTGTTGTAAAACTTGTACCAAAGGGCCAAAACTAGGATTTGCTTTACTCCAGACTAGAACACTAAGCACTGGCACATACCTGAAGCAGGTACGGGAAAGCAAAGTCAACGATGTTATTCATCCAGGCTAGTTCCAGGGCAACATCAGCGCGAATCAAATCATAGCAAGTGAACAAACAGGAAGCAAAGCACTCTTTCTTTCCCTGTCATAAATAAGTGTGTAAGATACCATATATCCTGCATATGAGCTGAGCAAGTCTCGTGAAACCTTAAAACAATCACAATATGAAACATAGAATTTGCTAAGTTAGGTCATTATTGGACAGTCTTCCACATACGTGCACAAATTTTATGCCTACCTGCTCCACAAAATATCCGAGGAGCTCTTCTGCCAAGTCACGATCACCAGATTGTGAGCAAGTCTCCATTGCATCCTTATAGAGATTGTCTTTTTTGGAAAGTGCAATTGACTGCCTCCATCTTCCAGCTTTTTTATATATAACAGCTGCGATGCGTCGAAACTCCACAAGTTCATGCTTCTCAACCTATGTTATGCAGCATAATAATGATTCATCAATATAATGCATACACTAAGGTAGCACTAACAAGCTCTACATTTTAAAATCCATTCCTCTGACGACAAATTTCAGTCCTTAACTCCATCGTATCTATTTCTTATTCACCATCAAGATGTGCAAGTTCATGTTACAAACTTATATGAGGAAGCCAAAAACTCATACAAAAAGAATTTTGATTGTATGAATTAAAGAGAACAAAAACTTTTCAGGGATAGGCAACAATCAACAACAAACTAAACGATGTTCCTAGTACTTGCAATAACTTGCCCTTATTAGTAAAGTTTTAACATTTCAGCCAAACAACAATCAAACTTGGTAGCATGTGGCCAAATGAAGCACTACAGATTGAAGGAACTACATGGATCATCAAAACAAACAAGCTAAGACACCTGAATCTACATAAAATTCAAAACAAAAAGAAGCAAATTTCAGCTGTAGCAGTTACCCTTTGTGCTAATGAGATCTGGTCAAAGTTATCATGATAATCTATGGATTCTCTGAGACGGTCATAATCCTCCTCCTCAATGTACAACTCATTAAGTGCCTCGTTAACAGCACTGACATTGTTACTTTGAACTGCAACCATGTAAGGCTTGATGAGGGGCAGGTGTCCAGCCTGTCAGAGTCAAAAGGCCAGAGTATAAGGAAGAATTTTGGGACAGGCCGCACAAACTTTCCTGCCATGAGCTCCTCTAAACACTTCAAAAGAGCATCATTTATGTAGCGAGTTTGAACTAAAAGTTTCAAGAAGTTTTTACCTTGCGCATGATGTCGACTACCCGAGTGTGATCAACCCGTGGAGCCAAGACATTCAATAAGTCATTGAGTAGATCAGGATGTTCTTGCAAATAGAAGTGAACTGCCTTGTAGTATAGCTCGACATTTGCAACCTTGACTGAAACATCTTTGAACTGCATATGATCCCAGGCTTCAGGAGAGTGATTCATGATGGTTGCCGCCGCATTATCATACTCATCATACTGTATATACAAGTATGTAAGCTCCTTCCAGTGCTGTTGCTGATCACAGACTCTAATGAGTTTTGGAATGTTAATCCGGGTAGAGAAGAGTTTAAGATGCTCCATAAGCTTCTCAGGCCTATATTTGGCATATAGTGTTCCCAATTCTGTGAAAATACCCATGTGTGCCCGTTCTAGCCCTAAACCACTTTCCATTAAAGTAATCAACTCATCAAACCGCCCCTTGTTCTGATAATAATCACTGACTTCCTCTAGGTCGTCCACCTGGCAGGATACACACAAAATGACGATTAGGTGAACTAGACACGAGAGTGAACTCAGCTTGAGATGATTAATGCAACATGCCTGCACACTAATAATGTAAAAGATAAAAGCCAAATAAGCAAAGTTGAATAAGAGTTCAGCCAGTAGAAAATTGAAGGTATAAAAGAAAGCCAGCTCCAAAAAGTAGTAGACACAGAAGCTTTTACACAGAAGACCCAAGCATATAGAACAGTACCTGAACAATTATGTTGAGACCACATATCTGTGCAAGTCTAAATTCTTCAGCATCAACACAGGCAAAACAGACTTCCTTCCAAGTCTTGGAGCTATTGGCCTTCCGGGCAGCATCCACAGCTCCTTGAAATTGCCTGAGCTTGATAAGTGTGCTTGCCAAGCGGGCCCAGTTAGATATATGGGTGAATATAATCTTTGCGGCCTCATATAGTGCTTCATCAAACAAACGATCTCCAACATTTTGGAGGTTTGCAACGTTAGGCTGGACAATAAATTCCTCAATTTCTCCCAGTTTATCAATCTTTGCATAGGCAATGATAAGCTCGGAATCCACTTTGGGCTCCTTAACCTTCTTGCGAACCATTAACAGATACTTAACAAGATCGTCATATGCCCTAACATGCTCAGCAGCCAATATGACATCATTAAATTGTGTTGCATCATTGGCTCGGATAAATGATTCAATAGCATCACTAACCAAACCTTCCTTCAGCTGCGCCTTAGCCACTTGACTCCAGACATCATCTTCTTCCACCCGAGAAGCAAACTCAACAGCCCGATCAATACTGTGGATATTATCAAGTAGAACATTGACTGCTTGAACATTGAGGTTGAACTTTTTGAATATAGAAAATGCTTCCTCATAAAGCTCAGATCCAACAGCAATTTCTCCAACAGCAGGACCATCAAAGTTATCCAATCTATTCACATAATCCATGACTCGTGATTTATCAGCCTTAATGGCTGTAAGGATGAGAAGGTTCTGCAAGTTCGGGTTACCACTAAATGCAGAGTTTTGCAGCACTATCTTTTCAAGAAGCTCTATCAACTCGTGAGGCAAGTCTGCAGTCATGAAGGCCTTCACTGTTGCAGATACCTGATCTGGACTTTTGCTCTCTGGTAGGGCAGTTGAAACCACCTGGTCAATCAGCTGACGACGATATGTATTTTCTGGATTAAGAACTTTCTCCCACAGCTCAGGCTCCATGCGTTCGACAACATATCTACACAAAAAGGGCTGGATAAGCTACATGAATATAGAAATTAATATGGCACAAAACCTGAATTCAAGAGCATGATATCATACCTCGCCTGCAGCTTGAAGAGAGAGTTCTTGTTTGTAACACTGATGAGCTCATCATCACACTGGCCACGGCGGTATGCAACAACTGCTAGTGTTGGATCACGCTTTTCACAATACTTACCAACAACTCGAGAGTCATAGTATGGATTTGTGGTAAGAAAATGTTCAGGATTATTGTTTGTATCGATGATAATCTTTCCCAAAGCATTATGCACGTGCACATCTTGACTACCTTCAGCAACAAGATGCTCCAAGAACTGTGATAGCAACCGCAATCGATTTCTGAAGACAGTAAAAAAGGTAAGTAAAGATCTTGCTGAATAAGCAAATTCACAAAAATGCTCCTTCGAGTTGAAGTTCAATATTTTCAGAAAAATGTTAGAAATGCCAAATCACCTTTTTTCGCACTGCTCCACAAGTGGTTCAACTGGAAGAAGCGACCTAACAGAAAGTATGAGGTTTTTTATGAAGTCCTCTGGACAGTCATCATCTAACAGTTGCCCGACAACGAGCGGGGCATTGCTTGGGTTGACCTGCAGTACAAGCAAATGGATCTTAGAAAACGAATATATTCCTCTGATTAAACATGTTGCAAAATTGCTCGTTGCAGAGCCCACTTCATGAACTGGTAAGACTGCATGATGATATTTTTCACCTTCTGTACATAGCCTTCAATGTACCGCAGCATGTTGTTAGAGTAAAGGAAATGTGTGAGATCAGGCACAAAACCAAAACGGTCGCAAACATTAATCAAAGGCCGAGCATCAGGAAGCCTTGCTTCCATCAAGAAATTCTTTGTCTTCTCAGGATCATAGAAGTTGGACTCTCTAGTGACGCGCTCTACTTCCTTAAGCTGGCCAGTCTTAGCAGCAGCCTCAATATACTTGTAATGTATTTCAGGATCCTCGCTGTCAAAAACAAATCAAAATAATCATCAAACTAATCTCAACCTTAAGTAAAAAGGTTAATTTAAAAAAGCTTCACCTCTAGTAAGAATATAAATGCAACAATTAGCTTGTGTCACTCGATATAACTTGTATCAGTGCTCAACCACCAAACTATAAAAAGTTTAATGGACAGTGTTCATTAGTTATAAAGAAGCCTTCTACCTTGAACTCAAATATGAGCCCAGGAAAAAGTAAAGTCCCTCGTAAGATTTGAACTGCTCAAACAACTTCACACATGCATCTACACCAAGCTGTTCTGAGTACTCCTTTGCTACCTGCAGTAAATATGGGAGTATTAACAGCTGGTTGATGATAGAGAAATAATAGCCGAAGTGCACTGCACACTAAACATTTCCATATACTTGTTCAACAACGAGTAATCGCTACTTACTTGAACGACAATTTGCAAGTTTCCACGCATATTGACTAGCAAAAGCTCTTTCATACAATCCAAAGCCCAATCTTTCGAAAGTGTTCCAAAAAACTCCACTAATGCCTGCAAAACGGCTAACAAAGTCATAAACCACTTGCAGAATACCTGAGCTTCAATAAAAATAATAAACAAAAGCTTACGCGTCCATCATACCTGTGGCTCTATTGCATGGGTGTTGATCACAACACGTTTGATATCCGTCAAGTCAGTATAGTGCTGCAAAAAATGAAATGGCTCAATTTCTTAGAACGTCTTCAAAGAATATGCAGTATGAATCAAATACAGAAGAACACGTTGACTGGAATAAAGCATGGCACATTTGTGAACAGGTACAAGCATATTCTAACAAGTACTTAGGCTTGCGGCCTCATGTTTTTATTTGCTACTAAATGACAATAGGACCATACAATTTGGGGCACTTGAGACCATCATCTACAGTGCAATGCAAATGGGTATACAAGCTGAAGTACGGATCGAATGGAAATGTTTTGAGGTACAAAACCAAACTTGTAGCGAAGGGTTTCTCTTAGAAGTATGGTATCGACTACACTGAGACCTTTTCTCTAGTCATGAAGCATGTGTCCCTATGTTTACTATTTGCATATGCAGCCGCTCATAATCTCATAATTCACATAGTCGATGAGAAGACAACATTCTTACATGGTGAATTAGACGAAGAAGTCTATATGGACCAACCACCCAGTTACATCTATTGACATTTATTGACCACTGGACTCTCAAAAACAAAGCTCTATTTTCGGAAAAATTCAAAGTATGTGCTGGTTTGAATCATGTGACCCAAAAAACTGCAAACTGTATCTGTGAACAGTTACAGCCTACAGGCATATTGTGGATGATAACCTGGGTGTAACTTTCGTTGTCAGCAATTTCTGTAGCAGCTTGTCATCTTGTATAATCAGAAGTGCTTTTCCTTCAATTTGCAGTTCCTCCAGTTCTATCATAGTTCTGATGTTGTTTCAGTCATAACTTGGTATCAAAACGATTCATAAACACGAAGTTGCTTTCATAATCTAAAAGTGAGTTTTGGTAGCTGTTTTAAAATCCTCTCATCCAGCCATTGAAGAACACAATTTTCTTGCATGAATCAGATTCCAATCGAATAGACATTAGAAATTCCAAATGCACAGTTTCTAGATACTGGTACTAAATCCTTTGGACTCTCCAATGAAATTTGGATCTTCCGTTGTACCTTCTTAGCTCTCTTTAATTTCCTTTATGGATTATCATTTGGGTTACTGAGCATTCAGTCCTTTTTTGGTTTCCAAGACTTCATCTTTTCGAATTTTTTGTGCATGATTTAGTAGGTGATTACTTCCCTATGTTTCCTATAGTCGGCACAGCATATTACCTTGACATCCTACATATCTGATATTTAGAAGTTAAGGGACATGGAAATTTCATCTGTTTCATAGATTGACATAAATTTTTCATCACCTTTCCTGTAGTTGGTCGATGCACATTCCTTTCGCAAGATACTGCAGTTCTTCCAGATATAAGGTCATTACTACAGTATTGTGTTGGGCACTATTTGTAGTTGCATTGCGTTTCTAGAAACGCGTTCAGAAACGCGTTTCTGAAATGGGGGAGCGTTTCTGAGAAAACTTTTTTTTTTGTGGGCAATATGGGTAACAAATTAAAGTGTTTATTAAGGGCAGTAGATTTATGTAGGTTGCCAAATGTTCGGGTACAATGTGGTCCAGTGTGGGTGCAACAATGCCTGTAAGATTCTGTCAAGATTGAAAGTCAGAGTGGCTTGTCGTGTTACTTTTGATATCTTTTCTGTCAATTCATTTAGAGCTACTATTGGGTGCAATGAGGCCTATGATTAGATTTTTCAGTTGTTTTGGCAGTTAGGGCCTTATTTAGCTACATTTGGGACTTAAAAAAAATGTGAATGCATGTTTCAGAATCTTAGGAGGCATCGAACACAGTGCACATACTTGATTGAAAGAGAAAGAAACTGGATAAAGAGAGTTTGCGTGCTTGTTCGGTGTTTGTTCAATATTGCAGTACAGATTGTTTGATCTTACTAACATGAAGTTGATCAAGTCTAGATAAGCATTATTCTCTAAAAGTATCCAAAGAAAAGTAAATCAGCCCTAGTAGACAAAAAACTGATTTGAACCAAATGTAGAATGCAACAAGAATAGTCAAGAGAAACAATAATGTTCAGAAGAATCTAATACAGAAAGAGCAGCCAAAAGGTTTCCTATGGAAGAAGCATCGGGTCTGCAAATTACATAAGGCATTTTATGGACTTGAGCAATCCTCAAGGATATGGTAACTTGAAGTTGGCTCTTTTATTCTAGAAAAGGGGCTTTGACGTAGTTGATCCGACGATTGTGTCCATGTTTAACAAAAGCAACGATGGATAATCATTGACTTTTTATGTACATGACTTGATTTTAGCCTACAATAGCACTGACCCGATAAATCATACCAAAGAGTAATTGCAAAGTACTTTCACAATGAAAGAATAAGGGAAGATGCACTGTTATCTAGGAGTATTGGTTGATCTAAGTTGATGAAATTAAATCAGAACAAATAAGTAGAACATGTTGTGAGAAGATATGGAATGAACGACTGCACACCGGCTATTACACCACTGGACTGTCATGACAAGCTATCAAAAGGCTCTTGTCCAGATGATCCACAAGAATTCAAAATAATGGCTCCAAAATCACACTGTCTAAGGTAATTAATGTTAAAATAAATGCCTATTTTACCCCGTCGGGCTTTGTATTATTGTATTTTGTAAGTTGTGCATATACCATGGGGTTATTGATTGAATACATTGCAAAAACCCTCCTCTTATGCACATTTTAGCACGAAGGTCAAGCAAGACACATAGTCCACTTGAGTGACACCTCGTGGGGGGGGGTTTACTTTACGACCTTTGTAAATGATTTTGGTAACTTTTCTGAAGGAAAAAACTGAAGTGATCAAGTACTTCAAGCAGTTTAAAGCTATGGTGGAAAATCAAACATGCAAGAGGATAAAACTGCTCATATCAGATGGTGGTGGTGAAAACATTATTACATTGGTAATGAATTTCTTAAATTTTCAAAGCAAATGGTGTCAAAAGGCAATTTACTACTCCACACACAACACAGCAAAACGGCATAGCTGAAAGGAAAAACTGAATTATAATTGAGTGTGCTCGAGGCACGCTCAAGGCAAAGGGGTTGCCAAACTCTTTTTGGGCCAAGGCACTTCATATTGTTGTTTTTCTTTTGAATTGAAGTCCAACGAAAGTCGTAGAAGGAAAGACACTAGAGGAGGCATCCAATGGCTGCTGGCATCAAGCTCAAGGTGGGAGCTTTGCGGAAGTTTGGTTGTACGGCGTCTGTTCATATCTCCAAGGATGATAGGAAGAAACTGGATACAAAATCATTCAAGTGCATCTTTCTAGGATATAGGGAAGAGGACAAACCCTATAGACTAAATGATGTTACTAGCAGAAAGAGAATCATAAGTCAAGATGTGATCTTTGATGAGGATTGCTCACCTCGTGTGGAAGAGCATGAGAACATGGACACAAGTGAATTCATTCCAATAATGAATTCCAATCATGGAGACCCAAGTCCAGCTTTGAGAGGGCCACAAAACAACAACTTATAAAGAGTGAGTCAAATTACAATCTGTATGTAAAGGAGGAGGATGGAAACATAGTTATTATCATTCTCTATGTTGATGACCTTCTCATCACAGGTAACAATGGAAAGTTGATTGCAAAGGTGAATGCTCATTCGTCTAATGAGTTTGATATGAAGATTTGGGTTTGATTCTACTACAGGTTATCGGAATGCATACACAAATGCTAGTGAACTTCAACTTGAAGGCTATACCGATTTAGATTGGGCAGGTGATAGAGAAGACCACAGGTCTCCTTTGGGCTATGCTTTTAGCCTTAGTTCACAGGTAATTTCTTGGTGCAACAAGAAACAGCCCACCATAGCTCTATCATCAACAAGCCAACTACAACGGAAGCTAAATATAGGGCAGCTACAAAGGCTGCCTGCACAGCAATTTGGCTTAGGAGGCTACTTGGTGATGTGGATATCACTTGAGATCCTACTGTATTACATTGCGATAGTCAGAGTTGTATTTAGATCAGCACTACATACGAGAGAAAGTGAAAAGTGGTAAGATTCAGCTTGTTTATTGCGACACTAATGACCAAGCAACAGACATCTTCACTAAAGCTCTCAATAAAGTGAAATTTGAGAAATTTCAACAGATGCTAGGTGTCAATGTAAATAAAATAGCCATTAAGGGGAAGTGTTGAAATAAATGCCTATCAATGTTTGATGGAATCGCGGTTCAAACCCCGAATCATGGTTCGAACCGGCCCAATTCAAATCGCCGAACTGGAAAACTAGATTTGTGGATTTGTGGTTGCTATCATGAGTGGAAATCAAGCTCAGGTATAAGGTCGGTAGTAGAATAGAGTACTAGCTACACATGTAACAATGGAAAACAATGATTCTATTTCTTGACGAGTTCTTGTACATCATCAATGAAGTTGTACTACAAGTTGCTGAGTAGAAGGACTGAACCTGACATAAAACTTTAGTATGCCCATTGCCTCTTGTATCTATGAGCTTAAGGTGTAGTATCTTGCCTCTCATTAACACATGTCAGCTTCATATCTCATGAATTAATATTAGATCAATACCGTGATATTTCTAGAGATAGAAACTACTTAGATTTCTTATCTACGTGTCTTCGTAAATAATTCATTTACCTGCCCTTGGCTCTCATCTAGATTCTATACTAACCATAAAAGAGTCAAGAGTCAAGATTGAAGTTGTAAAGGATCACCAAGGACTAACCTAACAGGTTACCTACTACCTACTGAACAGGTACAGGTTGCCACAGCCTAGAAATTAGACTCAATACCTAACCATATTGGAAATCCACACTCACTCCCAAGTCTGGGAGTTTGCACCGGTATCTACAATCCATCCACTAGACGCTAATTGTGGCATCCTTTACCATTAAGGTCCCATTCCACCAAGGAAAGGCCTTGCCTGATTTGAATGATTACTTATTAAATAAAATATCAAAACCCTAAAACCGGTTAGAACGGTTCGACGGTTCGAACCTGGCCAAAACCAATTTGAATGCGGTTCGTACCATCGAATCGGCCGGTTTGAACCGATTATTTAAGCATTGATGCCTATTTTACCCCTTTCGGCTTCATATTATTGTATCTTGTGAGCATGGGGGTTCACAATGTCTCCCCCATTATGCACATTTTAGCAAGCAGGTCAAGCAGGATACATGGTCCACTTGACACAAAGAGCTGAATTTAGTAAGTGACACCTCGTGGATAATTATCATGCATGTCCGACACATGGCACCCAAGATCATCTGGATCTTGAGGGGTTTACCATGCCCTCTCACTAATGAACTATTCACTTGTTGGAATGCATATGTCTTGTCAAGGAACTTGAAGTTTGATGTTTGCTAACTTTCTTGATTCTCCATGTATCTTGTCATCTATCATAGATCATATGCTATATAGGATGATCTATAGGTATCAACAATTAGGAGTTGAATGATAATCCTATGATCATGATATGTAGTTCTAATGAGTCTCTAAGGTTCCAAGTTTAAAGAGTTTTAAGGTGAAGAGATAGGAGAAAGACTTTGGTTGATTTTCTAGCGTCCTTTGATTTTATCTTACAACAAATTATTCGTATTAAATCATCCCTGGAGGCTTAGAGACATCAAGAACCAATCCAGACACAATCAACCTTGAGTCGACCATGCGACCGGATATCGAAATGGCAAGTAGTGTACTTAATCATGATCTATGGTGAGTCTCACCACAAGCTAGCTTTGGAGTGAGGACCTAGTGGAGTATGCCTTCTAAGATTAGATATTGGAGAAGCTCGAAAAAACATTTAAGATCGCACTCAAGGTTCTACAATCATGTAGAAAGATATGTCATAATCCAAGTAAGGAACACAACTCACCTATGTTACAAGGTCGTTCTTGAAAGCTCCTCTCTACAAAAACTAGCAGATGGAGTAATGAGACTCCATCCCACCTTTTTTGCTGTCGAAGTCCTCTACATACTTGTCCTGGCCCAGGTTACACAAGTGTCAATGGTTGGCCAAGCCATTGACTAGGACTTTGTGTCTCAACCTGACAATAAGGTATACCAGCACTAACAAACAACTGTGTCCCATCATGGCTCGATGATTGCTAGATCATCATGGTGTTCAGTCGGCCAGCCTTGATCCCAGCCAACTCTACTCCCATACTTGAAAGCTAGAGGACATCCTGAGACTATCGTAAGGGTCTTACTAGACAATGTTTTGTAAGTCAATGATTTCAAAATAGAGTTGCATAATCAAACCTTGGTCACACGATGACAACAGAGAGCTATGGTGAATGCAGCCAAAAGTGGCGGCAGTAAGGAATTAAGACTTAGAGACACTGGTGAACTTTGATTATTCCTTGGATTCTACGAATCAATTATGAGATAATGATACAAACAATTTTGAGGCAAGAAAAGAGGCAGCCGCGGCAGATTCAGTGCTCAACCTGTTCACCCTCATAAACAGTTTACCCTAGTGGCATGCATGGTGGTGGGGATGGCATTAAATCATGAAGCTAGGCCAATTGCCTTTGAGAGCAAGAAGCACAGTCCTGTACGACAAAAATATTTGACGTATGACCAGGAATTGTACGCAATTGTATGTGTTTGAGGTGTGGTGGCTGGTGCTGAAATCTACGTTTACACTGATTACAATATCTTAGAATATCTCCGCAAGTTAAGACAGCATTTTCTTCTTCTTCTTCTTCTTGTACATTTAGGCCGTCAAGTATACCTCTCCCTTCTGAACTATTATTTATCCATGATTGTTTTTTGAGTTTATGTCATGATTCCTTGAGCAACCCTATATTCAGATGCATCCATCTTTGCAATTTTTCAGATGCATCCATCTTTGCAAAAAAAATCTACAAATATTTGAACCTTTTGAACTATGAAAGTATGCCATGGCAATAGTCGCATTTTCCGCCTGCTACAGCTTATAGTAGAGTTCTTACTACACTCTATTATTGTCTAAGAAATGTGGCTGCTTGACTTCGATGTGCAAATCTGATGTTTCTGGGATGGCAGTTCTTACAACACCTGTGAAATTCACATAGCAATTCCTTTGTAGGAGGGACTTCCCACCAGCATACTAGTTATTGAACTGCAGCCTTTGTAGGAGTGCTGTATGATGATCATCTTGCGTTCTAGTTTTGTTTATGCAATGCGCTATGGTTAATCTTTTTCAAAACTCCAAAACACTTCAATTTTAGGCTATGACAAAATGCCACAATAATCATCCTATTAAATTTCAAATCTCCTGTAAAACAAAACTCTTTAGCTAAGCATTGCCGCTCGGAGTTCAGGGAGCTACGAATATGTGGAAACAAGGACCTACTAAAAGAAGCAAGAAGGAATAACAGATATAATGCTGCTACAGTTGGGGAAACATCTTGATTATACTGGAACCAAAAAAATTCCTAAATTTGTCACTCAATATAAGAAGATAGAATCTTACAACCATGCGACTATATTACAATTTAATTTTTACCTGAAGGGCACGCATGAAAAGACCAGCTTTCTCACAAAGTTGTGCTATGCGGGGACGATCATAGTGGCTGAACATCCCATTGGCCAAAATTGCATCAGCCACATTTGGAAACGTGACAAGATTGATTTCTAAAACCTGCATAAATCTGATTGGCATAAGTAAAATATTAAGAGAAACAAGAAAAGACTTTTATTGGGAAATGCAAGAAACTCGTAAACTCACCTTGGTCTGAAGCAGAGCATGCTCAGGCAAGTTGGGCTTCAAGACATCAAGAAGAAAAGAAGTTGCTTCCCGAATCAAGTTCCGCTGTTAAATACCACCAATTTTAGATGACTAACATGCAAAAGAAGCCCTATAAGCAAGTACATCAGGTACAATAATGGCATTTCCACAATCCTTCATCACCAAGAGAATATGATTTTTGCTAGATGTAGTTGTGAAACTTAAATTCTATAAAGGAATGACAAAAAAATATCCATTCTTCCAGTGTTGGACACTATAAACTTGACTGAAAACATGTTTAAGAAAAATTGCTTGTTGGATAATGCAGAGCCTGCTGCAGTCCAATAAGGGACGTCCACCCTTTTTCAGATCAATTATATGATTAGTAACGTGAACAATCTCTAAACAAGCTATCTAAAGCTGTTACCCGTAAGAGTACCAAGATGCTTATAATTCCACTGCAGCCAAATGCTTGATATAGAAGTCGGTAGAACCAACCCACCCTGTCCCCTTCATCCCAACATTTGATAGGTGCCCGGGATTCTAATATTGATGAGAAACAAACAAGTATCTAAGATAGGAAAATGAGGCGATACTAGGGAACTCATACTCTTGAACCAGCTTACCTGAAAGAGCCTGAAGTACATAAGTTGAAAGATTATACTGCAGATAATAGGACTTAAGGTGACGTGCAATGAACATAAATCAGGAAGAATCTTATTGTTATTCAAATAGATATCCTGATTGAAACGGCATAATAAAGAGCATATAAAATTAGTGCTTCAGCAGCTTCATACAGAACAATCTCTAATACTATTAAGCACAAAAACATACATTTTCAAATTGAACCATCAACACCCTTCTTGTCATTGCAGCTTGACTCTTCCAAGCCATCTCTACTGCTCTAATATCTATTTTGCAACATCTCAAAGGAATATCACGAATGTTATACCAAGGACCCACTTTGAATCCTTTGGTGGGGGGGGTCTTTGAATCACATGGACAACATGATTGTTTTAAAAACACAATAAAACAGCTTCAAAAACAGTAGAAAAATGTATGGACATATTGTCCAATGTCCATCCATGCTATCACAGCATAGGATGAACATGTACCTTTGAGGGTATATATGACAAACATAAATGAGGTGATAGAACACAAGCGTCACATAACACAAAGATAAGGAGTAGTACATCCCTACATCACTTCAGTGCCAAACTGAACATTAAGTTTGCACAATAATATGTGATGGAAGGTCACAGATACAAGCATGCAGAAACAGGTAGTGATAATAATTGGCAGCTCCAAATCTAATAAGCGGACAACAATATCCATTGTTGTCTACAATCAAGTTGTTTACAGAAAGTTTGACACCAATGTATTCACAGTTTGACACCAAGAAATATTTGAAACGAGCCCTCATATGCTGCTGATGAGTTTGGTGTTATGACAGTTCACTTTATGACTTGTAATTCCTTGTTGAGGTTTAGATAGATATTCCCATTTCTTTTGAATTAGAAACAACTTATATTTCACATTGAGCCACCATAAGGATATTGCCAGAAGCTGCAAACCTGAAGAAACAAATCTGTGATGGTATTGTAGTCGATTGGAGAGCCACCTTCCATTTGAGACAGCATCAGAGCAAAGTTCACTGCACCCTGCTCAAGAGCAGAACAATTTGAGTTAAACACGATGCTGCGACATAACTCAAGCAGAAAAGATCAGCCCAGCTCAAGTAGTAGATGATTGAAATAATAACAGTAGCCTCAACCTTACAAAGGGGAATTGCGGCGAATTCACCTCTAATTACATTAGGAATTGCATCAGCAATTGTTCTTAAAATCTATCATTGCATCCAAATAAAAACTTCAACAATATTTCAAGATGGAAATAGCCAAAGATATTGGAGCCTAATACAAAACATAGGTGATCTAAGGGATAGTTTTCAACTCTTGTTCGGAACTGAATATTGAAAGAAAATATCCTCACTGGAGCTAACAGAACCTGCTATCCTTATTCCCTCACAAGGATTGAATGTTTAAACTACATTTGAAATGATACAATTGGATTCATTCAAAGCTATTCTTAGTTTTAGCAACTACTGGACTTATTCCTGTTAGATAAATCTTCCAGCTGCTATCTTCCAGCTGCTGTTAGGTAAATCTTCAAACTGGATACATAGTAGTTTTTTGTTGGGAATCCAACTAAAGATTCAAATAAAGTGCATGAAAACTAGAGCAAATACCTACATGTTTTATAGACTACTAGTTGCATTCATGTACCACGAGACTAGAAATAATGCCTAGTTTGACAAATAATGCTTTTTACAATTTCATGTTTCATTTTGCTGCAATTTGTGAGCCTATCTCAACAAATCACTCTCAAGAAAATTATGTCTAGTAGCCAGACAAAGGAGTTTTAAGTACCAGAAAACATGTATCCATCTGCATAAACAAAAATCTAGTCGTGCAGAGGTCATCTGCTAAGCAAAAGCATGCGAAGTCATAACTTAAAACATTCATGTCCACTTGTCAACATGGTCCAAAAATCTTGAGCTCTATAACGATCAATAGTGGCAGAAGCAAGCTGACCTGCGGATCTGAACGCAGGATTGATTGTAGCAGGAAAAGATAATCTGGAGTGTAGCCAACCTGAAATTTCAAAGGTCAAATTCATTTTATCCAAATCTCAAGGGGAAAAAAAATCCTTTCAAAACCTGAAGCTCCCATACTTGATGTACTACAGTCAGATGGTAGCTTGCAGAATGCAGTATCAACCAACCTGCTTGGAATATATAAGAATTTTGTCAAACTCACGCCGCTCGGCAAATGCTGCAACAACTTTAGGTGTTGCTCTAGCTTTGATATAAATTTTCAGAGCCATATCATTGTCGACAGTCTGAAATTAAAATTATACGAAAAATTACATTCAAAGAATCACAAATGAGTGGCAAATGTCAGAAATTTCAGTTCCAAGTGAGACTAGCAAATTTTTGTGTGTAAGAAATGTGATAATGAGCGTAACAGAACACGCACTCCAACAAGGAAGATAATATGGTCTAAATTGTAAAGCATGAAGGCATCCCTCATGCCCAGGTAGCATCTAGGTTCTTTTAAACAATAACAGCAACTTTCTTTAGCATTTCAAAAACATTCAATGTCTTTTATTATGAAGGACACAGTCTAGACAAAATAAAGAACTTCACCAACATCTATTTAAAAGTGAATATCATATGCAATAGATATTCAAATTGAACTTCACCAGAAAGCTCATTTTAACAGTAGAAATGTGTTGAATTGCTCGAACAGAAAAAGGGCCAGTGATGTACAAGCAAAACAATAAACAATTTCTGTCAGCAGTCCACAACTTATGCATATTCACAGCTTTGCTTACACAGGCTAGCCTAAGGATATTAACGTGGTCAATTGCAGAGAGAGATAAGAGTCTCTGATACAAGCATAAAACTTATTGGGTGAAACTCACTTTCACAAGATCTCCTAGCTCTTCGCTACATTCCAGTTTATCTTCTGCCAACCAATTCTCGAGGAGATTCTTCTTGTTTTGATTCACAACTAACCGAGAAAGTTCCAGTGACTCATATGCATTGAGTTTCCCCCGAGTCAATATGGTCCCAAAATACTGCAGCAGAGGCGAGGTCTGTCCAGGTTGAACTGGAACACTCTGCATAGCACATATTGTCCATCCACCTCTTGATAGTTATAATAAATTCAATGACAGCCCATGAGTTTTGAACTTTTGACCAATAGTATCAGTCAACAGAAAAGTTATCATACTCAAAAACTGTGAGAATAATATCTTCAAAAATTCAATGACCACTTTTCCGAAGTGATAGCCACATAAAATTATACACCGTAAAAGGCAATAAAAGAACCTGGAACTTTGCTATAGTGTCAGGCGTACGAAGAATGCCCTGTGGAGATTCTGCAGCAAGTTCGGCTGCTTCCTTGTACTTCATTTGGGAAAATAACTCTTGAAAACGCTGGACCACCTGCAAATCAAACAAGCCATTTCCTTTCATGACAAGCTGATACTGATAGAGATCATTAATACACCTGAATGTTTAAACTTTACAGAAATTAATACCCACCTTCCAACATCAGACACAAAAGACAATAAATATGAGATCACAATGATGCATAATCAAGGTCGACTCAGCATGAGGAGTTTCAACTTTCCAGGGGAAAATGTTTCATTAATAAGGAAATCAGAAACTAGAGCATCCTAGACTGGTTCTGACAAGTGCACCAACACATGATCACAGAAATCCTGAAAAGCGTTGGAAAAGGCCTGGCTGCTTAGTTGCTAGATCTCACTCCTGACCATTCAAAAGCAAGATACAAATCCCCTCAAAGTTAAATCCAAATCCAAAAGTTTTGATTCGATTTTCGACTTCTGTAGATAGAACTCACATGGAAAGTTATTAACACCATGCAATTCGGACACACGGCTTTCCCAATTCAAGGTCAAGAGATAGTGAAAAAAAAACAATACCAGATTCTCAGCACCTGGCAGGTTGCCACGTTTCGCAAGATTGACTGCAAGCTCCAAGTTGTTGAGCTGCAAACTTAGGAAGCATAAATCTGAGCATCCTGTAATGGCATTGCAAATCAACAGCTCCAAGCGAAAAAAAAATCATGTTAGTTTACCTGGCCACTTATAAAAGGTACAATTGTTGCCTCATTGACAGTCGCGAGTAGGACTTGTCCCCGTCTGTTTACAGCATAAAAACCACCTATTGATGGAGAATCTGCTGTCAAGAAGATGGGATCTGGACTGATTCTATTTCTGTACACTGCAGTTGCAGTTTCCAGATCATAAACAAAAAGAAGGCCTAACTTTGTGATCACGTAGATAAGCCCATACTTAAGGGAGACCTGAGAACACAAGATTTTATATAAGTGAGAAGGAAAAAGTCAAAATTGATCTGATAGAGTAAGATGAGCATCAATGCATTTGTTGAACTTGCGTATCCATGTGAGGGCTTCAATAAAAGTACGTATGCAACAACAGAATGATTCCGTGCGGAGCTTAATTCTCGATTTTCTTTATGACTGCAGCAACGACTAAAACCTCCTCTACCAACACTCGTGAAAAAAGATAAACCTGATTAGAAACACAATCTATTGAAACTGATCAAAGTAACTATCATGAATACACCCAGCTTAAACAGCACAAAGACGAGTTTCTTCACAACAGAACAGAGTGAATATCTGACAAATGTACTGACCTGCATGGCAACTGGAAAGTCATCTGCAAAGTCGGGAGGAAAAAAAAGATCTGCCTGCTTCTTTGTGAATCCAGGTTTCCCTGAATACATTACAAGAAGTTAGTTACAAACCCATCATTCTGGTTCTCTTCTCAAAACATGCAGTTGCAAACATCTACCATGCTAACATGCAGCCCTGCACCTGGCTTTGGTAATCCTGAACAATATCTTCTTGCTCCTAAAAAAAATTATATATAGGGTTTTCAGTTCAAAAAATCAATACTTTTACAGCACCCACATTTAGTTCATCTCAAACAATTCATTAAAAACATGGAATTTTATACTTTGCTCGATTCTTCTCTCATTAAAATATCTGAGCACCTGTGCAAAAGACTATGGTTATAACCAATACTTTTAGAGATGCTGGACTGATCTGAAGATTTTCTGAATATTGCAGCTGAAATGTGAGTGTACACACATTTTGAAGGCAGGAAAATGGGAAATTATGTAAAAAGAGCATACATCCCCGTGTCCAGGGATAGAATGCAAAGATTGTATCTGATAGATTCACACTCAAGGAAAGGTGGACTCAAACACTGGATAATCCAGAAGGCCATTCAAAGACATCTCAACAAACTATTTCCTAAAGTGAGCCTTTGACAATCAAGCGAATTAGAATATTTTGTTAAGGCGACAAAAAACGAATGATGACCCAAACGACAACCAATATTACTTGCATGGAACACTTCAGGGCCCAAACAAGTTGGAAAAGGACCTAAGTTTCTCCCCCACCTCCTCAATGGCATCCTTGATATGCCACACTTGCAGTCACCACTGTGCCTGCCTTAGACGGCTCTCAAAACATCCTGCCCATGCAAGAAGATACCAATATATCAACCAATGTTGTAGCGGATCGCGTTCTGCTGCAACAGCGATCTGGAAGGAGTGTTCCGGATCGCCAGCATTCCGGACAGGGGAACGCAGTCCAGATCGCTTTTTTTTTATTGATTTTTTCATAAAACTTTTAAAAAAACACACTAAATGGCCTAACAAAAACGTTAATTGTCACAAGCCAGTCTCTCCAAGCTCGTGAATCCTAAAAGCCGATGTGTAGAATGAACCTCCCAACCATAGGCACCCCCCTCCTTGAGTCCTCCTACCTGCTATTCCCGTCAACTGGCACATGGCATCCACCTGTGGGTGATCAGTCCACTTGGCATGCCTGGCCCCTGTGACCTGTGAATACTAAATGACTCATAGGGTACCACCCTCGTGCCCGTGCCCCGCCAAAGACCTGTGACCCTCTTGGTCACCCCGACTACTTGTCGGCTAGCATCTCGTCACTGACGGCTACGGTCAAGACACACCGCATCTCTGACAACTTGTCAGGCAGCCACACCATGTCACTGCTCGTGACGCACCGGTCCCAACTTGGGACAGATGCCCTCCTCGGTCAACGGCCCTTGCCAATACTTGGCCTCAGGCCCTCTGGTGACCGGCCGTGCCAAAGTCATGATAGAGTCGTAACTGGACTCTAACAATCCTTTCCTCCTCTGGCAAGTCATTGGTCCTCGATGACAAACTCTGGGTAAGACTTCTGCAACGCCTGTCGCGTCTCCCAGGTAGCATCTGACAACGGATGCCCTTTCCAGGTTACTAGATACTCTTGAAGGAGACGATTCCGCAATCATCGCTCCCTTCGATCTAGGCTTCTGTCTGGTCCATAACTTGTGGTGTCTTTCTCCTCAAGAGACACTAGACCTTCCACCAGGCTATCGCCATCGTGCAAACATTTCTTCAGTTTGCTAACATGGAATACTGGATGCACCTTGCATCCAACAGGTAGTTGTAGCTTATAAGCTACTTGGCTCACCTTCTTAATAATCAACCATGGTCCACAATACCTAGGAGATAACTTGGCGCACTTTCCTGTGCGTAGCACCTTCGACTTCGAAGGGACTACTAAATACACCCAATCTCCATTCTCAAATTCCCGATAGGTACGGTTCTCACGAGCATAACTCTCTGCCCTAGCTACAGCTTTGGACAAATTATCTCGTGCCAACTCTAGCTTTTGCTGCATCTGAGCCAAAAACTCTACAGCACTAGGTACCCTATGCGGAATCCCTATGATTGCAGGACTCAATGGCCTAAAACCATAATTGAGCTCAAATGGACTCAATCTAGTGGACGCATGTCTCTTATCATTGTACGCGAACTCCAATAGCGGTAAATGCTTTATCCAGTCTGTTTGCGTACTACTCACATATGCCCTAAGCATATCTTCCAAGATCTGATTCACTCGCTCTATCTGACCATCCGTCTGAGGATGCTCAGAGCTACTCATCCGCAATTGTGTTCCCAACTTGGCGAACACCTCAATCCAAAAATTTCCCGTAACCTTGGGATCCCTGTCAGAAACTATGGACTTCGGAAGACCATGTAACCTGACAATATTCTGAATAAACAACTCAGCCACTTGCGGAGCTGTGACCTTCTTGGTCGTTGCGATGAAATGAGCCATCTTGGAAAACCTGTCTACCACTACCATAACATAATTGAATCCATTCTGGGTCTTGGGTAGCCCAACAATAAAATCCATAGAGATGCTTTCCCACCTTCCTGTAGGTATCTCAAGTGGATGTAGCAAGCCCGGAGGACTTACTCTTTCGGCCTTGTTCACCTGACAAGTCATGCAACGTTGGACATACTCTCTTACATCCTGCTGCAATCGTGGCCAGAAATAATGCCTTCTCAAAAGCTCACTAGTCTTATCAATACCAGGGTGCTTTGCGCAGGGACTATCATGGCATTCATGAAGTATCTTACGACGAAGATCCTTCACGTCTGGCACGAAAACTTTTCCATTTCTCAATAACATACCATCCTTCACGGTGTATGTTAAATATGTACTGGTGTGTGCCTCTACGGAAGCGACAGCCTCGACTGACTCTTCCGTTTGGTTGACTACCTTGCGCGCATTAGGCCACACACGCTGACAATGTAGGTCTTTTTCTTGAGCCTTCTTAATCTCCTCCATGAGACCACTGTCAACCATAGTAAAGCTCATCTGATGCAGTATATGAGATAGTGCATCAGCGACCACATTTTCCTTCCCTCTTCGGAAGCAAATTTCCAAATGAAATTCTTGCATCAGCTCGGCCCACCGAGCTTGGCGGCCCTTCAAATCTAGCTGAGTGCAAAAATACCTTAAAGTATGATGATCAGTGTACACATAAAACTCGGCGCCATATAAATAATGTCTCCACACCTTGAGCGCATGTATAATCGCATACAGCTCTTGCTCGTGTGTTGGATATCTTTGTTGAGCTGGTGTCAACTTCTTACTCTCACAGGCTACTGGTCTACCCTCTTGGCTCAACACTGCACCTACGGCAATGCCACTTGCATCCGTCTCTAGGTCAAAAGGTTTCTGGGTATCCACAATCTTGAGAACTGGAGCCGTGGCCACAGACTCCTTCAAGTTCTCAAAACGTTGCTGAGCTTCAGCATCCCATCGAACCCAGTGTTGTTTTTCCTTAACTGGTCCGTTAAAGGAGCAACTATCCAAGAATAATTCCTAACGAACCGCCGGTAGAACTTACAAAAGCCTAAGAAAGACTGTAATTGACGTATATCGACAAGCCTCGGCCACTTCTTAACCACAGCCACCTTGGCTGGGTCAACCGAAATACCCTCAGCTGTCACTACATGACCCAAATACTCGACACGAGTCTTACACAACTCTGTCTTCTGAGCATTGGCATACAAGACAGAAGCTTGTAACTTGCCCAAAACGGTCTTGAGATGAACCTCATGCTCCTCGACCGCTTTACTAAAAACCAATATATCGTCA
Source organism: Diphasiastrum complanatum (assembly GCA_029204225.1). Lineage (NCBI taxonomy): Eukaryota > Viridiplantae > Streptophyta > Lycopodiopsida > Lycopodiales > Lycopodiaceae > Diphasiastrum > Diphasiastrum complanatum. The sequence continues at coordinate 21,459,722 of CM055099.1, forward strand.
ATAGAATTGACGACAAACTTGCCCATATAGTCTCGCAAGACATCGTTCATGAGCATCATGAACGTGGCTGGGGCATTGGTTAACCCAAATGGCATAACCAAAAATTCATAATGACCGAAACAGGTTCGGAAGGCCGTCTCTCGAATCCGTATTTTCCACTTTAGGTTGCATTGCATGTTTTATGGGAGGTATTTGCTCTGATTTTTCTTAGACGGAGAGGGAGAGAGACAGCATTAATTACCTTGAACTTCCCATTGTCAAATATAAAATATGATGACGAATAGGTTGCATTGCATGTTTTATGGGAGGTATTTGCTCTGATTTTTCTTAGACGGAGAGGGAGAGAGACAGACATTCTTTGAAAAGTTATTCAAGATTAACATTGTTTTGATTTTCAAGGACAAGCCACAACCCAAATTCTAGTCAGGCAATCACTGACCTGGTTGTGCACCAAGCTCAATGATGTGCAGCTTTGACGAAGGCTGGCCTGCGGTAATACTTTTTGTTGCAAAAGATATAAGAATCGAAGCAGTCTCATTTCCTGGAACCTATGGAAGAAAAATAAGATTATATCAAACTCGCTTTCCCAGGCCAACTTAAAAATGAGCCAATTTTGCAAAACACGAATATGACTTACTGCAAAATGCAAGTACCTTGAAAGTAGCAAAAGATGCCGCATGTGCTTCCAAAGCTTGACTTCTTTGCTGGTCGACTGAAAATAGCTGCATATTACCCTTCACCAATTGTGGCCGCTGTTCAAGCATAAAACAGGTGTAAATAAACATTAAATAGGCTACTTTCATCAATCTTAAAGCAAAACTAATAAAACAAAGACGTAAATATGTCATGACCCTTAGAAACAGATATACTTGTAATAATTATCTGATTTTCAAATATCTCTATAATAGCTGTAGGTGTTAAAGAAATTTTTACTGACTAGATATCAAGATGTTCACAGTTACATTAAGCTCTAAGCACTAAGAACAGACTCCAGACGAACAAGTATTCCGAACCTAGTGTGTCATGGTGGGTCCTATAAGCTTGGCAAAATGAAGCCAGACGTTTACCTATATTAAGAATTGGAATTTGGATTCCAGCAAGAACATACTGAGCGATGTAGAGTCTAGAGCCCTAAGAACAACTCAACTTAAACCAAGTACTTAACCACACACTCCAGACTGGCAGAAGTCCAGTTACTTTGCATTCCTTAGTGGTCTTGGATGCGAGTAGAACATGCATGAAAGTGAGACTCGGATACAACCAAGAAGATGAAAGCTGAAGTCCAAATTGAGTCTTGACTTATAAAGTTTGTATTAACAATCTTAGGAACAAGATGGAAGTCATTCAAGGAATCAATATTTAAAAAATTATTGTGCCATAAGTTGGGCACTTGCACCATGCAAAAAGAAGATGCCATGCGCTAAAAGGAACGCTCTAAATTAGGTTGCCACCACTTCAACATAACGAATCTCAAACACACATGGAGGAGGAGATGGCTAGTCGCCCTCCTTAGAGACTCATGGCACTGTAGGAAGAATGGCTCTATGCTTGCATACATGAATAATGAAGAAGTGACATACATTTATAGCAGACCCAACATTAGGGCAATGTCCAAATAACCTAACTTCTTCTACAAGCTTCATTAGGTCTAACCTAACTTTACCAACAAGCTACTTAATAAAAACCAGCAAGGCCCTACTTCTAAGTTTGGGTCTTTTATAAACAAGGCCATTTGAACCCACGAGTTTCTACATGGGGGCCCAATACTAACTTAACTTGGCCAATAGAGAAATTACCAATGGTTACACATATCTCGACCTTTCGGGTCAAAGTAACCTAGAGGTTTTTTATTAACATAGCATATCTATTATCCATTAACCATAGTTGCACAGAATCGCAATTCTGGGACTGGACGTTTCGGAAATCGCGTTTCTGAGAAACACGATTCTCCTCCCAGAATCACATTCCAGAATCGCATAAAAAAAAATCAACATATTAAAAATTTCCAGCACCTCTTCACGGCCAGAATCGCGCCAATCGTGAAGGAGGTAAATTTTTTTGTTTTGAGCTGTAGACGTCGGATCTTGGCGTGTCAATAGTCGACAGGCATCTACTCGGCGACACGGAGGTGGTGTACACGGTGCCAGGGGGATCTGAGCTTCGCGCAGATCGAAACGATCAGTTTTCGAATTTTGGTAAGTGTAGGCTTGTTTTTTTGCAAGTGTTGACATTGAGTTGTAGGCAACCAAATCAAGCATAGTTTGGCTCTAGACCACCTTTCTTCATGCCCACGGTGATTCCTACGGGTCAGTTTCAACCATTACGACACGCCTTGCGAGATTTGAACACCACAATCCAAATGCTTGTTTTTTTTTGCCATTTTCAGAAAATGGCTTCTGGGCAACCGATTCAGGTGATGTCTGAGCCTAGAATGCATTTCCACATGCCCGCAGAGACTCCTGTGACCTCCGTTCTGCCCGTCTACGTCCGTAGCACAAATTTCAATTTTCTTGCCCTAATTCCATGTTTTAAGGGTTTAGGGTTAGAGCATCGTGCAAGCATCCGCCAGCAGCGTGGTTTAGGCCTGCACTGGACTCCTAGACGCCTACAAGGACTCTCATCCTAGCGTCAGTCGCCCGTTTTCACTCGCACTGGAATTATTCTATCCCTCGCCCTGTCTCGTGTGTTTTTTGGCACTTGCTATGATCTTACTAGAATCAATGTGACGGATGTGTTCAGCTCTATTTTAGGCTGGTAATGTTTTTCAATGCCGTGTGTTTTCTTCTACTGAACGGTTGTTTACTTGTTTCTGTTCGCAGGTTTGATCTCGTGTGGCCACGATGCCGGTGCAGGGCCGAGGCCTTTGGGGCGAGCTTGAGCTTACTGAGGGGGATGTGGCTACACACCATGGCTCGGGAGTCCGTAGATGGAGATGCTTGCATTGTGGTGGTCTCTTTACAGGATCACTTACCAGGGTTAGGGCTCACTTACTGAGGGTCAGAGGGCCGGGTGGGCGGGCATTGGGCATATCTGATTGCCCCAGGATTTCCGATGAGAGAGAGAGGTTGTCTATTATGTACGGGCACGGTGCTGCATCACAGGTTTTTGGACAGGGACAGGGACAAGGATAGGGACAGGGGGCAGGAGCAGCTGCAGGTTCACAGGCAAGGGTCACAGGTATGCAGGCACGGCCTACTACGGGTGCAGAGCCTAGTACAGCACGTTCTGGGCAGGGTTTAGGTGCAGTGCATGGTCCAGGCGGGGCCACTCCAGTTCCACCCGCAGCAGTAGGACTTACTTTAGAGGGGAGAGCGTCACATGAGTAGGTTGGATCAGCAGCAGCGGGTCCTTCTCGTTCCTCCTCTTCTTCGACGGCAGATGCAGCACATGGTTCGACAGGTCCTCCCAGAGAGAGTGATACACCCACAAATCAGCCATCTGGTTCGTGTGTTAGACCACGAGCGCCATGTGCACAGCAGAGAGAGGTTAGGCCCAGACAGCAGACCCTTGATCGATGCGGGTGGCAAAGAGAGCAGCATGGCCGGTGCACTCGACTTGCTGGCCAGTTCTTTTACGAGTGCGGCATTTCCTTTGCTGTTGTTGACACTTGGGTGTTCAGAGAGTTTTGCGCACAGATGGCAACTGTGGATGCTACATGGACGCCTCCCAGACGAGAGGTGTCACAAGCCAGTCTCTCCAAGCTCGTGAATCCTAGAAGCCGGTGTGTAGAATGAACCTCCCAACCATAGGCACCCCCTCCTTGAGTCCTTCTACCTGCTATTCCCGTCAACTGGCACATAGCATCCACCTGTGGGTGGTCAGTCCACTTGGCATGCCTAGCCCCTATGACCTGTAGCATCTCGTCACTGACGGCTAGGGTCCCAACGGTCAAGACACACCACATCTCTGACAACTTGTCAGGCGGCCACACCGGGTCACTGCTCGTGACGCACCGGTCCCAACTTGGGACTGATGTCCTCCTCGGTCACTGGCCCTTGCCAATACTTGGCCTCAGGCCCTCTGGTGACCGGCCAACCAAGGTCATGATAGAGTCGTAATTGGACTCTAACAATCCTTCCCTCCTCTGGCAAGTCATCGGTCCTCGATGACAAACTCTGGGTAAGACTTCTGCAACACTTGTCGCGTCTCCCAGGTAGCATCTGACAACGGATGCCCTTTCCAGGTTACTAGTGAAGAGAGACGATTCCGCAATCGTCGCTCCCTTCGATCTAGGATTCTGTCTGGCCCATACTTGTGGTGTCTTTCTCCTCAAGAGACACTAGACCTTCCACCAGGCATCGCCATCGTGCAAACATTTCTCCAGTTTGCTAACATGGAATACTAGATGCACCTTGCATCCAACAGGTAGCTGTAGCTTATAAGCTACTTGGCTTCTTAATAATCAACCATGGTCCACAATACCTAGGAGATAACTTGGCGCACTTTCCTGTGCGTAGCACCTTCGACTTCGAAGGGAGTACTAAACAATCTCCATTCTCAAATTCCCGATAGGTACGGTTCTCACGAGCATAACTCTCTGCCCTAGCTACAGCTTTGGACAAGTTATCTCGTGCCAACTCTAGCTTCTGTTGCATCTGAGCCAAAAACTCTATAGCACTAGGTACCTGTTACGAGCTCGTAACCAGTGCCGAACCCTAGAGAACACAGATAGGTCAGATACCACAGTCAGGGTCGTGTCCAGCGTACATGACCAACAGGGCAAGACAGTGTGAGTAGTGTGCCCCAGCACGGTCCATAGCCATGGCGGGCCTAACACAGCCTAGGGACCCTGTCAGCAGGATAGGGCCCCCAGTTGGGTCCCGACGTGCAGTCGGCCACGTCAGTGCCACGTGGCCGACACTTGGCAGTTGCATGCTACCAGTCCTCACACTGGGCTAGGAGGGGCTTACTCTATATCAGGGAGTAGGCAAGGTTGGGTGGATCAGTTAGTGTTTGCCCTACTGTGGTGTTAGGATCTATTACACTGGTATCCGAGCCATCTCCATCCTAGGGAGTTTAGGACAGCAGTAGAGAAAGCTATCAGAAGATAGGAAGTGTTTCTCAGATTCTCAGAGAGGAATAGAGGAGGAGGATCGCTGTAGGAGCAGCCTTCAAACTTCTGATTTCCACTGAGAAATCACAGTAGCAAGGAGTTAGATTCCAAGTGTAGGTAACTCGCTGAAAAAACAGCTGTTTCTCACTGAGTTCAGAGGATTCTCTATAGTTTTCCCAGCGAAATTAGAGTAGGAAGAAGCCAGCACCTCCATCGCTGTACAGTCAGAGACCTACATCCGATTTCCAGGGAAAAAGTTACTGGTTCTCAGCGAGTTGGAAGCCAAAAAAGAGGAGCAGGGCCAGCGCTGCCAGTGCTTCTGAAAATCTGGTTTTTCAACAAGTTTTTGGACCCCAACGTCAGAGATTTGGAGCAAGAGGATTCCTACCAGATCAGCGAGTAGGAGACTTCTGAAATTTCAGAACTCATAAGGGTTTTTGGACTTCAGATTTGCCTTTTTGTGGACAAGTTGGATTGCAATCAGACCAGCGAGCTACTATCCTCAAAAAACCGGGAAATTTAGTACCGTTTTGAAGCCTCAAACTGGCATTTTTCGGAACAGCAGGTCTGAAATCTTGGGGAAAAGAGCTGAAAGGGTTCCTCTTCATTCTTTCTTTGGAAGTACAGTCCTCAGAAACAGCTAAGTCATCTTTCCTTTCCCTTGTACAGTTGTAAATTAGTCTTTTAGACTTTTTTCCTTCAGAAGTTAAGGTAGCTCTCTTTCAGTTTCGAAGATGACCACTCCTCAGGGACCTGATCAACCCCAGGAGAGAGGCTTCGACGAACTTGAAACAGAAGCCTTGGCTTACAGAAAAGGGAAGGAACCTATGGAAGTAGAAGAACAGGAACAGTTCGCCGAAGAACTCGACGAACTGGTTACCAAGGAGCAGTTCCTCCAATTGGTAACAGAGGTGGATGAACTGAAGCTGGCATTAGCCAATTTCAAGTCCAGTGTGGACGACTCGTTCGCTGAACTCAAAAACTTGATTTTGAGTTCCGCGAAAGGAAGCCTTCCCTCCACTTCTCAGTTATCCCCTTCTCCACTTCCATCAGTTTCGGGTGAGACTTTACGGTCTCACCCCAGTGTTTTTAAAGATTTAAAGCCTCCTACTTTTAATGGGGAAGAGAAGGATAGAAATGCAGATATTCTACAAACCTTCCTCAGCAAATGGAAGAACATTCATGCTCTTAAACAGACCCCTGACCATTTGCAAGCAATTGAGGCCAGTCTTTCTTTAGGGCCTATGGCCTATAAGTGGTGGTTAAATCTCCAGGAGACTGGGCAGACTCCCCGGTCATGGAAAGCTTTTGAAGAAGCTTTCCTAAGAGAATTTCTACCAAAGAATGAACTTGATAGAGCCTGGGAAGCCTGGGAAAGAACAGTAATGGACAAGTCCCTCATCCAATATATCTCGCAGTATCGAGAGGCAATTTTAAAGATTAAAAATATGGATGACTATCAAAAAATCAGGGGATTTGTCTGTGGCCTCAAAGATGAATATAAAGTAGAGGTCCAGAGAAACTCGCCTACTACCCTTGAGCAAGCTCTCAGATATGCTCAAATCTATGATGATTCAGTGGGTAGGAAGAGAGCGAGACAGCAACCACTTTCTGAGCAGCTTCCTCAGAAAGACTTTCAATTTAAAAAGAAATTTTTAAAAAGAAAGAAAGAAGATAAATTTAAAGGTGAAGCTCCTCAGAAACGCCCTTCACTCATACAGCCCTTAAAACCAGATGATTTTGAGAAAGCCAAACAAGAACGTTTGTGCTTTGTGTGTATGGGCAAGGGACACACAGTCAGACAGTGTCCCAAGGGGCCTTTCACTAAAAAAGATAAGAAAGATAAAAAACAAGTTCATCTTGTTCAGACTGTATGTTTCTCCAGTGACTCGGCAGCTTCCGAGATCAAAGTGTATCATGAAGATCATGAACACTGTTGCCAGCTGACCTCTGCAATGCTAGCGAGACCCTTCAGCTTTGGGCCGCATGACCTAGTACGTATGCATGGGAAAGTTGGTAACCAGTCAGTAAGAGTCATGGTTGATGATGGGGCAACCCATAATTTCATCAACCACACCCTGGTTAAAAAGCTTAAACTACCAGAAGTACCTAGTCAGCATAGGTACATAGTTTCATTAGCTAAGGGTGAAGATAAAAAAATATGGGAAACTATGGTAAGTAAGTTAAATCTTGGTATTCAGGGGTACCAAGATCAAATAAACTTTCAGATAATGCACCTGGATCGAACAGACATTGTTCTCGGGAGAGATTGGCTCTACAGTTTAGGACCTTCCCTCCACAGAAATTATCAGGAGAACACCCTCAGCTTTCAGTATAAAGGCCGAGAGATCCAGTTGCATGGGGAGCATGATGTTCCCAACAGCCCTATGGTCTGCAGTTCAGAGCTCTGTCAGCTAATCGGAGACGAAGACCATCAGGTATTCTTATGTGACTTTCAGTTTATTCCTGAAGTTTCTATTTCCAGTTCTATTCAGCAGAAAATCAGTAAATTAGAAACTTTATTGTCTAAATTTAAAGATGTTTTTCCTGAAGATTTGCCACATGGTTTACCACCTAGCAGAGAGGTAGATCATGTAATAAACCTAGTACCAGGTACAGCACCTGTTTCTAAACCTCCGTATCGGGTCAGCCGAACAGAGGATGAAGAAATAACTAGGCAGTTAACAGACTATCTTGGGAAAGGCCAAATTCAGACCAGTAGTTCACCATGGGCCTCACCAGTCCTATTGGTGAAAAAGAAGGAGGGGTCTATGCGTCTTTGCGTAGATTACAGAGCCCTCAATAAAGTCACAATTAAGAATAAATACCCTATGCCTCGGGCAGACGAGTTGTTTGATCAACTCGACGGGGCTAAGTTTTTCAGCAAAATAGACCTCAGATCGGGATATCATCAAGTCCGTATAAAATCGGAAGATGTCTCGAAAACAGCTTTTAGGACTCGTCACGGTCATTATGAGTTTAAGGTGATGCCATTTGGGCTCACAAATGCTCCAGCTACCTTTATGACCTTGATGAACAGTGTCCTCAGACCATACTTGGGTAAATTTGTAGTCGTATTTTTAGATGACATCCTCGTTTACAGCAAAACCAGGAAGGAGCATCTAAAACACCTCAGAAAGGTGTTTCGACTGCTCAGAAAGCATAAGCTTTATGCTAAACAATCCAAGTGTGAATTCTTCGTTGAAGAAGTAGCATATTTGGGTCACATTATCTCTTCAGATGGGATTAAGATGGACCCAAATAAGGTTAAAGCCATACTCAGTTGGCTGAGACCTCAGAATATTTTGGAACTTCAAATCTTTCTTGGTCTGGCGGGATATTACAGACGATTTGTCAAGGAATATGCTCAGATAGCAGTCCCTATGACAAATCTCCTTAAGGGGAAGGGAAAGGAGTTCATTTGGGAGTCCGCACAACAGGAGAGCTTTGATGCTCTCAAAACAGCCTTAGCTACAGCACCAGTTTTAAAGGTCGTCGACCCCAATCAGCCATTTGTGGTCGAAACAGATGCTAGCGACTTTGCAGTAGGTGCTGTGCTAACTCAGGGTGGACGACCAGTTGCCTTCGAGAGTAAAAAACTCGAGCCAGCACAGACTAGGTATAGTGCCTATGAAAAGGAACTCTTTTCTATAGTCCACGCCCTTAAGACTTGGAGGCATTATTTGTATGGTGCCAACTTTGAGGTCCTGACAGACCATGAGAGTCTCAGATACCTTTGCAATCAACCTGAGCTTAGAGGTCGGAAAGCTCGTTGGGCAGAGTTGATGCAAGAGTTTGACATGTCTATCAGATATAGGCGTGGAAAATTCAATACAGTAGCAGATGCCCTTAGCAGAATGCCTATGATAAACGAGCTGAGTTTTACTCAGATTCGTAATGAGTTACTCGAGTCCTTGAGAGGGAAATGCCAGCATGATGCATTCTTCTCTATTATCTGGAACTCAGTCCAGAACAGACAGTTACAGACTCCAGAACCAGTTCCCGGGGCTGGTGCTAGTTCATCCAAGAATACGGCAGCTTCCGTTGAGGATGATAATGAGTTCGAGTATACGTCGTCAGATGACGTTGAGGATTCTGAGCCTGTATTACCCAAGCAAACCCCAGTGGTTGAGGGTCAGTTGACTCAAGGATTCAAATGGAAACAGTATTCCATTCAGATGAGTACTTGCTCTATAGAGATAGAGTATGTGTCCCCAATTCAGAGGATTATAGGCAGCAGGTCCTATATGAATGTCATGACAATCCTAGCGCGGGACACCCAGGCATACAGAAGACCTATGAGCTTCTTTGTAGGCAATTTTTCTGGCCCAGTATGAAAAAGGACGTCCACCAGTATGTAACCAGTTGCCAGAAATGTCAAGTAAATAAAGCAGAGCGTTTAAAGGCAGGAGGGTTGTTGCATCCCTTAGAAATACCAGCTGGTAAATGGGAGAGTATCTCCATGGATTTTATAGTAGGCCAGCCTAAAACCCAAAAGGGTAATGACGCTATATGGGTCACAGTTGACCGTCTGACCAAAATGGCTCATTTTATTCCGACCAAAACAACCGTTAGAGCTCCAGAGTTAGCGAGGTTGTTTGTAGACGGGCTATTTAAATTGTACGGTCTACCTTCCGGCATAGTCAGCGACCGGGACAGTAAGTTTACTGGAAATTTTTGGAAGGCAGTATTCCATCATCTCCATACTAAACTTAATATGAGTACCACCGACCATCCACAGACGGACGGTCAAACAGAAAGGGTAAATCAAGTGCTGGAGGATATGCTTCGTGCATACGTCAGCAAGAGGCAGACTAATTGGGAGGAGTATCTCTCGATATTAGAGTTTGCTTACAACAGTACCAAACATTCAGCTACGGGATACAGCCCATTTATGCTGATGTACGGTTTTCAGCCACGCTCACCCACAGCTGTAGGGTTTAAACAAGAAAAAGTTGAAGCAGCCAGAAACTTTTTAGAAGACCTAAACCAGATGATAGAACATGCTAAGCGTAGCATTAGACAATCCCAGGATCGAGCCAGGCATTATGCAGATCCACACAGACGGGATGTGCAGTTCTCCACTGGTGAGAAAGTCTACTTGAGAGTCCCAGTTGACTCTAAAACCCTCAAATCAGGAGTGTGTGCTAAGTTGTCTCCAAGGTATTGTGGTCCCTTTACCATCAGTAGGAGACTAGGCGAGGTCACCTATGAACTAGAACTCCCACACAGCAGTAAGGTTTTTCCAGTCTTTCATGTAAGTCAGTTACGAAAAGCCTTAACCAGATCAGATAATCTGGTAGGGGACAGTGTTCTAGTTCTCCCATTGGATCCTCAACAACCTCCACATGAACCAGAGGAAATTCTTGATAGTAGAGAGACGCAGACTCGTCATACTCTATACCGAGAATATCTGGTTAAGTGGAATGATCAGCCTGTTGAGAATGCCACTTGGGAAAGAGGCAGCGTCCTTCGCAAGATTTTTCCAGACTTTGTCTTAGAGGACCAAGACGGTTCTTAAGGGGGAGGGAGTGTTACGAGCTCGTAACCAGTGCCGAACCCTAGAGAACACAGATAGGTCAGATACCACAGTCAGGGTCGTGTCCAGCGTACATGACCAACAGGGCAAGACAGTGTGAGTAGTGTGCCCCAGCACGGTCCATAGCCATGGCGGGCCTAACACAGCCTAGGGACCCTGTCAGCAGGATAGGGCCCCCAGTTGGGTCCCGACGTGCAGTCGGCCACGTCAGTGCCACGTGGCCGACACTTGGCAGTTGCATGCTACCAGTCCTCACACTGGGCTAGGAGGGGCTTACTCTATATCAAGGGAGTAGGCAAGGTTGGGTGGATCAGTTAGTGTTTGCCCTACTGTGGTGTTAGGATCTATTACAGTACCCTATGCGGAATCCCTATGATTGCAGGACACAGTGGCTTGAAACCATAATTGAGCTCAAATGGACTCAATCCAGTGGACGCATGTCTCTTATCATTGTACGCGAACTCCAATAGCTGTAAATGCTTTACCCAGTCTGTTTGCGTACTAGTCACATATGCCCTAAGCATATCTTCCAAGATCTGATTCACTCGCTCTGTCTGGCCATCCGTCTGAGGATGCTTAGAGCTACTCATCCGGAACTGTGTTCCCAACTTGGCGAACACCTCAATCCAGAAATTTCTCGTAAACTTGGGATCCCTGTCAGAAACTATGGACTTCGGAAGACCATGTAACCTGACAATATTCTGAATAAACAACTCAGCCACTTGCGCAGCTGTGACCTTCTTGGTCGTTGCGATGAAATGAGCCATCTTGGAAAACCTGTCTACCACTACCATAACGGAATTGAATCCATTCTGGGTCTTGGGTAGCCCAACAATAAAATCCATAGAGATGCTTTCCCACCTTCCTGTAAGTATCTCAAGTGGATGTAGCAAGCCCGGAGGACTTACTCTCTCGGACTTGTTCACCTGACAAGCCGTGCAACGCTGGACATACTCTCTTACATCTCGCTGCAATCGTGGCCAGAAATAATGCCTTCTCAAAAGCTCACTAGTCTTATCAATACCAGGGTGCCCTGCGCAGGGACTATCATGGCATTCATGAAGTATCTTACGGCGAAGATCCTTCACGTCTGGCACGAAAACTTTTCCATTTCTCAATAACATACCATCCTTCACGGTGTATGTTAAATATGTATTGGTGTGTGCCTCTACGGAAGCGACAGCCTCGACTGACTCTTCCATTTGGTCGACTACCTTGCGCGCATTAGGCCACACACGCTGACAATGCGGGTCCTTTTCTTCAGCCTTCTTAATCTCCTCCATGAGACTACTGTCAACCACAGTAAAGCTCATCTAATGCAGTATACGAGATGGTGTATCAGCGACCACATTTTTCCAAATGAAATTCCTGCATCAGCTCGGCGCACCGAGCTTGGCGGCCCTTCAAATCTGGCTGAGTGCAGAAATACCTTAAAGTATGATGATCAGTGTACACATAAAACTCGGCGCCATATAAATAATGTCTCCACACCTTGAGCGCATGTATAATCGCATACAGCTCTTGCTCGTGTGTAGGATATCTCTGTTGAGCTGGTGCCAACTTCTTACTCTCACAGGCTACTGGTCTACCCTCTTGGCTCAACACTGCACCTACGGCAATGCCACTTGCATCCGTCTCTAGGTCAAAAGGTTTTTGGGTATCCACAATCTTGAGAACTGGAGCCGTGGCCACAGACTCCTTCAAGTTCTCAAAACGTTGCTGAGCTTCAGCATCCCATCGAACCCAGTGTTGTTTTTCCTTAACTGGTCCGTTAAAGGAGCAACTATCCAGGAATAATTCCTAACGAACCGCCTGGTAGAACTTACAAAAGCCTAAGAAAGACTGTAATTGACGTATATCGGCAGGCCTCGGCCACTTCTTAACCACAGCCACCTTGGCTGGGTCAACTGAAATACCCTCAGCTGTCACTACATGACCCAAATACTCGACACGAGTCTTACACAACTCTGTCTTCTGAGCATTGGCATACAAGACAGAAGCTTGTAACTTGCCCAAAACGGTCTTGAGATGAACCTCATGCTCCTCGACCCCTTTACTAAAAACCAATATATCGTCAATAGAATTGACGACAAACTTGCCCATATAGTCTCGCAAGACATCGTTCATGAGCATCATGAATGTGGCTGGGGCATTGGTTAACCCAAATGGCATAACCAAAAATTCATAATGATCGAAACAGGTTCGGAAGGCCATCTCTCGAATCCGTATTTGATGGTATCCACTTTTGAGATCTATCTTACTGAAAATGGTTGCACCTTGCAACGCATCCAGTAGATCATCAATCCTGGGCATCGAATACCTGTGCTTTACAGTGATCTTATTCAATCCCCTGTAATCTACACACATCCGGAAACTACCATCCTTTTTCTTATATAACTTGGATGGATGTACCCCAACTTGAGATACTCCTCCAACATCTTTCTGACTTCCTCTTCCTCTTTTAGGCTCAAGGAGGCCTACATATCGGACTTGCCCCTGGAACAAGCTCAATACAATGATCAACGTTCCGACTAGGCGGCAATCCCTCTGGCATATTACTAATTAGCACGTGTTTGAACTGCGTGCAGATGGACTTCTCCAACTCAGTTGCTGGGTCACATCTAGAATGTAACATGTGCACTAGGGGATATAAAAGTAAATGAAGCTTCTTGTGGTCTATTAGTGGGTGTGCTTATCTGATTATTACCAACATAAGAATCAAAACTGGAATCAACATTCATAACACAACCACAAATACTGAATCTCCATCCTCTTTATTTGCATATAGGTAACAAGAGGACCCTCAACAGATGGTCTCTCCCCCTTTAAGACATGAGACATACCCTCATGCCCGAACTTATACACATGTGATTTAAAATCTATGGCGGGCTGCTTACTTGCATGCCACCTCTTACCAAGTACAATATCAAACTTAGCTAGTTTAGTGATTTCAAAATCTAACTTCTCGGTATACGTCTGAATAGACAAAGACGCCCGAGAGATTCTTTCATCCGAAACCTCTATTCCCTTACCATCTGGCATCTCAACAGTATACCGGTAATCAGATGGAACAGTGTGTGAATTCAAGAGGACTTACACGAGCCATGTTTTTCTTCTGCCAACAGGTCCGATGCTCACTAACATTGCATACCAGCTGCTGATCTTTCTGCGCTACTAGTTTCCTTTCGATGGAGAGCAAAGTCGGCGGAAGGAGGATATGTTGAGGCCTGTTTCATGGTGGGGCTACCATGGGCGCGGCACAGGTGACCTGCGACGACTGGCCGAGAGAGTCCTTGCACAGGACTGTTCAGCAGGAGCTTGCGAGCGGAATTGGAGGACCTAGGCCTTATCACACGCAGAAGAGGAACAGGTTGTCTATCGAGCAGTGTAGGCAGTTGGTGTTTGTGAACACCAACGACCGTATGTTGAGGCGCACACGAGGAGGGGGACAGATGCTCGAGGTGAGTCACATCATCACCCCCTGTTTCTTGCTATGCTTTGACGAACTGAATTGCTTTCAAATTATGCAATGAATTGCTGACAACAATGTATTGTTTTTGGTTGCAGGTGAACCCTGACACTTGCTTGGTGGATTCGGCAGCTACTGCTCCTTGGGCACCACCCACGTAGCAGGAGATGGATGATGATGAGATCTATAGAGAGTTATATAGACATGCACAGGCTGACGCACGGGCTCTACGGCGTTCGAGGAGGGCAGACAAGCAGAGGGCTAGGGCTGAGGAGGGGGATGATGAGGGCTTGGAGGGTGGAGAGGAGCTCGGGGCTAACTATCAGGAGAAGGAGGAGTGGGTTGAGGGGGATACGGAGGAGGATGAGGAGATGGGGGCGGAGGCACAGGGGGATGACCTGGCTGACTTGCTGGTGGACCTTGATGCGGAGACAGAGGAGGAGCCAGCCATTCCTACACGTAGGCCTAGGGGGAGACCTAGAGGTTTTGGGAGGGGGGGGGTGAGTTCGCTTTTTGTAGACAGGAGTGGAGCATCACAGGCAGCCGTCGGCCAGGCATCATCACACTGGGTAGGGCCATCCCAGGGCGTTGGATCACAGCCACCTGACACACAGACACGCAGGGGTAGACACAGGGGTGGGGGCAGGCAGAGGGGGGCCAGAGGAGGGGAGAGAGGCAGAGGCAGAGGTAGAGGCAGGGGGAGGATCCAGAGCCAAAGCACGCAGCAGAGAGCCAGAGCACGCGGTGGAGCCAGGGCCACACCACGGCATATGGCTCCCTCCAGTTCTGATTCATCTACAGACCCTTGGGATCTGCAGTCAGGCACAGATTCAGATGATGGTTCCTACCATGACTCTGATGAGCCATTTTGGTGCCCGATATTATATATTACGATGATCCTATTCACAGCAGAGTGTAACGATCCAGTACTGTTCTTTGTGAGAGAGAGAGAGAGAGAGAGAGAGAGAGAGAGAGAGAGAGAGAGAGAGAGAGAGAATGGTTGAAAAACGATTCCATATGGTTGAAAAATGCTTCAGTACGGTTCAGGACGATGCAGTATGGTGATTGGTTCAAAACACTTAGCATGGTTTTTGTTTAGCATGATTCAGCATTTTTGTTTAGTTTGTTAGATCTGAGAGAGATAACGAGAGAGAGAGAGAGAGAGAGAGAGAGAGAGAGAGAGAGCGAGAGAGAGACAGAGGAGGGAGAATTTTGGGGCATCATGTTTTTTTATTAATGCACCTGGGAGTTAAAGCGTAAACCTGGGAGTTAATGCACCTAAACTAGACCATCCTGCACAGTAATTATGCTCTTAATTAGAGATTTCACTTGATACCCATATTGCACAAAAAAAACCAAAAAAAAAAATTGAAAAAAACGTTTCTGAAAAAAAATTCCATATTACCGAAACGCATTTCAGAAACGCAGTGCAACTATGCCATTAACATATTCTAGCACTTATCTACTAAGTTGACAAATGGAACTCCACAAGTTAACGGCAGCCAAAAGTAGACTCCAACAAAGACACATGGCAAGCATTTTACAACATCCAAATGAAAACCTTCTCTATTTAGAGAGAGTCACCATGGAAAGAGTATCCATGGGGAGAAAGATCTGTGTGGAAGGACAACGAGAAGAGAGAGGACAATGTGAGGAAATAAGTTGTGTGAAGGAACTAATTCACCTAGCTGCTAGAAAAATTCTCTATGAAACAAGGCCTTCCTTCTACTACTCCATCAGCACAGCCACAGCAGATTCAACAGGAAAACAATCTCGTTTTCCTCCTCCACAACAGCCAACTGTTCGCAACAGCTGATCTCCAAACTGATGTTCAACCAGCTGACTACTTCCTTCCCAGTACTTTATCACTTTTGCTTGGATCTGGTTCAGTGTTTGACCTCCAGAAGTTTTCCACAGGCTACCTTCTACTTTGTTCTCCAGCAGCAATCCTTTTCAGCAAACTATCTCCAACTCAGTTCAACAAATTGCCATCTCATGTTATGCTCGAGAAGCAATCAAGCACCTAGCATAGAGCTCAAGCCAAGATCTGTCTAAACAATAACTTTCAAAAGTCGAACGGGCCTCGAAGAAGGCCTGTTGTTGTTGGATAATGCTCCCGATTCCTTAACTTGATTATTGTATTAGAATTTCCCTTGGTTTAAATCTGAAATTCCTAAGTTTGTCAAAAGTTTTGAGGAGATTTCAAAGCTTGTAAAACAGATGAGAACACGTTTTTGTTCTTTTTTTCTCAGATTCGGTCTTGGAATGAGATTCCCTTTATTTCAGCGTGGATCTCAGTTTGCGTCTTATACATGTTTGTTCTCTTGCAAGTTGCACAATATGCTACTTTAAAGACAATACTTGCTGACCTCTTGAAAGTTAAATCATTCAAAATTCACTTGATGTTCCTCCAAGTCCTCCAATATCCAGGGAGTTTGTTAGGCTCATTAAAGATTATCTTCAACCGATTACGAATAATCAAAATAGTAAGAGATATAAAATTACACCTCAGGTGCTCCAGGGGCGATTCCAATCAGTACAAGCCATTTTTCAGTAGGATCACAACGATAATTGATGATTTGATTTCCTGTCAAATTAGCTGTTCTGTCGAAAACCTTGACCGGCTCTGAATCACCTGAACAAATGCAAATCAGCACTATCAGTTTGCAAGCTTAAATCAAGAACAAATTGCAACCTAATGCAGTTTGTAACAACAGAAAGTCTTATTCCTGACACCAAACATTTACTTGGCAATCATTTACCTTCTATGGACCAGTGATACACAGCCACCTGGGTTACAAGGCCCAGCAGTTTTGGTGTGATCCATTTCCAGAAGACAACCTTGAAAAAAAAGAAGAAATTGGTGTACTTATTAGTATGCAAAACATTTTGCACCAAAATCTATGCAACTAATAGAAGTAAATTGTACCCACTACATCCAAAAACGTTCAAAATATCCATCTAGTATAATGCCAACAAACTTTCTTTTTATCTTGTCTTGCCATGTGAGCCTGAGAAACTCCACACCTCGAAGTGAGAAAACAAGCCATCAACAAGCAAAAATCTTATTTCATTAGAAACAGCACGAGATTTTTGAGTTTCTATAGTCGTATAATCATCATAGCATTTCTACGGTTCAATTAAAAGGGCTTTCTGTAGAATTGTCCTACTTTTATATTTGGGACGACGTTTTGCATGTGGGCTTTCTGCCAGAAAGCCAATGGGCTTTCTAGCAGACAGGGCTATATGTCCATAAAGCCCATCAGCTTTCTTGCATAAAGAACTTTGTGGGCATCAAGCCCATGGGCTTAACACAAAGCATAACACACATGTCAGACAAAGTAAGAAACAAGTTAACAAAAATACCACCAGATTTTTACGCTTGGCAAAGGCCTGGCTGCAGGCCATTCTAGGTTTTCAGACCTCCCTAGCAGTCTCATTGTGAACATTAACACATATAGCACTTAGAGAAAACCTGCAACGGCCTGCACACAGGCCTTTACCCTACACAAACAGTTTGCAATACTCCCAGGGTTTCGTGTTCAACATAAAATTAATGATCTTTTCGTGAGTCCCTACAGTTTCATTTGTGAACGTTAACACAAAGCACCTAGAGAAAACAAAACTTCATCGCCCTATTCATACTTCACCCAGACTGTGCTTCCAATAACCCAAAAAACTTGGGCTTTCTGCTGATCATATATCAAAAGCAAGATAATTTTCTATACCTTGTGGGTCGTCCCAGCCACATACAGATCCAAGTAGATTATGAGTCAAAAGAACAAGCAGTAAGTATCCTAATGAAGCATCATGCATCATACTGTTTTCCAGGATTATGCTCACCTGCTCTGGCATCTGATAAGACTTCATCTTTGCTTTCATCTCAATATTAAATATCTGCAAGTGATCCTGGGTGGAACCCGGAATTTGAGCTGCAATTCAACAGAAGTAATGCTTGAAGAACATTTTTTAATCAAGGATGATTAAGGCAACCGAAATGAACTGGGCTATCAGAACTTGATCAAAGTGATATTAAAACTGATTTTTGTTTTGATTGTCAATACTCTAAGTGGAAGAAACTCTGCACATTTCAGGTTGACACAAACACAAAATATTTGAAAAATTGACTCATATTTCCAAAAGATACAGAACAGAGTACAAAGTATGCATAAAACTTCTTCTACTCTCATAGTAGCTGTGTTATTTATATATCAGCATCAGTATCCTATATGGATATGCAAGTTCGACATTCTAAAGATATAACTGTCAATATCGTCAAGCTACAAAAACTTAACAAAAAGAGGCAGCAAACAAAGCATGCATCTACACGTCTAGTGTGAGACTCCATACATGGTGCTTCTCCTATCTCCTTCGTAGCAGTATCCAAAAGCTCAAACAGTAATACTACCTTTGAGGGCAAGGATTCTGCTGATTGGATTCATCAAAGCAGAGTCTGCTGTGATAGGTCGGCGAAGAGGCTGCAAAGGCAAGCTCATATCAATAATAACAACACTGTTTTGAGGAGCAGTCTCCCGCACACAGATGTATTTGTCAGATTCCATGGTGACATGGTTGAAGGTGATGAATTGTTGATTGACGCCGAGACTTGTCAGCTGCAATCATGCAAACATAATTATAAGATGTGAGATTACATTTCATCATTCTTGTCCAAAACATGAAATTCACATGTAAGAACATCATAATAATTGTCCACCAATATAAAAATATACATAACAAACTTGTGACTCAAACAATAAGAAAATATGCTACACCTTAGGAGGTAACTACAAGTGACACTCAAATGAAAAACACAAATAATCATTTCACTTTTCCCTTTTTCTAAGTCACTCTTAAGTTCATGGATACAGGAACCATAAGGAGGCAATGCATTGGTAGAAAGGAACATTATCAAAAATGAGGTGAAAATGTGCACCATTACTATCTGAAATGCAAGATAGTTTTGATAAGACTACAAAGAACTTAATTATTCAACACTATACTACATAGTCTTTAAAATATGATCAAAACAATACAATAACGTTGATAACTACATGGAGTAGCTGGGCAAGAGATCAAGCCAGGCGAGAGTTCAACCCTGGTCCGTCGCTGAATCTATAGAACCTTCGCCGGCCTTCCCTATTGGCCAGGAACCTTCGCCAACTTTTTTGGTAGCGGAGCCCCTGCAAAAAAAATCGCGATAACTCTTTCTTAAAACTTTTTGCCAACTTTCCAACCTTCAATCATATCGTCCACTGATACTTCTAGTTCTCCCAAATCATTGATCAAGAGGGAATTCCCTGTTGAGCATGATGTTATGGCTCTGGCTAGCACTGACCAAGTAGCTGAATGGTTAATCCTTGTCGAGCCTCTACTCAAGGCGATGGGCATTCACGCTACTATCTTTTTAATTAAAATCAATATGGAATTTATCAGTATGGCTTTTGACACTTGGGATGAAGCCAAAGTCAAGTTTTATGTCAAACACCAAGGTTTCATGCACAAGGTGCGAGTTACTGAGGCCGCCCTTGCTGTGTTAGGAATTGTTTCTGGCCCTAGGTCCAGCCCATCCCATAATTTGGCCCATAGTGTCATTAACTCGTTCCCGTACACCTCAACTGCAAACAAATGATGATTACCTTATTGATGCCATCCGTGATCCTGTCGTGTAGGTAGTTTCACATTTATTGAATCAGCTTATGGCGAGCAAATTGCGAAAGAATCGTATTTCTTCACAAATCCTACATCGCATGGTCGAGTCCCACAAGGAGTTTGATCGTGGAACTGTGCAACCGTATGATTGGCACAAGGTACTTGGCGAGCTGAAAAGAGTAGTGAAGCCCAACAGCAAGAAATAGTTTGTGGTAGGGTCTCCCCTCTCTTCACTTGCAGCTTCACTTTTGGAAAGCAAAGTTCACGGGTTCCGAGAAAAAAATGTACTGGCTACTTATGCGGGAGCGACAGCAGAGACGTCCCACCAAGGAAGCTCATCCCAAAGTCGTCGACAAGTACGCAGTGAGGTAGTTGAACCCAGCTCGCCTCCAGCGGTGGGGGCGGCTCATAGACGTACTCAGCCACCATAGCCAGCTGATGCTCAACTACCTGCAACCCGCACTGATCTTCCTATTCCCTCGTCCTCTGCCACCACGCTCACCTTTGATTCCTCCATTTTGCCTGCCGTTACCATTGGTTCTACCAACAGAGCCACGGAAGCGCAACCCGTTTCACCCCCCCACACCACGGCTTTATCGCCGTCTACACAAATGTTCATGGATCTGATCAATGCCTCCAATCCGTTGGATAAAAATATGCAATTTATTATGCCTTCCAATCCTCCTGCATTCTAGGCCTCCTCTCCCAGAGCAAGATTTGATCAGCTCCAGAACTACCAAAAAGAACAAACAGCCCAACAAGATGTACTAGCGTCCCCACGAGCTAATTTTCAAGGGCCAGATACATTCCCGATCTCTACTGGAACCTACTCTCCTAAAGTTTATGATGCTATAGTACCAGAGGGGTTTGAAGGAGATGATAGGCTAAATCTTCACAAGTGGAACCTGGAGCTAGAGCTGTACCTGCCACATCTGCAATCTCTCCTGATTCTGGAGATGTATTGGGCATCCATGCACATCTTGGCAATCTGATCTAGAAAATGATAGAGGAGAAAGCATCAATAGAGAAAAGAATATCATAGATGGGCAATGAAAATATGCTGATGGGGCAAAAGCGGATCTAGGTTAACATAGAGCTGCAAGTATGACAACCTTGTCAACTTTTCCTTGGGCATGTGTCAATGCCTCTTGTAGTTTGCCCATGTGATCCTGCAATTGTAGGGCTTCTTCATGCTGTTGAGCAGCTTTGAGTTCTACTGCTGATTTCTCTGTGTTGCTCAGTTGTTGATTCTCCAACGACAGTTGGATATGGCACAGTTGGAGAAAGAAGAAATATTAAAAGAATTGGATGATGTGGCCATCGAACGAGATAACTTGCTCCATACACCAGTGACAACAAGGCCAGTCTCTCAACAGGAAATAACCTACCTGGTCCACAAAGTTGATACCTACAAATCAGCTTTGTCAGAATTTCAGGCTAGATTTGATTCATACAAGCTGATGGCCATGCAGGAGCTTGCAAAAGAAGTGATAAAGAGTTACGAACAATCAGCTAATGTCACGCTTCAAGCAACTCCTCAAATCTAGATTCCTATCATGCCCACCTTCTCACCACCAAGGTTCGATCAGGATCAAGGGCAAGGGGATGCAAGTCAAGGATTGATGGATTTGTTGATCAAGGGCAAGCTGAAGAAGTTCAGGTAATTCAGTAGGTAATAGATGTTGGTCCATCTACGAGAAGAATATCTGCAAAAAGGGCTTTTAAGCGACCGGTTACCATCGAGGAGGAAATTCAAGAAGTTCTTGCACAACATCCTCATGAATCCTCTCGGGGTGGAAGTTCAAGACCTCTGAAGTCGAAGCGGGCAAGGAACTGGATAAGTTACCAACACTTGGTGAACAACCCAAGTGGAGAAGAATAATCTTCAAGAAAACTCTTGAGGCAACAAGGAGTTATGCGGCAAGCCCTCATCAACTAAGGGTGAACCCATATTACGTCCTGTCCCAATGGCAAGTGGGCAGAGTGTGGAACTCCATTGTCGCAGATTACAATCCACACTCGGAACTGGCCCATAATTCACCAAAATTTCAATTGGTTGATATCAGTGGACTTCCACCGGGCCTTACAGAGCTACGCCCAGGAGTATTTATCGTCACCTGATCGTACCGTGAGGCAATCGACAATGTAGGCACAAGATTTGACCTATCTGGCAGGAATACCAACAAGATGGGATGATTGTCTGCCAACTTTGGCATTCGATCCTATTAAGCTGACAAGATGGGATGATTGTCTGACAGCTTTGGCATTCGATCCTATTAAGCCGATAGCGTCTGAGGATGTCAAGGATCAGCTTCCTTTAGCAAGACTTTACTACCGTGCGTGGATGATCGATGGATCATGGGAGAGTAAGTTTGTAACTTGGACAACAACACAAGTGGATAGCAAGAGGACACAAGTGTTTTTTACCACATGCTTGGGATCAAAATGTGGAGCAGCTGGAGTTCATGGAAAAAGTGACCTCTCACTTGATCAAAATCCGTCGTTAAGCGACGTGCAAGGTGTCATGGGACCACGTTGGTGGGGGATACTCTTGGAGGATTGCGGGATATCGGTTAATGCCTAGTTAGATTAGAGGGATTTGGCACCCTGCGTGTGTAAGTCCAACCCGATGATCACATGATAAGTTGGTTTATTGGTTGTTAATAAAAGGCCTTTAGGCCAATTGCGGGAATCAAATGTCGCAAGGCCTAATAGTCAGTTAGTTAATGAAAGTGGGTTGCCACTCAAATTCAAATTCAAATAAGACGGGAGGTAGGATTTGGCCAATAGGCTTTGCCAAGTGCCCTCAACACTATATATAGTGGTACTTTGTAGTTCATTTTTCATGTTCAATCAAGAAGTGGAACCTTTGCCATTAAATGTCCTTGCTATTCTTTCTTGCTCCATCTCTCATGTGTTGTTGTTATAATAGATGATGAAATTTTGGTTGGTGTTAAACATCCAAAAATTACTTAAGGGTTACGTGATGAAAAAGAAGTCATTGCATGCCAAGATACAAGCTGCATATCACTTTTAAATATGGTGTGTAACTCCAAATATGTGCAATTGCAGTGCATTCTTAGTCTCATTGAGTCTTAAAATTTGTTTATATTCCTTACTAGAAACTGTTTTAAGCCATGTTATAGAACAACTTGTGTCACCCAAAACATGTTGCTCTAACAAAAAATCCCAAGATGTCAACAAAATCTTGAAAATGAACAAAAGGATAAGTCCTTATTAAGGTGTTCAGACTCTAATAAGGCAGTTGTCAATTTTCTTGATCACGCAACTAAATTGGCCTACTAGCACGGGCATAGCAACTTCTCCCACAAAGTGACTGCTTTGCACGAATGTTGCCTAGTAGCTACAAATTCCCACACTAAAGCCTTACCATAATATAACCTAGCTCCACCGTAAAGAACACTAGCAATGCTACGATAATTACTAGGGGTCCTACTTTGCTGCTTCCAATATTCAATCGATTCCTAGTTTCAAGATACTAACAAAAATCAGACGGAATTCTTGAAATCCATAACAAATGTTTCCAATCAGGAAAAGTCAAAATCAAAACCGAATTTTAGCACCGTCAACGGTCACTAGACTTCCAAATGAGACATTTCCACACATGGTCATGTTTCAGGAAACGTCGACATAACTGGTCAATAGATATGGCTGATCCAGCTTCATTGGAATTTTAGCGCTACATAGACAGTTGCTTTTTTATATCTGACCAGGCATTCATGAGCTTGCTGATCTGAAGCGTACTGTTTTAAAATGTTATTTTGGAGAAGTGCCTACATTCTTTCATTTCAAGTAGATCGGATCTATATCCTCCCAAATCCGGAAACTTCAAGATTGAAGTTTCTGAATGGAAGTCAACTTATAGGCCGTTTATCCAGTTCGTATATTACGCTTTATTCACTAGATATCAGCAAAGATATCACAAGGGAAGTAACAAACGCTATCATACGAACTCACCGTCAAGGCTTCTTTCATAGCAATAGGAGCATTTGCTGCAGCCATATTGCCGAGCCAAAAATAGATCAATTAACAGATCCAGCAGCTTCAACTTCTCTTCTACCCAGCCTGTCTTGCCCGCCAGTAGCTTAAATGCGTTCCGCGTAGGGTCTCACTTTACCTGCAAAGCCTTCCAGAATCTGCCACCATAACAAAACTCCATCAGCAGGTCTAGTAGGAAAAACGAAAAGGGTAAAATTACTAAATCCTCAAAGAAACAAGGATCTACACTCAAAAGCAAGATAAAATACAAAGCAAGACGATAGAGAAATGTATAACCGAGAAGTATGCAGGTCAAATGCGGTGAAACACAGGCGCCAAATCTGATTCAACAAGAAAAATTACAACAAAACATGGAGTAGCGGATCTGAAGCCGCGCTTGACAGATATCTAGATCCAAGGCTCACGGAAGGCTTGGAAAGGTGAGAGCAAGGAGCGATCGCTGCTGCTGCAGCCAAGCCAAGCAACAGCAACAACAACGAACAACAACAAAAGCAAAGAACAAAATAGACCCCGATAAGACGAGGATCGGAGCAGCAAAGAAAAACCAAAGCTCACCGGCGTTGCCGGTCAGCATTCCTCCACCGAAGCGATCGTTTCACCGGCAGTCACCGCTGGCAGGCGGTGCCTTTCATCAGTACCGGCCGTTCCGGTCAATTTTTTATGTCGACCTGTAAATTGTTGGTGGGAAGGAAGGAGCCGCTGCCTTGCCGCCTCATGGAAGGCCATCTCCATCTAAATGTGCACCCATCCTTGCCAACTTTGGCAGAGGGGGCCCTCGCGTCACTAAGTCACTTCTCACACGTAAAAACATTCAATCATCTCTCGCCATGTGGAACATTTGCACAGTGAGATGTGACAAACATTGTCTTTAACTCATAAACAAATCCCTTGCTTGTAGATATAACCTTATATTCATGCACATGTTTTTCTTTCTCTCTTGTCAATTTCTCATAAGTATGGGTTTGAGCTTGCGTCCGCACATGTAAATACATCCCTTTCATATGGCTAACACAAGACGTGTTGAACCTAGGTGTGGAGGGTAAGGCAAGTCACACAAATTCATGTACATGTTGTGTGACTGGTTGCAATTGATTGTATATGTCGTACACTCGCATGTCAATATTTTGGCCAATGAATGCTTGTCACATGGTAGGTCATGTCATGTGTCTGAGTGTCCACGTCATGTTCATGTCACCACATATTATACAAGCCATGCACTTGCCCTCTTCTATGTAAGTATTGGAGTGATGTGATGCAAATGAAGGGTGGATTCCAACTAGTGGCAAGTATGATTGTGTACCCCTTTCTCTTATCACCCATTTGTGTGCCTAGGCAAAAGTGAGATAAGAATGAGCACATGACCACCCTTCTTTCAAATTGAGTGTTAATCTACTATTACAAGCTTATTGACCCATTTGAATCTATGTCACACCATCAGCCCAATTCTCTTAACATGTGCCAACTCAATTTGTTAGAAAATGAGGCCCAACTTAAAAAATTGAATTATAGTTACAAAAAATCTAGCCACCTTGTTTGCCACATGTTGGCAACTAAATGTAGTCTTAAATGGGCAAGAGGACCATTTTCTAATAATGTACTAAATGGCAACTGAGTCACCCACGATTTCAAGTCCTCCACTACGGATCCAAGACTAGGTAGCTACAACAAGAAAAGGATAGGAATCAGACGGTGGAAAAAACCAAACCAACCAAACCGGATCTAGCCCCAAGCTATGGACCAATCACACTCAATAGGAGAGAGGAATCACACCAGCAACATGTAGCTAACTAACCACGCATACACTAGTGAGAGCCCTATGGGTATACTTATACCCTCCGAGGCGCATGCACCACTAATAGTGCATTGTGACATCTCACTAGACACATCTGCAGCGTAATTGGGCCAATCTAGGATTAGATTAGAATGCGAATTAGAAGGCTTAGGGGTCTAGAGAAAGGGGTTTATGGTTTAGGGACAGAGGTTTAATATTTAGGGTGTATGGGTTATGCATGTTATGTATAATATGGAAAACATGCTCATCAACCAGAAGATTGTCTAGCTAGATCAAGACTTGAAGATTGCCAAGCAACACGAAGACAAATCTGAAGCTGAAAAGAAGATGGCCCAGCAACAGGCTGATCGCCTGGAAGGATACGTCAACTCCTTGCAAAACGCCCTGACAACCGCATAGGATCAGGTGGATAAGACCGTGCAGGATGCAAAACAACAGGTGCAACTGCTAAAGGGTCAATTGCAAATGGCGGAGCAGGATCGCACATGTCTCCAAGGTGAATTGGATGCGACCACCTTTGAGCGTGATGCGTATCTTCAGACGCAAATACCAGATCATCCGGTCACTCCGACGGAGATCGCGTATTTGTTCAAAAAAGTGGAAACGTACAAAGTGGCCCTTCAGGGATTCCAAGGCCGCTTTGACAGGTTCAAAGGAGCAGCTTCAACTGAGTTGGCCAAGGCTAAAGAAACCATCAACGCCTATGAAAAAGCAACCGCTCAGGTGTTGGAAGCCGGACCACAAATCCCCATACTGGTCATGCCGCAATTCTCCCCTACGCGCCAAGAAGATGTACCAATGGATACAGGGCTGGATTCGGGCATGGACCAGGGGGGGGGCTCTAGAAATATCAGAACAACCGCCAATTTTACCGGTAGTGCAAGCGGGTCCATCCTCATCAAGGACCACACCACTATTTAGAAGGCCCATCAGGGACCATATCCAAAGCTTCTTATCGCAACATCCGCATGAGTCCTCGCGTGGTGGATGGATCCTTAAGTTCAAGACCTCCAAGATAGAGGTCGACAAAGAGTTGGACAAAATACCTGCATTAGGAGCAGCCGGCATGGAGAAATGCCGTTTTTGAGAATACTCCAGAATCAATCAAGAGTTATGTGGCCAACCCTCGCCAATTGTGGGTCGATCCTTATTATGTGCCAATGCCGAGAAGGAATAAATGGAAAGATTTAGGATTGTTATGGACAAAACACCATCCATATGCCCAATTGGCCAATCATCCATCAACCCTACAGTTGGACAATATCAGCGGACTTCCATCGGGCTTTACAAGCGTACCAGAGAGAGTATGTCCACTCTCCAGGTCTGACGGTGCGACAATCGACACTATTTGCAAAAGATCTAACTCTGTTGGCATCAGTGGCAACCAAATGGGACGATTGCCTCCCTCCTTTGGCATTCGATCCAAATAAGCCGATGGCCTCTAAAAATATCAAAGATCAGCTGCCGGTTGCTTGTTTATACTTACGTGCATCAATGATGGGAGGCTCTTGGGAATCTCGCTTCACATCATGGATGACCTCAAAGTGGATTGTCAAAGCCCATCATTGTTTTATGCCCCACAATTTGGATTTTAATACTGGTCGTCTCGACTTTATGGAGAAGGTGCAGACCATTTAATAAAGATTTGGTGCGAAGCCAATAAAAGTCCCCAATAACTGCATCTCGCAGGTGTCGTGGGACCGCCACCAGTTTTGGTGGGGGATACTGTTGGAGGGTTTGTTGAAGAAACGAAATGTTTCTAACTACAAAGCCTTGCTAGCTTTCAACCCTCAGCCTGACAAAGATGTTCGCGAACACGAAAGTCAAGAGACACAAAGCATGAAAAGTTTCGTGAACACGAAAGTAAAAGGAAACAAAGACGAACGGTTCGCAAACACGAAAGACAAAGCAGACGAAGACGAACGGTTCGCAAACACAAAAGATTCACAAACGAGAATCTTTTGCGATCTGGCACGAGAATCTTTTGCAGTCCAGTACGAGGGAATGCAAACGGCCCAAACGAAACTTTCTCCTACCCTCCACGCTCCAAAGGGTACCAGCAAAGATCACACAAATACCCAGAAGTACAGGTATCTGATCTGATGGCATGACGTCAACAGATACATTTTAGGCCGTGGCTAATCTGACACTCTTGTAATTCCCTGAATAGTTGTAGATGCTTAATCACTCTAATCTTAGATCTACATAGAGCGACTATACCTACTGGATGATACTTGACATATAGATCAACAAAGTACACATACAGTCTAATGTAATAGTCTGATGCAAGTAAGCAATCAAGACGAAATACAGAATGCATGTCCGCCTGCGTGCAAAGACAATTCTGTCTAGGATCTGTAGATCCATTGTCCACTAGTAAAGCAAGACGATTGCTCGTAAGAGAACGATGTTTCTCCCACTCCAATGCACTGCGTGGATTTGCATGTAGTGCTTGAAGAAATCAGAGAAAGATCAATATAGATGTTTTTCTCGTTGTGTCTGATCTCGAATGCAAATGCGTCTGTTGTTAATCGTGTGTCTGAGTTTTTCTTGTTCTTTTTGAATTTCGCACCTTGGTTGAAACTATGTTGAATGTTGCATTAATTTTATAAACGTAGATCAGTAGTGCCTGACTACACTCTGGAGGATTGTAGGAGTGATTCAGCTGGCAGTGTCCAACCATCGCATCTAAACTCTATTCGAGCACAAGAGAGTCGAGGTTCCTTCACAAAAGCTTCGCAACTGCGATCCTGATTACTCATCTATCACACTCATCAGTGGTATCAGAGCATATCACATTCTTCATTTGCCTAGTTAATAAGTGAGAGGGATTTGGCACTCTGTGTGTGTAAGTCCAACCTGATGATCACATAGTTATTTGATTAGAAAGTCAACAAAAGGACTTTAGGCCTTTTTTGTGGGACTTTTAATGTCGCATGGCCTAAATGTCAAGTTAGTGAATAAATTTGGGTTTCCCTCCAATTTGGATGGTTCCCACTCTTTTTTAAATTTCAATAATTAGGGAGGCAGAAATGGACCAATAGGATTCAGAAGCCAAGGTCCTCCTCTCTACTATAAAAAGGGACCAACTCGAAATCCTACACATGTTCATTTTCTCGTTTTAAAAAAGCAGATTGGTTCTCTTCATAAATGGATTGATGAATGTCCTCGCTCTCTATCACTTTTCCTCCATCTCTCATGCTTTCTTTGGATTTTGTTAATTGTTGGATCTGAATGTTATTAGGGATTGTATGTTATTATACTTTTTATGAGAGAGAAAGGGAGAGAGAAAAAGAGTAAGCTATCTTGTTGTGGATTGTAGTGTTAATGGTTAGGGTTAATGGATGTTAGAGTTAGATTTGGATCTTCCATTCATGCTGAAATTTGAAGTATACTATCGCTCTCATGGGAACGAACCTACGCGTGACAACTAACTTCGTCTCTTTGATGCTAGATTGACTAGATCCGGGATTCAGGTTAGGCAAGGAAAGAAACACACTACATAGTCAGAGTTGAATTCAAAAGAGGTGAAGTCAAGTTGCTGTCCAACGTTCTCCACGTTCCAAATATGACCAAGAATCTGCTCTCAGTTAGCAGAATCACTGATTCAGGTCGGAGGGGCAAACTTGATACAGAAGGCTGCACAATTCTTGACAAATCTCGGAAGGTTCTAGCCTACTATCTGTACAAACTCAGCCATTGCTATTCTTCTAACAATCAAGCTCTTCACATAGCCACTTCTGAATCAACTGATACGTTGTGGCATTTCAGATTTGGCCATCTTAACTTCAAAAGTATTCAACAAATGTCAGTTCAGAGTCTAGTTCAAGATTTGCCTTCAGTCAACAAGCTAACTTCTCCATGCGAAAGCTGTATTATCAGCAAGCATGCAAGGAGTCCCTTCAGTTCACACATCCAAGGGCTTGCTTGACCTTGTACATAGCGACATTTGTGGCCCGATGCAGACTGCTTCTCTATTTCCTAACCTTCATCGATGACTTCTCTCAAAGGACTGCAACCTACTATCTGAAGAACAAGTTCGAAGCATTCAAGTTTTTCATGCAATTCAAGGCATCTGTAGAGAATTAAACCCAGAGGAAGATCAAGGTGCTACGCACAGATGGAGGGGGAGAGTACATCTCCACAGAAGTCAAGGAGTTCTGTAAGGCCAACCAAATACATCAACAATATACAACCAGCTACTCACCTCAGTCCAATAGTGTGGCTGAGCGGAAGAATCGGACACTCATCGAGAGTGCCAAGAGCATGATGGCCCATGCCTCTCTTCCAAATAAATTTTGGGCAGATGATGTTACTACAGCTGCCTGTTAACAAAATTAATCTATCACCAAAGCCCTGAATGGCAAGACATCTTATGAGGTGTGGACAAGATCAAAACCATCACTCAAACATATTCGAGTCTTTGGATGCATCGCTTTCGCTCAGATCCCTGAGGATCTAAGAAGAAAGCTAGATGACAAGAGCAGGAAAACGATTTTCATTGGCTATTCCCCAAATCACAACACATACAATCTCTACAATTTGGATACCAAGAAGACATTCACCAATAGAGATGTCATTTTCGTGGAAGACCAGTTCATCGACCACAAACTTGATTGGTTTTCCAGATTTTAAGCCAATAACTTGCCTACAATATTAAGAAAAAAGCACACACATCTAATTGAAATTATCGTTAGAACATATCTAAAGAGAGTAATTGCTAAAAAAAAATGATATTAATTGCCCCATATGTATTGTACCTTCTGTCAAAAGAGAAAAAATGCTTGACTACTGGACTGAAAGTCTCATTGTAGTCAACGTTGGAGATCTGAGTGAATTTTCATGCTACCAGTCTTGTCTTCCTTCGATTAATTGCTCCATTGGCATTATACTTGATCTTAAAGATCCATTTGCAATCGATGATATTGCAGCCAACAGGAGCTTCGACTAATGACCACGTTTGGTTCTTGATCAGAGAGGAATACTCTCTATCCATGGCTTCTCTCTAGAGATTAGAATCTGATTGGCTAAGTGCCTCTTCGACTGTCATTGGTTCTTGTATCAAAAGATAGACAGACTCAGGAGTCTACCTTATGGGCAACGTGCGCACTCGGCTTGATCTTCTTGGAGGAATTGACTGATGAACCATTCTTGGGACTTGTTGCTGGGTAGCAACAACACCTTCATCTGACTCGCTGTCGTATAGTGGATCGACGATGGACATGTTTGAGCCTAAAACTCGAATTGGCATGTCAATGATAGGCGTTGAATATTCTCCTAGAGCAATGCCTTTGGCTTTGATGTCGATGAACTGATGCTCGATAAAGATTGTGTCATGGCTGAACAAGATCTGTTCGGTATCGGGGTCGTACAGCTTGTAAGTGTTATGAGACCTTGGAAGTCGAATTTATTTCTCGTGTCTTTCAGGATCTGCACATAGGCGATGCATCTGAACACTCATAAGTTCTTCACAAAAGGCTTAGGGCCTGTCCACACCTCATGGGGTGTTCTGCCTGAGAGGGCCTTGGTGGGAACATCTGTATTGACGTAAGCTGTAGTGGAGACGGCTTCGGCCTAGAAGCTCTTTGGATAATAATGCATGCGCCAGCATACATTTAGCTGATTCAACCAAGGTACAGTTCTTCCTCTCGGCCAAGCCATTTGACTGAGGAGAATAAGGAGTGATAAATTGCTACTTAATGTATTGGCTTTGGCAGTACTCCTTAAATTCGGTAGAGATGTACTCTCCACCATTGTCAGACCTCAAGGCTTTGATCGTCCTTTCAGTTTATTTTTCTACACGCTCCTTGGAGATTTCGAAGCAATTGAAAGCTTCTGATTTTTTCTTAATAAAGTACACCATAGTTCTTCTGGAAAATTCATCAACAGAAGTTATGGAATACTTTGCATCCTTCAGAGAAGGATTCTGCATCGGGCCACAAATATCTGCATGTACAACATCTAACAATCCTCTAGCAGTATGTTGATGGCTTGATCTAAATGGTTTTCTAGTCTGTTTACTAACTAAACAGTCTTGACAGACATGTAACTCAACTTTATTATTAGAATAATCTAGATCAAGAACAGTAGAATGTTTAGACATTTGCTGTACAAAAGCATGATTCAAGTGACCAAGTCTATAACGCCAAAGTATTGTAGGGTATACAGGACTCAAAATAGCCAATGAGGCTAGTCATATGTTGAGTGACACCGGAATCCAGAAACCAAGAACTATCATTGGATGCTCCTTGATGGTTGGTCATGAAGGCATCATGCTCTGCTTCTTGAATGGGTTGTGGAGCTTCTGTAGCTGCATTGGCCACTTGATTTGACTGTCCCTTGTTGTTGTTCTTTGCTTGTAGTATCCGACAGTCTTGAATCTCGTGGTTGTTTCTCTTGTAGTATCTGCAAAACAGCTTCTTCTTAGTCTGCGGATTTGACTGTTCTTTGTGTTGTTCTAGTTTTTGGTCTTTATTTGATTGCTTTGGACTTTCTTCTTCTTCTGTTTAGTCTGGCCTTTTTTGGTGTACAAGGCGTGAGAATCAGCTAAGGAGCTGGAGACTTCGTTCCTCTGCGTGTCTTCCTGCAACAACATTGTAATGACTCTTGAAAGAGTCAACTCTGGATGCATCGTGATGATCATCACCCAGCTGTTGGATGAGCTTGGCAAGCTTGTAAGCAGTTGTATTACGGCGTCTTGATTGTCTATGACAGATCCGACAACGACCATTTGCTTCAGTATGCTCTTGAACTGATTGATGTGATTCTACAAGGATTCACCATTTGCCATCTTGAGGAAGTAAAATTTCTTCCTGAGATGTAGCTTGAAAGCTATAACTGGCACTTTGTATAATGTGCTCAAGATGTCCCAGATTTCCTTGGATGTCTGAGCATCAGAAACATGGCCGATCTGAGTATCCAAAATGTTGAGGACGATCAGCACAAATGCTTTGTGTTGGAGACTTTGCGGATCCCGAGGCAACCCTAACCCTAGTTAATAAGTGAGAGGGATCTGACACCCTGCGTGTGTAAGTCCAACCCAATGATCACATAGGTATTTGATTAGTTACAAGTCAATAAAAGGACTTTAGGCCTTTTTGCAGGACTTTTAATGTCGTAGGGCCTAAATGTCAAGTTAGTGAATAAAGTTGGATTTCCCTCCAATTTTGGATGGTTCCCACTCTTTTTTAAATTTGAATAATTAGGGAGGTAGAAATGGACCAAGAGGATTCAAAGGCCAGGGTCTTCCTCTCCACAATAAAAAGGGACCAACTTGAGTTTCCTACACATGTACATATCTTCATTTCAATAAAGCAGATTGGTTCTCTTGTGTTTTGGATTTATGAATGTCTTTGCTCTCTATCACTTTTTCTGCATCTCTCATGCTTTTATTGTGTTTGCTAATTGTTGGATCTGAGAGTTATTGGGATTGCATATTTTTATATTTTGTATGAGAGAGAAAGGGAGAGAGAGAAAGAGTAAGCTATCTTAATTGTAGATCTTAGCGGGGAGCTATGCCAAGTTTTCAGTTTGTATCATGTTTGTTGGATGGTTAGCTTGCATTAGGCATTTTGTCGTGGCATGAATAGTGTTAAATCTGCATTTAGGGTTAGTTTGGGAGTGATTTTGTCTGATTTGAGTGGATTTGCTTGTTTGAAATCTAATCTGATTATTGAATAGGGAAAGCTATCAGATCACCAATCTTCAGATCCATTTGGATCTTAAATATCAGAAAAACAACAAAAATCGGTCAAATCTGCTGGATTTTGGTCAAAAGGAGGCAAAAATCATCATCAAAACTGATAATTTTTTGTCTTTTTTCAAAAAATGTTCGTCGAGTTGCAGGAACCTTTGGTTTTGATCACATAACCTTTAGTTTGAAGGACGAACAGTCATTCCCAGCAGATTTCTAGAAACATAAAAAAAAAAACCACCAGAAAATACAAAAAATCATTACAAAATACCAAAAAATCACCAAAATCCTAAAAATACAGAAAAAGAACCTTCGCTCGATTCACTGTGCATAGGTGTGATTCAAATCTATCTATTGCCAAGTTGACGAAGAATAATATACGAAATAGAAGGTTTCTCAGAGGATCAATTGTCGTACTGTTATATTTTTGTCAAAACGTCTTTTTTTTGCAAAATTTTCCAGTATTACTCTTGATTCTTTGCCAAAACCTTCGCCGAGTTACCAGACTATTTTATTTATAGTAATTTATTATTTTTGAGTTCGACAAACATTCATTTTATCCAAATTATAAAAAATCTCTATTTTTTTACCCTCGCCAAACTACAAAAACTATGCTTCTATGTGTCAAAAACCTTCGTTGGTTGTACCCTAGCTTTATCTGTTTTAGATTCTCAGTTTGAGAATTCGGCAAAGGTTATTTAGAAATTGTCAGAAAAGTCTGATCAGAGAGTTTTTTTTTACCAAAAATAGCATTGTTGAACCTTCGCCAGTACTATTTTTAGGTTCTGATTTTTCAGATCAAGTCTTTGTCAAATTTTGGGTCAAATATGATTCAGTCTGATTTTGATTTCGAGAATTTTTCATTTTGAGAAGTCTCGATCGGTTGATCTTAGGAATCTTTTTCACGATATAGGAATCTGATTCTTTTCAAGTGGAAGAGATCTAGCAGATCTGATATGAGATAGTTTTGATTGAAAATCTAGATCCAATCTCATTGTCGGCTTGATTTGATCTGTAATAATGGCTGCTCTTGGAGGTGCTCTTAGGAAGTAAATCCAATTATTGTTAGGAGAGCACCCCGTTTGGATCTACCCAAATACAATGGATTAACAGATCCAATTAGATTTCTTTAGATCTATTCTGAATCTTGTGAAGTTTATGCGAAGTTTTTTCCCAAAATAAACTTAAGTTTTTCCTATGGCCTTAACAGGCCAGCACAAGATTGGTACTATAATCAAGATGAAACTGAACATACGGATTGGGAGATTGTCAAACGAGCCCTTATCACACGATTC
Organism: Diphasiastrum complanatum; assembly: GCA_029204225.1. Taxonomy (NCBI): domain Eukaryota; kingdom Viridiplantae; phylum Streptophyta; class Lycopodiopsida; order Lycopodiales; family Lycopodiaceae; genus Diphasiastrum; species Diphasiastrum complanatum. Next base: position 21,494,232 of record CM055099.1, read on the forward strand.
AGACCTCTAAAGTTTATGGAAGACCCTTTCCTACTTTTAAGTAAAATTAAAATGGGAAAGCGAAAAATGGTTCGAGATTACATAGAACGAGTAAAACGCCTCAGATCTGAGTGTGAACTTGAGTTGATTAACGAAAATGCCATGATTATGTGGCTTTTGTCAGGTCTACCTAAAAGGATCAGACGTGAGCTGAAATCCCACAATGAGTATGCAATTTTGCAAAACACTATGGATGATGCAATTCGAGAGGAGGATGAAGATTCAGATGATGAGCCGAATATCAATATATTGCCTTATACAGCAGGGCAGACCACTATGACATCCAGCACTATTGCATCAACGACCGTCAATACTACTGTAGAGATGATGCTCAATGGGTTCGAAAAACTTGGAAAACCCAATAGAAACATATGGAAAAGTTGTAGTTGCAATTTGATGAGAAGATCAAAGCATTGGAAGATTTCCATGGACAAGTGAACAAGGACTTTTTCTATCAGGGAAAATGTCTAGTATTCTATTTGTACGGAAAATCACATAGTGAATGAGTGTCCGCAATTTAAAAAACGAATGGAAATCACTATATGCCATTTGTATAATTTGCCTGATCATGAGACTCTTATTGCAACTTCAATCCTCGGATTATTCAGCAATGGTATGCCCAGATGGGATATCGAGAACCACTTATGGAGGAAATCCGACAGCTAGACCTCGTCAATCTGCTCTTGGATATCCGAAACGATTAGCCTTACCTGTCCAACCAACGCAATCTACTCTTCCAGCCAATTTGATGGAACTAGAACCTTACAAAAGTGCCGAGAAATGGAACTATAGTAATAATCATGAAGGTGGATCTTCAGAACAATATGCTATTTATGCTACCGCACAACAACAAAATCTAGAAACTGGACTAGAGCACCACTTGGATGCTTTGCATGTGGAAAAAATCATAGAGTTGCAGAATGTCCAAATAACGACAAATTTGTAACATTTTGTCATGACTGTGGTTATGGGCATTGCTACAAGGAATGTCCAGCAAGACCGAAGCCACCATCGACTACAGTTCCTATAAATTTGATAACAATCAAGTAAAGACCAGCAGCTTAGAATGAACCAAGTGTACCCTTGATGATGGTTACCAGAGCACAAAAGCAGAAAGAACCTGTAGCAGATACAGTACTTGTTGATTCTATACCATTAACTGATATACCAACAGTATTTGGAGTACATCTGAATCTTCATGCAGAAAAAAGAAGATATCAAGATATGAGGCAGTGGATTAAACATTTGCAAGAAGAAGGGGAGCTTGAAGCTGCTAGAGCAACAACCGAAGTTCATTCTTCACCAGTGCAACCATTGAATAATTCACGTAGAGATATGAATGTTCAATTGCATCATCATGAAGAACCCTTCAAGATGACTGAACCTTAAGCGCCGTAAACAGAGCTGCTCATGAATATTTATCTAGTAAGATCAATATTTTGTTGGGAGAGTTCCTGAAGTTGGTGCCAAAAACAAAAGAAGTATTAGCGCAAAAGTCAACTCAAGCTGAACCAGAAGTCCATCAAGAGCCACTTTTTTGTGCTAGACTTGAAGAATCTAATGAGGTACTCCATGTCAGAGCAACTTGGTGTTGGATTTACTCCTCCTACTCTTCTAAATCCCAATTTTAATCTGCCTCCATTCATACTACATATTTTTCTAACATTGTCGCACAGTCTGTATTTTTTACACGCAAATTCGCACAAACGAAGAAAAGACGAATGAATCATGACACTGTGTTCTTACACAGGTCATGGTGACAGGCAAAAAGGGGACACTACCTTACTGAATGCCAAAGGTGCCCTAACAGATAAGGCACCCTGTAAATCTTATCCTAAGGCCATTCGTAAGAGTGACGCACTTCTGCGTCATCACCAACGTTCACTTCAGTATTGGTTGACGTCGCACCCTTTTTACGCTCACCCCATGCAGTTGCGCTAACAAATTGGACAACGATTGCAGCCACTCACGATCTCCTATAGACAGCACATCCACTTTGTACTTTCGCATTTGCACACCTATAATATTATGTATATATATTGGATACCATCTACGTATTCTATGATGATGAATTCTGATGAAGCAAGATGAGTCTAGAACAAGTAAAGGAGATTTCATTCCTCATTACAGACAGAAATAAGCTTTGTAGGGCACGCGGTTTCGTCCGCTACAGTCTTGTGCTCTACCGCATTATTGACTTGTATACTTGATATACTTAATCTGACACAGTTCATTTGTTCCTACGTTTTAGATTTGTCAATATTGCTATGCTTATTCTTCATTCTGTCTGGTCTTTCTTGTTGCTCTTTCAATTAATTTTTAGTCTTGTCTTTTGCGAATAATTCGCGACTAATTATCAGTCGAGCACAGTCTAGCTCTTCGCGAATCATTCGCGACAGATAATCTGTCTTGTAATTCGTGACAAATTATTCATCTAGCGCTTCATCCATTTAAATGTTTGGCTACGTAATCTAGAATGACTGTGATTTCTATCACTAAAGTTTTGTTCATTCTGAAAGGCGTAGTCATGCTTAGGGAGAGAGTCAGTTAACTCATTCCGCTGTGCACGAACATTTTCTATTCGAGTTTGTTTCTCATTTGTGTTCGTCATTTATTCTTCCTCCCTCTCTCCCAACATGGTATCAGAGCAATCTTTATAGCTTGATTAGCTCCCACAGTACAAGACTCTACTAGCCGATAGAGTAATTGTTTTCTTGTTCTGTATTTTTTAGTATCAGATTTTTTTACTTACTTAAGTCACTGATAGTTTCTCCTATCACTTAGACTAATTCTTCCACATGGATTCCCAAGGAAAAGCTAGTCAAGCTTGATGGAGCCAATTACCATCTAAAGAAATTTAAGATGAAGATTGTACTAATGGCAAAAGAATTGTATGACGTTGTTATAGGTGCAGAAGGGAAACCCAAAGCGGACGATGCGGCAATCGCCAGATGGAAGTTGAAGGATGAAAAAGCTTTCGCGCTGATCATCCTCAACATCATGGATACATAGATCGGCCATGTATTCGAGGCTCAGACATCAAAAGAAGTCTGGGACATCTTGAGCACACTATATGAAGTGCGAGATGTAGCTTTTAAGCTACATATCAGGAAGAAATTCTACTCCCTCAAGATGATGAATGGTGATTCTCTGTAAATCACATTAATCAATTCAAGAACCTGCTAAGGCAAATGGCCGCTGTCGGATCTGTCATAGACGATCAAGACATAGTGATGCAACTGTTTACAAGCTTGCCAAGTTCTTACAACAGCTGGGTGGTGATCATCACGACTCATCTAGAGTTGACTCTTTCAAAAGTCATCACTATGTTGTTGCAGAAAGACACGCGAAGGAACGAAGTCTCAAGTTCCTCAGCTGATTCTCACGCCTTGTACACCAACAAGGGCACGACAAAGCAGAAAAAGAAGAAGAAAGGTCCAAAGCTATCAAAGCCAGACCAGAAACCAGCTCAGCACAAGGAACAATCGAATTTGCAGACAAAGAAAAAGCTGTTCTGTAGATACTGCAAACGAAACAACAACGAAATACAAGACTGCCAAATACTTCAAGCGCAAAACAACATCAAAGGGCAGTCAAAGCAAGTGGCAAATGCAGCTGCAGAAGCTCCACAGCCCATTCAAGAAGTGGATCATGATGTCTTTATGACCAACCATCAAGGAGCACCTGGTGACAGTTCTTGGTTCCTAGATTCCGGAGCCACTTAGCACATGACTAGCCTGATTGACTGTTTCGAGTCCTATATACCTTACAGTACCCAGAAATTCGTTCACCTTGGAAACAATAGCACACAAGATATTAAAGGTGAAGGAACTATAAGATTATGCTTTGCAAATGATCAATCTAAGCTACTCTCCAAAGTTTTGTATGTACCTAAGTTATCATCCAAGAATCTGCTCTCTGTAAGCAGAATCATTGATCTAGGACACATAGTAGAATTTGAATGTGATCAATGTTAAATAGTTGATAGGACATGCAAGATTATAGCACTCGAAAAGAGACATGGATACTTGTATAAATAAAGTCATTGCTTTTCTACCTCTAGTCAGGCTCTCAGTATTTCAATTCAATTAAATAAAGGTTTAATTTGGCATTATAGACTTGGTCATTTAAATTATGCTGTTGTACAACAAATGTCTAGACAATCCATTGTTCTTGATCTCGACTATCCTCGCGAAACAGTCGTCAAGACTGTCTAGTTGGAAAACAGACTAGGAAGCCATTTAAGTCAAGCCATCAGCATGTTGCTACAGGATTGCTAGATGTTGTACATTCAGATATTTATGGCCCGATGAAAAATCATTCGCTGAAGGAAGCCAAGTATTTTATAACCTTTATTGACGAATTCTCGAGAAGAATGATGGTGTACTTCATAAAGAAGAAATCAGAAGCCTTCAACTGCTTCAGAATCTTCAAGGAGCGTGCAGAAAAGGAGACTGGAAGGACGATCAAGGTCCTAAGATCAGATAACGGTGGAGAATATATCTCTGTCGAGTTCAAGGAGTACTGCCAAAGCCAAGACATTGAACAACAATACATCACTCCTTACAGTCCTCAGTCTAATGGCTTAGTTGAGAGGAAGAACCAAACTCTGGTCGAATCTACTAATTGTATGCTAGCACATGCATCGTTGCCCAAGAGTTTTTGGGCTAAAGTTGTCTCCATTGCAGCTTACATCCAGAACAGATGTTCGACCAAAGCCCTCTCAGAGACACCCCACGAGGTGTGGACAGGCTCGAAGACTTCTTTGAAGAACCTAAGAGTGTTTGGGTGCATTGCCTACGTGCAGATCCTAATGGACACAAGAAAGAAATTGGACTTCCAAGGTCTAAAGACCATCCTGATCGGATATACTTCGTCTAATAACACTTACAACATGTATGATCTTGATACCCAGCAAATCTTGTATAGCCGGGATACAGTCTTTATCGAGGATCAATTCGTCGACCTCAAAGGCAAGGATATTTCTCAAGAAGAACCTTCATCACCTGCCATTGACACGACAATCCTATCTATCATCGACCCACTTCAAGACAACAAATCAAACGAAGATGTTCCTACTACCCAACAACATATTCCAGGAGCGGTTCATCAGTCGAATCCTCCCAGAAGATCAAGCTGAGTGCGCACACAGCCCACAAGGTATACTCATGAGTCTGTCTGTCCTTAAATGTAGGAACTGACGACAATCGAAGAGGCACTTAGCTAACCAGACTCTGATCTATGGAGAGAAGCTATGGACAAAGAGTATTCCTCTTTGATCAAGAATCAAACATGGTCATTCATCAAAGCTCCTATTGGCTGCAATATTATTGATTGCAAATGGATCTTTAAGATCAAATATAACGCCAACGAAGTGATTGATCGAAGGAAAGCTAGATTGGTAGCACGAGGATTCACCTAGATCCCGAATGTCAACTACAGTGAGACTTTTAGTCCAGTCGTTGTTGGAGGGTTTGCGGATCCCAAGGCAATCCTAACCCTAGTTAGTAAGTGAGAGGGATTTGGCACCTTGCGTGTGTAAGTCCAACCCAATGATCACATAGTCATTTGATTGATCAGTTAAAAGTTAATAAGAGGACTTTAGGCCTTTTTGCGGGACGTTTAATGTCACAGGGCCTAGATGTCAAGTTAGTGAATAAAGTTGGGTTTCCCTCCAATTTTGATGGTTCTCACACTTTTTTAAATTTGAATAAAAAGAGAGGCAAGACAAAACCAATAGGATTCAGAGGCCAGGGTCCCCCTCTCTACTATAAAAAGGGACTAATTCGAGTTGCTCCTGATGTTCATTTTCTCATTTCAATAAAGCAGATTGGTTCTCTTTAGAAATGGATTAATGAATGTCCTTGCTCTTTCTCTCTTTTCCTCCATTTCTCATTCTTTCTTTGGATGTTGCTAATTGTTGGATTTGATCATTATTGGTATTGCTATTTTTTATGCTTTTTGTGAGAGAGAAAGGGAGAGAAAGAAAGAGTAAGTTTCCATCATTGTTGTGGATTAAGGGTTAATGGAAGTAGGGTTAATGGATGTAGTGTTAATGCTTAGTGTCAATGGATGTTAGTGTTAGATCCTCCATTTATGTTGAAATCTGAATTATACTATTGATCTCATGGGAACGAACCTACGCGTGACAACTAACTTCATCTCTTTGATGCTAGATTGATTAGATCTTGAATTGAGGATAGGCAAGGAAAGAAACCCACTACAATTTTGGCACCGTTGCCAGAGAGCTACACCAATTTTTCAGTTTGCAGCATGTTTGGTTGATGGTTAGCTTGCATTAGGCATCTTGTCGTGGCCTGAATAGTGTTAGATCTGCATTTTAGGGTTAGTCTGGGATTGATTTTGCTTGATTTGAGTGGATTTTCTTGTTTGAAATCTAATCCGATTGTTAAATAAGAAAACCTATTCTAATCATCAATCTTGAGACCCATTTGGATCTGAGATATCAGAGAAAATAACAAAAATTGGTCAAATCTGTCAAATTTGGTCAAAAAGAGGCAAAAAGTGTCATCAGAGCTTAGAACTTTTTACCCTCTTTCTGGAAACCTTCGTCGAGTTGCAGACACCTTCGGTTTAGTTTACAAAACCTTCAGTTTAAAGGGCGAAGAATAATTCCCAGCAGACTTCCAGAAACATCAGAAAAACTGTCAAAAAAACATCAAAAAAATCTTCAAAACTCTAAAAATACAAAAAATAAACCTTTGCCCAATTCACTATGCTTAGAAGTGATTCAGATCTATCTACTGCCAGGTCGACAAAGAATAATACCAAAAATAGAAAGGGTTTCAGAGGATCAGTTGTCATATTGCCATATTTTTGCCAAAAAAAATCACTTTTTTGCAAAATTACCAGTATTACTCTTGATCCTTTGCCATAACCTTCACCGAGTTTCCAAAACATTCTATTTATAGAATAATACTATTTTTGAGTTCGACGAAGATTCTTCTTGATCAAATCATAGAAAATCTTGAATTTTACCCTCGCTAGACAACAGAAACTATATTTCCTTGTGTCAAAAACCTTCGTTCGATTTTTCATAGTTTTATTTGTGTCAGATCTTTTACCAGAGATGTCGACGAAGGTTATTTTTCAAGAAATTGTCAAAAAAGTTGTTCAGAGTTTTTTTTTTTTTTTTTCCTCAAAATAACACTGTTTAACCTTTGTCGAGCCAACCTTCGCCTAGTGAACCTTCTCCAGTCCTATTTTTAGTTTCTAATTTTTCAGATCAAGTCTCTTTCAAAATTTGAATCGAATCTGATATATGCTTAATTGGATTATGAGAGATTTATCATTTTTGAGAAATATCGATTGATCGAATTTTGAAAAGTTTTTTTATCATATAGAGTCAGATTCTTGAAAAAGAAAATAGATCTAGCAGATTTGATCTGAGATAGTCTTTTGGAAAAATTCAGATCCAATCTCATTGTCTGCCTGATCTAAGTTTGTAAAGATGGTTGCCCCTGGAGCTGCTCCACAGGAGGTCAATCCAATTATTGTTAGAAGAGCACTCCGATTGGATCTACCCAAGTATAATGGATTAATAGATCCAGTTAGATTTCTTCATATCTATGCTGAATCCTGTGAGGTCTATGGTGAGATTTATTCTCAAGATAAACTTAAGCTGTTTCCTACGGCCTTAACAGGCACAACACAAGATTGGTACTATAACCAAGATGAAACGGAACGTACAGATTGGGCAGCTGTTAAACGAGCCCTTATCACACGGTTCAAACCGCGGAAGTTTATGGAAGACCCTTTTTTACTTTTAAGTAAAGTTAAAATGGAAAAGCGAGAAATGGTTTGAGATTACATCAAAAGGGTGAAATGTCTCAGATCTGAATGCGAACCTAAGCTGATTAATGAAAATGCCATGATTATGTGGTTTCTGTCAGGTCTACCTAAACGGATCAGACGTGAGCTGAAACGACATAATGAGTGCGCACTTTTGCAAAATGCTATGGACGATGCAATTCGGGAGGAGGATGAAGATTTAGATGATGAGCTAAATGTCAGTATGTTGCCTTGCACAACAGGCAGACTACTACGACATCCACCACTATTGCATCAATGAATGCCAATGCTACTGCAAAAATGATGCTCAATGAGTTCGAGAAACTTGGGAAGACCCAACAGAAACAGATGGAAAAGTTGCAGTTGCAATTTGATGAGAAGATCAAAGCATTGGAAAATTTCCACGGAGAAGCAAACAAGGAATCTGAGAAAAGACTTTTCCTACTTGGAAAAATATCTGGTGTTCTATTTGTACAAGAAATCACATAGTGAACGAGTGTCCTCAATTGAAAAAATGAATGGAAATCAGTGTTTGCCATCTGTGTAATTCACCTGACCATGAGATTGCTTTTTGCAACCTCAACCGTCAGATAATTCAGCAACGGTATGGCCAGATGGGATATCGAGAACCACATTATGGAGGAAATCCAGCTGCAAGACTATGACAATCTACTCTTGGATATCCGGAACGTTTAGCTTTGTCAGCCCCACCAAAACACTCCGCTCCTCCTGCCAATTTGTTGGAACCAGAACCTTACAGAAGTGTTGAGCAATGGAGCTATGGTAATGATCAGGAAGGTGGATCTTCAGAACAGTATGCCATTTATGCTGCCACTCAACAAAAAGCCTCGAGAAGTTGGACCAGAGCACCACTTGGATGCTTTGCATGCGGAGCAAATCACAGAGTTGCAGAATGCCCAAATAAAGAAAAATTTGTACCATTCTGTCGTGATTGTGGATATGGGCATTGCTATAAAGACTGTCCAGCAAGACCGAAGCCACCACTAGCTACAACACTTGTAAATTTGATAACAATCAAGCAAGGATCAATAGCTCAGAATAAACCAAGTGCACCCTTGATGGTGGTCACCAGAGCACAAAAGCAAAAAGAACCAGTAGTGGATCCAGTACCTGCTGATTCTATACCATTGAATGATACACCAACAGCATCGAAAATCTATCCAAATCTTAATGTAGAAAAACAAAGATATCATGATATGAGATAGTGGATTAAACATCTGCAAGAAGAAGAGGAACTTGAAGCTGCTAAAGTAACAGCTAAAGTTTGGTCTTCACCATTGCAGCCTCCAAGAAATTTACGTACGGATATGAATGATCAGTTACATCATCATGAAGAACCCTTCAAGATGACTGAACCAGAAGCACCACATACAGAATTACTCATGAACATTTTGTCTAGCAAGATCAATATTTTATTGGGAGAGTTCCTAAAGTTGGTTCCAAAAGCAAAAGAAGTCGTAGCACAAAAGTTAGCTCAAGAAGAACCAGAAGTCCATCAGGAGCCACTTTTTTGTGCTGGATTTGAAGAATATAATGATGTACTCCATGTTGGAGCCGCTTGGAAAAGTGAACAAAAGAATATCACTCTACCGATACAACATAGACAATTTCCTAAAGAAGCAGCCGTGATAGATGGCGGTTCAGGAGTTAACCTGATTTCTACAAGGCTATGTGCAAAATGGGGCCTTACAAAGATCAAACCTGCTACTTTTGCTATTAAGCTAGTTGATCAAATGATAGTTCGTCCACGAGGAATGGTGGAAGATATACCTGTCACGATTGCAGGAGTATAGTTCGTCATTACTTTTGTCGTGATGGACTTACCATAAGCGCCAAATGTCTACCGAGTTCTATTAGGTTGTCCATGGTTACGAGTTGCGCAAGTAATTCATAACTGGGGCACCGAAAAAATCACTTTTAAAAATCGTGAATGTGCAGTTAAAGTTGATCCTACGACTTGGACTATCAAACCAGTGGTTCAAAAAGAGGATGATGATTCATCAACAACGGATCACACTTGTGATCGACCAGAGAAAAAATTGGGAGTTCACTACGATTCTCAAACGGGCTGTCAGTTGGAATGAAGTTCTTGCAACAATTGATTGTACAGCAGGATATATGTGTCAACAAGATATTCAATCAGAGTTGAGCGAGATCTCCTTATTAGATCGAACTTTGGATACACCAATCACGTTTCCACTAAATGTGTTGAATGTAGCCTGGATATCAACAGAACCTATACCAGATCCAATTGAGGATGATCTCATACCAGTGAGCCATGCCTTGACTTATGACGACAATGTAGAACTTACGGATGAGCAGACTTTAAATCATATGGATCTGACTAGATTTGGTGTGCGTAATATTCCTGATGAACCAACAATCAAACCGCCCAAAGCAGTTATATTGAAGGGAGACAAGATCATAGGTTCGATGACGAAGAAACAAACTAAGCAACATTATAATACGGTCCTGAAATGGGAAAATCCCCCTCGGAAGATTGATTCAAAGGAAGTGCCACCTCTATTGGATAAAGGCAAAGGAAAAGTCAAGAATGATTCTTCAAGTCAAACTTCCAACAAGACATCATCGTCTAGGAATTCTTCACCTGTGAAGAAAGAATTATCATCTCGAAAGTCATCACCTCCACGATCAATTCCTGCTAAGAAGGCTAAACGAAGATCCAAGACAAGTCCTTTCGAAAAAGAACAAGCAAATGTAGTCCAACATGATATGCCAGAGCATTTTAAACGTTATACACTGGATGATGTGGTTATTATGTTACCTAAAGCACATCATGAACCTGAAGAACACATACCAGAATCTAAAGAGGTTTACGATGGCCTAGCTAGGACGCAGCCAATGAATCTTGTCGAACTAGGAGAACCAGAAAAGATTGTACAAGTGAGATCACAACTTACTCATGAACAATATCAAGCACTCCGCTTGTTACTTTAGTACCTGATGCAGTTCCAAAAGTTACAAAGTTCTATCGTTGTAATCCTAATGTGGCAGACCTGATAAAGAAAGAACTTCAGAGATTGCTTGACGCCAACTTCATTTATGAGATCGAGCACACTGAATGGATTTCACCGATTGTCAGTGTTCCTAAGAAAAATGGAAAATTGAGGATCTGTGTGAATCTCAAGGCATTGAATAAAGTGACACAGAAGGATCACTTTCCATTGTCTTTTACTGAAAGCATTTTGGATTGCGTTGCTGGAGCGGAAGCTTATAGTTTCTTGGATGGATTTAGTGGTTACAACCAAGTTAAGATTGCACCTACCGATCGTCATAAAACTGCTTTTGCAACAGAATGGGGCACCTATGCTTACAAAGTAATGTCGTTTGGACTCTGTAATGCACCAAGTTCATTCCAAAGAGTAATGCAATTTGTTTTTAAAGATTATCTGTAGAAATTCCTTGAAATTTACTTGGACGATTTGAGAGTTCATAGTACAAATATAGACCACTTGGATCGATTGGAGAAAGTATTTGAATCTCTGATCTGGGGTCCGAAAACACTCTGATCAGCCGAATTGTCCAACTGGATGGAGAGTTGAAGATAGCCAAACAACATGAAGATAAGGTTGAAAGTGAAAAGAAGTTGGCCCAGCAACAAGCTGATCGCTTGGAAAATTACATCAGCTCCCTGCAAAACGCCCTGACAACCGCACAGGATTAAGTAGATCAGGCAATGCAAGATGCCAAGCAACAGGTGCAGCTGCTGAAGGGGCAATTACAGATGGTTGAACAAGATCGCATACGGCTTCAAGGTGAATTGAATGCGACCACCCTTGAGTGTGATGCCTATTTGCAAATGCAAATACCTAATCATCCAGTCACACCGACGAAGATTGCGTATTTATTCAAAAAAGTGGAGACATACAAAGTGGCCCTTCAGGGATTCCAAGGCCGCTTTGATAGGTTCAAAGGAGCAGCTTCAACCAAGTTGGCCAAGGCAAAAAAGACCATCACCGCCTATGAAAAAGCAGCCGCTCAAGTGTTGGAAGCCGGACCAAAATCCCCATCCTGGTCATGCCGCAATTCTCCCCGCGCCAAGATGCCATACCAATGGATACATGGATTGATTCGAGCATGGACCAGGGGGGGGACTCCAGATATAGCAGATCAATCGCCAACCATACCGGCAGTACAAGCAGGTCCATCCTCAGGACAAGACCTTTATTCAAAAGGCCCATCAGCGTTGAGGACCAGATCCAGACCTTCTTAAAGCAACATCCGCATGAGTCCTCGCGTGGTGGATGGGTTCTGAAATTTAAGACCTCCGAGATTGAGGCCGACAAAGAGTTGGACAAAATACATGTACTGACAGAGCAGCTAACATGGAGAATCATGGTTTTTGAGAAAACTCCGGAATCAATTAGGAGTTACATCGCCAGCCCTCGTCAGTTGCGGGTAGATCCCTATTACATGCCAATGCCGCAAAGAAATAAATGGATTTGGGGTTGGCTATGGACAAAATCACCATCCATACGCCCAATTGGCCAATCATCCATCAGCCTTACAGCTAGACCATTTTAGTGGACTTCCACTATGCTTTACAAGCATATCAGAGAGAGTATGTCCACTCTCCAGATCCAACGGTGCGACAATCGACAATGTTTGTTAAAGATCTAACTCTGTTGGCATCAGTGGCAACCAAATGAGACAATTGCCTCCCTCCTCTGGCATTCGATCCAAATAAGCCAATGGTCTCAAAGCAAATCAAAGATCAGTTGTCGATTGCTCGTCTCTACTTTCGTACGACTATGATGGGAGGCTCTTGGGAATCCCGCTTCACCTCATGGACAACCTCCAACTGGATTGCCGGAGCCCACCGTTGTTTCCTGCCCCACAATTTAGATTTCAATGTTGCACGCCTCGACTTTATGGAGAAGGCGCAATATCATTTAATCAAGATTCAGCACGAAGCCAATAAAGGTCCCCAATAACTGCATATTGCAGGTGTCGGGGGACCGCCACCAGTTTTGGTGGGAGATACTGTTGGAGGGTTTGCGGATTCCAAGGAAACCCTAACCCTAGTTAATAAGTGAGAGGGATTTGGCACCTCGCGTGTGTAAGTCCAACCCAATGATCACATAGTTATTTGATTGATCAGTGAGAAGTTAATAAAAGGACTTTAGGCCTTTTTGCGAGACTTTTAATGTCATGGGGCCTAAATGTCAAGTTAGTGAATAAAGTTGGGTTTCCCTCGAGTTTTGATGGTTCCCACACTTTTTTAAATTTGAATAAAAAGAGAGGCAATACTGGACCAATAGGATTCAAAGGCCAGGGTCCTCCTCTCTACTATAAAAAGGGAGCAACTTGAGTTGCTCTTGATGTTTGTTTCCTCATTTCCATAAAGCAGATTGGTTCTCTTTAGAAATGGATTGATGAATGTCCTTGCTCTTCCTCTCTTTTCCTCCATTTCTCATGCTTTCTTTGGATTTTGCTAATTGTTGGATTTGATCATTATTGGTATTGCTATTTTTTATGCTTTTTGTGAGAGAGAAAGGGAGAGAAAGAAAGAGTAAGTTTCTATCATTGTTGTGGATTTAGGATTAATGGAAGTAGGGTTAATGGATGTAGTGTTAATGCTTAGTGTTAATGGATGTTAGTGTTAGATCTTCCATTTATGTTGAAATCTGAATTATACTATCGCTCTCATGGGAACGAACCTACGCGTGACAACTAACTTCATCTCTTTGATGCTAGATTGATTAGATCTTGGGTTGAAAATAGGCAAGGAAAGAAACCCACTACAATCGTCAAACATTTGTCGGTCCCAATGCTCCTGTCTTATGCTGCAGCTGTCGACCTCGAAGTACATCAACTCGATGTACAGACAGCCTATCTGAATGGAGTTATACAAGAAGATATCTACATGATCCAGCCCAAAGGATACGTTCTGGAAGGCATGAAAAATCATGTCTGTAAACTCCATAAAGCACTGTATGGCTTGAAACAATCTGCCAGAGCTTGATTTCAGAGGATCAACACATTCCTCATTGAACAAGGATTTAAACTAAGCACTGCTGATTGCAACGTTTATTCAAAGTCAGTGCAGCAATCCTTCATGATCATTACCTTGTATGTTGATGATACGTTGCTTTTCAGCAACAATGCTAATATGGTCAAGGATTCAAAACAGATGTTGTTCTCAGAATTCGACATGACTGATTTGGACGAAGCTCACTTCTGTTTTGGGATTCAAATCCACAGAGACAACAAATCGACTGATTTACATCACTCAACAAATGTATCTTCATAATGTTCTTAACATATACAATTTGATGAATTGTAAATTAGCTCACTCACCAATGGATCCAGGCCTGCATTTGTCAAAGGATCAATGTTCCTAGACAAAGCAGGAAGAGGAGCAGATGAGAGAATACCCATATCGATCGATACTCGGATCTCTCATGTACGCAATGGTCTGTACAAGGCCAGATATCTCTTTTGCTGTCAGCTCACTTAGCCAATTCATGGCTAATCTTGGAATTACCCATTAGAAGGCTTTTATACGAGCCATGAGATATATTTGAGCTACCATGGACCAGTGCATCTACTATGGAGATGTCAACAATGACAATCTTCATTAGCTCAGTGGATATTCTGATGCAAGTTGGGGAGGAGATGCAGACCATTGTAAGTCCACATCTAGATTTACATTCTTCTTCAATGGCGGTCCCATTTCGTGGAACAGTCATAAGCAGACCTCTACCACACTTTCTTTTACTGAAGCAGAATATATTACTGCTTCTCAATCTATTAAGAAAGCGTTTAGGTTGAGAAATTTGCTGTCAAACATCAATCTGTATAGTATAGCCCTACAATTTTGTTTTGTGATAATCAAAGTGCTATTGCCTTATCGGCCAACCTAAATTTCATTCTAGGAGTAAGCACATTGAGATAAGATATCACTACATCAGGGGCAAGGTTCTCGACAGAGAGGTGAGCTTAACGTACTGCAGAACGCAGGACATGGTTGCAGACATTTTTATGAAAGCACTTAGTGTTAATGCACACAACAAATTTTGTACATTGCTAAGTCTGAAGATCAAGGCATTCACGGATCCAGATTAAGGGGGGGTGTTGGATTTACTCCTCCTAATCTCCTAAATCCTAATTTTAATCTGTCTCCATTTATACTGCATATTTTTCTAACGTTGTCACGCAGTCTGTATTTTTTACACGCAAATTCCTTCAACACTTTTGCGTCATCACCAATTTTCACTTCAGTATTGGCTGATGTCGCACCCTTTTTACGCTCACCCCATGCAGCTACGCAAACAAATTGGACAACGATTGCAGCCACCCATGATCTCCTATAGACAACACATCCACTATGTACTTTCGCATCTGCACACCTGTAATATTATGTATATATATTGGATACCATCTGCGTATTCTATGATGATGAATTTTGATGAAGCAAGATAAATCTAGAACAAGTGAAAGAAGTTTCATTCCTCATTACAGACAGAAATAAGCTTTGTAGGGCATGTGATTTCGTCTGCTACAGTCTTGTGCTCTACCACATTATTGACTTGTATACTTGATATACTTAATCTGACACAGTTTATTTGTTATGTGTTTTAGATCTGTCAATATTGCTATGCTTATTCTTCATTATGTCTGATCTTTCTTGTTGCTCTTTCTGGTGATAGACGATTAATTTTTAGTCTTGTCTTTTGCGAATAATTCGCGACTAATTATCAGTCGAGCACAGTCTAGCTCTTCGCCAATCATTCACGCTTGCAATTCGCGACAAATTATTCATCTAGCGCTCCATCCATTTAAATGTTTGTCTACGTAATCTAGAGTGACTGTGATTTCTATCACTAAGTTCACTCTGATAGGCGTAGTCATGCTTAGGGAGAGAGTCATTTAACTCTGCGCACGAACATTTTCTGTTTGATTTTGTTTCTCGTTCGTGTTCATCATTTATTCTTCCTCCCTCTCTCCCAACACTTGGGAAAGTAAACAAAAAAATATCGCCCTGCCGATACAACATAGACAGTTTCCTAACGAAGCAGTCGTGATAGATGAGCAGTGAAGAGAGTGCATCTAACTATGTTTTGAGAGTTAAAGATTTACATAAAGAGCTTTCCTGTGTTGGTGTTACTATTAACCAAGATGAGCTAGTCCAAGTCGTACTGAATGGCTTGAGAGATGACTATGATAATCTTGTTCAGTCTTTTGCTATTAAAGAGGAGTTGCCTAATCTAGAATCTCTCCAAGGAATTCTTATTTCTGAAGAATCTAGACAAAGCTATAAACTCTCCAGGATGAACAAACTCGAACATGGTGGAAGTGACAAAGCCCTCTTTGTCAAAGACAAGCAGAAAGGAAGGAGAAGAACCAGTTCTCTCAGGCATCCAACAAAGACAAAGCCAAAGATCGAGACAAAGATGGTGAAGAGGATGATACATCTCATCCTTCTAACTCAAATACCAAGAAGAAGAAAGTGAAGTGTTTCTTCCGTGGCAAGAAGGGGCACTATGCCTCTAATTGTTTCAAGAAGAAAGACCAACTCAAGCAAGCTAATCTCTCCAAAGAGATTGAAGAAGATTATGTTGCAAGTGATGGAGAAGGATCACTTATGGTGTCCAGTTTTTCTTCATCACCTTTCAAGAAAGATGGAGCTTGGTACATAGACAATGGAGCCTCTTCACATATGTGCTATTCAAAGGAGTCATTTGACTCAATCTTACCTTTCAAAGGACTCAAGAGATCTATTTACATAGCTAATGATAATGAGTGCCCAATAGAAGGAGTTGGCAACATTCCATTGAAACTTGCTTCTTCAAAAGTTCTTGCACTTTCTAATATTCTTTTCATTCAAAAACTCACAAAGAACTTAATTAGTGTGGGAAAGTTGCTTGATAATGGTTGTGATGTAAAGTTCAACTCCAATACTTGTTTTATCAAGAGAAAAGATGAGATCCTTGCTGATGGATCTAGATGTGGTGGAATTTTTAAGTTGAATTCTTATGAGAATGCAAACCTTTGTGAAGTTGCTTTGTTATCTAAGGAGGAGCTGTGGCATAGAAGGCTGTGTCATCCTAACTTTAAATCTATGTCTTCTAGGTGAAGGCTATTGGTCTTCCAAAATCTCTTTCTTAAGATTTCAAGCCTTGTGAGACTTGTGCCATTGCAAAGTCACATATAAAGCCATATCAGAAGTCTTTTATAGAGACTATTCATCCTTTGGAGCTTATACACTCAGATGTACATTTTTTCTCTTCTAAAAGTATTGGTGCTGCAACATGTTTAGTCAGCTTTATTGATGACTTTACTAGATATACTTGGTCGTATCTACTTTCTTCAAAGGCAATGGTTTTTAATCACTTTCTAATCTTCAAAGCTTATGTTAAGAAACAGTTTTCTTTTAAAGTTAAAGCTTTAAGATGTGATGGAGGAGGTGAATACATCTCCAACAAGTTTCATGAATACTGTGAAGGTGAAGGAATAAAGAGAGAGTTTTCTTGTGCTTATTCTCCATCACAAAATGGAGTAGCTTAGAGGAAAAACAGATTTTTATGTGAATGTGCTAAAGCAATTCGAGTAGGAGCTTCTTTGCCTATTGATTATTGGGGTGAAGCTATAAATTGTGCAAACTATTTGTGCAATAGATTACTCACAATGCACTTGCTGGTAAATCACCTTTTGAAGTTTTGTTTAAGAAGAAACCTAAGGTAGATCACCTTAGAGTTTTTGGTTGTGCTTGCTTTGTTAATGTGCCCTTGGAAACAAGGAAAAGGGATGATCCTAATTCTATTAAAGGGATCATGGTTGGATATGCATCCAACAAGAAAGCTTACAGAATCTATGTTCCCTCAACCTCAACTACAATTGAGAGTATGGATGTTATATTCCATGAAGATCAAAAATACATTCTTGAGGAGGCCGCGTTGAAAGATTCTCACAAAGATACTCCAATCATCACCCTTGAAGATTATCATGGAGAGATGGGGCCGAGAATTGAGGAGGAGTCACCTCAAATCTTTTCACCAAGGAGATCTGAAAGAGAAAGATCCGAGCCTAGAAGGCTTACCTATGAAGATAGAGGCAAGCAAGTGGAAATCAACTCCACTAATTATGCCTATTTTTTTTCTCATGAGGAGCCGAATAATGTATATGATGCACTCAACTTGAAGGAATGGTACCTTGCCATGAAGGAGGAATATGAAACTTTGATGGCCAATAAGACATGGGAGCTTGTGGATCTTCCATCCAACAAGCACATTATTGGTTGCAAGTGGGTTTTTTGAGTCAAGTATAATCAAGATGGCACAATCAACAGGTACAAGGCTAGGCTTTGTGCTTAAGGTCTTGCTCAAGTTTATGGACTTGATTATGAGGAGACCTTAACCCCAGTTGCAAAGATGGTATCAATTAGAATCATAATTTCTTTTGCTTGTTTTTTCAATTGGCAAGTTCTTCAACTAGATGTCTCTAATGCATTTCTAAATGGGTATCTATAAGAAGAGATTTATATGGATCAGCCTATGGGGTTCATCCATGATGAAGAAAAAGTTTGCTTGCTCTTCAAAAGTTTATATGGATTGAAGCAAGCTCCAAGGTCATGGTATTCTCGACTTAACACCTTTCTTGAGTCACTAGGATTTAATCTTAGTAACTATGATCCTTCCTTATATGTCAAGTTTTTTGATAAAGATATTGTCATTTTTCTTATTTATGTTGATGATATCATTCTGACAGGAAGTAGTATCAAGTTAGTCGAGGAAACCAAGATTGCACTTGGAAAAGAGTTCAAGATGCAAGATCTTGGAAAAATTCACTATATTCTAGGACTAGAGATTAACTTTCTTAAAGATAAAGCTTTTGTATGTCAATCCAAGTATGCTCTTTCAATGTTAAAGAAGTTCAATATGTTGAATTGTAAGAGTATAGAAACACCTATGGAGCAAAATGTAAAGGATTCTAACAAAGGAATGAAAGATCCTTCGTGGACATCACATTTTATAGAAGTCTTATAGGCTCCTTAATTTGGCTCACAATAGCTAGACCTGACATAAGCTTTAGTGTTCATAAGTTGAGCCAGGCTATGCAAAATCCTACTATCTATCATTGGAAAATGACCAAGAGAGTGCTTAGATATATATCTTCAACTTTTGATTTTGGTTTATAGTATAAAAGTGAAGATCTTTCTATTATTGGTTATTCTGACTTGGATTTTGCAAGTGATAGAGCAGATCGAAAGTCTACAAGTGCTTATGTCATACATCTTGGAGGAAACTTGATATCTTGGCTTTCCAAAAAGCAAGATACTGTATCACTCTCATCATGTGAAGCTGAGTACAACGCATTGACTACAACAACAAAGGAAGTGCTTTGGATCAAGAGGTTACTAGTGGAACTAAAGATAATCTTGGAAGAGGATCTACCTATGATCATGTGTGACAACATTTTAGCCCAAGCCCTTGCCAACAACTCGATATTCCATGCAAGGAGCAAGCATATCGAAGTTGCACATCACTTCGTGAGAGAGAAGCTCATTGGAGGGGAAATAAATTTGGAGCACATCGACACATCATCTTGCATTGCTGATATGCTCACCAAATGTTTGAGCAAAAGTTCATTCATCAAGCATAGAGCCAATCTTGGAGTTATACCAAGATCCATGTTCAAATCAATATAGATTATTTTTAGGAGTGTTAAAATTGGAAAAACAAATCCATACTGATTTCTTGGCTTGCTACAAATGTTGTACCATGCAAGTATGTAGCTCATAAATGCAAAATGTACCTCGAGCTACCTCAAACTCCATAAATATGTGTAGCTCTTCTCACAATTGATGATGAAGAACCAAAATTTTGTAGCTACCTTGTGCCATTTTGGATCTAAACTATTTTGTTTGTTATCTCTCTAGCTTTCTCTCTCTAACTCGTGTTGAAGCTCATGCTAATACACTGAAATCTTGTACTTTTGTTCATTCTTTGTTTCATTGCTATTATAATTTGATGCTTAGCATGCTAGATTGTGGTTAAGCCATTTCTTTTGAACTAGATCTTGCTAAACAATCTAGAATCAGGTTACTGTGCTAATCACAAAGCTTAATCAAGATCAATCATACTTGTGGACATTCCCCACATGTGTGAATTCTGGAAATTTTGTCATGGACACTATGAGTGCCAAAGTGGTAAGGAATTTTCCCATCATACCCAAGATATGTCATATGTTTAAGTGCAAGTCCATAGCGGAGCTTATGACATGGCATTCGAGCAATCGTTCATCGAACGATACTATGAGAATCCCTACCGATTGTCCACAACGTGGACGCATGTAGAAGCTACTTGGCATGAGTTTAGGGATGAGCCTCGCCATTTGCATTTGGGGTTGGCGATTGATAATGTGATTCCATTTCGATTGCGCTCCACATCATGGTCCACTTGGCCGGTTGTCCTTGTAAATTACAACATTCTCCCTTGGCTAAGTATCACGAAGTGGCACCTAATGCTTGCCCTTCTTATCCTGGAAAAATACAAGGCCAAAAATATGGACATGTATATGGCTCCCTTGATAGATAAGCTAAAGATTCTATGGCAAGGAGTTCAAGTGACTGATATATCAAGACGCAGACAAAAAGATTTTCTAGTAAAGGGGATCTTGATGTGGACGATGGAACGTTCTGGTGAGATATTGTTGCTATTGGTTCATGGTATTAAATCTAATGTGTATTCACAATTTTTTTTTTTGACTCAAACATTACACTTACAATTAAGTCAGCTGTTTTGTTTCAATGCAGGGCTCTCAACGAGTGGCAACAATGCATGTCCCATTTGTGACAAGTATCTGCAAGCACATCACTCACAACATCTACAAAAGATGCTTTATGAGGGCCACACTCGATACCTTCCACCCAATCACCCTATGCATGATGGGCTTGTTGGTCAACGTCCCCACGCCATGAAGGTGTTGGATTTATTTCCTCTACTCTCCTAAATCCTATGTTAATCTGCCTCCATTCATGCTGCTGCATTTCTTGTGTTGTCCCACAAATTGCATTTTTACACGTAAAATAAGACAGGCAAAAAAGCTGACAGTTGCAACAATCTGCATTTTTACAAGTAATTTTGAACAGGCAAAAAATGCGACACTGGATTTTTACATGCATTTTATGAAAGACGACTCTTGCCTAAAATGCGACGTTGCATTTTTACACGTATTTTATGACAGGCGAAAAATGCAAAAAATGCAACACTCCATTTTTACATGCATTTTATGACAGGGGACACTTGGCTAAAAATGTGACACTGCATTTTTACACGCACTTTATAACAGGCGACACTTGCCTTTCAAAGGGCGCATGTTGCCTTTAGGTAAGGACAAGGCCAAAAGCCAAAGGGTGTCGCAATATTGCATCTTCACCAAAGTTATTTTTTTTGGCGAAGCCCGACATCGCAGCCTCTTCACGCTCATTTTATGCACTGTGTGATCAGATTTGACAACAACAACAGCCACCCACGATCTCCTGCAGACGGCACAACCACTTTTGTACCTTCTTCATCTGCACACCTATAAAATTCATGTATATAGTAAATACCATCTCGGTATTCAGCAATGAAGCGCTATAAGCGTCACAGATAAGGAGACAAACATTGTAGATGCCTTCGCGCATTGATTATTTCTTTCGGACAAATTGTCAATAATAGGTTCATAACCTTTATAGGTCGTGATTAGCTTTGTGAAGCACGAGATTACGTCCACTATTGTTTTGTGCTCACTTGCATTATTGACTTGTATATTTTGTTATACTTAATCTGATTACAGGTCTATCTGTTTTTGCGTTCAAATTTGTGTCGATACTACGATGCTTTTATACATTCTGTCTGGCTGTCTAATTGATTTTCTGATTGTCTGCTCATCGTTCCGCTACACCGCGTATTAAAAGCTTAAAAATTATTACATTATTGTGTTTGCCTACTAAGTCACCAATAGTGCACGCACCAAGAAGAGAAATCCAATTCAAATTTCGATTTTTTTTTCTCTTCAGACATGTGATATCAGAGCGATAGGTTATTATTCTATGATTATTTAGAGCTTTAATATCAGAATCAAGCTAGTTTCTTAAGCGATTTCATTTCAGAGCTATTTCTATAGCCTGATAAGTTTCCACAGAAGCAAGACTCTACTAGCCGATAGAGTGATTGTCTTCTTGTTCTATAATTTAGCACCAGATTTTCATACTTAAGTCATTGATAGTTACTCCTATCACCTAGACTAATCTTCCACATGGATTTCCAAGGTAAATCCAGTCTTATTATGGACAAGCTTGATGGAGCTAATTACCATCTGTGAAATTTTAAGATTAATGGCTAAGGAGTTGTATGACGTTGTTACAAGTGCAGAGAGAATACCCGAAGTTGACGACACAACAATCTCCAGATGGAAGCTGTAAGGATGACAAAGTGGTTTCTTTCCTTGCCTATCCTCAACCCAAGATCTAACCAATCTAGCATCAAGGAGATGAAGCTAGTTGTCACGCGTAGATTCATTCCCATGAGAGCGATAGCATATTTTAGATTTCAGCATGAATGGAAGATCCACATCTAACTCTAACATCCATTAACCCTAAGCATTAACACTACGATCATTAACACTAAGATCCACAATGAAGATAGCTTACTCTTTTCTCCCTCCCTTTTTCTCTCATAAAAAATATAAAAACATGCAATTCCAATAACTCTCAGATCCAACTTAGCACACACAATAAAAGCATGAGAGATGGAGAAAAAGTGATAGAGAGCAAGGACATTCATAAATCCATTTCACAAGAGAACCAATTTGTTTTATTGAAATGAAGATATGTACATGTGTAGAAAACTCAAGTTGGTCTCTTTTTATAGTAGAGAGGAAGACCCTGGCCTTTGAATCCTATTGGTCCATTTCCGTCTCCCAAATTATTCAAATTTAAAAAAGAGTGAGAACCATCCAAAATTGGAGGAAAATCCAACTTTATTCACTAGCTTGACATTTAGGCCCTGCGACATTAAAAGTCTCACAAAAAGACCTAAAGTCCTTTATTGACTTGTAGCTAAATAAAAAACTATGTGATCATTGGTTGGACTTACACATGCAGGGTGCCAAATCCCTCTCACTTATTAACTAGGACTAGGGTTGCCTCTCGGGATCCGCAAACCCTCCAACAATATCCCCCACCAAAACTGGTGGCGGTCCCACGACACCTGCAAAATGTAGTTACTGTGGGCTTTTATTTGCATGTCAGCGAATCTTTATTAAAAAATACTACACCTTCTCCATGAAATCGAGTCGGGCAATGTTGAAATCTAAGTTGTGCGGCAAAAAGCAACGATGGGCTCCGATGACCCATTTTGAAATCGTCCAAGCTGTAAATCGAGATTCCCAGGAGCCTCCCATCATTGCAACATAGGAATATAATCTGGCCACCGGCAGTTGATCCTTAATATTATCTGACGGATATATATATATATATATGTATGTATACATATATATTTGTATATGTATACATATATATGTGTATATGTAGATATACCTATATGTATATATGTACACACACACACACACACACACACACACACACACACACACACACACACACACACACACACACACACACACACACACACACACACACACACACACACACACACACACACACACACACACACATATTTAGAGAGTGTGTAAGGTTGTCGGAAAAAAATTAAGTCTATGCCAATCTGCAACTCGCGGTTGATCTGAATAACTTTCTGGCTAATCAGGGTATTCTCTGTCCCAAGATTGGCTATGCGGCTGGATATGTCTTTCTTTTCATCCATCATGGTCTAGATCACGCACGCAAGGTTAGAAACAAGACCCATTGTGTCACCGGAATCCACGGTAGTAGGTACAGTAGTAGCAGGAGCAACATGAACAACTTTGGTAGGAATCGTGCTAACTGGCCTCTGGTGTGTGGCCTCTGGGGCCGGTTCTTCTTCTTCAAATGTATCTTTGGCTTTAAAACTCTTTGGTACTATGGTGTCAAACTACTTTGAAGATATAACAGCATGATTGACCCTGAGGTGTTTGGTGTAGCTTCAATTTGATCTTGTTGGTTGCTCTGGAAGAAATCATCAAATCCAACAGCAGTATCATGGAACTGTTCAAATCCTCTTCCAGGGGATTGGAGTTCAAAGGGTCCGGGACTTGTGGGCATTACAAAAGTCTCATCTGGGCCCAATGGGATGGAATCATCGAACATATCCATGAATGAGTGTGTGTTTGGAGAAATGACTCGGATCTATGGAAAAGAGATGACCGGGGCAGCTGTGACTCGAATGGTAGATCCAATTGTCACAACTGCTAGTGGACGGCTGCCAGGAGTGACAACATCTGGCCAACATCAAATTGTTGCTTGGTATTGCTCTTGATAGGTCGTTTGAGCCCTCCAAAGACAATCTTCAATCAATTATATGGTTCTAGAGGAGCCTTGGATATCTTGGCCTGGGACTCAACTATCTTATGCAAAATTTGAGAAGTAATATGGTCTTTTCTAAGGTTGCCAACCATCAGGAAATTGTTGAGGAGATGAGCAGCAGCCTGAATCGCAGGATCAGTAATGGCCTCTAGAAGATAGCTAGAAGATAGTCGTCATTAGTCTAATGCAGATCATGGGTAGTGTCAATATAGGGCTTAATAGTCTGTCTGGCTTGCTTTTGCTTCTGGTAAGTCCATTACTATGAAAGTAATGACAAACTATACTCCGTCAATTTTGACAGGTATATCTTCAACCATTCCTCATGGACAAACTGTAGTTTGATCAGCCAACTTAATAGACAAAGTTGCAGGTTTTATCTTTGTAAGACCCCACTTTGCACATAGCTTTGTAGAAATCAGGTTAACTCCCAAACCACTCGTTGAGTGCTAACACCTTGTAGAGGTAGAGTCCAGCATATAAGGTAGACTATTAGCTGTGAATCCTCAACTATCTATCTGGATTTTTATCAAAATGAGGAACGCATGAAAGGGATATCTATTTACATGTTATCATCTATTGAAAGGATGCCAAATGAGATATTATCAATATAGAACTAGATATCATTCTGCTGATCAGTCACGAGATACTGAAAAGAAGAGGCTACACGGAGGCTAATAATCTAGCCACAAAAGCTGTTAAGTCCAAAGCCTGGCAACAAGTTCCTCTCACCAATGAGTTGAAGAGGCATTACGACATGATTCTTGATTTTTGAATGAGCTGTGGAGAAAGAGTTGTCAAGCGGAACCAGCAAAAATTATGAGAGCTCCTGTCAGCAGACCTATGAAAATGTACTCGCAAGTCACCCATATCATAATTATAGATGTGATTCCTACCTTCTCAAGAATGGTTCTATGGAAACGGATTTGAAAGCTACATTGCCCGTGACTGAGATTTCATTAGTAAGCAGTCGGTGACTCTACACTTTGATGGTACGTTTTTTGTTTCTACCTCTTCCAGCACCGTGAGTTGATGCACATACAATTTGATTTTCTCAATGTGTATAGTGTCTTTAGTTTCTTGTTTATCTGAGGCATGTATACTCTACAGTACACAAAATGTATATCATAGCCAACCAAGAATCCCTGCTCCACCTTCTCATCCAACTTCTTTTGCTTCTTATCTGGTATGTGTGCATATGCTACACATCCAAAGATCCGAACATGAGCTAGATTAGGCTTGCTTCTCCACCATACCTTGTGTGGGGTAGTGTGAGCAACGCTTGATTTGCCTGTCCTGTTCTGCAGGTAGGCGGATGTAGCTATTGCCTCAACCCATGTATCTTGATGCCTTCGAGTAGGCCATCATAAATCTTGTAGCTTCCATGAGAGTTTTGTTCTTCCTCTCCGCTACACCATTATGCTCTGTTATGTAGGCTGCTATCTTCCTGTGGAGAATGCCTTGACTTTTACAGAAGTCGGTAAATTTTAGTAGGGGTTTTTGATCTAGAAGTATCTATGGATGGAAACCAAATTTAAAAGGCATGGACCTGTTATAAATAGATGTACACATGTGGGAAGAGAGGATTCTCTCTCTCTCACCTCATTCATGCTTATACAAGAGTCCTCTTTGGGTTTATATATCCATTTTTGCACTATTGTGTTGATACTATGTAATCTTGTGTGTAGAATGCAATTTTATGTTATGTATTGGATCCACACATGTGAAATACAATACCTTACTATTATTTTACGGACATAAACTTAATTTTATCATATATTTAATGTTTGATCAAGATCTTATTGAGGACATCATTTATGTGTAGTTGATGTTAGATTTCTACATTGTCAATGGTGCTAGATGTGTTGTCATTCATAACCAAAGATTAAGGGGACCTAATTGGATCTTAGTGATTCATATTTCTTCACATGGTATCCGAGCTATAGTGGCAGCTTATTGAAGGATCAGACATCTTTATCAAGGATTTGAAGGAGCTACCAATTCTAGAGCATGCTAGATTGATTTCTACTAAAAAATTAAGCAATTTTCATGTGTAGAATTGATTTTTTATAAATCAAAACTCAATATAGGGTTATGAACTTGAAGTAGGCCAATTTCACACTTTACTCACTGGACTTGGGTGACTTTAATTGCATTAGGAAGGTCTCATTGAAGGCTACAAGATTCTATATTAAGTTTTTAACATTTGCATGTAGAATTTGCAAGATTCAATTTTTTTGCACTTTTGTCAAAATCCTAAATTTTGTTTGGATCTCTTATTTTTGAGTTTTCTGGACCTTTTAAGAGTGTGTTTCAAGTTTATTAAGTACAAAAGATCATGATATTTTAGGTTGATCATGTGTTGATCAAGTATGTTCCATTCTATGTGTTGATTTTGCTAGGTTTGGTGCAAAGAGATTTGAGAGGTTCCATATCTTTGTGATTTCTTCTTGAGTTCATTTGTTGACATTCAAGAGAGTTCTTTGTGTATTGGAACAGGTTGAAAAATAATAACAAGTCATTGCAACATGGCTACATCAAGTGGATTCATGTTGGAAGGCAATGATAGGCTTACCTCAAACAACTATTCTACTTGGAAGGTGAGAATGGAGTCTCTCCTTGAGATGAATGAATTGTTGGACATTGTTGTAGGAGTGGAAGAAATACCCTTGGCACAAAAATATCAAGTGAGGTATGACAAGAGAGCTAAAAGAGCTCTACACATGATAAAGATGAATGTTACCAATGAGCTTCTCAAGGAAGTTGGTAAGTGCACATCATCTTTTGAGGCTTGGGAAGCTTTGAAGAAGCTTTATGAATCCAAGTCTACATCAAGAGTACTTACTCTTACAAGGAAAATCTTTCAAAGTATGCAAAATAAGGAAGAGAGTTCTCATGCTTTTGTGTTGAGTTAAAGCATTCAATGATGAGTTAGCATGTATTGATGAAAGCATTAAGGAAGTAGAACTTGTTCAAGTTGTTCTTAATGGCTTGTTGAATGATCATGCTAATCTTGTTCAAAGCTTTTCTATTCAAAGAACCTTTCCAAGCATTGTGGACTTGCAAGAGATTTTGGTCAATGAGGAGTTTAGGCTTCAAGCAAAAGGTGGATCTACTTCAACATCTCATTACGAAGAGGAGGGCATATTCATCAAAGACAAATTCAAGGGCAAAGGTAAAAGAAAATGGTCTTAAGGGCAAGATCAAGGTGAGAATTCTACTTTTGGCAAAAAGGAAGATAGATCCAAATTAAAATGCTTATATTGTGGTATCAAAGGGAATTTTGCTAATGAATGTTTGAAGGAGCAAAGAGGTAACGGTAGCAAGCAAATCAACTTTACTACTAATGATGAGGATCTAGGTGTTTGTGATTCTCTTTTGATGTGTTCTTCAAGTCCAATATCAAGTGAAGGTGACAAGGATTCATGGTGGATTGATAGTGGAGCTAGTTGACACATGGCTAGTCACAAGGACTTCTTTACTTCTTTGATCACTTATGATGGAGCCAAGAAAGTCATACACATGGCCAATGGTGGTAAGTGTGTGATTGAAGGTATTGGTTCAATTCCTATTTGTATTTCTACTAATAGGAAAGCAAGACTTGATGGTGTTCTTCACATTCCTTAATTTTCAAAGAATTTGTTAAGTGTTGGTCAAATGCTAGAGAAAGGATACATGGTAAAGTTTGGTGGTGATGCTTGTTTCATTACAAAGGAAGAAATATTGGTTGCTAGGGGCAATAGACAAGGTAGACTTTTCAAGCTTGATGCTTTTGTTATGGCTAACAAAAAGGATATAATGGAAAAGGAGATTGGTCTCAACTTTCCAAAGTCCTCTTTTAACATCAATAAGATTGGTGGATCTTATGAAAAGTCTAACAAGATTCCTTATGCTAGATCTAGGTCAAGATCTAATATGCTTCTTGAAGATGTTCATCTTTGTGATAACTTGGCTAGCTATAAGGATGATGATGGTTCTTCAATGGTTCTTCATGGAAAGTGCAAGCATGCAAAAGGTAAGAAAAGAGCTAACTTCATCAATGGAGGTGGTGAAGGTTCTTCCTTAGAAAAGGTTGTTGCTAATGATTTCTTTGATCATATGGAAAAAAAAGTTGCTAGGTGCATGCATGAAGGAGGTGGTTCTTCTGCATTTCTTTTTTTATGATTCCAAGAAAGTCATTTGTGCAACAAGTGGTGTCACATGTCTTCATAAAGAGAGTAGATCAAATGGTTCTATCACTTGGTAAGGGAGATAGTCACAAGTCAAGAAGAAGAAAAGTATGTGAAGTATCCATTAGGTTTGATACTCATCTTCACCTAATCTACTTCATGTTGGATGGAAAGTTTGGAATCTATTTTTGCTTTACGACGGGCGGCATTGTTTTCACTAACCTTTGTGGAAGGTCGAGATCATGCATTGATGAGATCTTGTGTGTTTGTGCAAAATTGGGTGCCTCTAGATGAGAAGAATTGAGCCATGCAATAGTGGACATGCCTAAAGCAAGGCAATTGGTCGGTTCAAGAATATGCTGATCGGATTCTTGAGGATGTGCCTATGTATTTATAGGTGTTCTATTTTATCGAAGGACTCAGGGAGATTTGTGACCTTTTGTGCGAAAGGAACAAACACACATTGTTCAAAATGACATTTAGATGGCTCTTTATTATGAACCTGGGAAGAAGTCCCATGAACCTGCTACGGGAACCTCGATGAGTGGTCAAGGCCAAGGGGTCCAAATGCCTTGGGGTAAGTGCAAATTCAAGAAGTTTAAACGCCAATGACAAGGGCAAGCTCCAGGTGGCCAAAAGGGTAAAGGGATGTTGGTGGGTTTGCAGATCTGAAGGCAAACCTAACCCTAGTTAATAAGTGAGAGGGATTTGGCACGCTATGTTTGTAAGTCGAACCCGATGATCACATAGTTATTTTGATAATTACAAAGCTAATAAAATGACTTTAGGCCATTTTGCGGGACTTTTAATGTCGCAGGCCTAAATGTCAAGTTAGTGAATAAAATTGGGACTCCCACCAAAATTGGTTCAAATTCAAATTCAAATTGGTTCCCTCCAATTATTGAATGGGTTCCCACTCTTTTTTAAGTTTGAATAGTTAGGGAGGTAGAAATTGGACAATAGGATTTTGAGGCCAAGGCCCTCCTCTCTACTATAAATAGTGCCAAACTCGAGTTTGGAAATCATGTTCATATCCTCATTTCAATATAAGTAGATTGGCTCTCTTATGGAATGGATTTGTGAATGCCATTGCTCTCTATCACTTTTTCTCCATCTCTAATGCTTTTATTGTATTTGCTAATTGTTGGATCTGAATGTTATTGGAATTGCTATTTCTTATGCTTTTTGTGAGAGAAAGGGAGAGAGAGAAAGAGTAAGCTATCTTCATTGTGGATCGTCATGTTAATGGTGTAGTATTAATGCTTAGGGTTAATGGATGTTAGAGTTAGATGTGGATCTTCCATTAATGTTGAAATATGAGATATGATATCGCTCCCTTGGGAACGAACCTACGCATGACAACTGACTTCTTCTCCCTGATGCTAGATTGCTTGGATCTTGGGTTGAGGTTAGGCTAGGAAAGAAACCCACTACAAGGGATTGGTGCTCCAAAAGGCAAAGGGTTGTATGGGCAACTATGTTATCACCACAAGACCAAGAGAGAGCAAAAAGAGAGAATTTATGCTTTGGATGCTTGGGACAACATTGATGGAAGGAATGTCCATGAAACCAAATGAGAACCACTTATAGCCTTCAAGTAGAGCAGCAATAGCAACCAATGGAGGTAGAAGAGATTTTGCCAAAAGCTAATCTTGATGTTCCTGGTTTGATGAATGTTTTTGTGGTGCGAAAAGTGGACACGGCTCCTCCAGTAACACTATCAAAAGTGGCACAATATGGGTATCAGCTTCCTGACACTTCTTTGATAGTTATGTATGGATAGGACATTGTTGTGGGGCCAATGTTGATGCAAGAGGGAAGGCCTATAGCCTTTGAGAGCAAGAAGCTCACCTCAGCGCAACAAAATTACCCAACTCATGAGAAAAAGTTGTTTGCCATAATCCATGCATTAAAGTTATGGCATTATTTGTACAAATCTGAGTTTTCTGTGTACACTGATCATGATACCTTGAGGTATTACTGCAAATAGCCTGATCTCAGAGATCGACAAGCGAGACGGTCTAAACTTTTGGAAAAATTTCAGGTGGAAATTCAGTATAAGAAAGAGGCGAAAAATAGAGTGGCTGATGCGTTGTCTTGGATAGTGTATCAAATGTCATTTGTGGTCATTGAAAATGACCTATTGGTTGAGATAAAGAAGGATCAACTAGAGGATCCTCAGTGTAAGAAAGTGGAGCTTGAGGTGAGTCATGGCCATGCAGAGTCTCAGGAGGAGAGCTCTATTCCCTTTGTTTGCACGTATCTTAAGTATACCATAGAAGATGGTTTTGTTAAGAGGAATGGAAAATTTCTCATTCTAGCTTGTGAGGAGCTGCGTAGGAAAATCTTGCATTCCTGTCATGATAGCCCTAGTGTAGGTCATCTTGGTGTGGATAAGACATGTGAGTTGATCCAACGTAGTTTTTGGTGGCCTAAGATTAATAAACATGTCCATAGTTATGTGACACATTGTTTTAAGAACAAAGTCGAAAGGATTAAAGTTCCTGGATCGTTACACCCTTTGCCTATACCAGAGGGAAGATGGGAGAATGTATCGATGGACTTTATCACACACTTGCCTCATATGCAGCTTCAACATGATACCATAATGGTTGTGGTTGACAGACTCACAAAAATGGCTCATTTCATTCCAATTCATATTAAGATTGATGCACTTAGGGTAGCTGATCTATTTATACATCATGTGTTCAAACTTCATGGGTCACCCTCCTCCATAGTGTCTGATAGAGATCCACACTTTACGGGTCATTTTTGGACTACCGCAATGGATAAGCTTGAGGTGCAGTTGAGAGTGTGTATTGATCACCTTGACATGAATGGTCAAATAGAGAGAGTTAACCAAACCATGGAGGACATGCTTAGGGCGTACATAAGAGTTAACCAAACCATGGAGGACATGCTTAGTGCGTACGTAAGTGTTAAGCAAACTCAATGGGAGAAATATATGCCGTTGTTGGAGTTTGCTTATAATGATAAAAAGAATGCTTCATTGACAACTAAAATGAATCCTTTCAAATTGAATTATGGTTTTAGGCCAGCTAGTCCAATTACGGTAGGGTAACCTCATAGAGTGCCTAGTGTTGTTGACTTTCTAACTCACATGGTATAGATGCTTGAGTTAGCCAAGAAAAATGTGAAACATGTGATGGATCGCGCAAAGACATTTGCTGATTAGGATCGCATACCAAGAGAGTTCGAGGAAGGAGACATAATGTTTCTCCTGATTCCAAAGGACTCAACTTCTCTTAATATAGGGAAGTGTTACAAGTTATCTCCGCGTTATTGTGGACCCTGGAAAATAGTTAAAAAGCTTAATGATGCTGGTTATAAACTAGCATTGCCTGAGGATTGTAAAGTTCATTCTGTTTTTCATGTTTCACGCTTAATGAGGGTTTCACATGAGGGTGATAACTTGTTTGACTTGTATTGTTTCAGGAGCATGGAGAGGTGATGCATGGACCTGACAGAGTATTGGACCAAAGAGAAAGATGGCTGTCTGATCTGTGAGTACTTGGTTGCGTGGCACGGTAGACCTCTCATTGATGCTAGCTGGGAGACTGCGCATGCTTTATATGCACAGTATTCTTCTTTTACCATCGCGGATGATGTTCCTTGAGGAGAGAAGAAATTTTATGTACTTATATTTCTGCCTCAGTGTGAACACATCAAACTTGTAAATTTGTAATTATTAATGGCTCACACCGGCCTGTGGTATTTTGTAAAAATGTAAATAGCAAATTTCTGGTAACTTGTTGTCCTACTTATATTTGGTATAGGATATTGGGTCTTAATTTAGAGGCTACTGGACTGACCTCCTAAACAGTAGGAGAGTTGATCGGTCAACGAGACACATGTTGTATGCTCATTGGGACACTTGGTCCAGTGCATGAGTGACACAGGTCGGACGGTCCTCCTACTCGCTTGGGGTACTGCCAAGTGGAAAGTGTCGATTGTGCATGGGATTCACCATGTGTCGACATTAGGAAAGGGTCAAGGTTAAGGGGGTGCTTGAGGATTGTATTTAAGTGAACCTAGAAAGAGGCATTCCTCATCATAATCTATGTAGCAAGTGGCTGGGAGGAGACTTAGCAGTAGTGCTCTTATGTGTTTATGTGGATAGTTTGTCATGTACTTTGAAGAGAAATCAATAAAGTGGATATTTCAAAGCCTACTGGGGTGTGCTTTGAGTTGTATTCAGATAGTTTTGTGATATCACCGATGCAGTATTCCTCACTTCGTACTTCTGCTTTAGCTTTTTCCACGCTTCATGGTTGCTCTCACAGTTTTCAATCTGAATGAATATTTCTTTGTTTATGGATAAAACCATGATTGCCATTGCATGCAAATCCTTTCTGATCCATCCAGCCTCTGGAGGTTGTTGTTTTGTGAGATTGGTCACTAACCAGCAGATCTCTTCACTCTTCAAGAGTGTTTTGATTTTGAACTTCCAAACTTGATAGTTTTTGCCATCAAGATTGATTGCACTTCTTGTCTGAATCGTTGTAGCCATATTGTGGTGCCTAGACAATCCGCTCTGATACCATGTAGAGACTTTTGTTTGTTGTTGCAAAATTTGGGTTTGTAGGATCCTAGACTACTAGCGACTACAGATCAAGGACGTTGAATCATTCAATCAGACATATGCGAGGCAACAATCAGAGATGGAAGAACTGAGAGCATTTTATATTTTGTATTTTATTTTGTTTCAAGTGAGTCGATCAGTGTCACGCACATTGGCGGCTTGTCGCTGCTCTTACAAAATTTGCTATGTTTTGCTTATTGGCAGACTTTCATGCATAACTGATCATGCCAACAGTTCGGTAACACATTTCTATTCTTTTGTTTTCTCTGCTCTATATATTCTAGCAATCGATCCTAGGCAATAACAGGAAGAGGAAGTACTTTCCAAACAAAGGCAAAGAAGGGCAAAGCAATGGTGGTAAGGGAGATCTTCCTATCAGAAAGCTGAACTTTTGTCGTGATTGATCCATGTGCAGGAAGACATAGAAGAAACAAGGATATTGGAGGTCGGCAATACTGGTAGACGACGACTAGTGGTTAGAAGAGATAGAGGAAAGTTTTTTCTGCATTTACATTATTATAACAGATGCTTTGGGAGGATTGATGTTAAACAATTATATGCTGAAACCTTACTTTAGATTTTTGGTCATATTGATGAGACTTTTGAGCTTATTGTGTCTGGTTGGTCTTACTTTCCACATTTGAAGCATGAATGGTATAAACCCTTTCAAGTTTTTTGTGATTTCAATGTTGACAACATTCCACCTTGTACTTGCGCTTAGAATAAACGTTTTAAAGAGTTCATTTCTGAAATTTTTGGGCATGTTGTCTCGATGGATACCGGAATTATTAGAAGCAAAGTTTTAAAGAATGACTTGAACAAAGGTCTTAATCACATTCCATTGCGCCAGTCTAATATAAATGAGGTATCTTTAGAACTTTATCATGGATGGTCTGAATTGGCAAGTTTTTTACCTACTTATCAAAATATTGATCGTGAGACTGTTATGGAACATGCCTTGATTTGCAAAGATGTTGTAACAAACTTTTTGAAAAATACCAAGTGGCTACATGGAAAAAGGATTACGAATAACAAACTTACAAATGCCATTGATAAACGTAATTGGATTACTACCAATCTATATGTGAATGGTGTGGATAAGGCGCAACATAACCCGTGTTTTATGTGCATCTACTTTGTAAGAAGTTTGGCTTTGGTTAGACTATCTAGTTTGCCCGTTTCCAAATGAAAATGATAATACACTAGACATGGCTATGGTTAAGATTTGAGATACGTTTGCTACTAAAATACCTGATTTTCTAATAGGGAAAGAAGAATTACCTTTCTTACTCTGTACTTTCAAAGCACACAAAAATGCGTTCAGATGGATTACAAATGCACATGACTGCTATTTTTCTAAGGTGGCCACGTTTATTTCTGGAGCTCTTGGTAGCAATTTGACTAGAAATGGGTGACCAATCAAACTGATAATTGGAGTGTGATAGTATGTCAAGTGACTGGCTTGATTGGACCGACAAAGTCAATCCCCCACTTTTCAAATTGTACAAGTGGTATGATTGGCATCAACAGCCAATTCATAGCTTTCGTTGGTTTAGCAGATCTCTGGCATGGATTACATGATCATATATTATTTGAAACATTCTTAAACATTGTAGGCCACCAATATTTGGCTGTCAATATCTTATTAACACTGTTCTTCATGGCGAAATGTCCTCCGACATCTTCTGAACGTAAAGCAAAAATAACCTTTGGAATATCTTCAGCTTCAAGACACCTTCTTAATTAATTATCTGCACCAAGCTTGTACAGAACATTGTTAATAATGGTATAAGGTGCGACTTTGTATTGAAACATTGTCTTCTTCTCCAAGTCACATCCTTCAAGATATATCTGATGCTTAAGATATATAATACTATCAGAATATAAAGAATTTGTGGATGATATCTCGAATAAATTTTCATCGAGAAAATCATCATTAATTGGTTCTTCAACCTTTCTTGTGCTAAGTCGTAAAAGATAATCAGCATTAGTATGATATTTTCCTTGACGAAGTTCAGCTTGATATATAAGTTGTAGCAACAAAACCCAGTGAGCAATTCCAAGTGCTTCTCTTTCTGTTGCTGAATAATTTTTCTCCAAGGAACTAAGCTAACGACTAGCATAGTATATTGGATGGTCTTTCTTCTGTTCGTCTTTCTGGCTCAGACAGACACCAATAACAAATGCTAACACATCAACATAACTATGAAATTCTATCGTCCAGTTAGGCGGTCTTAAAATTGGAGCAGCTTCTGCTTGAGTTCTTCAAATGCTTTCTGTTGTTCTGTCATCCACAAATACACAACTTACTTCTTAAATAATTGTGTAAGGGTCGCATCAATCGAGGCATGATTCTGGATAAATCTTTGGTAATAACCAACATGCCTCATAAAAAATCTCTTAGTTCACGTAGATTCGTTGGTATCAGTAGATTCTTTCAATACCTCGACTTTATCTTTGTTGACTTCTATTCTTCTGTTCGATATCTTGTGCCCCAAAAGTATATCTTCTCTCATATCAAAAAATGTGGGGTGAAGTGACAAACAAGTGTCTTGACACCTTTGTGATGTCAGTTTCAGTTTCTGAATGTGAGACTTTATATCACTGTAAACACATAAGTTATCAATGAAAATTTCGAGAAATATTCTTAGGAACGCAGCGAAAATTAACATCATAATTCCTTGAAAAGTCGCTAGCGCATTGCAAAGACCAAAGGCCATTTTGTTGTAGGCATAAGTGCCCCAATCTATAGTAAATGTGGTCTTTGATCGATCTTCTTACCTTACTCCAACTTGGTTATAGCCAAAGAAACCATCACAGAAGCTCTAACGTTCTTGTCTAGCAACTGGTCTAGAATTGAATAAGTGAAGAAGGGTAATGGATGGTGATCTTTCTTGGTAGCAACATTAAGCTTCTTGAAATTCTGGCAAATTCGAATCTTGCCAATCTTTTTTGGAACTACAACAATGGGAGACACCCATTCACTACTTAAAATGGGATAAATGATTCTTGCCTTAAGGTGCTTCTTGAGTTCATCTTTCGCCATAAGAGAGTATTTCGGATTTAGACGATACTGTCTCTTTCGGACAAGAACAACATCTTCCTTAAGATCAATTCGGTGCTCGCCAAATTCAGCAGGAATTCCCTTCAAGTCTTTGAGCGACCATGCAATTACATCTTGGTACTCTTTTAGCAATTCAGTAAATTCTGCTAACTCTGTCTCTCCAAGGGACTTTGAAATATGCACGAATTTACCAGGTGCAAGTTCAATTAACTCTATTGAATTTGGTAAAATAATACCCATCGTCATACTAGCCTTTCGTATGGCCATGAATTTTGCGCATGGCTGTCTCCACAGATTTATTCTTGTCAACAGTCTAGGGTTTATTGCCAAATTCTTGTTCGAATTCATTTGATTCGTCTGATTCATCGTCTGCATCTTGATCGTAATCTTTAGAATTCTTGTCTGCGGCTTTTGGTTCTTTAACAAAAATATCTGCTTCAGTATTGCAGACGTCAAAAAATTCTTCTTCATCATCTGTTAAATCATTATTCTCGTAGCATTCGAAATATTAAACTTCAATATCTGCATCAGTAGAGAATATATTGAGTACATAAGAAGAATATTCAAAGAGATAAAACTTGTGTCGGACATTGGAGATTTTCCTTCATATATGTCTCGACTCCAAGTTATAATTTGTTCTGCTAGCTTTCCACGGTTATTGGTTTCGTCAGTTTGGAATCTTAGTTCTCTAGACTTCCAATGTACACTTGCATTAGATTAATAAAGCCAAGGTCATCCAATCAGCACAAAATAAGAGGGCAAACCGAGTGGATTGATAACAATAAAATTCAGCATAAAAGGCTTGGCTTGAATATATACAATGACGTCCTTTGATTTGCCAACAGGCTTTCTTCGTGTCGAATCAGCCAACTTGATATTTCGTTGAGTTGATTGAATATCAATCAAACCCCCAAGGCACGAGTAGTGTCTTTGATTATAAAATTGACACTCGAATCTGAATCAATCGGCACATTTTTTATTAAACACCTAGCAATTGTGACATCGATTTCTGGTGCGTCGAGATCTCCCAAAGCAATAGATAGTACACCAACATCTGGTAGAGAAATTCTTTTCTTCTTCTTAGGGACAAAAAGACCTTTTATATGTTTACGATTATAAGTGTTGTCTGCCAGCAATTGTTCGAAAGTTATATTGGGACGAAGAGAGCTAATATCAGTTACAATATCATAGTCTTTCATCTTTGCTTTCGTAATAGGCTTGTCAATTGTGACATCAGAAAGTTTGGTCTTCTTGATTTCAACGTCCCCTTCCTCGAATGTGACTTTCTTCTCTGTAACGAGCACTTCCTGGATAGGATCTTCCACATACTTTACATCCTATTGAGATCACATTGAATGGACCGCAGATGTCAGAGTGCACCAGCTCCAGAATCTTTATCGTTCTGTAGGAGTCTTTGACGAATGGTGTGCATGACATCTTGCCTTTCAAACATGCATCACAGGTGGTCGAATTGGTTGCATTCGAGATGCTGACCCCTGTTCTCGCTCCATGATGACTTGCCGGGTAGAGTGCCATTGAGTTCATGTGGCAGAGTCTTTTGTGCCACAAAGTGTCTGGCGAGTTGTCATGGGTCTCATGCATTTGATCTTCAGATAGGCGCACTTTTAGATGATATAGGTTGCCCTTCCTTCTGCCTTGAGTAATGAGAGTGCTGGTGCTGGCATCAATCATGTTGCATGCTTCGTTAGAAAACGTCACACGCATCCCTGCATCTGCTATTCTTGCTACAGAGAGCAAGTCTTGCTGCAGAGTTGGCACGAACAGAATGTCTTCGAGTCGTTTGTCTCCAACGGTCTGCCGTTGGTGTTGAGCCAGAGTGAACCAATACTGTTCACTTGATGTCTGGATCCATCATCCACTAGCAATCTCTTCTGCATTTCTTAAATCACTCTTTGGTCAGACTGTTGCAATAGATCATTACAAACGTTTGTTGTGTTTTCGTAAAGTTGTTATAAAGAACTCTTTAAACTATCTTAATCGTTTGCTCGAATACATTATATTCAGCACTCGAATAATGTATCTCTTTGGTACAGTCTTCCACAGTCATTGACAGAACAATATGTATACATTTAAAATGGTAGTCCCTGTCTGAAAAATTAAGTCATAGATTTGTATCCCTATTTGTAACGAAGATATAAGTTTCTAACATATTCGTGAGCTATTCGAGTTCTTTAACCTTGAAGGGACTTTAGTTGTTGAGGACTATTGTCTAGAATCCTACAGTTCAAGAATAAGATTAACTATTTGTCTGTTCGTACATGAATGCATCGAACATCTCTAGAATCCCTGTGACAACTTAATTAGCCAGAGTGTAGTACATTTGTGCTACTCTGATAACATCTCATTTGTAGAACACTTTTCATTAGATTCGATAGAGGAATATTGTTGTTTTGGAAATTATTATCACTAGACACACACTATAAAATAATACTGGTTACTTATAAAATGTCTGTTTGACAACCAGAATAACACCTGACACCACTACATTCAAATAAGTCAGAATTGTATCAATTAATCAGCTTTTAAGTGCTATCCTCTTGGGGTTCGACATTGAATACTATACAATTCTATCATTTCTCTGTTGGTATATCACGACATATAGTAAAAACCAATCGACTGCATAATATTTAGAATATCACATTTGAAGCTTATACAATATAAATTAGATTTACTCTAATTTCTAACTCTCTCCTTAAGCTCAAATGTGATAGGAGTATAAAATAAACAACCTATAGCAATGTCTGGAGTATCCAAAAGATGTTATGCAAGTTTCAATACAATGTACTTGAGTCACACTCAAGCACACCAACAAAACGCCAGGTTTGACCCACAAAGTATCATACACACACAATGCGAAGACAAAGAGTCTACCACACTCTCGACTAACTGTATTGTCCCATCCAACTTGACCACAAGTGGACCACATGAGCTGATCAAACAGATTTACACAGTCAGATTATTCTAACAAAAGGGGCAACATGCAGTCTGGGTCGAATTTTTTCTTAGGATCGGAATTCTGGTAGATGTATGATCTTTCTTGAAGTCTAAATTAGCTTTCAATTCCACAATCTCATAATGTTGTATGATAACTTTTTAAAAATAGGTAGATGAGTTGATAGAATGTTGCACATTTATCATTTTCCAACAACATAAGTTTTAATGCCCATTTCAAAACATTTAAATATAGGGTTGAGGATTGCATTTGACATAGGTGTAATGCCTATACTTGACTATGATGAATTTGAGATCTGCATAATCTTTCATAGTATCCATGTGCATAATAGATTGTTATATTTATGCATTACATAATAAATATTATGATTACATACTTGTAATAAAACGAGATTGTAATATTTGTATTTAAAGACAGATACATTCATGACCCCTTATCATCTTTTTGTTAGTATACTATGGCCAAAAATAATAGACTAATATTGAGTCATGTTAAACTCATCCATAGTTCTAAATAGTTGTACTTTTGTAGCCTCCTGTATACTATTTGACAAGTCTTAAACATCTATAAACATAGCAATTTTGATGACTAGGAATTAACACAATGACCAAAAAAAAGACAAATGACATAGAGACCTGTTTTTTCGAAAAGCCAATTTTTTTCCTTAAAAAGTACTAAAATTTTGAACGTTACATTTACAAAAATAATCAGAAAATGAAAAATGTTTGATTTTAATATAATTTACAAAAATGACAAAACTTAAGCCAAACAATTTCTTTCTCATTTCTAATTTGTTACTATTAAACAACTTCATATGTGAACAAGTTATTGACTTAAAAATTATTCAGAATAGTTTGTTGTTGAAAAGTAATCATGATTTTAAGTGATTTGAACAATTTGAAATTTTTTGAAATTAACTTGTTTGTCAAGAGAATATGTAAACATGCATATTTGACCTATTTAAAAATAATTATAATGACTAGAGTAGTGATACTTTATATTGAACGTATTTGAAAAATATATACAAGAAACAACTAAAAATGTGTGAAATTATGCTATTTGACAAATTGTGAATACCTTGTTCCGTTTGGCTTGAGAAAATTCTAGAGAAGGTGTTCAACATTTGTTTATGTCATTTTCGTTCTCGTTCTAGTTTTGCTAATCTGATTGACTTGTTGATATTTTACACATGTGGCTAACGCAGTCTGTAGCAAGCTCATGATTTCATGTAAGTATTCTCATCTCATCTAAGATTGTACATCGTCACTACGAACATATCATTTCATGTATTAGTTTGCATTAACGAAGACTGTAAAAACCTTATGATTTCATGTAAGTAATCTCATTCAATGTAAGATGGTACATCGTCACTACGAACATATCATTTCATGTATTAGTTTGCATTATATTACGCTGGCTTCATCATGTGGTTTCTAGAAATCAATAAAGTGACAAAACTAGCCCTTGTCGAAGCTAAATGTGATCGTGGTACTCATTGACAACTAACACATAAAACATCCGAATAGCCATTGACAAGATACATCCTCTCACCACAAATAAAGAGAACGTGACAGCGCTCATCTTCTCCGTATTTGACTTGTTGAAAGGGGTTGCAAAACTCGGATTAACCTCATTACAATTCTACTGAGGCTCCGAAATCAGCACTCAAAACACGGAAACCATTGTCCGGGTAGCTCTGATTTGCTGGATGCCCGTTCTGCCTCAAATTTAAACTGCAAGAGCACACGACTTATGCTCATGATCCTGGCTGTCCTGTGGCGTCACGCCATCGCTTCTGGAAGATTATAGTGCCAAGATATAGTAGTTGTCGATTGCCTGAGAATTCTGTTGAAACTTGGAGGGAATTAGTCTTTCACTCGCTCCTCTCCTGTGTCTTACTGTGATGTTTTGGCCCTTGTTTCGTATTACGTGAGGGCGAACACCCCATTTTCCTTGCGTTTTATCCTGCTGCCAAGATCAATCCAACAGTATTTTGCTATACTTAATCTGATAACAGCTCTGTTTTTCTGCAGCCCTGTAGCAGGTGGCCTTCAACACACCTCGCCGCAGGGCGGCTCGGCGCGTGAAGGCCACCTCCTACACACGGTAGCGGGCCTGCTCACGCCCGCTAGCTAGTCCATATTAGTAACTCTTATGCTGAGCATAGAACAAAGAAGTTAGGGTTTGCAAAGGAGCTGCCGCTTTGGCCATTTCTTAACACCTTGATGATCTTGTCTACCTTATTCTTGCACCTACCTTCTTCGAGCACCTGAATCTGTATTTGCAGAAAACACTAGCTTGTTGTCTTCTGGATCATCTCGGAATCACCATGACGCAACCATAAGAAAAAATGATCTTCAAACTTGAAACAAGAAGGATGAAAGTGAGTGTATAACCAAGCCTTTGTTACCCTCTTGAGTCCATCCACATTTTGGTAATGATGAAAAATCAGATCCATCATGCACTAGAACTCAAAATTGGTAGATGACAAAAAACTTGTACCTCCATTCCTTGATTTCCAAAAGTCCAACTCAATCTTCCTAAGGAACAATACCCTACTCATTCCTAAGGATTTTCCTTAGTAATGAGCTTCTATGAGTGTACAACATGAACACATGTAGAACATCATTTTGTACATATCAAGTTTTTGTTTCAAATTTGTCCAAATTATGAATTTCTATTTTTATTGAGGAATCCCATGCAACTTGCACTTGTTGGGCATGAAAAACATCTAAAGAAGTGTTAAAAAGTAGGATCCAATGGAGAATAACAAATCCCACACCCTAAGTCACAATCAACATTTTAATTTAGCTCTAGGCTTGTCCTTGAGAGATTCAATTACCCTTAATTTAGCCCAACAAATATCACTCTATAGCTCCCACGAGATGATGGATATTGGTGGTGAGCATTCCTACCTTTCTAGGGCCACTATCTGAAAGAAAGGGAAAACGGAAGGGGCCCTTAGCATGCCCACACACATCTAGGGTGCAAATTCTTGTTGCAAACCATATTCATTGAGGTCATGAATGTGTACTTTCCACATAATGAGAGGCAACTTTGGATATAAAAACTAAGTATAAAATTGGCTTGCTCTCGAGTAGAGAGAGAATGCTATATCAAGCTCTCGAGTTGGAGCTTGCTACATCTCAATCTTGCTACAAAAAACTAAGTGTGGACTCAATTTCACTCTCACTCAAGTATAGCTCCATGAGAGTGAAAATGGTGCAAAATGATCACCTCTTTCTATGATTGGACCACCATGTTGCCTCTTACATGATTGGACCATTTTGGTGCACCTTACATTATGATTGGTCCATATTGACAAATGAAATCAAGAGGTGCTATGTCACTAATCCTCTAGCATCAAGCCAAGTGTAATTAGCCTACACTACCACAAGCTAATCCAAGCCTAATCACTTATTTGCAAGTGTACAATGAGGGGTTTTGAAAGACGACCCCGAAACCTCAAAATAGATGGCTTTGACAATTTCACTAATCCTCTAGCATCAAGCCAAGTGTAATTAGCCTACACTATCATTAGCTAGTAGCATAGATACCCATTTTAACCTTTTGGTTTGGAATGAAACAAGTTCCATATGTGCAAACATATTAAGATTTTTTAATTTGGTATTATTTTGTGTTTCCAAAAATAGTCCCTTGTCAAATATTTTAAAATCACAATTTTTGAAGTATATTGTCAAAATTCTAACATTATTCATTTTTATTGGACGGACATTTTGCATTTTAATATCTTTTACCTGGTTCTCGTCAGTTCATTATGGCTTTTGAAATGTGTTTTTGTGATAGTTTACTTTAACAAAAACAAAGCCTAGTCTTTTAAGTCATTATCTCTCTCCAAAGTCATTTAAAAAGAAATTCCAACAATTTTCTTTTAGAAAAGGTGTGTTTCACAAAGTATTATATATGTAGATCACATTCTGAAACGCATTCCAATTTGAGATGGGCATTTATGGGTAGCAGTACAAAATTCTTTTCTACCGATACTTTAGTGTATTTTGCGATAGTGACTACCAATACTCGAATGAAATTTCTCTATATTTGCAATTTTTTTGTTACCCATATGAATTTTAATTGGATGATTTTTTCTTAAATTGCAATAATGAAAAAAGGATTAACTCATTTTTATTCGTATGAAATGCAATGCAGTTTTAAAGTAGGGAATGGACTGTTCCAAATGGACGGAATGTTGCAATAGAGCTTGAAAATTATAACTAGTATTACGTCCAGCATATCTTCATCCAGCCATTGAACATGCCTTAAAACTCGATCTACTTCTTTGTTTTTTTGGAGCTTATTTGCTATGAATATCTAAGACAATGTTTCCACTTTTTATCTGTAAAGATTTATAGACCTTTTGCACATAAACATAAAATCGTGTGTTCACATTCAAGATATATTTTGAGTGCTAAACTCTGCTGTGTAGCTCACATAAAAATATTCAAGCTAATAGTTGACACTTTGTGGAAGGAAAGGTGACATCAGGTAGCATAATGTCACTGATGCTGCTACTTTCTCATTTGGAATTTAATATTAGAAGCTTGGGGTGCAGAGGGCTGCTGACTTGCAAAACTAGTTGAACCTCCGAAACCACTAGATCCTCCCCCACCTTTAGCACCACTAAAAGCCTGAAATCCCCCAGCTGAACTCACACCTGCAAAAGCTCCGCCTATTTTCCGAACATGACAAACAGCAAAACAAACGTCAATCGTGAGGGATGTCTCTGAATGTCAAACTACTTTAAGAAAAAGTTCATCACAAGAATTCTAAATAAAAATTTCCTCTAAATAATGAACTGCTTTTGCCGGTGCCCATATACAGTACAATGAATAGACAGTAAACATAGTAAGTTTTCCAATTAATACTACTGGAACAGTCATCATGCTTGCAATATGCTTCACTAATAGTGAAAAGTAGCTTGCCCATTTGACATTAGACCATAGTCATGAGGTTACTCATCTCCCCAATTCTAAAGCGCACCATTTGGAAGCATGCTCATAGTGAACCATGA
This sequence comes from Diphasiastrum complanatum, assembly GCA_029204225.1. NCBI lineage: Eukaryota > Viridiplantae > Streptophyta > Lycopodiopsida > Lycopodiales > Lycopodiaceae > Diphasiastrum > Diphasiastrum complanatum. Next base: position 21,538,411 of record CM055099.1, read on the forward strand.
AAATTTGTTTCCTCATGGTGAAAGGTGGAAATCTAAGTTGACAATGCAGAAACTTTGCTATCTGAAATTTGAGAACCTTCCTCTTCTTCTTCACCTCTTCATACTCTCTCCCCTTCCTATTCTCGTATGTTGCGAGCAGTTTTTCATCACAACCATTTCATGATGCGACATTCCTTTTTTCCTGCTATCTCCTATCTCCCTTCCGGTCTCCCAAAGGATCTATAATTCCTAGAGTGTCACAGACTCTTCCAGGTGGAACAGTCAATGCCATACAGAATTTAATAGGAAACCTCACTTGCAAGCTATGAAAGACACGGAAACATTATCGAACAGCGAAGTTATGGCTAAAACCAAGAACTGATTGTCCTCATCCTCATTAATTCCAGAAACTGAAAAATGGGACCAAGGAACAGAAAAAGGACTGACAACTTACAAACAATAAAACTCCAAATCCATCAGTAATTTCTCAAAGCACGGTAAAAAAGGTGTAGCCTCTACCTGTTGCTGCGTTTGAAAATCCACCACCTGATGCAACAGCTGCAAAACCGCCACCACTGATTGACCCAAAACCACCTCCAATGGAGCTCATTTGACCCATTCCCATCTGTCTAGTTTGTCCAAATGCACCAAGAGCACTGCCAAGTGCCTGCTGTCCTGGGCCAAGCTGTGAAGGCTGTCCAAAACCACTTGCACTAGGCTGTGTTGGACTTCCAAAACCTCCAGGAGCAGGGTTCTGTGAGAACAAACCTTGTGAAAATCCAGTATTAAAACCAGAGCCCAGTTGTGGTGAAGAACCTGGTGCAGCAGGTAATGCAAATGCAGCAGGACGAAACAATTGCCCAGTTGGTGCAGTCAAGGAGAAATTTGTTCCAGATTGTGTACTAAAGGATGGTCCACCAAAAGCGTTGACTTTTTGTGAGTTAGCTTGAGTATTTGCTCCGAGACCAAGACCTCCAAAGCCTCCAAAATCTGAAAACCCTGTGTTTGTGGCCTCTTCCATGTCTTCTTCATGGATTTCTGCTGATGAAGATCCTACAGCAGGAGTTGATGATGGAAAGCTTGCTCCTGAAAATGGAAACTGCTTTTGAGCAGAAGGCAAACTCTCTTGTGTTTGCATGAAGCTCGAAGCCATCAAACTTGAGCTCAGTGAAGCACCTGTTGAAACCATAGGCTGAGTCGAAGACAAAGTGACTGTGGACTGAAGTAATGAACTTGAAGTTGGTGCAAAACTCCCATTCAGACTGCTCATAGAAAACTGGCCAAACCCGAATGAGGGAGAAGAAGTTGGGACCAAATCAGAAACTGTCTTCATAGCAGCTGATGCTACAGGTTCTGGTGCTGCTGCCATTACAACATTATCAGTAGGTTTCTCATGCACATCTGGTCGCTTAGAACCCATAGACACTTTTGCGCTCTCTTCAAAACCTAAACTCGAAGAAAGTGGTGCAACTGCAGTTGCATTCTGTGCTTGCACAGCAGGTGATGAGACAGTCGAAACAAGAGAGGTGTCGGTGGCTAGTTGAACAGTTGGAGACAAACCTTTAACTTGAAATTTCAGTGTATCTTTTTTCAACACTTGAGCCAGTGTGGAACCTGGTGGAACTGGTGCCGAGCTCATTCGGGAACTGTCCATGCTACTAGAGCTGGGCTGGGTCTTGATACTTGAGTCAATTGGGAAAGCAGCTGTTGTACCAAAGGAAAACTGGTTGAAGCCTGCCGACGAAAGAGCAGACGGACCACTTTTTGAAGTACTCAGAAAATCAGGTCTCTTAGGTTGAGAAACTGGCTTTGGAACAATATTGCCCACTGGTTGATCTCGAGTTTCATAAGAGGATCCAAGTTTAGGCACCTCACTATGAGGTGCTAAAGGTTTAAAAGGATTAACTTTCATACTCAAAGTAGGAGGCGTAGACACACGAACATTTTGGACAGGAGCTGGTAATGCTGTTGAACTGCCGATAATGGAAAACGGTTTGGTACTCATGTTGGTTGAAACTGAAACTTGAGACATTCCCATGGCAAAGTTGGTAGACCCAGAGGCTACCTTGACGGTTTCGGTTCCAGATGCAGTTTCAAATATGCCATCAGCGACTGACCGAGAAACATCAGAGAAGGTTGGGGTGCTAAGTGAATAAGAGCCAGCAGGTAAAACTGCCTGTGGAATTCGTGCGGTTGGTGAAAGCTGATTTTTTTCAGAAGAATCTGATGTATTTAACAGCCGCAGTCTCAGCTGATCTTGAGAACCAGAAGCCACATGGTTAGCAACTTTCTCTGCGGGCCTAACACGAGCCGATCTTTCTACAGTAGTTTTTACTGCTCCCACATGTACCCATGACTGCAAGGTAGCAGATCAAACAACAAGCTGCCTGTCAGTAGTAAAAGAGTTTTGTATTTTAATGACTCACATTTCAAAATAGCTAGTAACACCTCAGAACTTTGCAGCAAGTTAAGGAATAAAGCTATTCAACACAAAGCATCTTCATCTGAAAATCTTACACTGTCCATGGAATCTCTCCGCCGTCGTACAGAATCTTGTATTGCAAGTCCCGAGTCCAATTGCCATGATTTAGGTGGTGTACTATGCATGTTCCTTGGGGTTTGACCTGAATAAGAGGTCAAGGTTTTCCCTTGATTTGAAACTCCACCCTCAGACTGATAAGCTTGAAAGCTTGAGTTTGAAGATGCAATTGCAGATTCGTTGACAATATCTAGAACCATTAATCTTGTCTGGCTACATTTTTTTGGTTGCGGAGAAGAAATGTTTAACTCTTCCATTTGCTGTGCAAGACAACCTGCAAGTTGCTCTGCTGCTGCCAACTGTGTGTTGACTGTGTTATAGAGATACTGAAGAGATTGAAAGTGTCTACTGCAGATAACCACCATAAACATTATAATGAATCGATAATAAACCATTGAAGCCACTAATGCCAGAACTAAAATGGAACCATCGGCAAGAATATAATGCTTCTTTTGAAAGAATGAGCAAAAGCAATCGTCTTAAATTTATATGATAAGCTTAGGTCCATATATTTTTTGATTTCATTTGAGACTTTATTGCATCAATTTCCTAGGCAGAGAGAACTTTGAGATCAACTAGCTTTTTTAGCCACAACTTCCAAAAATGTCCATCAGGGGAGGGATGGCATTCGCATGGAAAAGAAAATCATCTTTTGGATAAGTCAGGACATAGGCTTCAAGCTGCAGATTGATGGCAAATTTAATAAAGTACATGGATAATTATTCTCTTCGGGGCAGGGGGGGGCTTTTCAAGTGAATAGGACTGTTGCAATGAGTTTCCAACTATTAAGGTGTCAAACATAGCTCGAATTGTAACGTATCGAGTAAAGTGCAAGAGCAACCGGAGATTACACTAGTCAAGTACATCAAAGAAAATGTAACAATTTCAAACTGCTATAAAAAAATACATCATATGCATTCACTACATTCAACTCTAATTTGTAAACCGTACCATTCCATGTGCAGGCTATGATCCATAATAGCTTGATTACCCAGGAGGCACATGTTCTGTACGATAATGGTATGACTTTGAGGTGATGGCCTCACCATGAGGCAAACCCTAGGCTGGCATTGTTGACAATTTTAATGACATCAGCATCCCAGGCCACCTTTGTCACAGATCCAAGCGTGAACTATGCTTATGGTGGGACCCACTTGCACCATGCATTTAGAAGTGGGAGTGTTAGAATCGAAGAGATTCTCTAATCGGTGTAGACTAATCTTATTAGTACTCACACAAATCATCAACCACAAGCTGAAGAAGAAGAGAGACTGCAAGAAGCTATGCTTCATAAGCTGGAAATTGAGATAACAATGGAGGTGGGCGCCCATCTACTCTTATAGAGACTGCCCACAATGAAAAGCAAAAGTTATCCTTCTACAATAGCAATTGAAATGCTAATTATGAAGTCTTAACAATAGAAATCTATGCTAACTTGGTTAAAATAGATTTTTATACTATTTTAGCAAAATTGGTACTAACTTAGGTACCTATACTAGAAATAGATAGTACCTATACTAAAAATAGAAATAGGCCTTCTAGCACGCAGGCTGGCCTCTACAATGAATTAATTAATCCATTAATTCCTAACAGGGAGAACCTTGTAGTTATCCATTCAGTCTACCTAGGAAGTGGGTAGATGGCATGAGCATGTTTGAGCTACAATATACCACTAGGCATGGAGATGAATGCCAGCGAGAGTATGGGATGTTGGTTATCGTGAGGGGCCTGATTAGGCCAACGGTGTCGACAATGCCAGTGCAGGGGGGTGAGTCAATAATGGCTCTATGGATGGGTGGTAACAAAGCATTCGTCACTCGATGTTTGAATCGGTCTAGCCGTTTATAACAATTGGTATCAGAGCCACCGATTTCCATGTTCAAGGTGCATGCGTTCCTATTGTCTTCTTGCAGCAAATTTTTATCCCTAAGTGTTGGTTGATGAATTTGTAAATTTATGCTTGAATATCATAGAACTTGCTTTGAAAAAGTGTAACGGTGAGTCAATAATGGCTCTATGGATGGGCGGTAACAAAGCGTTCGTCACTCGATGTTTGAATCGGTCTAGCCGTTTATAACAATTGGTATCAGAGCCACCAATTTCCATGTTCAAGGTGCATGCGTTCCTATTGTCTTCTTGCAGCAAATTTTTATCCCTAAGTGTTGGTTGATGAATTTGTAAATTTATGCTTGAATATCATAGAACTTGCTTTGAAAAAGTGTAACTAAAGCGGTTGCAAAATTTCTGGTTTTGGTCATAATCTATGGCGCTTAAAACCATGCTAAAATGGCTTTAAAAGGTCTTTTATGGCTTGGGAAAATCTGTTCTTCTTTTACAGTTCTGGTTCATGCAGGTTTTTTGCTACCTTTCCTTATGATAGCAGACCATAGATGCACAGCGTTTCTGAAACGTGTTTCAGAATCGCGTTCAGAAAAGCGGTTCAGAAACGCGTTTCTGAAAATTTTAAAAAATTCCAAAAACGTTTTTTTAAATTTTTTTTTTTTTTTGGTTTTCTTTTGGGCAATATGGGTATCAGATGAAAGGTCTAATTAAGAGCATAATTACTGTGTAGTTTGCCGACTGTTTTGGGTGCAGGATGGTCCAGTTCATGTGCATTAATCCATGTTGGGTTCTGTCAAGGATAAAAATTCAAAACTAACCTCTAGCCTGTTCGTTACGATCACAAATGGTCCCAGTAAGCGTGTCTTTGCTCAGGGAGTTGCCCCCCAAACCCCCCACCGAGGGGCTACCCCCCCCCCCCCCCCCCCGGACCCCCTATTTCTCGGGGGGCTACCGTCCCCCGAACCTCCTGAGCATTTATTGAAAACCAGAGCAAATAACAACCAAATAGCTATTGAAAATAAGGTCTGTTTGTGCCCCATCTACTGCACTTTTGAGAGGCAAAACGCTGGTTTGACCATTGATCCCCTAAAATATTTTCAGGCATAAGCTATTTTTCCACACAAAAAAAATAAATAAATATAAAAAAATTGGGTACGATTCTGGTCTGAGAAACGCGTTTCTCAGAAACGCAGTTTCCGAAACGCGTTTCTGTGCATCTATGTAGCAGACTAGTAATAAAATTTTGCAGCCTATAAAATTTTAGCAATATGCTGTAAAATTATCATGCTGACCTTTTCTTGTAAAAGTTAATGTTCCAATATTGAGAGAGCAGAGCCTTAAAGTATTTTAAATGCTAAAAGTTTTCTTTTAAACAAAACTAGAACTAATATTCTGATCGAAGGGGTCCCTAGTATGTAGTTAGCATGAAACATATGTTGAAGTTTAGATTAATACCAATCACAAATTACAAGCATGGATTAATGATACTTGTATGACACACTTATAACCCACAAGGCTCAGTGAGAATCAGATTTTTCACATAGTACGTTCTTCCAGTTCTTCCTCATATCTACCATATAAAACTCTTGTTTCAAAAGGTAAAACCACTCAAACACAAAAGAAATAAAATGTTCTCTTTTTCTTGAGCTTCATAATTTAACATGTACATTCTCACCCTGACTTTTGGTTTAGTTTGGATGACCTCGAACGGCCATAAATTTGTTTCTCATTAAGCTCAAGGTTGTGAAGATGACTTTCCAAATCTGCAATTTGTTGCTTTACAACCTGCAGAACAGCAGAAATCAGTTTTGAAAAGCTGTAAACTGGTGAATTCCGCTTGCCAAACTACAATTACCTTGTGAAGTTCCCAGATTTATATAATAGCTATATTTTGTTGAAGATAAATATTTTGATAGAGATAGGCATTATAGACTAGATATCGGCATAAATATCCAAGAACGGGGTTTCTAAATCTATATCATATTCCGATATTTATCCACCTATATGATTTGCATGTTATTATGATTTGTACTTCAGTAATGTAAAACCTAAGCTAATCTAATAAAATTTGGTGTGTCAATGATGCTATAACAAATTCAGATATAGGATATGTCAATTAACATAAAATCATACAGATATACCTAGAAGCATGTTCTAAAACAGAATGCATTTTGGAATGGCGTTCCAAATAAATTTGGTTGCAGAACATGACCTAAAAAAAAAATTCAAACCACTAATTTTAAATGTAAAAAAAAAACAAATTTGTAGAATTTTTTGAATCAATGAAACATAGGGGGAAGACATTGGATTGCCTTAGATAGATTATCTAGAAATGAACAATACCATTCATACATGGAAAAGTACCTTCAATGTGCATGATTAAAAAAAATACCTGTTTTGAACCTTTTGCAACACTTATCATGGCAAATTGGTCTGATAAGCAAATATAAATATTGTGATAATTTTAAAAAAATAAAGACCAATTGATACAAATCTTCTAGGATTCAGAGTTTTTTACTACCAAATTCACATACATAGACCCTGCTGAATTTAAATTACTAGGGAGTCTCAATTCATATAGTTTTAACTCTTAGTTGCCCGTTCCGGAACGAGACCCTCAAAAAAAAAAATACGTTTTTATACAAAGGAAAAAAACACAGTCCTGCGCTCTCAACCTTAGAATTCAGAATGATCTAAAGTTCTAAACCATATGAAGAATCTAGCTCATTCTCTACCTGAGTAAATCTAGCTTTGAGTAAGATTAATTTGGTTCTAGTTTAACTATCTACCAATGGAATAATTATCTCTATTTCTACAAAGAAATCAATATTCAATTCTACAAGCCAATGCATGATGGTCAATGGCACCGCAACACTTGTTTAATTTTATCTTTTACATGTGTCTGATCAGTAGCTCATGATCCGCCATAGATTGGAATGATCCTGAAGAACTTTCATACTGCATGCATCCCATTTCTGAAATTTATATTGCATGCATCCCATTTCTGGGTGGAAGAGCTACGTCAGCCATCAGCAGAAGTCGTGGGCTGCTACAAATTCGTTTAATCTGGAAACTAAGGTTTAGTTGCCCGTTCCGTCAGCCATCAGCAGAAATCATGGGCTGCTACAAACCGGGATGGCTGCTACACTTTTTTGTGGCTTCTGCTGCTACATTACCTCGTTCCGAACAGGAACGTTCTGGAATGGACGGAACGTTCCGACCGGGCTTCTAAGGTGATTAACCTTCTAGGATTGAGTCTAAATACATACGAGATCTAAGAATAACCCTAATTGATTCAAACATGTGTAGCCACACCTACATATTTGCATTTGTAAACCATGATCGATTTTAAGCTTCTAGCAAATTGCAATCTTTCTTGAATATGTACATTGCAAAGTCCGATTCAATCGGGAATTCCAAAAATCTAACTCACCTATGTAAACCCAACAGATAAGCTCCCTAGGATTTTAGTCTATTTCATATACTGCCAAGTATAGCAATGAACCCTGAATGATTTGAATCTTTGTGGGATTCAAATGCTTTGGCAATTCAATATGACTATCTATATGACCCCTTAGCATCACGTATGTTCTATGTTCGTATAAAGATTGGTCTGTCTTTAAGAAGGATCACAATCGTCCAGGTTATATATCCTAACAGAGGATTTTCCATTTTTTTGTAATCTTCAAAAGTAGCTCATGTATTGATGTTATCTCTTGGAAAATCTGTCATCCCAAAAGAGACGTGCAGTCTTTAACCCTATGAAGTCCACCGACAAAGTCTTAGACCATCAACTACATCATGCATAATGTGGACCAAATGCTAGGACATCCCCACTTACTTTGTCAGCACCCCAGAGTAGTTTCAAGTCACAGGCAAAAAGTTATGCACATTTATTAGCTTAAGAAGGACCAATGAACTGAGTTTCTATCACTTCTCCAGAGGTGAAGAGCAGACTTAGTCATGATGAAGGCTAGCACTAAAGAGCAAAGCCAATCAAATAAAATTCCTACTTTATGGAAAAATGAGGGGAATATGCATTTCATCAAGTCATCTTGCTTCTTAACTATATAGCATAGCTTGTGGACAAAACTCAACACTTAACATAGAAGGAATCAACACAAACCAGCTAGCAAACAATGAATTATGTCAATAGCCCTCCTAAAATGAAACATTGATAGAGCTTCTCCTACAAAGATGCTCACGAGAGCCTCCAACAAATATCAAAAAAACCACAATTATCAATTAGCACATTTTTCATACTTAGATACTATTATGGGTCACTCTCAGGTTCTAAAAGCTTATTCTCTAGAATGATCTCCTTAGAGTTGGGCAATTTTTGCAAAACTAATTGTGCCCTACCAATAGGCCCCATGCACTCGCTAGTAATCAAATATAATAATCATGGCCCAAGGGACCGACAACATGGTCCTAAAGTAATTAACAAACGTTTGATGCCAAAAATTAGCAGGCCCAACAATATCAGCAATGTCAATTACTATCCTAGTTATATGCCCATAATCGTTTGTGCCACGGAGTTGACTTGACTAATCAAACTTTTGGAGTTCAAGGTGATGAAATACATTCATACCTTGCATTGCAGTTTTGCATATGACGGTGTAGGAATTATCTCATTCATTGATATTAAACTAATGATCAAATCAATCAAGCTCTCAAGTTGTTTAAACCATTGAAGCAAAGGACTATATATTATGGACTTAAAGAAGATAAAGTGAACTTATGAAGTTGTCTTTATATGAATCAATCTTATAAATTGATGTCAGCAATGCCTAGAGCTAATCACAAACCTGGTCTGAGTTCCGCACACGTTTCCTGATCGCATCCATTTCCGGATGCAGCTTTTGACACTTCCATAACTCTTGGTGTCTATGATCCGCAGCTTGCTCCAATAGGCTTTGTACATATGTCCTCCATGCATCAACTATACAACCATGATTAAACTTAGACAAGGGATGGATCAATAATAATAATTTACAAATATAGCATCTAAAACATAATGGAAGGAGGACAACTTGTAAAACATGATAATACTTTCATAGAAAATAGATAAAATTGATATAAGCAGGCTGACTTGTTGTCCCATGTACAATGAAATTAGGCCTTACACACAAAAAGCACTTCATACCCTAACGTTCAATATTCAGGAAAGCAACTCAAATTCTTGAGTTCATCCACACAGATGTTTGTGGAAAGATGCAGACGAGATCCATTGGAGGTACTTACTATTTTGTGATCTTCATTGACGATTACAATCGTAAGTGTTGGATTTATCTTATTGCGAATAAGTCTAATGTCTTTGCAAAGTTTGTTGAGTTCAAGAAGATCGTAGAAAAACAAACAGGCCAATTCCTCAAAGTTCTTAGATCTGACAAGGGTGGTGAGTACGAGTCAAAAGAGTTTAAGGCTTTTTGCAATGATCACGGAATTCGAACGCAAGTTACTACTTTTCACACACCTGAACAATACGGAGTTGTTGGGAGAAAGAATAGGACGATCGTGGAAATGGCGAGAACAATGTTGAAGAACAAGGGTTTACCCAGCAGTTTCTAGGAAGAAGCTTGCAACACAGCAGTTTATCTATTGAACAAGGTCCAAAGAAAGTTGTGGAGTCCAAAACACTTGAAGAAGCCTTCATTGGGGTAAAACCAAGAATTTCTCATCTTCGTGTCTTTGGTTGTAAAGCATTTGCACATATACCGAAAGATGATAGAAAGAAGTTTGATGCAAAATCTACTTAGTGCATTTAAGGCATATAGGTTCTATGATCAAGAGTCTAAAAAGCTTATTATCGGTCGTAATGTTGTTTTCGATGAGCTTGATGACCATATTAGCAATGTAGATTTGCATGGATCTTCATTTGATAACGAAGACATGGCAGAGGTGGAAAAGGATGATGCAGGTGAAAAGCATCCAAATGGGCAGGCCATCTCTTGTAAATGGGTGTATAAAATTAAAAGTCATGTTGATGGTTCGTTGGATAAATACAAGGCTAGATTGGTAGCACGTGTTTTGAACAACAAGAAGACATAGACTTTGAAAAGACTTTTGCGCTAGTGGCAAGATGGTCACTATTCGATCATTGGTAGCAATTGCTGCAGTTCATGGCTAGAAGATACAACAGTTGGACGTCAAGTCAGCACTCTTGAATGGCAAGCTAATGGAAGAGGTGTACATGGAACAACCTGAAGGACTTGTGCAGGCTAGCAAAGAAAATCTTGTGTGCAGGTTGAAGAAAGTTCTCTACGGTCTAAAGCAATCATAACGAGCTTGGAATGCTATGTTCTCAAGCATCAAGGTGAAATCATCTTCATTCTGGTTTACATTGATGAATTGATCATAACTGGGAGTGATGGCATGCTTATTGAAAAAGTCAAATTATTTCTTGGGGATACCTTTGAAAAGATAGATTTAGGCTTAATGCACTATTGCTTGAGTTTGGAAGTTTGGCAAAGAAAAGATGAGATTGTGCTAACCCAAGGAAAGTAAGCAAAAGGATTGTTGAAAAGGTTTAATATGCATGAGTGCAAGCCGCCAAGTACGCCTATGGATACAAATCTAAAGCTAACATTGCAAGAAGACACAAATGAGGTGGACACTACTTGTGCAAGCAAGAGGTGGATCACTACTTGTACAGGCAACTAATTGGTATCTTATCTTACTTATATGCATCCTGATATTTCATTTGTTGTTGGTTTATTGAGTCACTTTATGTGTCACTTTATGTCTAAGCCGAGATAGACACATTGGCATGTTGCTAAACGAGTTCTATGCTACATCAAAGGAACTCTACACTATGGCTTACAATTTTCCAAGAATGAATCACCTGTTTTGGTTGGATTTTCTGATGCTAATTGGGCTGGAAATGTTAATGACAAAAAATCCACGACAAGATTTGTGTTTAGTGCAAGTACTGCAGCTATACCTCTTGGAGCAGCAAGAAGCAACCCATTGTTGCTTCATCGTCAACTGAAGCTGAGTATCGGGCATTAAGTTTTGCAACACGGATGATCGAGGGCCTAATTTGGAGACCGGTGGTGTAGCAGTGGATCTATGGGTGACATAGGTGCTGGTAGGACAAGCTACCACTTTTGGGCAGGCCTTGGTCATATTTGATGTTTTCATTCGTGTTTGTTTGCATGGATGTGTGTGCTTGCATGTTACCTTGTCACAGGAGTCTGCATCAAAGTCAAAGTTTTGTTGGTTATGCATATGCTACTCAAAAGCAAGGTAATCGTATGGTATGCTCAATGACTTGTTGATTATGTCTACTAGCTGTTTAACTGGTGAGGGTATTGTCTTATTGAAATGCCCACGAAGATCAAAACCAAACTGAAGTATCATTAAACAGGAGAGAAATTGCAGTAGACCAGACCTTCCCAACCAAACCCTAGATCAATACGGATCTAGCCCTCGAGCAACGGGGAGAAACGCAGAACTGATCAATAGATACACTTCCCAATTCGACAATATATGGCCGAAAGACTCCCCACCAGTCACTTTGAGAGACATGGATGCTGGAGCTATGGTGATGGTTGATGTGATCTACATGCTGCACTAGATCATGTACTATCCTTCAAAAATTGTTACATTAAAATCATAGAGGCTAGTAAGGCAATAATATTGAACCAAAATACACGCCAGTCTGCTATCACGGACTTCTTTTAGCAGATCCATCATTTTGAGTTTGATGATGAGATCGACATTCCTACATGGCCACCTAGGCCTCGTAGACAACATCTTTACCTGGCCTGGGTTGGGGGCACTTTATTCAGGTTTCTTAGATTTCAGTGTGGCAGCATTGTCTGGCCCGGGTTGTGGGCATTTATACTTTTCTCTGCCAGCCTACCGTGTCTTTCTTACAACTATTGCCTGCCGACTATTCACATGCGAAGATTGGACGCCTATAGCTCATAAGAAAAAATTTGCCTCCTCCACGGCTGACGCATTTCTGGCCGCGAGGAGGAGGCCCAAAAAATAATATAGTCTGTTTTTTTTTACACGATTCGCAGTTAGAATCGCGATTCGCGAAACGCGATCCCAGCGAATCGCGATCCCAGCGAATCGCGATTCGCTGCAACTATGCGTATGGAGCAATAATGTCTCTTAAAGCCAAGTAAGATAAGAATCTTGTTCACTTTCACTAAACCTCTTGGCTGTTTACTTCAAAATTGTACAATATCAAGTTGTACAATATCAATTTGTATGACTTGCACAACAAAAGAGCTCTAATAAGAAGAGATGTCAATTTTATATGTAGCAGGCTCACCTACAGGTAGAACAAGGAAGAAAAAAAAGAATGATAATGTAGTAATCACAAACAAGATAAGACCATAGAAGTGGAGACAGGTGAGCAAGAGACAAAACATATGAGTTACAATAAAAACACAGCAAAAAACATGCTAGTTGTGTGGGATTTATGGTCTAACTACACTTCACCCATTAAGAAACTGCCTAGACGCTAATACTAGACTATAATAGAGGGAAATCTAATGGATGAAATAGACACAAATGATGCATGTGAAAGAAGATTTCTAGGTGGTGAAAGTGTCAACATCAATAACAACATGAACAACAAATGTAGCAAAGTGAAAAGTATGAGACATGTTATATCTAATGTGTACGATTTCTCAAACTCCATAATCACATATACTTAAGGAAACAATTCAAAAGAAAAAATGGTAAAGAGCTACGGAGGAGGAATATAATTCTACTATGTATAATAAACCATGGGAATTGGTTGTAAATGGATCTATAATATCTAATACAGTTGTTCTCATACGTTGGGAGATTTTTGTTGATATCGGATCCAACAGATATGGCATGCACACCAAGGTCATTTAACTAAAGGGGGAAGAGCTCGAATATATGGAATGTGATTGCAATATATCTTTAGACAATTTTACAAAAAAGGAAAACAATGCAGTACACTATAACACGTGATAATGTAAAGCCTCTTGTAATTCAACTGATATTAATGAAAATTTGCAGTAATTTTGAAAGAGGTACCTTGCATGCTCTCATCATGAAGTTCCTCCAAAAGCTGCTTTTGTTGCTCCAACTCATTCTGATATGTCAAAACAAAATGACAAAGACTTGATACAAGATCACAAAGGAATAAAGATATGGATATGGAAACCAAGAGCTCAAGAGAGATAACTTGAGATGAATATATTCAGTAAAAGAAAGTACCATGCAAAGCAAGCAAAAGAAAATTTGTAACAAGCTCCACTTTTCTGACCTCAACAGACACCCAACCATGACATTTAATACCATGCACAAAGCAAGGTGTTCAATCAACTTGTTCTAAAAAAATGGTAGCATCAGCTTGGAGCTACCTTTTCATTTATTTATTTTGACGGCCCGCATCACAGAAAAAGAATCCATGGAACAACAATTTTATGTTAAAAACCTGAAAAGGTAAAGTTCATCTAAGAAGAAAGATTTCAAAAGGTGTTGAAATTCCACAACTGCTCCAGCCAGACTTTCTTTTTTCATCTTCCAGAACATATTGTAACCAGGATTGGCATCCATGCAAAGGCCCACAAAACTAGCACAAAATCAAATGTTTTTGCAAGACAACTCAATCAATAGCAGAAAGTGACAGCAAAGAGTGGTGAGGGTTTCCTTCACCAATGCATAATATGAGCATCTTCCATGAATGAGCACAAAAAATTTGCACATTCCTTGAAAGGAGATAGATGACAAGAGTCTATACATCCAAAGTGATAGCTTGTTAACAAGACCAAAAGGGAAACCCTCTCCTCTTATATGTAAATCTCCTGCAAATTTCTGCTATGATGCTTGTGTTTTTATAGAATAATGCAGTTTGCCACAATCTATCTTCAATAACGACTATCATACCTTCATGAGTTTGCAGGAATCTGAAAGGGATGAAATTCCATGCTCAAGCTTGTCAAATGCTTCCTTTTTAAATGTCGGGGCATGAGAACCCTTCTTACTTAGATCTTTCCCTTCAATGGAAGAGATAAGGGCATTGATCTCATTTGCCATTTTATTAACCTACAAAACACAACCACATATCAATAGAACTCAAATTTAGCTTATGCATGAGCTTGCAGAATGCAGTGCATACAAAAACCCATTCACATTGACCCCAAAAGTGGGCCCATAGTAATTATGAGTTCTAATCAATGCACTACAACCATAGATAACCATTCCAAACCTTTTGATTCAGAACGTATCGTTTCGTACCTTTGAAATAGAATGAGTTCCATACATTCGAAACGAGTTTAGTATTCTTTTGCTCCAAAAAAAAATTCATTCCCCTAAGAATTTTGTTTAAAAAACATCAATTGAAGGATTCACATGAGGTTAAGAGACCTGCAACATGATAGAAGGATTTTCAGGAGACCTTTGGGACAACGACCACAACAATGAATTGGTTCCAACTCTTCGCAAGACAGCAACATCCAACAGTATACACTGGACAAGTTGATTGAAATGCACCATCTAGTTTCCATTCAAACCTGCAGGCTACTGACTGTAGCATTCATATCATTGTGGGATTCAATATGGACAAGCTTGCACCGAATAATTAAATTTTTGAAAAGCCAAAGACACTGCAGAACCCGAGAGAGAAAGAAAGAAGAAAGAAAGCTTTATTAACGTCTTTTCCATGCCAAAAGGCGTGTAAGACGAACGAGTACATCAGATAAAGTTGGACGCAAGACGGATTAGTGCCGTCAAAGCAAAATAACAAAACTAACTAAGAAGAGATACATATAGCCAGGATCATATGGTGTGTAGACCATTTACATGTTCAACTGGACATCTCTTCATTTCTCTATGTCAGCTTCTCATTAACTATAGGCTTCCGATCGACAAGTCTGATAATACCATCACGATAGATAAGCCGCTTGCCAGTTGATAGAGCTTCTTGTCTTGCCGTCATACGTTCTTGAACTTGGATGAAGGTAAGATCTTCGTCCAAGTATATTTTGGTATCCCGCAATTTTTACATCTCTTCCCTAAAACTTCACGTTGGTGAGACACTGATGTGAAGCGGATGACAAAAGTATCCAGGTGGAACGGCAAACTCTGCAAGAAGGATCTCATGTGGAACCGAGGGCCCGAATCATACGAGCTAACATGGTGGTCTGCAATCGTGAAATGCTAGCCCAATGTGATGAAGGGAGGCCGGTACACCATGTCTCTGCTGCATATAAGGTTGTGGGGGTGACAATAGTATCAAAGAGTCTACACTTACTGCGAGCATCTTGGATGAGCTTCCTGAAACAGAACCGCTCAAGCTGAACAAGAGAGGAATGCCCCTTCCCAAGTCGGGTGGTGGCAGCCTGCCGCATGCTGAAGGTAGGACCAGAAAAGAGTATCCCCAAATAGGTATAAGAGGAAACTACCTCTAAGGCCTGTCCATCTAGGATGAGCTCCTGGCGCTGCATGAAGGCTCGAGAAGTGTTGAAGACCATAACCTTGGTCTTCGCAGTGTTCACCCCCAACCCCCATTTGGTACAAAATCTCTGTAAACAATCCAGCTGCCTCTACAAACCCTCTCTGGTCGGGGATACTAGTACTACATCATCCGCATAAAGGAGAATAGCAATCAGAATGGTGCCAAGTCTACAACCACCCCCCGCCACACTGTGAGATGACTGTGTGTGTGTGTGTGTGTGAGAGAGAGAGAGAGAGAGAGAGAGAGAGAGAGAGAGAGAGAGAGAGAGAGAGAGAGAGAGAGAGAGCTTTATTAACATCTTTTCCATGCCAAAAGACGTTCCAGGTCAAAAACCCGGAACGTGTTCCGGAACCGACCTTGCAACTCTGATACATATATGTCATAGTTGCACTGGCAATTCGCGAATTGCAATTCAGGAATCACTGGTCCAAAATACCAGTGATTCACGGGTTTTCCAGCAAAACATTTAAAAAAAGAAAACATACATGCAATATGGGTATCAGAGGAAAGAGAAAAAAAAAGAAGAAGATTACAATTCTAGTAGTTTCGGGTTTAGGGCTTGGGGCAGTTAGGATTTAGTCTTTAGGGTCAAATTCTGAGCAGTTGGGAAGTCCAATTCTTTTTTTTTTGGCAAAAAATATATGCAATATGGGTATTAGTAGAAAGAGAAAGAAAAGAGGATTAAGATTCCAGTAGTTTCAGGTCCAATTCTAGGTAGTTAGGTGAGATGCCATTCGCACAAAATCGATGGCGTTATGACCCAACTGGGATCAACATTCTATACACCTGTGGAAATTCCAATTTATTTTGCATAAAGCCTATGATGTGCATGTTTGGAGAAGAAGAAGAAGGGATAGTAAGTCCAAGTCTCTCAATAGTAAAGGTTTGGCAACATTTGTGGCAATGCACATGGACACATCACTGAGCAAAGCTCTTATCCTCTCTCTGTGAGCCTCTGATTCCTTTTCCAGCTCTGATTGACGTTGCATCTCCCTTTGATGATCTCTAACTCTTTTTCTGAAGCTCTAGCCTGTCTCACCAAGATTCTCTCCGTGCCTCACTCTGCATTATCATCTTTCCTCTTTCCTCAAGCTGAATACATGGGTGATAAATCTCTCTATTTACATCCCTACTGTTGGGCTGCTCCTTTTTTGGCCCACTTCCTTCCAGCCTACAAGTGTCTTTCATCTTGCCTTTACCCACTTGCAGAGACTAACTTCATCTTGACAGCTCCCTGTATGGGCCTCATTTCCTTGAGGCATGCCAGATACCTGGTTCCCATTAAGAAGTTTTGTTATCTCCAATCTTTAAGCAAATTTTTTTCATTAGAACTGTTATCTAATGCATTTTCTCTAGATCCAAAGGCCAAATGCAAATCGAATGCAAGAGCTGATTTATTAGGAGCAAAATCGTTGTCCTGTTTGAAGGAAACCTCCGATTGTCTAATTTCTATGATGGTGCAAGGCTCGGGGAACTTAAGGTGCTAGACGACAAACCCAATTCTGGTCTTGGTCATTAATTGTGGGAACTGCTTTCATCCCCAGTCTATGCTTGGAGAAGATGGCAAACCAACCTCACATATGCTTGGGCAAAGAAAAACAAAACACTAAATACATGAAAAGCCCTAAAAACAGCTTAGGGCCAAAGTGCACCTTCAATTAAGACCTATTCTCTTAATTAAAGATTCACCTAATTTACTCACTCTAAACCTACACATCTCTTTCACCCTACCTAACCTAACTCCCCCATCTCAACTACTACACAGCATGCAACTCCCTCTCTCTCCTCCACCCTGGCAGCCACAAAGGCTCTACCAATCACTATGGGAGGGGAGAGGGGCGGGACGTGTCTGAATGGATTTCTGCATATTCGTTTGTGCCATACAATAGGCCAGATGCTATTTCCATGTATCAGTACTTTCATCAGAAGCAATCAAAACTGAAGTGCCATAGCTATAATGCCCCGGACAATAAAGGATAGAACTAACCAAAATATTTGAAAAAAGTCTGCGAACCAATAACGAAGAGCACCAGCGTATCATCGCCGCTCGGCCATCAACTCAAAGCTGCTGGAGGGCGATTGGGCTGGCTGCAATCCTCTCCACCAAGCAATGGAAGAAGATCAAAGCCTCGTTTGTAAACGACGCTGGGCAAAAGCTCGTCCTTCGGACTTATACTTGATCTTCCTGGCTAGTGTTATCTTGGTGGTGTTCAGTGCAGAGGGGTTTGTTCGCGAAGCGGGATCTGCTAGTGGTTTCTTCAAAGGGATCTGAAGCCCCGAAAGTGCTTCCCTAAATAAAATGAGCAGAATTTGAGCTATGATTCTACTGATCATTTTTAATTTACACCTGCTTTCCAAACTCTTGTGAGGATCCATAGAACCCCGAGCGATAAATTTTGGTACAAAAGGTATCATTACATATGGGACATGCTTAAACCCTATATATGTATTTTTTTTTTAGCCCGTTGCCCAATTTTGAAGCACGTGACCTCTTCTTGAAACACGCTGCCTGTTGAAGCCTGTTAACCTCTTTTGGAGCCTGATTTTGAAGCTACTGTGCATCAATTTGGACTACTACGTATTTATAAGCTGCAGATCTTGCTACGGATTGATTACCCAGGCACTTTTTTTGAGTTTCTGAACTACAAGCAGCTTATTGGAGGCATTTACAAAAAAATTCAAAAACTACGAAACTATGGAAGGTTCTGCTTTGATCTTAAGATGATTTGTCCCAACATTTGCAGTGAAGCTCATTCATTTTTCTCCCATTTCAAAGCAGTGAAAGATTTTCTTAAGCTTAGCAGGACCTGATTTCCAACTTTTAAAATAGAAATAAATATCCATACCAAAAATCTTTGCTCACACTATACTATAAGTTGCCTTTGAAATTCCGACTGGCAAAGATCAGAATAATTTTTAACAGACAAGATGCAGCCTCCTCCACAAGTTGTATTTGTGGTAGCTGTATAATGCAAAACTCATGCACCAATTGTAGACTATGAAAGGAAATATACTGTGCATATATGAGCTGAGAGTTCAACTATATCTACCATTCAACAGAGCAAGGTAAAACAGCACATGTAGCCTATTAGATAGGAACACTAACTGTGTCAAGCTCAGACAGGAAATACGCTTCCATGTCGGTAATGCCTGATGATCGAACTTCAGGCTGTCTCTGCATTAACACTCCTGTTGGAGATACCGATGAAAATCGCTCCACAGTACCAGGACTCTTCTGCAAACTGAAAGGTGCAGTTTTGGATGTCGCACTCTTTGTTGATGACAATGAAAATGCTGAGTTATTCTCTAAACTTGATTGAAACTTTTTATCTGTAGGAAATGAGATCGTTCTAACTGCACCTCCCAGTCTAGAACCGGATTTTCCAGATCTTACTTCTTGGAGCATCTGAACATTCTCATTTCCTGAAGCCTGGCTCCCTAGCTTTGCTTGTTCTTCCCCCATTCTGGTCTGATCTATTTTTCCTTTTTGAAACTCATTCTCTGCAGATTTTTTCCCCTTTTCCAGTATTTCATGTCCACTTTTGTGGTCTATAATACTCTCAGCCTCTAAAATTGACTGCCTGGCAGGCTTCTCAGCAATGTTAGCACGTGGTACAGATCTAGATACTGATTCAGGAAGTTTTGAAGGAGTTTCCATTATCTGCAAATCTTGCCACTTTTTTTCCAGCCTGCAACCAAAAATCAAATCCATAAATATGCTCAATTTTTCCTTTGCTGAAAATAGAGCTGCGTGAATCGTGATAGCTGATTTCTTGGAAATCTAGGAAGAAAGACTCCCAAACTTTCACAAGTATGATTCTAATACACAGGTTTCCTTTATAGGACATGAGCATACTATATTGCCAATAATAAGCATACTATATTGCTATTAACTTGATTAAAATATGATGCTTCTTTTCACATTGTTTTTGAGACTTTACTGATAATGCTAAGGTTTTTTAGCATTTCTAACTTGCACCTTCAATGGGGATCCTTTGAAGCATAGTTACAACCACATTCGACCCGAGATTAACACCTGAATTAGAAAATTCAAATGTTTTGAGATAGATGAATCGATCGAGCAAATTATTGAGAGAACAAAATTCATGTGCAAAATCGCAACGATAATGTGTTTTTAGCCTAGATAGCCATAAGGCCTTATAGTTACCTCTCATAAATTCCCTAGCTTCCAAAAGTTACTGCATTACTTGCAATAACTTTTAAAAGCTACGTTGTTCTATGTTTGAGAACTTATCTACACAAGTTTTGAATTCTGGCTAGCAGTAATATAAAGATTTGATTCTTGCATCAATTGAAAAAAATCAAAACCCTTGATAATCAGGATTCATTGTAACTATGCTTTGGAGTTCAAACCTCCTTTTCAAGCTAACCCAAATGCATCAAGAATGAACTTGAGATTCCTTGTTCTGGGAGAAGTTAAGTCATCAATCCAACGCAACAACAGCTAAGAACCTCCATCTAGGGCTTTCTTGCATAGCAAAATACTGCAATTAAAAAAACGGGATTCCAGAATAATTATGTCTACTTATACAGAAATGATTCATATCTATCTATACAAGTGTCAGGACAAAGACATGAAGTTTAATGATGAGACCTTTAACCAACTGATCTAATATTTCACATCCACCTGATTTATCTAATATTTAAACCTACAGACTGCATATATTCTAGAGTGTAAAAGCACCAACTGTCCATAAAACATAGAGAAAGTAGGTTTTCCTACATGAAACCAAAAGTGGGAGCCACAATTACTGAAACTTCACTACACTAACTAAACTCATTGACTGGACTTCAAAGAACTGATCAACGCAAAACATGTCTTGTTTGTCCACTTTTCGTGCACCTAAGAGATGTTGAACATTAGTCTTTGAAAACAGAACAAATTTCACATGCAACTCTTCAAGAAGACAAATTTAAAAGAATATTATTCAAAATAATGTTGCTAAAACAATGAATGCTCGCTGCCTCGCACTGATTTCAATATAGTATATTGCTGCATAAAATGGAAAATTCATTCACCCTTTACCTAAGTGCTGAACACAGCATCACTATCTACATTGTTATCACTAATCTAGAAGAGAACAGAACCATGTAAGAGAGCAACCTGCAAAATGAGAAAAAGCTCAGTTTCCCCTCAAGGGTTGTGCACATCAACACAGGACAAGGGGGAAGTTTTTCTTTATCACTCTCTTCTCTGGGATCCAACAGCTCAAGTGTCACAGTTGTTCGATCAATTGCCAATCCTGTCACGGCATTGTCGCCTCCATCATCTGATTACAAAAGATTAATGACAGATCAGAGCAAATAGAGAAAGAATTAGAGCAAATAATCTGAGAGAACTGAAAATTCTCTAAAACTCGTTTCACGTGCATGAATGTAGCTACGTGACAGAATAGTTGCGTTGGTACATGGTACAAATTGATGACTGCTGAGTCTTGTACATAGCCTTGCACATGTGCCACCTTGATGAACCATGTCAATAAGTAGTTACATGGCTTTGCATGTGTGCAACCCCAATGGAGACATGGCAATTAGTACTTACTATTCATAGATTTTAAAAAAATGGCAGCGCTCTATCAAATCAGGAGAGAGGTGGGGGGTTGTGATCAGTCCACAATTAGAATTGAAAGGATATATCATCCCTGAAGAGGATTGGAGTCAGGTTTAGAGAAAAACTTTGGAGAGTTTGATATATTTGTGCTTTTTTGAGCCTCTGCTTCAATATAATATTGGTTGGTGTTGATCCACAACGATCTCTGCATCAGACTCTATTATTTTGTGTTTTCAAACTATTGATAGTTGTCAATAGATGCATCATTCAGTAACTTTGAGTGGATCGTAGGGTGCTTGTATCTGCTTCTTGTTACCAATTCAACATGGTATCAGAGTAGCAATGATTTTTGAGGGCTAGGCTTGTGAAGGCCAGCAGATGGCTGCATATTCTGGTACTCGTTTTAGCTACTATTATGGATCTGCAGATCACCTTAGCCTAGAGGGTGGTAGCTTTACCACACTCAAGAGGATCAGTGAGCCTTGGACCAAAACAGTGAGCCTTGGAGGACTCCAAACAGTGGCCCAAGTCATCAAACTTCCGCAAGCTTTAGGAGGATCAAAACCACTTACAAGCTGCATGCCTGAGAAAAAGGATTTCACAGCAAGGTTGGAAGGTCTCAGAACTGTCTATACTCAGAAATGGCAAGACCACAAGTCTTTTAACATGCAGCCCATTAATGAAAGCCACTTGGAGCAAAGAAGCAATTCTCAGGGGCTTCATCCCTTTTCAATCTTTTGCTGGCGGCAGCAACCCTTCTGTGACTTCTCGAGGCAAAGATCAGAGCCGTAGAGGTTCTCATTGCTAGGTTTGCAGGTATCTGACGTTCTTGCAGCCAGGAAACCAGTGGAAGGAGGCATCAATCTCAGCCAGTGTAAAGCATCGTGCTATTGTGAGCCCTAGGATTCGCCGCCTCTCTCAGCATCCTGGTGCATGCCTAGCTGCCACTAGTTGCTACACTACTCTGATTTCATCCTAATTGGGCTTTGCTCCAAGTTGCAATGCCTCTGCTGATACAGAATCGATCCGTATTAATAATGTCTCAGAGCCTCAAACACAGACAATGTACTCACAAGAAAATTTACAAGCATGTATGACATGCTTGGCTAGGTTGGATGCTGCCATCAGGAATCGTATGTTCCAACGAGATATTTCGATCCAACTAAGCTTCTAGGGCATAGATAGACCGCTTTGCAGCAAACTGAAGCTCACTCTGTGGGGCTATTGAAAGCCCACAAAATGACTTCTGTGGACTGTTTGTAGCCTGATTGCAATCTGAAACAGCAACTGTAAGGGGCACAAATAAGCCACAGAAACTGTTGATTTACAAGCTACACATAAGATCTTTAGTAGCTCAAGTTACGCTCAGTTGAGACCTGAATGGCCCTTGCGGATAGTTTGGGATGTTTTTACACCACCGAATCCATCTTCTTGTTGAGGCATGCATCGTTCCTTTGAATAACCTGGGATCTCCATGATGGCATATGTATTATCCTTTGGCACTCCTAAATTAACTTAGTGATGTTGGACCATCAGGTTAGCTTAAAATAAATGTGGCCACCTGGGGATGTATATGACTACTGGCTCAAGTGATTTAATGCAACAAAAGTTAATTGATTACAAAGAAACACTGTACATATAGAGGATTCACAAACTGCATGAAAAGGCAGATGTCCTAAAATTGGCCTACCACCTGTCAAACTAAGGTCGGGCCCAATATGGCCAAATTCGACCAACAAACTTGGGACATGCCCCCAAGTATAGCAAGTACTGTAAATAACTATGTATGGGCTAATTCTTCCTATGTGTGGCTACCCGACTAACCCAAGTAGCCGTCTACGGGATCAGTGCCCGATCAATATATCCTAACGGGTTACGTCCCGATCACAACCACATACAGTAAACCAAATAAACTGTACACTAATTACATCATCACATTTAGAGCTTATGCTAATGAATCAGATCACAAGCTGATTTCTAACTCTCTCCCTTAAGCTCATAGTATGCCATTTTTTTAAATGCAGCAAAGCTTCATCACATATCATTGCCAAGATCTTCCATTATGGACACAATTTTATTAACACATTATCTCTTATAGTCGGTATAGAATTGCAGCATCTTTACTCCTTGGCATTCACCATTAAGAGCTTTTATTTGGCGAAGATGATATGATTTTTCCCTTTCAAAGCTGTTACTGCAACATACACTTGAGAGCATATTGGTGTGCTCATTTTCGTCATAAAGCATTTTTTATGCATGGCAACATCTCATAGGCACAAATGATAGTACAATTCCATCTCCTCCCATCTTTAGGTAGCCCTTATAGCTCTGCTATTCCAGTTCCAGGGCATGTAGCATCCAACGCATGGCTGGCCAGGCCCCTTGGATCCATAAATGCCCGAATTGCTGAATAGCACCCACTGGAGCCTACTGGTTACCATGCCCCTGCACAGTCGCACCAGGCAGTGGAACGACTGTCCACTCCAGTCAACTGCTGACTAACCCTAGCCCCGGCCCATATAACCACGGGCGAGCTCTATCAGTGGCTCGATGGTTACGCACCACTACACATACTTGCAACGTGTGCTGCTAAACTACGTCACGACTGTGACACACATCACATGACTGGCGGGTGATCTTCAGTGAGACTGGTCACGGTGTAGCGTGACCTTGAGCTTACCGGTCTTGGGGGGATCAGGCCATGGGTCCTAACACAGTGGCAAAGGTTTCCTGTTGGTAGATTGTAGTTGCATTCATCTACTGATATGAATGTGTAGTGTGCACACCAATGGCATGTTTAAGATCATTAGAAGCATGATGGTGTAGATTTCAAAGATACACACTGAATCCTGGGCCTTTGGTACAGTGGCATGATCTACAGGCAGCAACAGCATATATATCTATGGAGCATAACTATTGCAAAGTTTATTCCACAATGTTCATACGGATGCCTTTCTTTAGCATTTCTGGACCATGCTGCTTTCGTGGTGCATCTTCGTTTATAATATCATCATTATCAGACCCTTCACTACAACGCTCCTCACAAGACTTTTGGCATTCTTGGTCCGTTCATTTTACTTGGCAGAGATCACAGCATCATTTGGCACTTATTTCATGTGACCTTTTAGTTCAGCGGTTCTATTTTTGTGGCTGCTACACATTCCTCATATATATACATTTGCAATCAGCTATATGACATCAAGAGCACCATCCCCATATGCATTTTTTTGCATCTACAGCAGCCTTTATCTCTTATTCTTTCACATCTTACCAACATTGAGGGCAATACTTTTGTTAGTTGGAAAGTGTTATGAAAATAATCTTGCTGGATGTGACAGCCCTAATCTGGTGGCTTCCTGGAAAGTTTCCCAACAACCTCAGACTCTATACTTGTCATTCGATCTAAGCACATGCGTCGTCACACGATCTATAAGCTACTCTATTTTAGCAACCCTAAGAAAATAGGTTTCACAAGGACTGCGATATGGTTACTCACAATGATGGTTGGGAAATTTGAACACCATGTACAAGAGAGACATCCTGGTCTCACAACTGCTCAATTTCTAGAAAAGCAAGTGCACAGAATCATTTCTGAAACCACACTTTTTCCGACTGTAATCCGAATAGGGAAAATGGAATACTAGGTCATTACCTGGCAATTCAATCCTGGGTATCCATGCATCATTCACCACTTCAAGAGTAAAAGGTTCAGAGCTTTCCGATTCTTGGAACCATCCTAATAGAACAATGTGATCGTCAATGCTTTTCCTACATGTAGCAACCAACATTTGCCTGTGAAAGGCAAAACAACCTGGCAAATGTAAGAACCAAACGATAGTTCTAGGAGCAGCATCTTGAATTACGATGTTTAAGTCAGCATATAGGAAGAAAGGCTCCACAAGAGACAGACTACTAGCAATAAGCACTCAAAGCATTAAAAATAAAGCAGAGATGCTTATGAAACATGAGCAGCTAATCACTGAAGAGGAGAAAAAACTACATATTAGCAACCAGTATACAAGAAATACAACAGGTATTTAAAAAAAAAAATGGATCAAAGATACAAAATAATCCATCAAGGTCCTCCAATAAGTGATGAGTTGGTGATGACATCATTGGCTCTCATTTAAAGTCAGGAGTTCAACACCAATCCGCCCACAAATGATAACATACAAGATGAAAACATAAATCTATCGCAAAGATAAGCATAGAAATTGAGAGGTTCACCATTTTGTGCCAAAACAAGAAGCTGATTATGAACATACCAAGGCTCCAGGTATTCAGCAAGCATGAAAGGTCCAGATCCTCCAAAGGGGATAGTTGATTCCACTGACGGAAATAGCTGCTCAAAAACAAGGCCAAAGCAAGCAGCATGTTCCTACAAAATCCACAATTTGAGCAAGTCAAAGATTAATTGCTGGCTCAACTCATTAGGGAATAAGTACTACTACAACTCTGAAAACCTTCATAAGAGCACACACCTTTGGACTGCATTCAATCAGTCATTATTGCTGGCCATAGTTTACTGGCTTCTGATTGTTTAGGGAGCCGTTTTTCATACTATCCTCTATGATATATTTTTTTTCTGCAGATTTTGGCTAATATTTAACAGCCAACCAATTTCTTAGCCTTTCAGGTACAGGGACTGTAAGATTTTTCAATGTTTTCTCTAGAAAGATGGTAAGTTTATCTGTAAAGTGGATATCTACTCATATATTCATTTCAAGGATTACCAAACCTCAAGAAGTATTTGAAAATACCATATTCATGTATATGTAATTGGCTTTTGCCAATTGGTCTTGCATAATAGAGATTTTCTTCCATCACTTGACCCCTCATCACTTCTTTATGTAAACGCTTGATCTAAGATGTTTTGTATAGACTTTTCAATATCGATTTATGTATTTGATGCCACTCGATCTCACACTAATAGATCACCTAGTGGACTAGGGTGTGTTATTTGTGAGACTGAGTATCATAAAATTTATGTTTGGAGACTCCAAAGCCCAATCATTTAGTCACAATCCATCAAAGTTGGTTGATCCCGCGCATATCATTGTAGTCTACACCAGATTGAGTAACAATATGGTTGCACAATACTTGAGTAAGTTACTATCATGGCAGTGATTTTCCACTTCCTAAGATAAAAAATGATCTTCAAAGCATATAACAAAGCTAGTCCTGCAAATAAGGTCTTCAGAAGGCTGTTGTCAAAAGCAGTGCCATTCTGGAATAGCACATGAATAGTGCTCAATAGGTGAATGGAAGTGTGCTATGTAAGGAAACTTCAAGTTTAAGTTTCCGCAAATAATATATGCTCTCAAGCTTATTATGGAAATCCAACTGAAGAGATAAATTACCTCTGCACAATCGACATGTTCACTCCATACTTTCAATTACTGAATACAGCAGCATTGTTCTAGTCTACAAGATCAGCACCAACACATTCTGACCTGAATTCCGACGTCTAAATTCGAGAGAGGTTAGAACCGAAGTTATGAGGGCTTAGTGAGTACAACACCCACACTAAATTTTATATAACACGTACAAAAAAGATCCTTCGTAAAGGTAAAAAAGCATCTTTTACATGTACATGTGATACTTTATCTTAAAGCTTCAGGTAATGGAATTTAATGTATATTCATTATCCTACTCAGAAAGGTTGGTGCAAGCAATTTTGAGAACTCCAAAGAACTTCTAAGGAAACTGCATGCAAGGTCTCATAGCCTAAGAACAGTAATGAGCATTGAAAACAGTACAGATTACCATTTTGAGAAATACATATGCATATGCTATTTAGTGGAACTTAAAGTGTTCTAAAAGTCTATGTCAACTGAGTTCCATGAAATGAGCAGCCAATGCTGAAAGGAGATCAATAAGTTCTTCCAGATTTTAACCATCCGAGCATGTTATCTACATTATGAAGTTGTAAATGGTGTGCATTGATACCTGAGCAAGGTCTTCACTAGCAGAGGTAAGTAAAAAAAGGGGGCATTCCAAAATTTCCCCGTCTGTATCAGCTCCTGCGAAACAAATTAGGAGACTGCTTGGCTGCACCCACTTCAATGTGTCAACTGTCATGACAAGCAGTGATGAAGATCAGTGATATTGCACGAGGGACATGTAGATCTGCATTGCTATGTAAAAATCTTTGAGAGTTGCATTATGTACACTCTCTTGACAAACAATCCAATTACACATTCAACCACTATATTTATCAACGATCACCTTCAAGAAATGTGCAACAGTTCAAAAAATAGCCCCTCAACTCACGTTCAACTACAATTGACCAGTCGAGAGGATCAGCACAAAAATAACATTGTAGAGCAAAAAGAAAAGAATAAGCCAAGCCAAATTGAATGCTCAAGGACAAGAAAAAGGAGAAAAGAAAACTTCAACCAATTTTCTCTCCTATCTTCCAGACATGTGTCCTTACGTTGCAAGCTTAAAAGAGCTCACTACCACTCTGGAAAACGTTGGTCTCCACTTCACATTGTAATAATACATACGGAGTTTGTGACATTAAGTTGTTCACTTTGCTTACTTATGGCACAACACGTTTCCTTCATTTATAAGGCTTTCTATAAGATTTTAACCTAAGAAGTACTAAATTAAGTGTTGTGGGATTAAATATATCAAACAAGTGGACAAATGAGCATGTAAAAGCAAAAAATATCATTGAACATACTATGTTGTGTATTCTCTTTCGTCGTTCCCACGTTCCCAAACACAAGGAGCAATGTTTTCATCTAGCATTTCAGCCTTCAGAATTGTGTAAGTTCATGTACCCCGAGTAAGTGTCGGCTATGAGACATGTTGATTTTCATGATGCTACGAACCTATTAGCTATATGAGCCGTTGATTATGATGACATGGGAGTTGCAAGGACTTAAGTTGACACATTTGGAACTATCAGTAAATATGGTGAATATTTGTTGCAAGCCCATGAGTTAACCATTTATAATGGCCTAGCTTGTTGCCATGATTCAAGCAGTAACACATGTCATCCTCATAGTGGCAGCCACAATGTTGTCGACTACCGCATGGGGTTACCATCTTTATTCCACCAATATCACATTTTCAACAACTCTCCACTACTCTTTCTAGTCATTCTTTTTTGTCCTTCCACCTGGGTTCTATCTTGACCTCCAGATAAACCTCCGCCCCATTCCTTCATTAATCGTGCACTGAGACATACCCTCGCCTATCCCTACATTGCAACTTACCAAAAGGCCCTTACTACCCTACTCCATCATTTCCCACATGATAGCTCATTGAAGTCGCAGGCCAACTTGCTTCAATATCCTTTCCATCAAAACCCTATTGACACACATCCCTAAATCATCCCATCCTATTCGACTTCCTAGTTTTGATGATGAGTGTCGTTCCTTACATATCCGCGTTCTCCATGCATGCCTATATGAGTCATTTGTTCTTCGTACTGCTCATCAATCCCTTCGTCGTACACCCCGCTGTAAAAAGCGTGCCTCTGAAGAACGAGAAGAGAAACGAATTGTTGATTCTCTACTCGATTCCCCACAGGTGCCTTCTGGAGTGAATTCATCCCTTGTGCTCCACCCCCTCTCATTGAAGATTAAAATATATGGACCACATACACACTTCATATACACCATACCCACTGACTCACCCATCTCCATCTCCCCCCATCCATGTGAGTTCACCTTCTTCACCTCTGACATGGTCCTAGAGGCCATCAAGAGAATGAAGACTCGCCATGCCAAAGACATAGAGAACCTTGAATGGGAGTTGACGATCCATGTAGCAACCATTCACCTATCCTAGCCATTTTGCTCAATCCAACAGTTGTCTATGGTTTCCCTTCACCCTAGTGCACTAATATCATCCATCCCATTCACAAAACTCGTGACCCCCATGAATCCTGGTAACTATCGTACTATCATCAGGCACATTATTGCGAAGCTATATGGCACTATTCTTCAATCGGCGGTAATTCGTGAGGCTGAGACCACGAGACTACACGCTTTGGGCTAGGCAGATTTTCAAGCTCACTAGTCCACTATAGACCATGTCTTCACTCTTTGAGCTATCTTTGAGGAACCCAGACATAGGAGACAAAGTTATTGTTGGTTTGTTGACTTCGAGAAAGCCTTTGATTTTGTCCCACATTCCCTTCTCATCCAAAGGTTACATGATCTTTTTTTCTCCATTGACACAGATCTAGCGGTGATGGCACTTTATGAGCGAGTTCTTGGTTGCTTTCAGAGTGACATAGGCATCTCAGAGCATATATGGAGCACCTTTGGGGTGAAACAGGGTTGTCCCCTCTCACCCACACTATTTGGAATATATATTGATGAGCTTGAGAGAGTCATTGAGCAATGTGGTGGCACAAGTTGCACACTTGGAGACATTTTGATTGCCATCCTCCTTTATGCAGATGATGTGGCTCTAGTCTCCATGACTAGAGAGGCCCTACAACGACAGTTAGACAATCTTTTTGTACCAGATGGGGTTGAGGGGTTAACATTGCGAAGACCAAGATTATTGTCTTCAATACATCCAGGGCCTTCATGCAGAGACAAAAGCTCATCTTTGACGGACTGCCACTGAAAGCCGATGCTTACAGCAATGCTATACCATGTCTTATATCAACACTTATTGACATTTATACAATTACACATTTATACGATGTTAATATTGATGCTTGTGGGGCTTTGTCGAAGGTGCTACCGACACTTTATAGGCTCCGACCTAGATTTTGTCAACCAAAAGCTACAATATACCCCACGAAAATCATACAAATTGTTGTAGTGTATT
Source organism: Diphasiastrum complanatum (assembly GCA_029204225.1). Classification (NCBI taxonomy): domain Eukaryota; kingdom Viridiplantae; phylum Streptophyta; class Lycopodiopsida; order Lycopodiales; family Lycopodiaceae; genus Diphasiastrum; species Diphasiastrum complanatum. The sequence goes on from CM055099.1 coordinate 21,568,594, forward strand.
TTGTAGTTTACACGTCGAATTTCAATGTGTCATGGAATGTTCAAAAATCCATCATAACAACCCCATGTCAAAAATTGCATGATACATTGTAGTGGGTAGTATAGAGAGAAAAATACAACAAGCTATCATCCTAATTTTGATGACTTTACTTATTCAAAAAAGATAATGGTGTGTATCATCCTATACTTGATTAGGAGTTCTCTTTACTGGTCCTATATTTGATATGAGACAGACAACCACGAGTTCTCTTTACTGGTCCTATATTTGGTATGAGACAAACAGACACTGCTAGACTCGAGAAGGGACACGTTTTCCTTGTCTGGTTAGAGAGGTTTTTTTATGGGAGGTTCATTTGGGACGTCGAGGAAATGTTGGCTTTTTGATACTATTGCTACCCCCACCGCATTATATGTAGCACCATCACATATGACACGAGCTAAGCCCTTCGTCCCACATCAAATCGTTCTGGCCAAGTTTGCAATCCCACCCCTCCAACTTGATGCCATCTTTTGGCTTACCACATTTATTTAGCGAGTCAGCTTGTTCCCCATGCTAAGCAGAGATAAACACAGGCAAAACTTACCTCATCTCAACACCTTCATAGCCAGGATTATCGACTATCATGGTTTTTTTAGGAATTAATGTTTATTTTGTACCCCTTAATGTTAGTTTGGCCATGCTTGTGTGCTATTATAGGGACCATTTCTATTTATAGTAAGTCATTTTTTATTAGTCATGCATGTAGGTGGGCACACTACTACTAGAATAGGACTTGAATTTAGTACTTAGAAATACATCTTGGGTCTTTACCCAAAATAGGTAGTAATAATAGCAATTAGCTTTTTGCCTTTAGCTATTGTTGTTGCTTTTAGCTAGACTAGAGAATCTATATAAGAGAGGATGGCGCCCCACCACAATTATTCCATTGTATAATCTCTTATATTGGTCTCGGTATGTGTAAGTGCTAATACAATTAGTTAACTCCATCTAAAATTTGAGGATCAAATTTTGACATGGTATCAGAGCAAGCTTTCTGATCGTGGAACTATCAAGGTCCAAAGGTGCCAAAGGTGAGAGAGATCGATTGTTTGCATGGTTGCAAAAGATTATTGGAGTTGATTATTGGCTGCTTATTGGATAGCTGCCTAACAAGAATTGTTCTCTGGTTGATCGTTGAGCTTAGTATACTGACAGGGAGTTGCGGGAGTATCAGAGACGGAGAAGAAAAAGCTCATCATATCATCAATGTATCAGTTAGAAACATGATCATACCTCACATCAGAGATGCTGCTAGACCCAAGGAGGCTTGGGATATACTAAAGAATTTGTACGGAACTGAGAATCGATTACGAATCTTGTTCTTGACTTATAAGCTACAAACACAAAGATGGGTACAGGTGAATCAGTAACGCACTACTTTACTCAAGTCAAAGATCTGAGAGGGGAACTTATTGCACAATGCAGTTGGAGAAAGTGTTCCGCATTCAATGTTGGTATCCATTATGCTTAATAGTCTACCTTTGGCTTATCAGAACTTTGTGACGATGTTGTTGTTACAGGAGGAGATGAGGACTTCTTTCGATGAGCTGAATGTTATACTACTACAGGAGGAAATGAGGAGACAAAATATTGTCAACAGGGACAATTTCAAGGAGCAGGCATTCCTAGCAAAGAAGCAAGAGCCAAGTTCCAAGAAGGGCAAAGGGAAAAAGAAGAAGATGAAGCAACATAATCTAGAAGAAAATGAATCAGATCACTCTGAACATGGAAGGAAAGTAGTTTGAAAGGGGAAGTGCTTGATTTGCGGAAAATCAGGGCATTATGTAAATGGGTGCTAGCACAACAAGTTCGAGAAGAAGCAAGATGAAAATTTATACAAAATTATTGGGGATGTACACTTTGCATATATGGCTACAGTGTTGGAAACCAAGGATCCTCTACTTTCAATGGAAGTGGAGCCTACAAAAGAGCAAGTTGCAGATATCTTTACCAAAGGACTTGGCAAATAAAAGTTTCAAAATTTTGGAGAACTTCTAGGAGCAATAGATAACAAAGTAAACATTAAGGGGGAGTGTTAAGAATTAATGTTTATTTTGTACCCCTTCATGTTAATTTGGCCATGCCTACATGCTATTATAGGGACCATTTCTACTTATAGCAAGTCATTTTTTCTTAGTCATGCATGTAGGTGGGCGCACTACCACTAGAATAGGACTTGAATTTAGTACTTAGAAATACACCTTGGGTCTTTACCCAAAGTAGGTAGTAATAATAGCAATTAGCTTTTTGCCTTTAGCTATTGCTTTTGCTAGAGAATCTATATAAGAGAGGTTGGCACCTCACCGCAATTATTCCATTGTATAGAGCTTTGCTCATTCTTCCATAATCTGAGCTCTCTTAATCTATATTAGTCTTGGTGTGTGTGAGTGCTTTCGTAATCCAGGTATCTGGATCGATATTCACAACAAAATCACAATTTTGAAGGATGATACAGTTCTGACCCCAATTGTGAAGCGCTTGTGACGTTCGGAGCCACAGTCTTCCCAGTAGGACATTATAGGATTAGTTTAACACCCGATTGATCAGCCAGTCGGATTGTGAAAGGGACATTTATCACATGAGTAAGTCCCCATGCGTGGTATAGCTTGGAGGAGATGATGTTTACTCCGGACCCTCCATTACTATACCTAACTCTAATACGATTAGTTAACTCCATCTAGAATTTGAGGATCAAATTTTGACAAGTTTTCTCAAGCCTCATGTTTACTTGACACACTTGGCATTTTTATCATGGACCTTCCACTAGCCACCCACGACTACATCAAATATTTCCTATATAGAGCATATCTTGATCGAGCACGACAGGGCCAGTGAGAGGTCAAATTTAATTACTGTCGGACTCATGTTTTGGAGTTGGATATAGTAGGGTTCCCAATTATACCACGCTATTTGGACTCCGGATTATCACATGATATGAGATTCATATTGGGATAGCTACGAGTCTCATCACATCAACTTGAGAGTAAACTGGACTCTTTCAGGGTACCCTGAGGGAGGAGCAGATTTGCCAAATGTGTTTTTTATCCAAGGTGGAGTCTGAGGATCACTTCTTATTCAGATGCCTAGTGTACTTTGAGATCGGAGGGAAGGGGGGAGTTATCATTGCCTCTCCCAAGATGCACCTGCCACAATGTCATGGATTACCTCATCACCTTCCTCCATCCCTCTTATTTCTAACTTTTGTGAATCTCCTACCACTCTATCTGGCCACTCTTTCCTCTCTTTCCATCTTGGCACACTTGTACATCATCAGCCTCCTCTTCCTCCTACCATTGTTCGTGCTCCAAGATACACTTTCGATTGTGCCTACATACCGCTTTACATTGAGTCTCTCACCTCCTTGCTTCATCAATTCCCTTATGACAATCCTCTACATGTGCAAGCCACCTTCCTTTCCTCGACTCTCCATATTGTTGCCTCTCTCTTTTCCATCTAAACCTTTTTGTCGCAAACCCACTTCAACTAGCTCCATCCGTTAACCTTGGTATGAGAGTGAATGTCATCGCCTTCATCCACGCCTGCTCTCATGCTCCACATCTCCTACATGTCACCCATCGCTCCTCCATTGTGTGCTCCGTGGTAAAAAGCGTTTATGATGTGTCTGAAGGGAGGAGACTTGTTAATCTTCTCTTCAATTCTTCTTCGAGCATAGTTTAGTGAGTTCATTCCATGTGCCCCCACCCCCCATCTTGTCAGACTTACACTCTTGGGTTGATTATGCCACCACTCTTTATACCATACCCACTAATACTGCCATCTCCATTTCTCCTTGTCGTTCCGAGTTCTCATTTTTTATTCAGAAATGGTACCAGTGGCCATTAAGAGGTATTGAGGATCTTGAATCTGAATTACTCATCCCATGCTGCTAATACACTTTCTCCTATCCTGGCCACATCACTTAACCGTGCCAATATTTTTGGTTTGGCAGCATCTTGGTGTACTAGCATCATCCAATTGTGAGATGTACTCCCCACCTCCTTCTGACCTCAAATTGGTTCTCTACAAGAGCTTCCAGAATTTTCCAAATGTGGCCTAATACAACTATAGATAGCTGACCACTTTACTATTTTAGTAGTTGATGTATATGCCTCATTTTGGTGAAAATATTGGAGGAGGAGGTTGATCTGGGCTGAAGCAATAGCTACAACTCCATACATTTAGAATAAGTGTTGCACAAGAGTTCTTCAAGATCTTACACACTACGAGCTATGGACATGAAGAATTTGAAGGTACTTGGATGTGTATTATCACTCATACATATACCATTAGAGTTAAGGAAAAAGTTTGATGATACAAGTTCGAAGTGTATATTTGTTGGATATTCATCTGATCATAAGGGATATAAGGTATATGATCTAGTATCATCAAAGATATTTGTAAGCAAAGAGGTGATCTTTGTTCAAGATCAACTCTATGACTTCAAGGAAAAAAGAAAAGAATCAGACTTAAATGATTCAGTATCTATTCCAAGCCCCACGGTAGAAGAAGGAATAGCACCAAATGTTCAGCAAGTAGATCACATTCCTGAGAGAATACCTGATCAACCAGTAGAGAATGAGAGAATCTAGCAAAGGTATGTGAGGAGGTCTACTAGATCAACTCAACCACCTAGAAGGCTAGCCTCTTGCTCTTTTGTTGAAGAGCCTACATATGTAGGTAAAGCTATGGCACATCCAAATGCAGAGTGGAAACAGGCACTCGACAAAGAGTATAACTCTCTGATAAGGAATCCAACCTGCTCAATTGTCAAGCTACCAAAGGACAAGAACATCATAGCTTGCAAATGGATATTCAAGATCGAGTACAAGGCCAATAGGTCAATAGACAGGTGAAAAGCAAGGTTAGTAGCCAAAGGATACTCTCAAGTGCCAAATATAGATTATCAGGAGACTTTCAGTCCTGTAGCAAAGTTGGCTTCAATCATATTGTTGTTATCATATGCAGCAATTGAAGACCTAGAAGTACATCAAATGGACATACAGACAACTTTCTTAAATGGAGTAATCGAGGAAAACATTCACATGTCTCGACCAGAGGGATATGAAATAAAAGGAAAGGTGTACCATGTATGCAAGTTACAAAACGCCTTATATGGACTTAAGCAATCACCAAGAGCATTGATCCAAAGGATCAACATGTTCTTTTTGGATAAAGGGTTCACTCCAAACATAGCTGACTCGAATGTATGTTACAAGTCAATTGGGAAGTTGTTTATAATAATAACTTTGTATGTGGATGATACACTACTTTACAATAATACAGAGTTACTGCTTCACACCAAGGTGATGCTCTCAAGTGAGTTTGAAATGACTAACCTTGTAGAAGCCCACTATTGTCTGGGAATTCAAATACAAAGGAATAGAGGCAATAGGAAAACTTGCGTCAACCATCATAGGTAAATTCAACATTTCTTGACAAAGTATGAAGTGACTAATTGCAAGGTGGCAGACACTCGTATGGACTCATGGTTAAAGCTTTGAAAGAAACAATGTCCACAATTAGAGGAAGAGATAGCAGAGATGAAGAAATATCCTTACCACTCAATAGTAGGATCATTGATGTATCTGATGGTTTGCACTCGACCTGATATTGCCTATGCAGTGAGTACTTTGAGTCAGTTCGTGTCAAATCCTGGGATTGTACATTGAAAATGATTACTTAGAGTTTTGAGATACATTCATACCACCAGGGATATGTGCATCTACTATGGCAATAGAACTAATGTTCTGAAAGGATACACAGATGCAGACTGGGCTGGAGATGCTGATACCAGAAGATCAACTTTGGGGTATGTGTTCTTGTTCAAGAATGGACCAATATCCTGGAATAGCAAGAAACAAACCTCAATGGCCTTGTCCTCAACCGAAGCTAAATACACAGCATCATGGAACAAAGAAAGCAGTTTGGCTGAGGCAAATATTGTCTGATGTCAATCTACCACAGGGATGTCTAACGGATCTGATCTGTGACAACTTGAGCTGCATAGCACTAACCTTGAATTAAAGGGGAGTATTGTCAAATATTTAATTTAGATCCTCATTAGGGAACTATTGTCAAATATTCAATTTAGATCTAGAAACTGTGTATAGGCCATATTACCCTGTCAATTAAATATAGATAATTAGGCCAAAAGTTTGAAAATAGGCCTCATCATATTTTTTAGTAAAAATATTATGGTCTATAGCCTTCAACAAGGTAGTGCCTAGAACCATACCATGTCACCCATTTTTAACTAGTTGTTGGTTGACTAGGTGTAGTAGGTAGGGTAGGTGAAGTAGATAGGGCAGGTGAGGTAGGTAGAAAGAAAGAAAGAAAGCTTTATTAATGTCTTTTCCATGCCAAAAGGCATATAAGACTAGTAAATGTACATGTCAAGTATGTGGTAACAATGGGAGCGTATGAAACATCTCCAAAACGGTAACATAAATAACAAATCTAAAGCTATGAACTGAAATAGATGTGATGATATATGAAACATGTGGGAGCATGTATACTGCTAAAAGTCATGAGTGGGGTATGACACTATCATCCAATCCTGTCCTGCTGATGCTGTGAAAGGATGTAATACGGGCCGCATGGAGGGCCACTGGTGGTCGCTGACGTCGTCTAGGAGGGTGAAGAGGTCTCCTCGTGGCAAGTCGAGTAGCTCGTGCTGCAACATGGGTGTGTGTGGGGCACTGTCTCCGATCTCTATGGGCAGGTAAGTCATCATCACCATCATCATCATGATCAAATACTAGGTCTTGTCCTCTCCTCCTGGAGAAGAAAGAAGTGATCTGAGGCTGAGAAACATGACTCTGCTGGGCTGTCTGACACAGCCCTTGTCGTAGTATAAACATCTCCCGTATCATGAGTGCGGCGCATCTGGAGTCCTCATAGGCTAGGAGGGATCGTAGGGTGACGGGTGTGTCACGGAACAAACAATGGTATCTCCCTCTGATCTCGTAATACACTGGGCACCTAAAGATAAAGTGCTCCTCTGACTCCACCTCATCCAAGGAGCATAATTGACAAATCCGCTCCGCTCTCGGAATACCCTGGAATCTCCCAGTCTCAATAGCCAACTGATGTGATGATACGCGAAGCTGGCCCAATGTAAATCTGAAGCAGTGTGATAACCCTGAGTCCAAATAGTGTGGCAAAACTGGGAACCCTGCTATGTCAAGCTCAATAAAGTGAGTCCAGTAATAGTTGGGTTTAACCCCACGCTGTCGTCTCCAAGTATGATCGAGGTATGCCCGATATAAGACGCGCCTGATATACTGATGAGTACCTGAGGGGAGCTCTGTAATGTGGATACCAAATGACTCAAGGAGGAAGTGGGATGCCTGGGAGAACCACGACAGTCGATAGCCATGGTCATGAAGTGAGTGTGAGGAAACAAGTGCTATCTGTGTATATTTCATATCTGCATCGGGCAGAGCCTGGACTCTCTGAATATATGTGATAAGATGTAAAGTGGCATCTATCTGAATGGGTGGAACGGCAAACTCTGCAAGAAGGATCTCGTGAAGAACCGAGGGCTTCGCCCGAATCATACGAGCTAACATAGTGGTCTGTAATCGTGAAATGCTGGCCCAGTGTGATGACGAGAGACCAGTACACCATGTCTCTGCTGCATACATGGCAGTGGGGGGGACAATAGTATCAAAAAGTCTACACTTACTACGAGCATCTCTGATGAGCTTCCTGAAGCAGAACCGCTCAAGCTGAACAAGAGAGGAGTGCCCCTTCCCAAGTCGGGTGGTGGCCGCCTGTCGCATGCTAAAGGTAGGACCAGAAAAGAGTATTCCCAAATAAGTATAAGAGGAAACTACCTCTAAGGCCTGCCCATCTCTGGTGACAAGTATAACTACCGGAGTTTGGCCAACAAGTTAGGCCATTGTAAATGGCTAACTCATGAGCCTCTCCAAACTGCAATAAATGCTCACCGTAGGGGGTAATAGGTCCCAAGTTGTCCTCTGAAACCCTGGTAACTCCCATCTCATCGCTGTCAAGGGCATGAACGCGGAGCTGGTCGGTGATGTCATAAAACTCTGACTGTCGTGAGGAGGTTCGGGCATTAAAATCCCTAGTAAGGAAGATATGCCCTCACTCTGCGAATCTGATGATGTCAGGCGATAAAACAAGGTAGGGTGAACTTGTGTACTCAGCAAAGGACGAAGACTCTGGAGGAAAATAGCATGCCGCCACAAAGAGGTCCCTGTCCAATCCAATATCCTGTCCAACAATACGAATCCATATATAACGTGCATACTCGTCGTGTCTGATGAACTCGATGCTCGGGTGAAGCGACTCCTTGTATAAGCATGCAACACCTCCGGATCCACGACCACTAGCTGATCTAGTCTCAGGTCTGTATACGGAATCCCATCTATATCCTGGCAGGTCGCCAGCTATGGAAGATGAGTGGATACCATCACAGTTCCATACTCCAATCCGGAAATGGTGTGGATGGGGCCTCGGGGCACTCCTGAACCCGGGGACCCCAAATCCCTAGCACTGAGAGCTGCTAGGAGCGCTGTCAAGAAAGCGCACTCGTCCATCTCGATAAATGACTCGTCTGCCAGACTCACGGGCTGTCTAAAAGGCCCTACGCCTCTCTTCTACTTGGATATATGTGAGGTCGTCATCCATATAGATAGTGGTACCACGTAGCTTAGCTCTGCACCGCAAAGCATCTCGGCGACTCTCAAGGGAGGTGAACCGGATAATGAGTGTGGCTGCATCTCTAGTGGTCCTCCATGCGGTGTCCAATCCCTCTGTCCGGTGCCCGAGAGGTAGCTCTATCTTGTTTCTACAAGTCATATGGAGAATGATATCTTGTGTACTTTCTATGTGTGTTGTACATAAATGATAGCACTATACTTGCTCTTCATAGATATGTACTCGTCTAAAAGTTTCTAGACTTAATCATTTCCAATAGCATTTAATTGATATGATGTCCTCTTAGATCAAAGATCCTGTTCAGAAAGTTTGTAATGATTTTCTTTAAATACATTTTTACTAGCAAATGAGAAAAATGGAGGTTAATGTGAAGAAGACCAAAATCAAAATCTTTAATACACTGCAATCTTTCATGGAGAGAAAAACTCACACTTAAAGGTTAGCCATTCGAAACAGTTTTCTGATACACATAGTTGGGAGTACTCTTCATAAGACCCATTTTTTGTATAAAAGAAGCAACCACTATTAGGTAAAGCATAGTCCTCCTAGCAATTAGATAGATTTTGTGTTAGGCAACATATAAAGGATCTGAAGAGTAAGTGTTGCCTTTCTTATGCTATGGTCACTCCTAGGACTATGTATGTGGTAGAGGCATAGTGCACAAGGCTCGTGAGATCTGATTGGGCTGGCGTTTCATGACTCCAAATCTCTATATTGTCACAAATGACATGTGGCAAGCCTATCTCTGGCCCACACCATATTATCTTGGTGGACTTTGTTGTGGTTGAGGCATCTTCAAACTGATCATTTATTTGCAAAGAGAGTCATGGCATTTGGAGACATACATGCATAAAGTAGTCATTTAGTTGCTTCATCCAGAGAGGTACATGAGCAATGATAAAGTAGTCATTAGTTGCTTCATCCAGAGAGGTACATGAGCAATGATATATTTCATCATGGTACTTTCAACTTCACATCGCGTATTCTTGAGGTGACCCATTCCTACATCCAACAGTTTATGTACAGATCTCACGTTCAAAAAGTCTGGTCAGGCCCATCAAAGATTACACTGGAATTCTATCGAACTTATTTCTTGGAGATAATTGTTGTTGGGGACTTGATCCTATCACAGTACTAGGACTCAATCTTGTTGCATAGTCCAAATTTCCTCTCACGACACATGGTGAGTTGGTGTACCATGCTTGAGTTGGGCTTGCCCGCCCAAGTTCCATGCTTTGTGAATCTACAGGTATATAATACCAAAAAACACTTACATGTGAAGATAGGTCATTTTCTAGGAGAGTCCTTGAGAACACATGCTTTGTCAGATCTGCACCATAGGAGTGCTTGAGACAGGAGCATTTTAATTTTTATTGCTCTGGCCATTACATGATGAAAGGCAGATATCACTCCCTCCTCCATGCTCACTAATCATGCTTCAACCATGATTCATGTTGCACAGATGATACAAGTGATGCTCCGCTTGAGGAGCAAGGCATGTTGCACTACAAGCACCGGTGTCCATATGTAATCTCACATCACATCAAACCTTTCTTCTCCACATGACGCCCTCAAATAGATGCATAGTCAAAATCAAAGGATGAGGTGGTCATTACTTTCAAACATCGTGACAGAAGACCGTGTTCATAAGACCATCAGCCTTGAGACATCAACATACATCTACTCGTTCACATACATGCTTGTTTCAATGTACAGCACATATGTCACTATCTTCAGCAGCCATGGTTTCTGTTACGACCTTTCCACCTATGCCTCAAGATGTCAAAAGATGGTAATTTCTTTCTCAATTGAGTCGATGGATTCGGGGACATCATTATTTTACTACTAGCTTTTTGGCTCAGTTTTTATAGACAATACCCTCCCACAGCAAAAACACACTTATGATGTACGTTTTTAGTCTTATGCAGCTTTGGGCTAATAGCAAAATAATATTCAGGCTCAACAGCTTACCAGAAAAGTCCAAATCATCTTTTAAGTTAGGCAGCTCCGGTAGCTCCAAGTTGAAACTGCTTGAAAAATTGGACGTCGTAATGACCAAGCTTTTGCCTCCTATTGAATAAGCAACATGCCTTCCATTGGGACTCCAACAAACTAACCAAGTCTCAAAATTGCAACTGTTAGCATATTAGGATTATCGTCCAAATCTAGCTGATCACAAGTACAAATTTACGACAAATGCACTAACCAGACTATTAAATAGAATGTCATTGTTGTCATCAACCATCATGTCTAAAACAAATTCAAAGCTTTTCAAGAAAGAGAGAAATAAAAGAACAATTTCCATAACTCTCTAGGTTTAAATTGCAATAGAGCTACTCTCAAGCCAATCCCCTTCATAGCATTCAAAACCTTGGGTTTTTCAACCAAATTTGTTTGAAAAGTAAGAACGTCAAATCGAGTTTTTTTAGGCCAAGGTATACAACGAGCCCAAGAGCCTAAAAATAACCAACCTAAAAAACAAACCCTTGAATGGGTTTACTGTCTACTGTTCTTTGCCACAATCAAAACAAGGGCTTTTGATATTCACTTAAAGAAAAACAATATTATTGTAACTACATGCACATTCATCCACTATTGCATGTGTTTTCCCTGCTAACAATTAAAATAGCTTCTAGATGAGTGAAAACCCTACAACTGCCTAAAAGAGCCAAGAATTACTTGACAAATTTAAATTTTCTATTTAAACAAGTTAAGTTTCAAACTTTTTACATGTTTAGATGCAACAATGGCGTGCATGCAAGTCAAGGTGCAAAAGTGATCAAAAATCAAGTGCATCACCACTTACAATCTAGATATAGTGGTATTGCTGCCACATTCATGAAGCACATGCACGTATTTCCAAGATGAAACTCGATTATCAAATATTGAAACTATATTAAAGCGGCATCATAACTAGAAAGAGAAGGATTCATTTTGGCATATGAATGTGATTAAAATTGCAGTTCACCCATATCTCGGTCCCTTTGCCATCCCTAGAATTATTGATGACTATAACTTGATTGATAAAGAATTTCATAAGAATAAATTTTACATCATTCAAATGAAATATCCAATTGGAGATTTATTCGAAATCTTCTAATTCATCTATTGACTTATTCCAAACATTCAGCTCTAGAGTTTATTAACCAGTACTACGTCATTTTTCTGAGAACTGCTTTCCTCATAGCACAAATCCTAACTCGAATTATCCTGTCACTTCCCCCCTTTTTTAAATCTTTTTGGTCAGTAACAAAGTAGTTTAGCAATAGGATTATTCAAGCATTCCGCTTGACGCTCCCAGATGGGTTTATCCAAATCTGAAACTGCTTACTACATGAGCACCAGTTTTAAAGCTAGTGACAAAAGCAGAAATGGAAGATGTAAAGAAGAATTTTGCAAAAAGTGTTATATATAGTGAGGGCAACACACGGTAAGTTCATATTGATAAGATGTCAAGATCCACAATAGAAGCAGGACTTATTGTGGACAACTATGGCACCCGAGCCTCAAGAGGCTAAGGCAACCAGCTGAGCTTCCTGCGTTCAACCACTTGCCCAATCAAACCAACCATCATCCCACAAAGGCTTCATGAAACTAGCCTTGAACCATCCAAGCAAGCTAACCAACAAAATCAACACATCATGAGTGGTTTCTATAACCAACCAAGCTGACAAGCCAACCCAATGAATCCAAAGAGCAAAATCAAAGCTAATCCAACCAGTTAGCATATTGGCAGCAAGGTGCCCACGAGGGTGACTCCCATGCTTATTGCTTCTAAACGATTGTAAATTGGTCCTTCGACTCGTCATGGGGGTGAGAAGATTGCAGCTACTGCATGAGAATTCAAGTCCCGATAAGGATTATGAGAGCTAAGCTGATCATGTAGGAAAGCAAGAGTCGAGTCACCAAGATCTAGTTATCAATCAATCTCCACAGAAAACAAGAGAGAAGAGGCTGGGCGCCCAACTCTAAGAGAGAGAGAGAGAGAGAAAACAGCAACAAGAGCAATGAAGAGCCAAACTGTAAAAATGGAATACACAATGAGCATCTAAGTACTCTACCTGGATGTGGCCAAATGCCACCAAACCCTAAGGTTAACCATTTACTAAATGTAGGGCACCCCCAAAAGTCAAGATAGGGCCCCTACACAAAATTAGACCCTAAGGACCCACGAGTCAGTTTATGACCAAAATTGGGTCCAACTGAACTTAAGACAAACTTAAGATGGCCTAAATAACTAAATACCCATGGTTACACAAATCTCGACCTTTTGGGTCAAAGTAACCTATGGATTAACTTTAGCATAGTCATTTATTTCTAACACCCTCCTTAAATGACAATGCAACAACTGAAATTTTCACTATGTAACAAAACCAACACGTGGTATCAAATTTAAAGCTTTGCATAAAGCTTCAAATCTGACTCTAGGCAACGCCTTAGTAAAGAGGTCCGCATAAGCAATATTATCCTCCGTAGGACAATATTCAAGTAAAATGTCGCCATCATGAAGTCTCTCCCGAACAAAGTGATAATGGATCTTGATGTGCTTCGTCCTCGCATGAAAAACAGGATTCCGTGCAATGGCAATAGCACTTTGACTATCACTCAAGATAAGAGTGGCCGAGGGCTCGCCAAACCTCATGTCAACAAGTAGTCTTCTCAACCATAAACACTCTGTTGTGGCTGAAAATATCGCTCTATCTTCTGCCTCACTAGAAGTAGTAGCAACAGTGGGCTAATTTTTAATTGACCACGAAATTGCAAAATTTCCATAGAAAAAGCAATGTCCACTTGTAGAGCGTCTAGTGTCTTGATCTCCACCCCAATCCGAGTCACTAAAACCAACCAAACATGCATCATCACAAGCAGGAGAAACCAGTCCATGACTTCTTGTTCCTTGAAGATATCAAAAGATCCTCTTCAATGCTTTCCAATGTGATGTCATCAGGGCATGCATGAATTGTCTCATGAGTGAGACACTATAAGAAATGTCCGGTCTTGAATTACATAGGTAAATGAGACAGCCAATAGCTTGACAATATAAAGTAGTGTCAAATGATTCACCATCACCTTGACTACTTAATTTCAGACATGTCTCCATAGGTGTAGCAACCGGCTTGCAATCTTCCATCTTGAACCGCTTCACGTTTTGGGCTGTCCAACAGCCATGTCTCTTCTTACAATTTGCTGTCCAAGATCCTCCGACACCGCACTTGGCTGTCCAAAATCTTCCAAAACTGGTCCTTGCTGTCCAACAGTTCCTGCAAGCAACAACAACGGGCGGTTCTTGCTGAACATTAGGCTCTAAACTTGATGAGGTGTTGGGGAGGTCGAAACTGGTTGATTGCTGCCCCTTATTTCTAGCAATAGAAGATGGTACCAAATCTGGAAAAACTTCAACATTCACACTATGTGGGCTGTCCCCCTTCCAGATGTGAGTTGGGGCCACATCCAATGAATTCTTTTCATCAAAATGCACATCACGACTAACAATAATCTTGTTAGTGCTCAAATTGAACAGCCTATAGCCTTTGCTTTCACTACTACAACCAACAAAAATGCATTTAACTCCTTTATCCTCAAGCTTTGTACGAAGTTTATTTGGAACAAAAGCATAAGTCGTACAACCAAAAATGCGAAAGTGAGAGATTGTAGGCTTCTTTCCATACCAAACTTCATAAGGAGTTAATACTTTCAATGCTTTAGTAGGACAACGATTGCTTATGTATGCTGCCGTTATAACCGCTTCAGCCCAAAACTTGTGAGGCAGCCCCTTTGCTTTGAGCATGCAACGGGCCATCTCCATAAGTGTGCGATTCTTTCGCTCGGCAGCACCATTTTGTTGAGGCGTATAGGGAGTTGTCATTTGATGTAGGATTCTCTTTTCTCGAAGAAATGCACCGAACGTATTCTTAATGTATTCCCCTCCTCAATCGGTGCATAGGGTCTTCAAAGAATGCCCAAACTGATTCTCCACCATTGCTAGAAAATCTTTGAAACGTTGAAAAACTTCCGATTTAGCCTTCATAGGATAGATCCATGTAAAACGGGAAAAGTCATCAATAAAAGTCACAAAATAGATGCACTTTCCAATGGATTCGGTCCTCATTGGACGACAAACATCACTATGAACCAAATCAAATTTATCAAGAACCCTTATAGTTCCATCAATTGGAAAAGGTTTCCTTTGAAACTTTCCAAGTATGCACCCCTCGCATACATGCCCTTCCGGCTGCTCAATAGTAGGAATGTCTTCTACCATATTAAATGTCTTCAGCTTCTTCAAACTTGCAAAGTTGAGATGCCCAAACCTTGTGTGCCACAATTCAGCCAACTCCAATGATTGTGATGTAGAAGCAACAAGACATGTAGAGGGAATTCGTCGCTCATAGGTATCCATAATGAATAAGCCAGCATGCATCGTTCCCGAAACAATAATCAAGAGTGATCTTTTAGGATCCTTGACAAGACACTTATCTTCTTTGAACTCAACACGATATCAAATTATTCTTCAGTTCAAATCAATTTGTTTCGGTATCAGAGAATCGATTTCCACAGTGTAGCGCAACACGGTATCTCTCTTAACGTCGACTAACTAAGGTTCCAGATGGATTCTCAAAGTAAAGCCAGTCTTATCGCAAACAAGCTGAATCCTTGCTTCAACATGGTTGAAACCGAAAGAAGATTCTTCTTGATTCCCGGAACATAAAGCACATTCTTAATGTACACCATTAGGCAAAATGATGGCTACAATTCCAATTCCATGAATAGAATAAGATGCATCATCCGCACATTGTACCTTACTTCCATTTTGCACTTTCACTAATTTAGTGAATGCTTCTTTGCGAGAAGTCATATGACGAGTAGCACCACTATCAATCACCCACTCAATGGGCTGAAAATCAGCAACTTGCAAAACAGAATCTGAATTCCTCGTAGATGTAGAAGTACTAGTAGAAGCAATATTAGACACAAAAGCATAGTCTTGGTTGAAGAGATCACCACTAGCTTCAAGCTCTTGCTCCAAAGTAGCAAGTGAAGCACTAGTATCAATTCCTTTACTCTCCTCTTTCGCAAGCTTCTTCTTACAATCCTTGATGAAGTGCCCATACCTTTTGCAATAATGGCACTTCCCTTTCTTCTTTTGAATGTTGACATCTTGACCTCCAACGGGCTTTTGCTCATCCTTGGAAGGAGGATTTCCCTTTCCTTTTGACTTGCCTTTGCCCTTGCCTTTCGTGAAGAAAGCTTGATCTTGTTGAGTGTCACCCGCAAAGTTTTCCTCGTTTGCTCCTCTTGAAGAAGCAGCCCAACAAGTTCATCAAAGAAGAGTTGTTGTCCCCTAAGATAGATACTCAAAGATGAAACGAATGGAAGATAAGATGAAGGTAATGAGTTGAGAGTAATGGAAACAAATTGAGCATCCTCAATTATCTCATCAATATTGAGAAGCTCCTCACGAAGATCCTTGATCTTCGTCAAGTGATTGGTCACTTGATCCCCTTCTTGCATCTTCAACAAAGAAAGCTGATTTCTAAGATACACCACTCTTGCTGGATTTTTGACTCTATACATAACAAAGAGCTGAAAGTAGGAGCAAAAGATGTCTTTCAATCTGCAACCAAAGTGCCCAAAAGAAAATGGATAGATGGTTGTCTTTCTACACAAAAAAATCAGCTTCTTGAAAATTAGGTTAGCTTCGATTGAAGCCTACACCGAAACCCAATTAGGAAGCCAAGTAGTGTGATCAACACACACTCCAATAGGGCTGTTGAAAGCGCCCTACTACTTGCTGAGAACCTGCAAATTTCTAGCCACAAGTTGACCTAACCCTGAATAGGGTTTGCTAAATTTTGGGCGCCCTCCTACACAAATGCAAACCTGAAAACAAAAACAACAAGATAAGGAGACACCACAACCAAAAATCAGTAGTAGATTTTTGGGCGCCCTCCTCCAAACAAAACTTGCTGAAAACTGGTTGCATAAAAATCAGAATTGAGATTCTGATTTTTGGGTGCCAAAAATTGCTCCTCCAAGATCTCTGATGGCCGCCCTCCTTCAACCTGAAAAGAGACAAAAAAGCTGATCCAAACTCCACTTGAAAAGATCAGCAAGATGCTGAAATTTCACAACAAAAAGCAGAGAAGCTCCTCTTCTGGTAGGGGGCCAACAAACAAGCTTGATGCAGATCCGGTAGCTCTGATACCATGTAGGAAAGCAAGAGTCAAGTCACCAAGATCTAGTTATCAATCAATCTCCACAAAAAACAAGAGAGAAGAGGCTGGGAGCCCAACTCTGAGAGAGAGAGAGAGAGAGAGAGAGAGAGAGAGAGAGAGAGAGAGAGAGAGAGAGAGAGAGAAAACAGCAACAAAAGCAATGGAGAGCAATGCTTAGCCAAACTGTAAAAATGGAATACACAATGAGCATCTAAGTACTCTACCTGGATGTGGCCAAATGCCACCAAACCCTAAGGTTAACCACTTGCTAAATGTAGGGCACCCCCAAAAGTCAAGATAGGGCCCCTAAACAAAATTAGACCCCTAAGGACCCACGAGTCAGTACATGACCAAAATTGGGTCCAACTGAACTTAAGACAAACTTAAGATGGCCTAAATAACTAATTACCCATGGTTACACAAATCTCGACCTTTTGGGTCAAAGTAACCTATTGATTAACTTTAGCATAGTCATTTATTTCTAATAGATCATGGAAAATGAAAATGGAATAGAACAAAACAAGAATCCAAAGAAAGGACCCGATGAGATGATGCAAAAAGCATCACTATTAGGACAAAGAAGAGAACAAACGGAGAGTTTAGGTGACTGGTAGAACTCCCTGGTGAAAACTAGTCCCCATGACTAAGGTCAGAGACCAAAATAAAGGTCAAGAGACATGTAGACATGACAAGCACGGTGCACAAACTCTTGAAGCGTCTACATCGGATCATCAGGTTTGTGCAGCTTCTGATAACATGGAGAAAACTAGTCTCCCATGATCTTTGCAAGGTCGACTTTACAAACTTGATGCGTCTACATCGGATCATCAGGTTTGTGCAGCTTCTGATAGCATGGAGAGCAGGATGTGGCATGAAAGGTTTGGACATCTGAACTATAAAAGCTTACAAGTTCTAAAAGACAATAATATGGTACTAGGACTACCTACATTTGAAAATCTGTGAAGGATGTGTTATGGGCAAGCATCATCGTATGCAGTTTCCTAAGGATGGAGCATATAGAGCCAAGGAGATCTTGGAGCTTGTTCATACAGACTTATGTGGTCCCATGCAGACTGAGTCTATAGGGGGAGCAACCTATAAGAAGATGATTATGAGCAGGGATGTTGTACTTGAAGAAAGTGAGTCTTCTAACCCAGAAGATCATATCTCCTACATCAAAAACTCCTGTTATAGATGATATTCAGGAAGATACAGGTCCATGTGATACAGCTTCTACACAAATTATACCAAGGGTGAGTACACAGGTGGATCTTGGTAAACGTAAGGAAAGGTCGAGAGTATATGATACATATTCTCCTTCGGCATCACCTACAAAGAAATTATCAAGATGGCATTGTGAGACTATACAAGATAGTCAAATGTTGGATGAGGGAGAATCGAGTCAACAAGGAGCTAAGAGATTGACACGATCAAGTGGATACTATCGTGAAGCTGGTGAAGAAACGCATTATGCATTTATGGCTTCAGTATTGGATTCTGAGGATCCTTTAGTCTATGAAGATGCTGCAAAGGAACAAGTTTGGAAGACCGCTATGGATGAGGAGTACAGTTCTATAATGAAAAATGCGACATGGGATCTTGTTGAACTTCCAGCAGGTAAGAAACCAATTGGTTGCAAGTGGATTTATAGAACCAAGTTCAAGTCTTATAGTTCTATAGATAAAAGCCAGATTAGTAGCAAAAGGATATGCGCAGAGGGAAGGAATTGACTACAAAGAGACTTTCGAACCTGTTGCTAAAATGAATACTTTAAGGAGTGTTTTGGCGATTGCATCTCATTTTGGATGGGATATTCAGCAAATGGATGTCAAGAGGATCAAAGGAAAATCTTTTCATATCACAAGCAAAGTATGAAAGAGAGTTACTCAAGAAGTTTAACATGCTTGATTGTAAGTCCATTTCTACACCTTACGATCCAGGTGTAAAGCTTACAAAAGAGGTAAATTCTGAAAGTGTGAATGAAACACTTTATAGGCAGCTTGTAGGTAGTCTTATCAATCTAACGACTACTCGACCAAACATTTCATATGCAGTGGGTATGGTGAGTCAATTCATGTCTTTACCAAAAGTTTCTCATTGGAAAGCGGCAAAGAGGATTTTGCGTTCTGTCAAAAAGACACTCGCGTATGGCATTTATTATGATAAAGTTGAACCTACAGTACTTTGATGTGATAATCAGAGTTGCATTCAGCTTGCGAAGAATCCAGTGTTTCATAGCAGGTCAAAGCAATTGAAGTTCAGCAGCATTTCATACGAGAGAAGTTACAGAGTGGTGCAATAGAGTTGATCTACTGCGACACCAATGATCAAGTTGCAGATATCTTCACAAAAAGACTTGGTCGTGAAAAATTTGAAAAGTTCAGGACATTCCTAGGTGTTATTGATAATCAATTATCCATTAAGGGGGAGTGTTAGAATTAATGGTTAATTAATTGTAGAGGCCAGCTTGCGAGCTAGAAGGCCTATTTCTATTTTTAGTATAAGTCCAAGTCTAAGATTGGCTAGGTACCTAAGATAGTACCAATTTTGCTAGAATAGTATAGAAACTATCTTATGATCAAGTTAGCATAGATTGCTATTTTTGAGTCACCGTAATTAGCATAAATAGCTTTTGCTTTAGTATAGTAGGCAAATTGCTTTTGCTTTAAAGCAAAGCTAGTCTCTATAAGAGTAGATGGGCGGCCTCCTTCATAATCAATTCAATTCAGATCATTGCTCTTGTAATTCATCTTCTTCCTCTTGTGTTTGGTGTTTTGTGAGTACTAATAAGATTAGTCTACTCCAAGTTTGAGAATCACTCAGATTCTATGTCATAGAATAAGAAAGGAACCAGGGAACCAAAACAGTTAGCAGATATTAGACACACGAAAATTCTTCTTTGAAAGTTGAATTACCAACCAATGTGGAGCTACAATCCCATCTAAGGCAAAATCAGGAACAGAGAAAAGTCAAAAAGGTGGAAGAAGATGCCTCTGCAATGAAGACACTAGAGATGATGTTGAACAAGAAAAGACGAATTGCCAATTGGCATACCGGAATAAATTCATGTTACCCCTCTACCAAGAATTAAGCAAATAGTATTGGGGACACCCGGCCCTTTTTAGCTGGGGAACACATTTCCCTGAACCTGGGAAATGATCGTTTCCCAGAACACCTTTTGTTGGAAGAGGTTTTTTTTAAGGTCCTTAAAAAATGACCTAGAATGCTGCGAGAAAGTATTTCTGCCTGAAAATGGCCGGCAGGTCAGAATCCTGCTAGGGGGTCCCAACAAAGAAAAAGTTTCAAACTTGAGCTGCAAACCAGCACGATTTTGACTGAAAACACTCTTTCTTAGAAAACACTACAAAACCCTTAAACAATGACCTAGAATGCTGCAAGAATGTATTTCTGCCTGAAAAAGGCCTGAAAACAGCTGGAATCTTAACTGAGGCAGGTTGGAATCCTGCTGCCCCCCCCACACACACACACACAAACTTTTCTTCAAAGTCGAGCTGGAAACAATCACTATTTTGACTAGAAATGCTCGTTCTCAGAAAACAGGATAGCTGGACAGCAGGCTACATGTTTCTCAGAACTTTTGCTACAAGCCTCCGGTGTCAGCGAATTTAGGTGCATTTAATTCATATATGAGCAGCGATTCAGACCATAGTAGCCTTTTGCTGTTGTTTGGTAAGGACATTCTCTAAGAAATCAGAAGTGCTAAGTTTGTACAAGGTTTTGTTGAGGTTGGAATCAACAAAGGATAGGTCTATATAATTAAATCGATATTCAAGAGGATGCTTCATTGATTCACAGTTTTTTATCATGGTGGCAAATGATAACTTCATCGTCACAAGTGACAATAAAGACAACAACTATAAATGATATATGTATCTATATATATATATAGTAGAAACTGCCTTGTCTATCTGAACTAGTATCACTTGAGATTTATGATTAATCGAAGTGATTATTTGTTATGGTTGTCAAGTAATCCCTGGATACCATCCAAGTTATAGTTGATTGTTCATGTGGTGGTACCACCTGAGATCAATTCTTCTAGGAAGATTTGTTTTGAGTTGGAGAAAAATAGTTCAAGTTCTTGAATCTATCCAAGTTCATGTTCTGTCATGTGGCAGATTTTGAAACTAAGGTTGTTGATTAGACGTCGAAAATCAATGGTACAAGTTGTTTAGCCTCAAACAACAGGGTTCATTTCTATGAATTGGCAGGTTATTGATCAGCCTTACAAAATCAATATGAAGTCTCCTTAAGTGAAGCAGGTTCCTTCAAGGAAGATGGGCGTACACCAGTTGCGAAGTTTGCATATGACAGTGTCAGAATAAATAGATGTCATGATGAGATGCTTTCTAAGTTGGAAAGTTGTTTGGGGCAAGTGACTATGTGTGAGATAGAGGCAGGAGATTCCATGGAGAAGATAATGTCAAGTACTTTGAAAGTAATTGAGGGGGAGTATCAGTTACTTTGTGTGAGGAAGTATTGTATATGTTTTATCTTTCTATTCGGAATGCTCTATTACTTGCATATTTGGTTTGGTTCATGGATGACATTCTATTTGTATCATTGTTGGAGAACGGTTGAAGACAGGAATGCAAACATGAAGTGTACATCCAAGGAGAGTAGTTCAACTAAGTCCATCAGAGGTGGTAACTTATGAAAGTACCAGGAGAATTGAAGTGGTTCAATTCAAGGAATCAACCCAAGGGGAGCCAACTACTTATGAAGTCCAAGTTTCTAATGTGGGTGTTGATGTATGAGATTTGATGTTGGTATTTTTAAACCTATTTCCTACTTATGATTGTCATAAAAGTGGATGTTGGCAAAATCCTTATATATTTGTGGCAACTTGGAAGATATTCAAAGAGACCAAGGGAGTCAAAATCTTTAGCTAAAGTTCTCAAAGTTATGGCAAAGGTTAATCTTGTTTTCATAATTTGATTCAGGAGGAGTCAAAGTTCTTTCATTCAAAGGAAGTTAAGGAATTGGGTGACATGTTGCACTCATGGTGGTCACACATATACACTAAACGGACATGAAGACTAAAGCAAGACATTGAGAAGTCATATGAAGCAGGTTCAAATGAAAAGGATCGACATATGAAGGAATTCTACATCGACATACAAAGGAAGTTCTACATTGAGTAATGAAGACATTGAGATTGGAGTTGATCACGGTGTCAGAATTTGACCCACAAATCATAGATGGAGTTAACTAGTCATACTAGCACTCACACACACCAAGACCAACATAAGAGATTAGGAGAAGTTAGATTATTAAAAAAAAGCAAAGCTCTATACAATGGAATGATTGGGGTTGTGGGCGCCAGCCTCCCTTATATAGATTCTCTAGTCTAGCTAAAAGGAAAAGGAAAAGCTAATTGCTATGATTACCTATTTTGGGTAAAGACTCGAGATGTAATTCTAAGTACTAAAATCAAGCCCTATTCTAGACTATGGTAGTAGTGCACCCACCTACATGCATGACAAATAAAAAATGACTTACTATAAATAGAAATGGTCCCTATAATAGCATGCAAGCATGGCCAAACTAACATTTAGCGGTACAAAATAAACATTAATTCCTAACACTCCCCCTTAATGTTTACTTTGTTATCTATTACTCTTAGAAGTTCTCTAAACTTTTGAAACTTTTCTTTGCCAAGTCCTTTGGTACAGATATCCGCAACTTGCTCTTCTGTGGGCTCCACTTCCCCTGAAAGTAGATGTCTGATGGATCCTTGGTTTCCAACAGTGTAGCCATGTAAGCAAAGGAGTGTACATCTCCATCCTTATGATGATCCTCCTGTCGATCCTGATCTTCATGTTGCTTTTCAATTCTAGCAGATCTCCTAGTCCCCTGTGTACTGGACTCTCCCCGTTCCATAATGACACTATTCTTGATAGTTACAATCTAGGAAATCTTCTAGTATCTGATGTAGGATGCTTCCTGCCTAGTGAAGTAGGAGGTGAATAAGTATCCCATGTACTTGATCTCCCCTTCCTTTTTCCCTTCTCATCAATAGTCACTCTAGGTACTTGGATTGGTGTACACAATACATGTGTCGATTCAAGCTCCTATAATGACTCGTCACACAAGACAGGAATTCCTCCATCTTGCTTTCAATCATAAGGCATCTTTGTATCTTTATGAGATCCATCTATTAGCATTAATAGTTAATTAATTAATTGTTGAGGCCAGCCTGCGAGCTAGTTCAAAGGCCTATTTCTATTTTTAGTATAAGTCAAAGTCTAAGATTGGCTAGGTACCTAAGTTAGTACCCGCCAGAATAGTATAGAATACTATTCTTATGAACAAGTTAGCATAGATTGCTATTTTTGAGACACCGTAATTAGCATAAGTGCTTTTACCAAATGGTATAGTAGGCAAATAGCTTTTGCCTTAAAGCAAGTCCAATCTCTATAAGAGCAGATGGGCGCCCTCCTTCATTATCAATTCAGTTCATTGTTTAGCTTCTTGCAATCTTTCTCCTTCCTCAATAAAGTTTCTTCTTCCACTTGAGTTTGGTGTATTGTGTGAGTACTAATAAGATTAGTCTACTCCGAGTATGAGAATCACTTAGATTTTAACATGGTATCAAAGCGGGGTCATCTGCCTGTTGCTTGCTTGAGTGGGGATGTTGGCAAGATAGTTTGTCAAGCCAAGCACAGAGGCTTGTGCGCCTGCCTGCCTGCCTACGTGAAGGTGCCTGAGCGCATGTTCATTCTCCATCATTGTCCCATAAGCAGTAAGGGTCCTTGGGTTCCTCTCCATATAAGAAGTGGTTGCACATTATCTCCTGTCCCCTGGTACCAGTCCTTTTGGGGGTTAGACGGATGGTGGGTGGCTTGGTGCCTGGGGGTGGGATCCCAGTACGCGGCTCGCGTGGGTACATGTGTGTGCGTTGCCTTATGGCCCACATTCTTATCATGGTATCAAAGCAGGTTCTACAGAAGAAGTTATTGGTGAAGGTCACATCTGGTGCAAGTGCATCTGAGGGCGGCAGATCTGGTGCAGGTTACATAGCTGCAGGTTACAGCAGGTGCAAGCAACATCTGAGGGCGGTAGATCTGGTGCAGGTTACATAGCTGCAGGTTACAGCAGGTGCAGGCAGCATCTGAGGGTGACAGATCTGGTGCAGGTCACATAACAGCAGGCTACAGTGCAGCATATGAGGGCGGCAGCAGCTGGCGCAGGTGTACCTGAGGGCGGCAGCAGCTGGGGAAGCAGTATCTAAGGCAAAACTGAGGCAACAAAGATCAGACAGGTCTGATCTGAGGCTGCAACGACCAAGATAGGTCGGCTCCGGGGCAGGTGTTAACTGGAAAGGCAGCAACTAGGGTCTGCAAGACTAGACAGGTGGTATCCAGGAAAGGTAACAATTGGACAAAAATTGTTGCATGCAACTATATTCTAAGTGGAAAGCCCATCATCTTTGTACGACAACGATGGGGAGCCTTCATGAATCCGTTCTACCGAAGTCAAGCAAGTTAGATGGATCTAACTACAGCTTGTGGAACTTCAAACTTCAGAATATACTTCAGGACAAAGATTATGGGGAAATTGTCACGGGACGAGGTGATGGCTCACAGTCTCAATGATCAAGATAGTTTGAGAAGCGGGTGCAACGTGCACATCATATCATCAATTTATCTGTGAAGGATAAGGTTATCCCTTTGATCAGGAATGCAGTCGGGGCTAAGAAAGCATGGGATATTCTTAGGAATACATATAAAATGGTGAGTAAATCTCGAGCATTGTTCTTGAATAATAAACTTCATACCTTGAAAATGGAATCAGAAGAATCCATTACAGATTTTATTACCAGGGTGAAGGATCTAAGAGATCAGTTGTCTTCTATAGGGGAAATTGTACTTGATAATACCCTTGTACAAGTTGTTTTGAATAGCTTACCATTTCAATAGCAAAACTTTGTTATGACACTAAGTTTGAAGAAAGATCGCCGACATTCGACGAGCTAAATGGATTGCTACTTCAAGAATTACGAAGACAAAACTTGATGTCTAGGGAAGATTTCAAGGAGCTGGGTTTCTTTACCAAGAATCAAGGTAAGAAGACAGTTCCAAGTCCAATCCAAAGAAAAATGGCAATTGTAACTTTTGTGGTAAATATGGTAACTTTACGTTTGAGTGCAGGAAAAAGAAGGTCATCCAAGACAAGAAGAAGCAGTCAAGCAACTCCATTAAGAAAAAATTGAAGTTGTGGGATGCTATGAGTTATTCTCAGCCTCAACATCAGAAAACTCTAAAGACTGTTGGTACAGTGATTCTGGAGCAACGCAACATATGACACCACATCGTGAGTGGTACACACAGTTTGATGACAGTGGTGTATATGCACATGTCAATCTTGGAGACAATTCCTCTTACGACATCAAAGGTAGAGGTAAAATGAGAGTACATCTACCTTCAAGGAATATAGGAGAAATTAAGAATGTTCTCTATGGTTTAAAGAAGAATTTACTTTCAGTTTCTGCTATTGCTAAACAAAATATGAAAGTTGAGTTTGATGATCAAAAGTGTCTCATCAAAGACAAAAACAAAGGTTACAAAGTTGTGGTCAAAGGATCTTTGGAAGGTCGACTTTACAAACTTGATGCGTCTGCATCGGAGCGTCCGATTTGTGCAGCTTCTGATAGCATGGAGAGCAGGATGTGGCATGAAAAGTTTGGACATCTGAACTATAAAAGCTTACAGGTTCTAAAAGACAATAATATGGTAATAGGATTAACTACTATTGTATCTTCGGAAAAAATCGTGAAGGATGTGTTATGGGCAAGCATCATCGTATGCAGTTTCCTAAGGATGGAGCATATAGAGCCAAGGAGATCTTGGAGCTTGTTCACACAGACTTATGTGGTCCCATGCAGATTGAGTCTATAGGGGGAGCATCCTACTTCATGGTATTTGTGGATGATTTTTCCAGGAAAGTATGGAGATACTTGCTTAAGTATAAAAGTCAAGCTGTTAAGTTCTTTACTCAGTTCA